>JAVTVJ010000882.1:0-600000 GCA_034509425.1 Eopsaltria australis | reverse complement strand
CGAATGAGAGACAGAAGTGTAGACACTGGAAGAGGGCACAGGAAGGCAAAGCATAATTGGATGGTGCTGTTGCAGAGCAAGGAAGACTTAAACAATGTGAATTAAATGCCATAGTTATAGGCATGCACAGTAAAAAATAAATTTTTCATGCCTGGTGTGTTTTCTGTGATAGTATTATCTGGGCTTAGTGAATATTTACTTTGATATTTTGAGCCTTTAGTTTTTAATTCCATTGTACTAGACAATAACTGTTTATATATGTGCATGTATGTACCATAAATAGATCTTTGCCTGTAAAACTAAAACAAAAAAATATTTAATATTTATGGTTTGATAAAATGTTGCTCGTTATGCTCGAATTTCTCTGTTCTTCTTTAAAGAAATCCCACTAATGACTTAAAAATTAAAACAGCCACTTCCTACCCCAACCCATCAGTGAAGGCCTATTTAAAAATTTTGAAGAATAGGAAGTTTAATTCTATAAATCTTCAAAAAAGAACATACAAGTTCAGTTGTTTTGTTTTTTTTAATAACACATTACAGAGGAAAAGCTGTAAAAGAGGTATTAAGTCTGAAGGGACTTCTACTGAAACTCTACTCACTACATACTATATTTCTGTCATCAACTGGATTTTTATTCATGAAGTTCTAAAGTGAAGATACTAGAGCCAAAAGATAGTAGTCCTACTTTTTTACTCTAGAATTATTTTCTGCTTGCTTCAATAGAATTAACCATATAAGCAGAACAGCAAATAACTACTAAGTGAACAAATTCACTTTAATATCCTTATGTTCAACAATTCTGTTTGTAAAACTGGAGGAAAATATAGTAGACTAAAATATTGTTTTGTATTTTATATATAAATGTACTTTAAAAATATATTTCTGAAATAAATAAAAAGGAAAACTAATGACATATTTCATGCTTGACAGGCAAAATACTTAAGTTTAGTCATTCATGTTTCTATTACAAGCATTCACTTATGAACAAATAGGACATCCAGGAATGGAAAATGTGTTTATTTTATAGAGGGGGGAATAGCAAAAAAAAAAAAAAAAAATCCTGTTGCTAAGATTATCTGGTGGTACAGATGTACCTGATTCCTAAAAATTAATAATGAAGAAAATGAAGCAGACACCTACTTGAGCGCTAATTCCAAGACTATGTTAACACAAACTAGAGAGGAAAACTAATGTGACTTGGATGTCAGTAAATTATCTTTCACAGAACAAATTCTGAGTAACATGGAAATTGTTGAGAATTATGTGCTCAGCTATTCAATAAAAAAGAAAAAGGGGAAGAATGAAAAAGGCTGCTGGAGATTTACAATGTGCTTTGAGGCAACTAAAAATATGTTGATTTCCTAGAAGAAAAAATAATAAAGCAAAGACCTCTGATTATTATCTATATCTGTATCTAGACACAATTACATTTCTGATACGGAAAATAGCTCTAGTCATGGACAGCTCATAAGTCTTAAATACATGCTTTAAATAAAGCATATTCATATTAAACTGAAGAGGAATAAAGGCTGGTTCTAATGTGATACAAATCATGGAATAAACTGATTTGTTTTGGGATAGAATATTAAGAGTGAGGAAAAGAGAATATTATTCTTAAAAACTATTCAAGAGCACTATTCATTCACATGATCCTTTGAAACCTGAATAATTATCAGTTAATTCAAATTTTCTTCGTGAAAAGGATGTAACTTATTTGCTTGCATTTAGCAACTGTTTATTAAAGACTTATACTTTGATTTACTAAATTACAAGTAATGAATATTTTTATTATTGTTGTAATTATGAATGATTGGTTTTGAACAAAATATGATGTTTCTGAATTCTAGTTCTGTTGAAATTTATGTGGAGTCCTGTTCCTTTTTTGCAATAGTTATGAAAATAAGTTAAGTCTTCTTCTGTTTAATTGAGGAACTTAGAATTTTTTACATTCAATATCCTTCAACCCTTAGTTTTCAAACTTTTTTGCTGATTTTGAAAAACTTTTGATAGTTTTTGCAAATATAAGCATAGAATTTGTGAACGTATATTATAAAAGTAATGGAATCCTGAGCTAGTAAAGTTGCATTTCTGTGTTTAGTAGTTATGAAATTTAGACAAGAAGCTTAGTTTTTAAAAGATTATTATTATTGCTACAGTGCAGCTAATGGATCTGTCACCAAGACTGTTCATTATTTCTGAACCAATAGAAAAGGTGAGTTGAAGTTGTCATTGCATTAACTATAGAGAAGGATCTTCCAGAAACTCTATGCTGTCTATGCCTTCATTCAAAATGTGTATGAGTTACCACCTTTATAATAAAAATGAGGTGCTTGCAATGGTAGCATCACAAACAGGAAGAGGGAGGGTCTGTTCAAGAATATTCTTGAAAGAGACCAACAATTGCTTATGTAGCAATTCATACAATCTTAGTTTCCCTAAAAATTGTAGTTCTTACTATACTATAGTAACATTAGTTGTGCCAGGACAGCTGAAAATTAGTCAGTGTATCAGTCACATGACTGTAAGAGTACTTACCAAAAAAAAAAAATAATGGTTACAAACTTTTCTGTAGCTTTATGTTGATTTGTGCTCAGTGCAAGCACAGAAGAGGATAGGATTGCCTCTTCGCCTGGTGCTGTCAGGAACGTTGCAGCCTGATAATGCATGGCAATAATTTTACTAACACATTTGAGGTAGTAGTCAATTACTTGAACTGGGATCTTTCACTATTCATGCTGTGTCACATCTATTAGAAGTAAGGTTGCCCAGGATAAAATTTATGAAAAAACGTATTTTAGGTTGAGGAAGAGAATCATGATCTGAAGAATAAGTATATAGGAAAAATTTAGATCACAAAAATAGAATAAAAAGCATGTTATAATTCATACTGACATGCTTAGTGTGGCATCTTTTCTGTACACTAGCAGATGACAGACCAAGTAACTTAGCAAAGATGTGCAATGAGAAGAAACTGTAATGCTTTCTTATGCATATCCTGGAAACAGAAGTTTTAATTTTATTCTTAGGCTACATGACTGAGAGCTGTATTTCATAGGAGCAGAGAGTCATACCAGATAGAATTGACACTTCTGTAGAAGGGCAACTTTGGAAAGAAAGGATAAGGTAATAGTCTGACAGTGCCCCAGTGTGAACTCTGCAAATGCCAGCTAGTGACTGTCTATGGACAGGAGAACACACTGCCCTTTTCCTTTCTTTTGTCAGCTGTTACTCGAGATGTAAACCCCTTCAGAATAAGGTGAAAAGAAAATTTATCAATATTATTGCTACTTAATATGCCATGGATATCTTATTTGTTTGCAGTTACATGATCAGTTGTTTTCTGATTATTGTAAGTTTTCAATTGATTATGGTCTATATTTTAATTGTGTTTCTTATGTTTAATTATGTTCTTATGTTTCTTATTATTGTAAGTTTTCAGTTGATTATGGTTTGTATTTTAATTACATTTCTTATGGTTTGTAATAAAAGAAAAAAAAAAAAAAAGAAGTTTAAAATACATTTAGTTGTTCAGAGTCTAAGAAGGGACCAGTTGTAAAATTTTGCCTCAGTGTCAGTAGATTGGTTATTAGAAAGGTTGTCTATTTTTCTAATATTCTTGCCTAGGGACATGTAGGGATTTCTCAATTAGCAAAGGTAAAATAGCGGTAGCTTCTGTCCCCTCCCCTTTTGTTTTGTTTTTTCAGTTAATAAAAATGTATTGTAGAATCTTGCTATGCATAAAATGCTGTTGTCCTAAGATACAACACTTTGCAACCATTTTGTACATTTGATTGTACATGCTTAGCAGAACAAATCTTGTGAGCTATAAATTGAAACAAAAATACCTGTTTCATAAATTCATAAATTAGCCAGTTCATGTGATTTGGAATCTTTGCTTCCTGATAGGATGAATTATAGCTTGTCTGTATATCAATATCTAGGTGTCCTACTCTCACAAGTTCTATCACAAATTTCAACTTGCACAGCAGCTCTATATCAAATCACTGTTTTAGCATCTTTTGAAATATTTTGTGGTTAAGTTTAGGTGAATGTAGTGCACCTAGGGGGAATTTTCATCCCCCATTACCTAGGTAAAAAGTTGGTGCACTCTAGAACAATGAGATTATAGTCCCCCACAGGTGTCACAGCCCTCAGTCCTTCACAGAGGGGGAGAAACTGTGGATTCCTAGGCCTATGTCCAGACAATAGTGAGGCTGGGTACATAGTTCCAGTAAGCACATGCACAATATGCAGACCCAGTTTTACACATGAATTGTGCTCACATAAATGTCAAAAAAAACCTGAAGAGAGCAAACTGTTTTCTCACCACTAATTTTGCTAGTAGTTCTGTACTGAAACATATCCACAATCTCTTACCTGGTCTTCCTCAGGCAGCTAGACCCTAGGTATCTACTTCCTTCAGCATACAGTCCTCAGAACTCTTGTTCTACTTGCTGGCAAGTCCAGATTCAAGTGTTTGTATGTGTTGCACCCAATCCTCATGGAACTCTCTGGCAGCTGGCCTGGACCTATTGCCTGGTTTGCAGGCTAGGTAATGGGTAACTTTGAAGTGCACCAGTATCTTGCATATTTACACAAGGAATTGAGACCACAGTCAGAAAAAACATTAAAATTTTTATGAGGTTCAAAAAGGCCAAGTGCCAGGTCCTGCACGTGGGTCACAGCAACCCCATGCATTTCTACAGTCTGGGAGTGAAGTGGCTGGAAAACTGCCCAGCAGAAAAGGACCTGAGAGTGCTAAGCATGAGCCACTGTGTGCCCAGGTGGCCAAGAAAGCCAATGGCATCCTGGTCTGTATCAGCAATTGTGTGGCCAGTAGAATCAGGGCTGTGAACATCCCACTGCACTTGGCATTGGTGAAGTTGCACCTTGAGTCTGGTCTCTGGTTTTTTGGTCCACTCGCTGCAAAAGGACACTGAGGTGTGTCCAGAGAAGGGCAATGGAGCTGGAAAAGGGTCTGGAGCACAAGACTTATGGGAAGCAGCTGAGGGACCTGGAGAAAAGTAATCTAAGGAGATGGTCATTGCACTTTACAACTGCCTGAAAGGAGGCAGTCTCTTCTCCCAATTAACAAGATAGGATAAGGGGAAACAGCAACAAAATGCTCCAGAGGAAGCTTAGCTTGAATATTAAGAAAAGCTCTTCAATGAGAGGGCTGTCAAGCATTGCAACAAACTTCCCAGGGAAGTGGTTGAGTGGTTAAGTAACCAACCCTGTTCCTATAAAATTAATTAGAGGATAGAATAGGCTGTGTTGGTCAGTCACAGATACCAGTCAAAAAAAGCAATACTGACCATCATCTTGATTATGGGTGACTGGCACCCTTTTAGCCCCTTTGTCTCATATTTCCTGTGCTTGCTTTTGTCCCATCCACTTTCTTTTCTCTTCTTTGCTCCAAAGCCACTCTATCCCTAATAATTTTTCCCCATTTTTAGTACAGTTTTACTACATCTATGCCTAAATTTGTTATGACTGATGTGGTTACTGGGATATTATTGGACTAGCAAGACTCTGTGCCTTAACACTTTTCCAATTAACGTGTGAATAATTTCCCCCTAATTTAATGTTCTGTGAAATCTGAGCATTCCTCTTAACATTGTCATAGCTTTTGTCAGCTTCTTGCTGTGCTGCTTTTTTTCACTAACCAATTTCTTATGTCATGTCCAGTAGTTTCCCATGCCCTGTCCATTTAGCTAAACCTCAGTTGAAACCATGGTCATCTGACTACATGCTTCAACAGCTACTATAATTCTAAAGGCAGATTTACTGACTTGCTACATATTGCCATGGGTAGCACAGTTTATTTACATACAAAGCATACAAATTTTTTTGCCTGGTTATCTATATGGAGAATTGTCTCTGCCTTTAATGTCATTGAGAGAATCCCCTCCTGAGGGAAAAGAAATAATTGTTGATTTTACTATTGTTTCCTTCCCTTTCTCCTCTCTTTTCTCATTTTATTTGGATCCTAGCCAGACAGTGTAGTCAGTGATGTGAGGGTTCATGCTGGTAACACATAAATCATGGTCTACCATGTTTAGAATGCTTGACAAACCAAAAGAGGGGAAATTTTCATTTTATTTTTCTTACCTGGTTTGCAACAGTGCTGTCCCCTCACTGAGTAATACCAAAGATTTCATTAGACTTTTTTTGGAAATATCTATTTTTAAAGCATATTTGCAGCCCTTACAAGGACTCAGTGCTGTGATCTAAGTATTTTTTTTCCTGAGTGCACACTTGCAACAAGGATCATGCAATGTGGCATTTCAGTAGGTTCTGTTAGGTTCATTATAACTACATCTTTGATGGCTCTGCACTTGGCAGGCAGGTAAATGATGGCCTCTTTTGTTCCTTGAGGAGGAATGGTCAGCAGTAGTCTTCCAGCTCTTGTTTCCCTGATTCCTGGTAATTTTCTCTTGAGTTAATATTGATGATTTAACAATTTTGGTCTTATTGCTTGTTTCAACTTTCTTAACTGACATGGTTTAAATTTGTGTTGCTGTGTAAGTGAACCTGTCTGTGATTACAAAATAATGGCCTTTTAGCCCTTCAACAATTTTTTCCCCTTCTGTTAAAGTGGGCTGAGTTCACACAGTTGAGCCTCATGAGGTTGGATTATATTGTGAATGTGATATTCAGCATTGAGTGGGGTTCGTTCATTTTTCTGCTCTATTAATGAATGCATTGGTTCTTTAAAAATAAAACTGCCTTGGTTAACCTAAACAAAAAGAAATATAGCAGTATTTATGGACTTGATTAATTTTAAATAGTTGAAACTTCTCTTCTTTAGAGCTAAGGAAAGTGTGATTGTGTACTGCATGCAAAGAGGTTCACTCACCTCCTGCTTGTAATTATTTTGTTTAAATTAAAATGTCAGTACTTTGTGATTAAAAAACTGCCTACAGGGAATGTCTGAAATAAAAACCTTCCTTCTCTGTCTTCCTCATTTTGATGTTTAGCTTTTGCTTTAAGTTTAAGGGTAAAACAATTAACCTTTAAACAAAAAAATAATACTTAAAAGACAGTGAGAATACTCCCTGGCTTCAGTTTTCTCTGCTCAATTAGGTTTATACACTACCACCAGCATAACCCTTCAGTATCCTCACTCCTGAGGTCTTAAGGGTGAAGAAGTCATCAAAGAAGGGAATGAGAGATCATCATCACTTGCACAGAATATAAGTCATCACTCTTTATGTGTTAGCAGTTCACAGTGAGACTTGTAATACCATAATGAACTATTTACAGTTACATGATATTTATTTATATCATCATGTAACATATTAGTATATGATTCCTTCTTTTGAAAGGAAAGCTAATCCAAGTAGATAAAAAATTAACTAACTGGATTGTAAGATGTCTCCATTCAAAAGACACTTAAGCAATTTTGAAAAAAAGACAGGTAGATTTGGCTTTACTCTTCTTGGGTGTCACATTGACGAAATACAATAGAGAAGCATATGCAAATAGTTCTTAATTTTTCCACATGCTGTATAGTAACAACAAATCTATTAATTTATGTATATTTCTTTAAATGTATAGTTGAAGTTTTCCAGACTTATGTATTCTGACTACTCAGAAGTGCACTGTCATGAACAGATGAAAGCAAATGTTATTTTTAATGCTGTTTATTCCAAATAAAGGTCTGAAGAACAACCTTGGGAAATTTAGTCCTTCACCTGTACAGTGTCATCAAAGCTATCAATAATATGCTGGAGTTGTAAACTTTAAGTGTAGGAAGAAGTCAGCAGTGCTATGTTGGTTTTTTTGTCCAGTGTTCTTTCTACATTGCATTTGTCATTCTTCCAAAAAGAGAAGGGATAATTGGAACATGATGGTTATTTTTATGGGCAGTTAGTTGACACAGGGCAATACTAGGGAGAGGATGCAGAGAAAAAATATTAAAATATGCAGTCAAATCAATAGTATGCCTAATCTCTCAGCCAAAAATCTCTTCTACAAAAAAAATGTAATATCAGCTCTGCTTTACATTGTTACTTGTTTGTAGGTTTGCAAGGCCTTTTGAGTTCCATCACCCACTACATTTGGCTGCCGAGATGACAGTTTCTCACAGTGGGGAAAACCAAGATGACTTAGGCAAATGGGACTAGTAACGTGCTTTGCTTCCAACTGGACTTTTTAATTTTTGGTCCTTCCTGCTCCATGTTGATGGATTTTGTCTCGCTCTGGAGTGTGGCAGCCAAACTAAATTCTCCCTCCTTTGTGAAGGTATTCAGATCATTATCAAGCGTGACATTCATCATTTCAGAGGCTGAAAGGTCCATTGAAGCCCTTCAAACGTTTATGAAAATGTATTTCAATTATAGGTCTCCATCTCTCCTCCTTGCCCTGTAGCTTAGCTGATCAAAATGAGGGCAATATTTTCAAGCTGTGCTGTAAGAATTTCAGTTCTGAATTCTGTAACTGAAGAAGTCGAACTCAGCAGGCTTGACCAGAGAGAAGCAGAGATGAATTGTGTTACAAGATGGCAGATTGCCCTCCTTCCCATCTATATTATTACAAAATAACCTTCAAATATATGTTTGAAAATTCCTCTTGCTTCTGCCTTCAAGGAAGTGATAATATAGATACAGACAACAGAAAATGAATGCTCTTCTTCACAGTCAATAATTTCCTAAAGATTTAGATAAATTAATTAGGTAATACAAGAAAGAAAAATACTTTGAAAATCTTTTTAGATATCCTTTATAGTATCAGGCTGACATTCGTTTTGTGATCTAAGTAAGCAATGCTGAAGAAAATTCAAGTTTAGAGACATGTTACTAATGGAAACAGGTAATAAATTTGCCAGCATCCTTATTGCTTATAAACATCTGCTGCTTTGCTCTAGTCAAGGCAAAGTTCTTGAGGCAGCAAAGGAAACAGCTGCCACATCAAACACAGTGTTGATGTTGCAATGAATTTTATTGATTCCCCTTCTTCATGCTACATATAACTCTTCAAAATCTACAATATACATTTGCCTGTTCAATAATTTACATATTAGACTTGTTTGTCAATGTGAAACATACTGTAAACGCAAAGAAATCAATATATTGACTGGCAGGAAGTTAAACTGCATGCTTCTACAATGTCTTTGATAGGAAAACCTGTGTAAGAAGAAATTGAAAATTTGAGCTGATTTAGGGGAATAGAAACTTTTCTTCTAACAGTGACCAAGTCAAATCCTTTTTAGTACATACACATTTCTTAAAAATTTCCTGGGCGGATATTTTCGGTCTGTTACAAAACACAAGCATGTGAAATACTTGCTTCTTTAAGCAGGGGCTTTTTCCTGGAAGCTGTTATTCACATATGAAAATTCCAAAAATCTACAAATAGGGAAGTAAGTTATGAGCCATTTTAAATGATCAGTCCTTTTCTGTGTCCATAATATACAACACATTTCCACGTTCCATGTAAAGAGGAAGCTGAACGCGAAGTCAGAATAATAGAATAATTCAAGCTGGAAAGCACAACATAACGCTGAATTTAGAACACATTGCTTAGATTTTTGTCCAGTCACTTATCTATCAGATCCTACATAATCAGGAGAATCTAAAAAATCGCTTTTTATTTTTCATTGTATGTGTCAAGGGAATTGGTAGGTTACTCCCACTTGTTACCTTTGTCAATGTATTTTGAGGAAGTACATTACCAGATATTCCATTGTAAGAATGGAAAGAGAATTATTCCCTTCTCAACATTTTTTCCTGTTCAGAGTGAAAATCATTCATTATTCTCATTAAATAGAAGAAGATTTCTAACTGATCCCTCAAGCCAGACAAGAAGCATTAAAATTCAGCTTCTGTTCAGAGTAGAGAAAGGTTTGTAGTCTGCTGTATGACAGCTTTTTTCTAGGTATTTCATAAGAATTTAGGGCACATAATCTAATGTTAATGATTTTAGCAAATTATGAAATTAAATGCTCAGGAAGTATGCATAAACATCTATAAGGTAGAGAGAAACTTGAGCTAGTCATGAAATTTGAGTCTCCCAGACAGGTTTTCTTTTTTAAGTTATTCACTCTCCAAAGTATAGAATCATAACAACAAGAGCTGAAGGAAAACTAGTTAATCATCTTGCCTCTCTTCCCCCCAGAGGATAATTTTTCTGAATGCTTCTCAACCCTCCTCTCTTTCCCCTCCAAACCTCCTTATTTGAAATTTCATTTTAATTGTCTAAGGCCTAGAAGGCAGAAATCAGGAGAAGTAATGAAGCTTCTGTGACATCTTAATATAGTCTCACAAGTCCTAGTTAAATTACAACAGTGCTATAATCTATCACATGGAAAAAAGAGCATAGGCCTGGTGTAAAGATGTCTTTGCATAAGAATCAAATGTTTTTATATTTTGTATGTGAATTTTGTAAGCTAAAACTTAATTTTTCATGGTGTATAAAACTTCCCAGTGGAGCAGGAGCATTACCTATAAAATTCTTCCAAATATATGTGGATGTGGTTGAGAGAGAACAGTATTTTAGAGCCTTTGAAGTATGTAAACATACATCCTTGACAAACCCATTCACATTTGTTCCAGTGTGCAAAGCTAATCAATTGTACTACAGGACCTGAAGACGCCTTTGAAACCTGGCTGATTGACACATGTTAATACGTGTATCTCTTGGAGATATCCCTCTATGGGATTTAGAAATCAAGACCCACTGTGTAATTCTATGGCTAATTTCAAAACATATTGGGCTCACATCCAAGAGATACTGTATTGTGTATTTGGATGCTAGGTCTATAGCAGGAAACTGAGTTTCCTGCAATGTAGCATTCCGGTCTGACATTCTAATTTATCTCTCATTTATTCTTTCCTCTGTGAGTTATCTTTGATACTGTCAGTGAGTGTTGCTATCAACAATTAACCTTAACAAGGACAGTGCCAAAGTAATTTTATATGCAGACAATTTACAGAACAAAATAGCCTATCTTTTTTCATTGAGGATTTGATGTGATGCGAAAAAGTCTTCAAATTTCACTGTTGGTTTTATGTCTTTTCATTCTTAAATAAAGAGAAAATCAGAACAAAATTGCAAAAATATTTACTCCATTAAGTCTAAAAATACTTATTTTTTGGGAATACATTTCTGTAAGATTGTTCTGGATTAACAAGACAAGATTGCTTTTGCTCTCCATCTCAGTATTTGCACCTTGAAGCAGTAACTGGGCTTTAAGAAAAAAACAGCAGTTTTCTAATCACAGTGAGTGCTGGTTGAAAAAGGCAATGAATCAAGATCTTATTACTGTCTTTTAAACCTCAATGTTTCAATCTGCTTAGTTTCTTTGAATGAAAGTTGCAATTATTTTGTGTTTTTCTAAATTCAGTATACACCTTAATTGCCTGAGATGTGCTAAGACATGCCGTATATGCTTTAGACCTGGTCCAATCTGACACTTTGGAAAGCTGAAAACATGATGACCAATCCCCAAAAACATAGTTCTTGAGCTCTTTTCCAGACTTTTACAGGAACTGGGATAGGGCAGCCATCAGCATCTCAGTAACAGAGCATTTTAGTTCTTAAAAATAACTCTGAATACTCCAAAATGTATCTGCACTTTGGTCTGCTTCCTAATTGTAGTCTGGAAGGTCCCAGATTTATAGACCTAATTATATGTATAATGTGTGAGTGTATGTATGTATGTATGTATGTATGTGTATATATGTACACACATATATTATCTATATGCATATACACACATACACATAATATACATGTATATATAATATGTATAACCTTTATCTCTTCCCATGGCCACATTGTTTCAAGTAGCTTTGTCTAATTTGTGAATGCTTTCATGGTTTGTCTTAGTTCTTCAGTTATAGTTATTATCTAGAATTCTCCAAATAGACCAGAATGTATTCTCTTAGCATATATTACAGGGCTGAATTTATATTTTATTAGGCCAAAATCACAAAATAGCTGTGAAGATAAAGTAGTCAAGATAATATATGGTGACTTCTTATTTACCAGGTTCATCTTCCATGGTCCTAAGGAGTACTTCCTCAATGCTGGTCTGCATCAACCATCTCCATCTTTTGTTTAGCAACCTGCCTTTCCACACATTTTCTTATGATGGCTGTTTACATGAACTGTCTACAGTGCATCACCATGGCCTTGAACCAACCTGTCTTTTTTATGTTTTCATCATCTACTGCTTTTGTGTTGCCACAAAAAATGTCTTTTTGAGTTTCATCTACTGGTAGTCTGGAGTCTTCCTCTGTTCATGTTCTTAGCAAAATTTTGCAGTCTGGGTTTGAGATCTGATGCTAAGCTTTTGCTCATCAGGTCAAAATTTTACTGTGGTCACATTTACTTTATTTTTGTTTCTATACTTATAACTGACATAGGGAAATAAAAGACCAGAATAACCTGAAAAGACCAAAAATGCAATAGCATCATGAGCAGAGCCAGCAAGAAGAAACTCTGACAAAACATGGATTTCAAGTTAGAGTCAAAGAAAATGTTGGAATACTTGAACATTTTGTACAGTTGTATTTTATTTGTACAGGCTTTGGTAATCCTCTAGATCACAGAAGCACAGAATACATGCTAAGTAGAAGGGACTCACAAGGATCATCGAGTTCAATGGCTCTTCATGTGCCTGAAAGCACTGTCCAAACACTTCTTGAACTCTGTCAAGCTGAAGCTGTGGCCACTTCCCTGGTGAGCCTGTTACAGTACCCAATCACACTCTGAGTGAAAATTTTTTTTCTAATATCCAGCCTAAATTTCCGCTGACCCAACTTCAGGCCCTTCCCTGGGGTCCTGTCACTGTCACCACAGAGACGAGATCAGTGCCTGCCCCTCCTCTTCCCCTCATAAGGAAGCTGTAATTGCAATGAGGTCTCCCCTCAGTCTTCTCCAGGCTGAACAGGCCAAGTGACCTCAGCTGCTCACCTTGCGGCTTCCCCTCAAGGTCCTTCACCATCTTTGCTGCTCTCCTTTGAACACTGTCCAATAGCTCAATGTCTTTTTTATACTGTGGCACCCAAAAGTGCACACAGGATTTGAGGTGAGATCGCAGCACTGATGAGTAGAGCTAATGCTGACTACAATATAAGACTCTGAATAATTATAAATCAGTCCCCTTGAAAGTGTTTCTTGCAAGTGCTTTGGACACACAGCGATGTGAACTAGAAATACAGCTAGTTCAGAATTTCTGCAGAGTTTCTATTCCAGGAATTCCAACTTGATTATGAACAGCTCAAAAATCTATCTGGACTCCATCAATATGATTGGTTAACTTCCTGAATTTCAAGAAAAGAAAACTATGGGAGCATGGGTGGTAAAGGCCACAGAATATGAGAACTGAGTGGTCAAGGCATACTCATATAGTGAGTATGCTCTATTTTTCATTAGAGAGGATGTGAATGAACTTTTTTTTTGTTATATTGGTGTCTGTGGAGGTATCTGAGTTTAGAAAACATTCTGCATGCCTTAACTCTGTAAAAGCTATGTCTTATTAAAGGGTGGTTAGTTCAGATGCCAAATTTTCTGAGTTTGCTGAGTCTGATGTTCAGGTCATCAACAGATTTAATCGTACCTGGGGTCACTAAGAATTAATTTCATGAAATTACAAGGAACCTAGTTGTAAAGCCCCCTAATAACAATGCTGATTACGTGAGGTGTAGTAGTGCAAGCTTAGGTTAGCCTGTTAATTCACCACTTCTTCCTGTAGAATAACTTCTATTTCTTTTCATGTTTGCTAATGGTGTTTGCACGTCTGTATCTCTTCTGCATTAAAAATCTTCTGTAAAAGGGAACAAAAACAAAAGCTGCATTTAAATATTCATTTGAAAATGACATTTCTTCAGGGAAATCGATTATAATGAGCAATGTTTACTAAAAGCTCGCAATATAATTGGTTACACATAAACAAATGGAGAATTTCCTAGCTGCACTCAGCTTGCAGCTCATTTTCTAGCCATTAGCTCTTTAACAGTAGGGGTTGTAATAAAAGATCAGTCAAATAACTACCACTGGCTTGTATCTCTCACTAGATGCAGTGTAAAATGTCTGTTTTGAGGCAGGAAATGTCTTTCTTTCATGAGTAAAAACTCTGCAGTTTCTTTTTGTTGAACATTTTTGTTAAAGCAGTAGGCATCACTACTTTTATGTACATACAGTAAGTATGTCACTCATTTTCAGTGTCAAAAGCTACTCAGTGTTCAGATGTTTGTAAACTGGAAACGGGTATTTGATAATCAGCAAAAGTCATATCCCTATGTGTTAGCTGATTAATAGTGTTGGTTGCAAATGATGTTGTTTAGAGGGGAAATAATAATTTACACTTAGGGACAACAAGAAAGTCAGCTCTATGTAATTGCTGTGATACAATAGTGTGTCATTAAGTCAGCATGTGAATGTAGTATTATACATAAGTATATATGCATTGGTGTGTATTCATCTATGTGTGTGTGTGTGCAAGCGATACCTCAGGACTGTGTATTTGGACAGCATGTACCTATGTCGTGTGCTGTCTATATTGTTCTTTCACTTAACTGGGCATGTAAAAGCTGAGGAGGCAAAAATCCCAACCTCTACCTTAATTAAATCACAAAATCTCTTAAATGGAACAGACAGCTCAGAAACATATCTGTAAACAAGCACTTATAACATACTTCTGTTTTGTTATATTCAATGTCTGAGGTTCCTTTCCTTTTTCTTTCCCTATTCTTTGAATAGACAAACTTCTGCTTTATTGAGCAAAACTTTCTTTGAGGTTATTGGAAGGTCTCACCATGAGAATGACTGCAGAACTGTTTTGCTATCCATGACATTTTTATTCACAGTTATTAAGCAGCAATGTTTTGGGTAAAGCTAGTTGAAGACTTAGAGCTCTTTTAGGGTTCCTTACACTAAGGTTCTTGAATGCCTCCTGTAAAATTTTAAAAAAATCTAAATGTTAATTTAAAATTCTAAGGTCAATATAAAATCATAATAAAAGAATTCACAAGTACATCTTAGATTCCCAGAGTCAATAAGGTTGGAAAAGACTTCCAAAATCTTCAAGCTCAACCTTTGACCAAATATCACCACATCAATTAAGTGATATGGCACTAAGTGCCATGTTCAGTTGTTTCTTGAACACTTGCAAGCATGGTGACTCCATCACCTCTCTGGGCAGCCTTTTCCAATCCTTGATGACCTTTCATGAAGAAATTCTTCTTGATGTCCAACCTGAACAGCCTCTGATGCAACTTGAGGCTATTTCCTTTTGTCTTGACATTTTTTTCCCTGGGAGAAGAGGCTAATTCCGACCCAGCTGCACGCTCATTTCAGGCAATTGTAGAGATTGAAAAGGTCTCCACTGAGCCTCCTTTCCTCCAGGCTAAACAACCCCAGGTTCCGCAGTTGCCCCCCGTATGATTTACTGTCTAAACCTTTCATCATCTCTGTTGTCCTTCTCTGGACACGCTCCAGCACCTCAATGTGTTTCATGAACTGAGAGAAATGAACACAGGATTTGAGATGTGACCTCACCAGTGCTGAGTTCAGGGGGGCAATCACTGCCCTGTTCCTGCTGGCCACACTGAAGTTCAGGGGGGCAATCCCTGCCCTGTTCCTGCTGGCCACACTGTTGTTGATTCAGGCCACAATCCCATTGGCCTTCTTGGCCATCTGGACACAGCTGGCTCATGTTCAGCTGCTTTTGTTCAGCGTCCCCAGCTCCTTTCTGTCAGGCAGCTCTACAGCCACTCCACCTGCAGCCTGTAGAGATGCCTGGGGCTGTTGTGACCCAAGGGCAGAACCCAGCACTTGGCCTTGTTGAACTTCATACAACTGGCCTCTGACCATCAATCCAGGTTCCTCTGCAGAGCTTTCCTACCCTCCAGAAAATCAACACTTGATGTCATCTGTGAATTTACGGAGGATGCACTCAATCCCTTCATCCAGATCATCGATGAAGGCATTAATGCTCTGGACAGTTTTTAACCCAATGAAGAGAGCCCCTGTCCCAGCCACAGGCTGCCAGATTCTCCAGGAGAATGCTGTGTGAGACTGTATCAAAGGCTTTGCTGAAGTCCAGAAAGAGCATCCAAATTCTTTCCCTCATCCACTGGATGTGTCACTGAGTTGTAAAAGGAGATCAAATTTGTCAAGTAGGACCTGCACTTCCTAAATCCATGCTAGCTGGGTGAGATCCCCTGATCTTGCATTCTTTAAAAACCTCTAAAAACCTTCTACTTTTTTAAAATCATGTTTAAATTTATTTTTCTTCCATATATTGTTGATGCAGTAAGTGCCCTGAAACCATGTCAGTTAATATTCAGGTGGTAAAATAACATTGATTTAATTATGTAAGACAGAAACTGCTTGAGCCCTTTCAGCATGACCAGAACATTTGTTCTGTGCCTGTTAGGAGTCAGGGCTGTAATGGCTGAACTTCAGCACAGTATACTGACATTCTTGCTGGTATCTTCAGTTACATAGGAAATGGGATAAATCATGTGGAGAAATCTCAAATTATTAGTGATAACTGAATAAACAAGGTTAACTCTGTTTTGCACTTTTGCTTACTTGAAGATATAATTTTTGTTCATATATCAACTTGTTTTAGGCAGGTGATACGGTGTAGTGTTTTTTACTCTCAGCAGCCTTTTAGCAGCCTTGTAATCTCTCAAGCAATGAATTTCCATGGATACTAGCTTATTCCCCCAAGTTCCGAATCAAAAGTGTCATATGATCTGTACGCATTTGCAAGTGTTTGCATTTCATACATGACTATTTGCAAAGTCCCCTTTTAGACACAGATTGCATTCAACAGAAGTGCAGAAATATGTTTTCAATCCTAGAAGCAAAATAAAGCAATTTCCTCAAGTGACAGAGGAAAACTGGATTATTATTGTAAATGAGACCAAAACCTCCAGTATAAATGAAATCAAAATCTGCATCTAGTCTTCAGCTGACAGAGTAAGCTTGAAAACTGTGCTTCCAGTACATTCTGATTGTTGTGACCGAAAAGTGTTTGATTTTCTTTAGTTCCTATCTGGTTTCCTTCCAGTACTGAATTACTGTACTTCGGGTTTTAACATCAGAGAGCTGGTATTGTAACATATTTGTAACAGTACATTGCCATTAAAAAAAAGAGGCACCCCCCCCAGTAAACCCACAATAACTTATGCCTCTAAGCATCAGTTCTTGCTGTTAAGTTTGTATTTTTCTTTTGGATAGGGAACCCCCCCCACCGCCCCCCCACCTCCCCCCCCACACCCCAGGATATCTGAAAATGCTTTGTTAAGAATGGAAACAAAAAATAACATTTTTTTATAATAGTAATTAATTAATATCTATAGTTCTCCTAGGATCAGAAATATTTGTTATCATTAGAAAGTTTCAACTCACTAATATGAAGGCTGTTACAGCAAGTTCTCTCTGACAAGAATGAGCAAAATTATTGACAAGGTCATTGTTCTTCCTTAGGGGAGTCAGCTGTCCGTTCTCAAACATCTCCATGTGTGTGCTGGCATAGGTTTTTGTGTGGCTGTGTGAAAAGCCAAATCGATAAATTGATCTGAGTTAGAAGCAAGTTTGGGAAAAAAATAGATTTTGCATGGTGTTTTTCAGGCCTATCACTTTGTGATCTGGTTTTTTACTGTGCAAGTGCCTGTGTTGCCTAGCAGTGTATCATGTCAAAAGGGAGAAAGAGAAGTTTGTGAGACTTAGATGGAAAAAAGTCTGATATACTACAAAATTCTAATGAGGAGACTATTGAAGTCTATATGGCAGCCTTCAGAAATAAGAGGCATCACAGTGCACTTGAAAAAAAGCTTTTGTTTGTTTGCAAGCTAAAAATAACCCATGCTGTTATATTTGAAGATCCTAAGTTTAAGAACAGAAACTGAAAGCATGTAATCTCTATCCACATAGATAACATTGCATGATGAGAAGACACTATCTATAATTATACAGACATCAATTGTTTGAATTAATATTTTCTCACATTTTAAAGGGCTTTTGTTTGTCAGTTTTCCCCTCTTATACAAAACCTGTCATCGTAGCTTTGTTATTTATACACATTTATTTTCTCAGTGTTCTTTGTCTATAATTACTTTTTGGCAAGCATGCCACTATAGGTAGAAATATATCAAATACACATATGGGCAGTCCTTTGTGACTTTAAAATGTAAGTATTGTAATATTGATACATTTTTTTGAATGTAAGCTCTCTTAAGGAATGATCTTCACAAGCACACAAATTTCTTTCTTTTGTAAACATCTCTATCTCTTTCATGTTGTCTGTTCATCAGTCAGAGCAGAATAGTAGTACTCTCAGCTTCAGTGGATTATTTCCAAGCTTTGATCAGAAAGTGAACACTCTTTGCTGAAACGCGAAGCCTGCCAAGGCTTCACGTAGTAAGACTGTTGTGTTCAGAATTTGCTGGTTGTCCATGCAAGTGAAAGAGCATATTGATCAGCACACACAGGGGAATGAAACTTCAGCATGAGAACAGAATGTAATAGGAAAGCCTCAATTTAATTTTTTTTCTTAGGATGAATAGGGGAAGACACATAACTATATATATATATATATATATATAAATCACTTGTGTATTTGAATCCAGTGTGAATTTATTTGACTGCAAACTGAATAGCAGTATTTGGTGATTGTCTCCATTAAAGGAGAGCTGTGAATCTACATAATTTTGCTCTTGTTTCAAAAAAACAGAGAGGTACATGTATGTCAAACACATAAGCAGAATGCTTATCTTGCTTGTTTGTGTTTGGAAAATAGGAACTGTTGAAATTCTTGGACAAAATGGACAGCAGAAACAAACGAAGAAAAAATAAAGCTTCCTTTAATAATATACACTAAGGTATCATTGGGCTTAATAACTAGCCTTGTTTTTGTTTTTTTTTTCCAGGATAATCTTAATCTCGAGAGACTGTCTGAAAAATAAGAGAATCTCTACAGAACAATATATTGAAATTTCTTCAAACAACCATTTTCTATCTGGTGTCCAAACTGACAGGACTCTCTTTTTCTGTGTGTGGTATACCTAGGAAAGATTAAGAATATAAGTTTATTTCAAATGCTATACTTAAAATAAACATTTTCAGAACTCCATAAGAAATTGTAGAACTTGCAAAAATACCCAAATACTTGAAAGGCATGGGTATATTTAATTTTTTTTGTAGTCCAGGAAACCTTGTACATTCATAGCTTTTTTATCCAAACAGAAAGATCTTTTAGTCTCAAGATTTTTCTCAACTTTCGTATTTGAACTCAAGTGTTAATCTATAGCTTCATAACAGAAGAAAAAAAGAATTTGTATAAAAATGCTCAAACACTGGGGACAATGGATAGAAGGGCAATGGATTCTGAGTATTTGGTTTTGTTTTTATTTTTCTTAGACTTAAACTTTTATTGTACAATTTTCATTTCATATTCCATGGATACTTCTGGTAGCTGAAAATACAAAGAAATCTTTCTTGATTTTGCTCAGTAATAGCTGCTGAACTTTGGCTTTTCATCAGTAAGTATTCTAAAATGTTTTTGAAAGATCAAATCAGATTATCTTATCGTCATTGTTCCCCTATCAAGTTTACCACTTATGTCAACTTTGGACTCAGTCAATGGCACTGACTTCACATAATTTCCCTTACTGCCCATCTTATGGGTTTGAAATCTTTCAGGTAAGAGTAATTTCTACAGAGGAACATATTTTGCTCTTACCGTGTTTAAAGTCCCAAAGTTTCAAGCAGAGCTCTGAAGAAGACTGATCATTCACTCTAGTTCTTAATTTTTCTCCGGAATTCTGAAGTTAAATGAAAAACTCTAAATTGTGCTTAACATCAAACACATAACTGACAAAGTGGTTTGTGATTAGGACAGCAGACTGTACCCAGCTGTAGCAAAGTACAAAAGGCATATAAGATTTAATACATATATGAAATTTTTTTCACTGAACTCTAAAGCTATCTTACTGTACGTGCTTGTGGGAATTTCTGAGACTTGAAAAGGTTGCCTATCCTTAGTCAAATATGAGAAATTGCTCAGTTGAGGTGATGGAAAGTTGCTGCTTGTCTTGTAGGATCTGTAACAACACGCTATTATACTACAATATTTCATCTCCCTATGTTTCCATTAAGAAGGCAAGGCAAGGAGCTTGTTTTGCACTGAACTTTTGCACTGAGAAGATGGAAAGGAACTAGGTGGATATCAGAACCCTTTTCAATTCTGTAATTCTTCAGGTAATCAGATGATTTTGTAACCTCTTTCTCTACAGTGAACTTTTTGGAAGAAATTGTTTGTCATTCATAAAGGATGAAACATGTTTTCATTACCAAAACAGATGTTTTAGTTAAGTTACATGTTAAGTAACTGGAAAAAATTAGTCTCTTGTAATTTCTGCAAGGGAACCTTAAGCTAAGGATAGAGGACAAAATTTGTAGAAATAATTAAAATTTAAAAAAAACAAAGGAGCCCTCACTATTCATTCTATCATGTATGTGTGGAACACTGTCCTTGCTCTGGAGAAGAACAGGTGAAAAGACTATTAAAAAAAATAGAAAGAAAGAAAAAGAGGAGAGGGATTGTCTGAAAGTTATTGAGTGCATAGTTTATGTCTAGACTGAAGTCTTTCTGTGGCAAGTAATGTTAGAAACAGAGGTTAACAAAGTTGAATCAAGCAGATTTAATCTCTCTTTCCATCCTTGCATATTCAGATCAACACCAACTCACGTCAGTAGAATTAAAAATATTTTTTTCTTGGTGCTGAGGGGCTTAACAACATCAGGTCTTTCTAAGCAGAGTCCTCAGTGCATTCCTCACAGAACAAGCCAGTCATTTGTTTCTAAAAGAATCTCATCGGAGCTTTTCCTCAGCTAAGAACTGCTGACTGTCCTAAGAGAACATTTTTTTGAGATTAGTATATGGGTATATTTAATAAACAGTGGAAATATAAACTGTCAGATTTGATTAACTAATCAGTATTCTATTTTGATTAGTATTCTTATAGATCACTTGTGAAAGAGGAAAAAAAAAGGTGTTGCATATTGTTGCTGATACTGTGTCAGAATCACTTTCCTTTAAAACAGAATAATGGAAAGAATTGCACTCATGAGGTATAGAAAAGTGGAAGTTTTTAGGTAAGGAACCACTGCTCTTGTTCTGGACTTCCTTATCTGAGTCAAGTCAGGTTTTACTGTATTTAAGAACTTAACTCCCAGTAAGATCAAATTAAACCAAATACCTTAGAAAAAATCCTTTTTCTAATCCTGAGCTTATTCCATCTTCTTATCACTAAGGGATAAGCATTATGGAGCAAAAGTTTTCTGAGGAGAGGAAAATATTTAGATTGGTGCTTGAATGCAAAGAGATCAATTTCTCTTCATAGCTCACAAAAGCCGGTGATACTTAGCAAAAATTTTTGACACAAGCTGTGACATAAACAAGAATGTAAATTATTTTATCACTTGAAATACATGTGAAAGATAGTGACATTTTTCTCTGCATCTAAAATATTAGTCTGCCACAAGGTTTAATGCCAGTTTAAGAGGTTGATAAGGAAAAACTGTATCTCACTAACTACTGAACAGATTAATTTTTTTGGCCTAGATAAAATCACCTTTTCAAAAAGCCAGTTCCACAACCTAGTGAGAGGACTGCTACACCCAATGCTAGTGAGAGGAAAATTTTGCTTGCAACCTTTCTAAGAGGGAAGCTGTCAATACTTTGCTTTAGAAGATACCCAAGCCGAGAGACAGGAAGAACTGCTGCTTGTGGAATGCAGGTTAGAAGCTGAGGTGAGATTTTTCCTTTAAAAGTCTTGTGGCTGAGTTCTTAGGTAATACCTACAACTTAGATTATATTTTTCAACCCTACTTTTTGCCCTGCTATGCTTTCTTAGTTACTAACAGCAGTTCCATACTAGTGGCTCATCTTTTCAACACAATTTTCTGTTGGTTTATTCTCAGTTCTTACGAAGGGCAACACTTTAGCATCTGTGTGCCTTCTGTGGAATAGAAAACAGATCTACAAGCAAAACACTTGCACACATAGCAACTCTGTTTACAGATTCTTGTGTTAATTTAAGGAAAAAAGATTGAAGGAACACAATTGCAAAATTACCTTTAAATTTTCATGTATTGCATCAATTTACTATAGTGGATTTGTCTTTCCATTTTTTTCTCAGTGTTTGAACTCTGGACATTCTCTTGTCTAATGACTACTGAAAAGTACTTAGGTAGCTACTAGGTCACTGAATAAAGGGCAGCAACTTTTCAGATGACTGTCCATCACTATTTTGCACCTGTGGTATGAAAATCGACAAGATATTTTATCCAACACCATACAGGTTAAGAATACACAGAAGTTAGGGAAATCTAACTTTTAAAAGGGCTTTAAAAAAAACTTTGTTAATGTACTGATAAAAAAATGAGCTATGCAAATAAAACCCAGAAGACTTAAAAATAATAAAAAATACTGGTTTAATAGCTTTGCTGCAGGCTAGTAGAATAACAGCTTCTGAAAACAATCAGACATGTTTTATGATAAACAAAATAAGGAGGTGGAGGCAACTGAGAAATTAATGTACACACATACATTCTTAAATGAGCAAACATGTTCAGATAACATTATTTCCTTGAGCTGTTTCCTTAATACTGTACCTCCAGTTCTCCTGGGTTGAGTGACTTATTGTCAGAACAACCCTAAGAAGAGTTTTGTTGGGAATTCTGGCCAAATTACAATCTGATAAGACCCCTGAATGAACTTGAGAGCTGCCTTGGATCCTGATCTCACATTGTGCCGCAGTTCACTTGACACATCGCTTGCACTGATTTTCAGGAGGAAGTCTAGCAGCTGACATCCATCTACATCTTTAATGGGGAACATTTTCTAGAAGCAATGGAACTCTTGAGAAATATTTGTGCTTTGTTAGTTGGTGGATTGGTTTTTTGTTTATATCATTAAATAAAGTGTTAAAACCAGTGTGAGATTTTCACTGACAAGTGTGTTTCTTCTGATGAGAACTGTTTCAGAGCTTGCTTTATCTCCTGTATCACCTCTGTGTGAGTGAAATTTCTTTACCAGCTAGAAGAAATGAAACAAACACAGTGATTAAAACATATTGTGCAGGTAAAAGCACACTAAAGTAATGTTGCAAGAACAATGCTGTGGAAAGGAAATGTTATCACACAATTCATTCTGATGTTAGAGTGTCCAGAGATGCTGCATACCTACAGAACTGCTAATACTGCTTGAAGCCAAATTGATGTTTTAAGTGGCTGTGAGATCAATATACTGAACTGCTCAATTAGATGACCTACTCATCCTCCAAGTAAGGACAAAATTAAAGTGTCACTGCGGGTGACTATATCTCCTTCAACAATAGGAGTGGAATGTTCCTGTTGTTAAGAGTCTTTGCAAATAATTATAACCCCTAGTCCTCTATTAGCTGCGTCAGACCTTGCTACTGTGGTTGAAACAATTAACATGTATGTTCTTGGATGCTAATATTTAAGTTGTACTTTCACAATTTTGAAAGGTCCTTTCAGTTCAGTGTGTTTGAGTAACCTCTGCCCTCAGCTTGGCCTCACAGATTTTGGTCAAAAGATGAGTTTGGGGAAATTTCTCATCATCATTTACCCTTAGCTGAAAATCTACAAAATTTGACTTGTCTACACCTGCCACCCCTTGCTGCAAATACTTCTTTTTTATTATACCCTTTTCTTTTTCCACTGAAACTTGGGCCTGATCAGTGGATGGACAGAGTTGCTGGTGCTGTCAGATTTTTGAAAACACTTCCCTGACAGGTATAGATTCATCACATTATTTCAAGCTGTTTAAATTTTAAACGTAAGCATTTTAATGAGTTAGTATTGTTGCAGCATTTATTAAGATCATGTATCCTCATCTGTTGCCATTTAATGTATTTTGAAGTTAAATCAAAACACTGAAGATTCAGGAAAAACTGGATTTTAATACTGTTTTGCAGATAACAATGCAAAAGAAAATGACTGAAAATCTTAAAGTTAGTGTTTTAGGAAGATGAAAGACAGATGGACTCTGATAAACACTTTTAAGAGAGAAAAATTATATAGGACAATTGTATACTGACATTTTTTAATATACTTTAACATTTTGCTATATGCTCTATTTTGACTTACAGTGTGTATAATACATCGTGTTTTTATATATACTAAAATAAATAGCATATATTTTTTGTATAGTAAAATATAAAATCATTTTGTGTGATTAAATAATTTTATATTTTTCTATGATATATTAATATATTTTTCCCGGTTTCTAAAGTCATAAGCACCAGGAAGCAATTCTTACTTATTGTATGAATCCTATACAATTTTTACAAAGTGGAATAGTAAATTATCTGTAAATAAATTATCACAGGAAATGCAGTGCTCTTATGGTTGACTTTAATTATTTGTATTATGCATTATTTAATACAAATTTGTATTTTTATTATGCAAATTAACTGTAAGTATTACAATGATATCAAGAGCATTAGTAAGATATTGAGGCTAGCAGAAGCTGTCTACAAGTAATTGTGAGTAAAGAAGACTTTATTCTGTACCTTATTCTGGGAAGAAAGTTGTTTAAGATATTTTTTTACTTATTTTAGTATTGCTTACAGTGTAAAGACGGGTCTAAATAAACTCTTGAAGAAGAGTGAATCAAAAGTAAAGGAGAACTCCACAGTGACTTCTCAAAAGACTTTAAAGGAGTTCATCCTTAAGATACATCTGTTTTACCCTGGATTTCAGATTGGAGTCTTCAGGAACAGCTACCAGAGTGTGAACAGGAAACCAGAAGTGTCATTATGATATCATTTTAAGCCTCCCAGAAGGAGGATCAGCTTGTAGTTCAGGATTGGCTTGGTAGACAGAGATTTATTCCCAGCTCTGCCTTAAAACTGTTATGCAATCTAAAACGTTCTGTGGGGGACAGCTTTTTATCAGTGAATTTTATTACATATGAATACTCAACACTGAAGACACTCAAAATTAAGATTTATCTAAAATACTGGGTTTTGTCTTTTATTTTCCTCATGTGTTAAAAAAATTTTATAGATACCAAAGAAATGCAAATCCTCTATTTATTCTTTTTGATTGAGCATCAGATATAACTAAATGTAGGGGTTTGAATTCTGAAAACCCCTGCTAGCCAAGATTTGGTTTTATTTCAGGATTTATTTTCCATCGTCTTCATCATTTCATGGGTTGTCTTACCATACGTCTTTTTCCTTCAGGCCTATTTCTCTCAAAGCAGTGAATTTTGCCCTAGATTTCAGATTCTCAGGGCCAAGATCTGAGCAATAGAAAAATCTTTGTGCCTCTCCACTCTTCATGCATGTCCATCCTTTTAGAATATGTACAGAGGCCCTAAAAAGTTTGAAAAACATCAAATTTTATTGTTTCCCTTGCACAGATGTTTTGCATTTAAGTACTAAATTTTGTATTTTTTCTGCATGGATCAGATGTATTGTGCTGTCACGTATTAATGTGTAACATCTAAAACTAGACCTGGCACTTAATCACAAATGTTGGGTGCAAACTTTACACAGCTTGTCAACACAGTGTTTAACCTACTGCAGCTATGGATATCAAATCCCTAGTCCTGAATCTTCATACAGAGTATCTAAAACCTGCCCACATGTCAGAGTAGTCAAGACTGGGCAGGCAGAACAAAAGTCTGGCATAAGGTAAGAGTAGCAAGTTGCAAACCCCTGGGTCTTGCCTTATCTGCTAACATAGATCAGATTTACTCTTTCATGTATAAAAATTTAAGAGAACTATGAGGAAATAAAAATAATCTGGACTTTGTGAAGAATGGAACTTTGTGAATGAGTCCAGAGGAGGCCAAATTGATGAGAAGGATGAAGCAGCTTTCCTACGAGAAAAGGCTATGAGAATTGGTATTGTTCAGACTGGAGTGGAAAAGGTTTTAGGGTGGCCTAATTGCAGCTTCCCGGTAATGGAAGGGAGCCTACAGGAAAGATGGAGAGAGACTATTTACAAGGGCATGGTCAGGACAAGAGGTGATGGCTCTAAATTGAAACATAGTAGGTTTAGATTAGATGTTAGAAAAAAATTCTTAACTGTAAATGTGGTGAGACACTGGAACAGATTGGCTGGAGAATCTGGGGATCTCCATCACTGGAAGTATTCAAGGCCAGATTGGATGGAGTAATCTTGCCTAGTGGAAGGTGTCCTCGCCCATGGTAGTGGGGTTAGAACGAGATGATTTTTAAGGTCCCTTCCAAGCCAGGCCATTCGATGATTCTGTGGTATCTTGTGATATATTCTGTTTTCCCTGGGGTACATTAATATGTGTTACCCAGCATATAGTGTCAGTTGAAGCTAACACAGTAGATCTAGCAACTTCCCTTGCAATATTAAAAGCCCTTGAGATACAGCGGGGAAAAAAAAAGAAAGAAGAAGAAAAAGTAAGGTGTGATTTCTCCCTTTTTCCTGCTTTGGAGTTCATTGGATAAAGGTCACTGCTATGCCTTCCTGTCAGTCGTAAAATCAAACAATCAGTTATCATCAGAAATTCACTGAGATGGCCATAAATAGCAGGCAGGACACTACAATGTTTGTGTCACAGCTACATGCCACTCAAAAGACCATTCAGTGGAACAGAGCATGGTTTGTTCTAAGCCTCAGCTGGGGAAATTCAGTCATTGCAGTGGGAGAGCACCCTATTGGATTTGGGAAGTCCATCTGTGCAGGCATTCTGATATTATTTTGTGGCCTGCTTCTCTGCAGGCCACAGATTCATTAAGCCTTGTTATTTCATTACTAGTGGAACTCCTCAATGGCAAATCTTGCAAACTGGAGGATTTTTCATTTTGACTTGATAAAAGGCATATTTTTGTAAACTGAAAAAGCAATCGGATCTTTGAAACAGAAACATAGCTGGTATGCATTGTGCGTGTCCCCTGATATGAGATCCTGAGCTGTCTTCTCCCCTGGTGGGAGACCAGGTGAAAACCAACATTTTGATAAAGCACAGATTAATCTTCTTAAGGAGTAAAAATGGCATAGGTAACACAGCTGGTAATTGTCTGTGAAGAATATGTTCTTGTTTATAAGTTTGGTTACTTCATACAAACAGAACGTGGACCAGAATATTAAAAAATAAGCCATTATATTTTTCTTATATTTGGAGGTTGTTATTATTTGTGCAATCTGTTTAGATACTATCTATAAACTCTCCAAAAAAACCAAAATAACATGTGAGCAAATGAAGCAGTTTCTGCAGGTGTCAAAGAACTCAGTAATTTATTTTCTCCACCACATCCTGTCATTTCCTAATGATTAACTTTTCTGCACTCTTCTGAAGGATGAGAAATAAAGGTGTAAAGTGAGAAAATTTACTGCAGTTTGCCAAATTTTATATTTGGTACATTACTTGGGATTTATTTTCCAATTACACTGAAAATATATTAGTCTTCCATTTTGATGACTAACACAAAATAGAAAAGAAAATCAGTATGAAAAATATGTAGCTCTAATATCACCATGTATATGGGTTACTTTTTCAAGATTTCATTTGTCAAGTAATTCAAGATGGGCATCTGTAACTTAGATCATTATGTTTTTCTAACTTAATTTAAATAAGCAATTATTAGGTTTTCTGAACTATTCACGGCTCTTGTTTCCAGATAATTAATTGTCACACATAGTTCAGATTCCTTTTATGCAAAATGTGTATGCTTAACCAGGAGTGCCTTAGGACATTTTCAAGATGAATAAAAGGCTTTCATGCTTACATTTATCATTGATAAGTAAGTTACAGAGGCACACGCTGTGAATGAGAGAATTAGGTATGTCTGTATAGGATCAGATAATACTGATATTTGCAACTAACGATAAAATAGCCTGACAACAATTATTCATGCAGTATAAATATCCATAAGGCTAGATATTTTCAACAATATTTAACTAGAAATTCTTGGCAGGAATTGTCCTTAAGGGAAAAAAAAAAGCAAAACAACACCAAATATTTCAAATAATTCTCTCTTAGTAGCATACAGGTTTTGAGTGGTGCTTGAGGGAAACAGAGACAATAATGAAGTTAAAGATTTCATTATTATGGCTTTTTGTCCCTTTAAGAAAAGAAAATAAAAAATAGTTGAGTCGTCTCGCCTTGGGTACTGAACTTCTCACTGATAGATGAGAAAGCTGAGGTTACTCAAAAATATGAGTCATTTAAGTGTAGGTGAAGCAAAACTAAGAAAATAGTTTCATATAACAATGGCACTGAAACATTTTTTAGTTTTTTTCTGTGGTTTCCAGAGGGTACAATTTGCCACTTCAGTTCTAAGTTGATATAATTGAAATGGATAGAATCATATTGGTAAAAATAGCAATGACTGTATTGTCAATTATATGCAGTCTTCTTAAAACTTCTTCAACTGTGAAAGTGATCTTTGAGAAAACTGTGCTTATGTTGTCTATTTCATTTGAAAAGATGTTTGACAAGAAAGAAAACACTTACTGAAATTAAAACAGGATTTCTGTCTTCAGGGCCTGTTGAGAAAAGTGAGGGAGGCTTTTCATTACTGTATGTCTTATGTAAAAATATGCCAAGTAAGTTAGGTAGTGCTGGTAACTTGGCAGCTGTGTGTTACTTGATACCCACTGTACCTGAATGTTAGGACAGATATTTGAAATTCAAATTCAGTTTTAAATTTGACTGGATGTTAATGAATGTTTGGAATATTGATTTTATATATCATTAATGGATCTTTAAAAATTATTGAAGATATAAAGTCGTGGAAGGCTGATACTAATTTTAGAAGGTGACTTAGATCCCATGCATTTTCATACCAAAACAGAACACAAAACATACAATTATTTGGTATTCAAGCGTAAGATACACACAGTTGGTTGCCTTCTTTTGATAATTTTTTTACATTCTTTTGCTATTCTAATTAATATTATGTGAACTTTCACTTTCAGCATCAAGAAAAAGCCAACGAAACTGGGTAAAATTAAACGGACTGTTGCAGCACACTTGGGTGAACTTCAAATTCCTTTATAGCTGTGGTTCTAAAGCCTTAGCACCAAAAACCTCAAAGGCAGGGCATTAGATTGCATGGCAGTGGTAGTCCCTGATGTGAAAATAAAATAATACTTTGATAGCTGTAGGAAATCAGTCCCACAGCCATGAGATAAGACATGGGGTGTGGGGCTAAGAGATCACCATTGTCATGATATCACACTGAGGAGGTGATAGGGTACCAGGTGGAGGTCGGATGACATCTACCACTGCAATCAACCAGGGAGAAGAGGGAATGACACTAAGGTGGGATGGTCCTGTTCAGTCCTTATGAAAGACCCAGTGTCTCTAAATCTGTTGCTTTCTCTACACCTCTTTCACATAAAAATTGGCTTTCCCCACCCCTTTTATGATGGCAATGACAAAATACTGGACTAGAGTCACATCTCCACTTCTCTCAAAAGTACAAATTGGCATCTAAAATTCTCAGTGGTAGAGAATGAGATTATAGCTACTTTACAGACAAATTGATGGATTTGCTTTTCTCTCCTCCACAAAGCAGGGGTGACTCTTTGGTAAGATTTGTACCTCCAACCATGTTGAGGAATACCTGGGAACACCTTTGTATAGCATTATGCATTTGTATTTTGCAGGTCCAGTGAATTTATTGCCAGCAATATAAAAGAATCTATAATCTGTTGCTCAAAAAAACTGCACTGTTGGTAAATCCATGTTTGTGAAAGTTCTTATTGAACTCAACCAGACATAGTGTTGAAATGGTTAACTGCAGTATTGGTGAATTTGTGATCAGATCATGAATGAGACCAATTTAATGAAGTAACCCACACTATTGCTGCACCTGGGAGCACAATCAAAATTACAGTGCCAAGTTGGTTATATCAGGAATTAAGCCTAGTCACATCCAGCCCCTTTGATTTCTGAGGCCCAGCTGGAAAGCAAGGTTTTGAAGGGTTTTTTCTGCCAAACTGTGGTACTCTTAACACAACAGTAGCCATACAGAATACCTCACTGAATCTTACATCCCAGATTCTAAAGCAAGGAGGACTATGATTTTTTTTGTTGACCTTCATACATAGTCTGTAGTCAGCTCCATATTGCCAGTCATGGCAGGATCTGAATTAATTGACTGCTGTACACTGGGCTGATTTTCCAAGACAACATTCCTGTTTAACCACCTTTGAGACCTGTGGCAGTTGTTGAGCTACCAGTGAGGTCCAGGAAGATCCAGAAGGTCCCAAGGGATCTAAGGGGCCATGGTGGAGGGTTGCTCAGGTTTGAAAATCCTCCCCTTCCCTCTGGAGAAAGACAGTTTCTTCCACACCATTGATGTGTTCCTCCTATGTTAATTGTACCCCCCTGATTGTACTGTTTGTTCTCCACCCCTTATTCATATGTATATATATCTAAAAAGTTCTGTGCTACTCGGTACTCCATTGGTTGTGGTTCTCTCTCTCCTCCCCTTCCCTCTCCTCACTGGACGGTGTAAGCTTGTCCCGCCTTCCTCCTGCCCCTGGACCCTCTTCTGATTGGTTGGTTGCTGCTGTATAAATGTCTGTGCTCTGCTTTGTTCTGGGTATTCTGTCCCTGGACCTGTTCAAGCAAGGAGCTGTTAATAAAATCCTCAGATATGCATACAGAAGATCCCTCTCTTATTCTTTACCCCTGGACCTGCTAGGAATTATCTCTGCACCCACTGGCAGGGTAGCAGAGTCCACAGCAGGAGCTAAAGCAGCACCACAAGAGTTACTCCACGAGGGACACTTCTGGAACTCTGGAACACGCTGTGGGACTCTGTCCACCGGGACAGTCCCCGTGCAGGTCGTAGAGACCATGGATTTCTGATAGATTATACTTTCTAGATGTTCCTTAGTAAGAGTGTCAGCATATTCTACTTTATTCTTGATCTAGGACCATTGAATAATGATCATTGAACATGTGTCCTGATGAAAATGCATCTCTACACAGTAGCAGCTCATTAAGAGAATACATGTGCATGCAATGATTTTTCATCTGTGTGTTGTTAAGATAAGTCTAATTGCTACAATGTAACTGGTATACTGTAAGATTTCTTCAATTTGCCAGATTTTCTTCAGATGACAGCTGCATCTTCCCTTTAACCTTCATTTGAAAGCCAGCAAACATGACAGGACAGTAAAAAAGGCTGCTTATTTTATGGGGTGTAACATTTAAGAGATTTGGAGGCCTCCATGTTCTAATCATAGGCATTTTACTTGGAAAGATATATTTGTAATTAGCACAGTCTTGGCATGAGTATGAACAGCAGTGTTAACCTATATGTCATCTAAAAGAAGTATGAGTCATTATCCATAGGTTTAAATTCCCTTTATGATGCTTCCAGTAGATAAGAAAGAAAATATCTAGAGACAGTTGTGTGAAATCACAGATAGGAATACTTTTTCAGTATTGTGTTCTTCAGAATGGAGAAGGCAAGGCTTTGGGGAGAATTCACTGCATCATTCCAGTACCTTAAAGGGGGTTTATAAAAGGGAGGGAAAGGAACTTCTTATACTGGGAGAGAGTGACAAGATAGGGGTGACAGTTCGAAAGTGAAAGAAGGTAGGTTTAGAATAGGTGTTGGTAAGGAATTCTTTACTGTGAGGGTGGTGAGGCGCTGGAACAGGTTTCCCAGAGAAGCTGTGGATGTCCCATCCCTGGAAGTGTTCAAGGCCAGGTTGGATGAAGCTCTGAGCAACCTGGTGTATTGAAAGGTGTCCCTGCCCATGATAAGGGTGTTGATATAAGATGATCTTTAGGGTCCCTTCCAAACCAAATCATTCTATGATTTTATGATTTAGGTTCTGCTACTAGAAGTGCAATAGCTGAAAACTGGAGACAGAACAGAAGTGTTTATGTGTAGAAATAATAAAGACTGCTCAGGTATTAATGACTGTATAGCATAATTTTATACTGCAGACTGCATACAGACATTGAACTCCAAGCAGAATATTGTACACTTATCTTCAAAACTGTATATCCCAGCCTAGAGAAAGCATGTGTTTCGTACATGCGTATGTATTTTGCCATTTAAAACATACAGCTAATTTCAATACTCTTGCACTTTACTTGTCAGATTCTCTACTGAATAACATATTCCTATCTGGAAGGAGATGCATGGTCACACTGTAAATATGTTTCTGTAAATATTTATAAGAATGGCTAGTATTATTCAATATAAAGACAAGGAAAATGAATATGTTCATAAACTAGCTTCTATTTCTTTGTAAGATTTCTTGTCTTCTCTGACCTGATGTGCTTCCACCAGGGAAATAAGCTACAGTTGACTTGTTAAACTAATGTATCAATATCACAGCCTTCAAACCCTCTGCCTTTTTGTTCTGATAAAAGTCTAGGGAGCTTCTTTGAGTTATTTTTGTTCTCTTACCCCATCACAGTGCTCTGGAAATCAGGAATGAAAGAGTAATTTTACTTTTTGCCTCTTTACAGTATACTGAAAATGTTATCTCCCATTTCTTCAGGGACAAGACAGTGCAATCTCTGTTTTGTGAAAATAAAAAAAAAGGTAGCAAATGCAAGGTTAATGTTCTAACAGATGCATAAAAAACATAAAGGTGTGGAAAGAATTTTTCAGAAGGTATCTACTGAGAGAAAAGACATTATATTGCTAGCTAAATGCACTGAAAGTTGTTGCAGAAAGAGAACTGACCCAGTGATGTGAATCCCAGCTATGTCTATTCCTGGTATTAATTTCATATGTGATGCTTGATAAGTGCATTAGGTCGAGGACATGGAGTACCCCTGTTTTCTGCATTCTAAGGTTTTAAAATCAGGTCTGTTCAAATGAAAGTTAGTTTAAAATGGAATCAGTAGAAATATAGCCACTGTGGGGTTTTTAGCTGATCCTGTGCCCGGAGTTCAAATGCACTGTTGGATGTACAGAATACTTGCCTGAAGTCCATGTACACTATGCTTACTTATGTACACATTATACTTATATGAAAATATTGTACAGTTGGGATCTACTGTTCTGTAGATGAATGAGGCTCCAGAATGAAGCAAAGGCAGTTGTGCTGTAGAGTACTTCTGTAAATTAAAGAATTAACTGTAAGATAGTAAGTTAGGAATATTTTAGTCTATATAATAGTTTAAGAAAGATGTAATACTTGAAATAATTTTAGAAGACATAAAAAAAACCATATAAATGCTATACAATATTATTGGAGTGTGCCAAGAACTCATTGAAACTAATCCAAATACATATTTACCTAAAGTTTTGTCATATAATCTCTTATATCTTGTCTGTATTTTGAATGCATCACATGCATTGTTTGAACTATGTACTCAATTCTTTTTTGTTGTTTTGTTTTGTTTTACTTTGTTTTGTCCACACAAGATGTGTTAACTGTATTTGCTGGGTGAGTATAGGAAGGTTCTTAGACATATTCTTTTAGTTATATTTTAGGACAGACATATGAAAGAAATTGCAGCACCAAGTTTGCATCCATCTCTCTTTTAAATTCTTAAGCTAAACAGACATTCAAAAATTAATAAGAAATTGGAGACATATTGGCATGTATTCTACAATGGAAGAAAATATATTTGAACTCACTAGAGTATTTTCCACTCTAAACAGAAGGGAGACAAACAGCCTCCTAAAGTGGAAATATTAAGGGGTTTATGAGTTAATTGCATACGAAAGGTCAGATGTGTGTCAAAAGTTCTATAGGAATTGTATATGGCTTGCAGGGTCACATGTGTTTTTATTTAAAACTATGTGGAAAAACATGGAGAGAAGAGAGAAAATAAGATAATTAGACTGCAAAATTCCTGTCAATGTCTTTGAAGTAGAACCTGAGTAAGATGAAATGGACAAGTTATTACTTTCATTCTGAGTGGTAAAGGGTACTTTTTGTCACTTCAATATTTTGATACCAAGAGCAACCTTTCTTGGCAGAGGTTTCTGTGTGACAGAAGTAGTTTTTGAATGAGGAGCTCTTACAGAACCGTGTAGGAAAGGTATCAAAATTGTATGGAAGCCAAGAATCTGGTCAGATGCACTGCTTAAGAAGCATAGAAATTTATTTCTGGATGACACACATCACTTATCAGTCACCTTTTTGAGAATTATATTCATTCTCTGGGATTAAATTTGAAGCCTACATACTGAACTCTGCATACTGCATCTGAGACTGCAAGTAAATCAGGCATAGCTTTGCTCAGAGATTTCTTGTAACGTAGGTAAAACTTTCTCTTTCCACAGTATTTGAACAGATTTTTTTAAAGGAAAACTCTCTGGTTTTGACCACATTACAAAAAGAGATGATATGAAAAAAAAACAGTATATCAAGTAGTAATAAGTTACCTGATCATTGTAGGTGGGGGGGGGGGGGGGGGGTGGGCTTTTTTATTAATATTTTCCATTTTTACTAAAAAGTAGATTTGGCATTAACTTGCATACTATTCCATTGTATCATTAGTATGACTCCTCACGTAGGCCTTTGCTGGAAATAATGTTTTTGGAACCACCTAAATAGATGTGTACTGATCACCTCTGTCTTCTAACAAAATTAGATAACTCAATTAGTGAGTTTGGCGATAACTTCTTCAATTAAGAGGAAATAGATATATAATAAAAATGCTATGAGCACATTTGAAAAACCCTTTAAGCCTAAATTCATCTATAGCTGGAAATTTTGAAGATTGTCAGAAAATAATATCAGGGTGACTAAAGTAGTGTTTTTAAAATCCTTTTGTAATATGATGTTTCTATTATTATAAAAGGGAGATTGATTTGAACTTACCTTACTTGAAGGTAATTTGCACAACAAACTGGTTAGTTCCTGACCTGTCTGTTTCAAAACATCTATGGCTTTGACAATCCCCCCCTGACCTCCCCTCCCCCACCCTCCCCCTTCTTAAAAATATTGCCACAGAAGTGCTACCACTGCCACTGATGGTTCACCTTTGGCCAGCAGTGGGGTTGTCCGGAAGTTGGCTGATACTGGCTCTGTCAGACATGGATGCAGCTTCTGGAATCTTCTCAATAAATCACCCCTGTAGTCTCCCTGCTACCAAAGTTTTCCATGTAAGTCAAGTACAAGGATGACAAAGAGGACGCTGGATAGAAGCACAGTTCAACAAAACTTGGTGAAAGAACAAGAAAAAAAGGGTGTTGGGTTTTCTCAGAGAAATCCCCTATTATTTGAAGTTTGGCTGAGTCTAATTTTTTTAGACATATTAAATCATTAAATGGCAAATTTACTTTTTAATACCAAGGAATTCCCTACAAATTTTAGAAAATGTCTAAAGCAAGTGTTATTTCTGATGCAAAAGATATAGCAATAAATTACTAAGAATAAAATCCATTCTCTTCCTCAGTTTTCTTTAGTCCCTTCCAAATTTCTCAGACAATTTTTAACTGCTACAAAGTATAGCTTGAAAAACCTTTTCCACAGAAAGACATCTAACTGTCTTTTTCCCTGCAAGAAATCTCAGAGGCTGATATAGAGATTTTGAACCAACTGCTATCTTAACAAGTGCATCAAGCAGACTTATTTACTGTTTCTCTCTGTGCTTATAATTTAAAATTTGATTTTAAATTTCTTCATAAAATAAGACTGAAACCACATGCTGTGCACCTTACACAAAATTGCATTCGGAGTGAAGAAATCAAGTAAGCTGTGTGGCCTCTTTAGAAAGAAAGCAGATAAAGGATAGAAGAGGAAGAACTGCTACAGTTTCCAAACCAAAGCAAAAATCAAATTAATGGCAACATCATTTCACTTCTGTCATTACTGAGATAATAAGAGCTTCAAACCATCAGCATAACTTGGTATGAGGCAGTTTCAACCACAATCTTTTCAGGCCAAGAATTCGACTACCTTTCACAACCTCTGCCTTTTACACTTCTTTTACCGGAAATCTAGATCTCCTGAGTGCAGCTGTTACCTGAAGCTGACAAGAGTGCAAAAGCCAAGCCCCACCAGAGCAAGACAGATTCATAATAATAATTTATCCATGTTCCAACAATTCTAGACCAAGAATTTATGTAATTGGTGCTCATTACTCCCTACTTAATAGGTACTTGCATTTAAGGTGACTTATTCACAGCACTATGACTTCCCTTCTTCTCTAGTGAAATCGGGAATGCATCTATACTTCTGGAATACATCGTAATTTATTTGGGGACAGGTGCAATTCTGAAATTAGTTTCTTATTTAGGCCTTTAGAAAGCCTTCTGCTTCAGTAATGAGCCTAAACTATATTAGAAGTGGACACCAAAACTCTTTTAAATAGTATTTGTTTGCATAAAATTAGTATCTGAGCAGGGCTGGTATCCAGGCAACATCTTCCAAAGCTTGATTATCCTTACAGTGATTTCCCCCCTCCCCCTTACATCTAGTTGGAAACTTTTTTATTTCAGTTTATGGCCATGGGCATTCATCCTCCTATTTTATATCTCGGTAAAAAAAATGATCTCCAGCTTTTTAATAATTTCATCATAAGCATAGGAAGACAACTTTTAGGTGCCTATAAGGCTTTCTTTCTGTGAGACAAACAAGTCCATTGCTCTCAGGTTGAGTCCAGAGGGCACATACTACAATCTTAGACAATACTTGTTGCCCTTCACTGAACTTACCCCAGCTTGTCAATCTCTTTCTTGTATGTGGGATGGGGAAGAGGTCCCATTGTATTCCACATAAGACTAATGAGTGTTGAATAAAGAAAAGTAATAATTTCCTTAAGGTTCACCAGGTTCTTTCAAGTAGAGATACTTCCTATCTAGCCAGTTCCCAGTTTATGCCATTACATGGGGTTAGTCTGTCCCCCACACAAGATTTTGCTTTTGTCTTTGTTGAATTCAATGAGTTTCTTGGTGACCTGTCCGTGTCCTTCAGTAGTAGCTCTTCCTTTTAGATCTGTTGAATCTCAGTTTGGTGTCATTTGCAGGCTTGGAAAAGGTTTGTTACAACTCCTCCTGTGAGTCAGTCATAAATATGTCAGACAGAACCCTAAGGTTTTACAGTTGTAACTAGCCTTCAGCTATATACAGTCACTTAAAATCTACCCCTCGAGACTTATAACTCACCAAGTTTTTCACTAACCTAGCAGAGCATTCCACAGGGGATGATGTCCTTTCTTGAATAATAAGATGCTGTGAGAGATAGTGTGCAAAACTCAAAATAAATTGGATCCAATCTCACAGAAGTCAGTTAGGTTGTACAAACATTCCACACTTGGTACATATATGCTACCTATTTGCATATATCATAAAACCACGGAATTTCTCAAGTCAGAAGGCACCCATAAGGTTCATCAGCTCCAACTCTCTCCTTGCAGAGGGATGACCACACAAACTTTTTTACTGTAAAATATTTCATTTTGATTTTAAATACTCTCAAATTTTTAATTGCTGAAATACATAAAAGTAATAGTATTGTGTCAAGAACTGTATAGAAGAAAATAAGAAAGTGTCACGTCCGCCTGCCCAGTGGTCTGGTGGGTGACAGACCCTTGGCATCTGCGACACAGAGTCCACTGCTTCAGCAGGTCCCCTGTGCGCCGGGAGCAGTCTCCCTTGCTGCAGGGGTTCCGAACCCTGATAGGGAACAATGTATCTTCCTCGATGGGTAGCATAGGAGGGATCTTTCCTGCAGGGATAAGAGATACAAAGACACAGGGTCTGTTGCACCCGGACACCCGAGGCAGAGAAAGATTCCAAGCACTCAGGACCTCAGCTGTTATTGTGGAAACAGCAACCAATCCCCAAGTGGCTCAGAGGAGGGACGAGGGAGGAACAAAGGGGCAAGGGCCAACAGGGATAACAAAGGGGAGGAGGAAAGATAACGGACATGAACATAAACCAATGATCCACCGAGTGTCAAAGAACCTTCTAGAAACTGGGAGGGGAGAACAGGTGATGGGCAGGTGGTCAGCCCTATCAGGTCAGGGCATCCAGCCCCTTCTTGGCCCAACCTCTCTTTGGGCTCTACCACTGGGTAACTCCGCCCCAGGGGTGTTCTCATTAGTATTCATCCATTCCCCAGGGCTTTTGGATGGGGAAGGGCATCGCGACCACCCCCACAAGAAAGATGCTGCATAATGTATATGCTGAATCTCCAATGAGCCAAAGCTTTGGATTTCAGTTTTTGTCACTGGATTCGAACAGCCTTTTGCTTCATTTACTTTTGTTGCCAAGTAAGGTGCCTTTATAAAGATGATTCAAAATAATCCTTCTGTGGCCTGTTCTGATTTTTGCCTTGCCAGTACATGGACTTATGCCTAAAATAAACCAGCTTCTCACTCAGTCATTTTCTGTTCAAATCTTCCTTTATAGTACAATGAAAGACTGGAGGCCAAAATCCTCTTTACTGTAATCACCTGCTCCAATGTTTTCCACACATGGAAAGGATAATGTCGTGCAAATGCACCAGTTGCAGATGCAAACCCAAGTCCAATTGCTGCTATAATTCTGATCATATGCCAGTCCAGTGTGCCTGGGCCCCAGATGGCTTCCACAGGGACACTGGTGTACCTGGCACAGTGCAGGCCCTCAGAAGAGGAAGGAGGCTGTGACTCCTTCCATGATGAAAGGGAGAAGGGAATATGTAGTTGATGTGTTACCCACTTCCAGAATTACTTCAGTCAGCACACTCAGCACCCCACTCCTTCAAATTCGTATCACCTTGTCATACCAGCTTGAGTTTTCTCAAGAGTATCCTCACTCAGTTCTCTTCTACCAGTATTTTCTCCTTCTGCCCCGAGTACATGCTTGAGACACCCCTTAGCTCTTGTAAAATGTAATCTATTTATGTATTTCTAAAAAGTAGGTTCCAAAGGGGGGATGTGGGGGGTGTGGGTTGTGGTTTCTTTGGTTGGTTGATTTGGTTGGTTTGGGAAATTTTTTTTCTGGATGCTGGCTTTCAGTTTTGCTTATTAAATACATTATTATCAAGATTTTTATTTGCATTTCTTTATTCATTTGAGCTATTTTTAATCAATTCCTACTCTCAGGGGAGAAAGTACTGACACTGTTGAACAGATCATATGGGACTAGGAACTCAACCATGTTTTCATTTTCCAAGTAATACTGAACAGGTAAAACGACCTATTAGAATAAAACACACTGTTTAGATAGCTCTTGATTTTCAAAAAACATCTTTAGAAAAGTAAACATGCATGCTTTCATTACCATGGTTGTAAGATTTCAGTTTGAAACTATAACGAGAACCAATGTTTATAAGCATGGAAGAAAACCTAGACTTCGTGTCTATGAGAAAATTCAAGAGCCTCTCTTTTCTTTTCCACCAGCTGTTTAATTTATCATTTGATACAAGTTTTCTCAGATTTTATGTCTTTCATGGAAGTGTCACAGAGTAGCTCAGATCTTACTCTCCTCTCTCTGCTCTATCAGAGAGCCAAACTTGGCAGATTAGACACTGTGATTCACAAACCTGGTTCCAGAAAGGAGTTCAAAGTAAACTCAAATTCATATTTGGATCTTTAAAAAAAGTTCCCCAGCTCTTCCCCTAAAACCACATAAACTACTAAGAGCTAAGAGGAAATTTTCTTTCACATATTAACAAGAGGTAAAAAAATGTAAAGAAAAATAAATTCTTAGTTTCTTGCACAGAGAAGGGTATCAGAACTGTAAAAAGAATCCTATAGGTAGTGCTATATATCTTATTTCCAAATGATTTTTAAAAGGGGATGCAGGTAGTCTGATAATTCAAAATTATCTATCAGAGTAAAAATTAAAACCAGCTGAAAAAATAATTACAAACCAATTTTGCCAACTCTAAAAACTAATCAAGAAAACATTATAAGAAATTAAATGCAGCTAAACACACAACATGATGAATGAGATCAATCCTTGCTTTAGATGCACAGTGATGACTGTAACAGTTTACTACACCTTAGTTATTCTAGGCATAAAAAAGACATTAGAAATTTTCACAAAATAGTAGGTATAAGAATATATATGCAGCTAAATTCCTATGTATTACTCTATAAAGTTTCAGCCTACCTAACTTTTGAATACTGTGCGCAGTTCAGAGACGTGATACACAAGTAAACAGCTCATCTCCTTTTATTATGGCCTAAAAATAATTGAATCAATTTGTACAACAAAAGTTCACCATGGACTATGAATACAAAAGTTATAACTAGCAAAAAAACTTTTTCAGCCCTTAAGCTAGTAGGTTGTAATGGTTTGCATCCTGAAAACATTTGTTTCCTTAAAGTTGAGTGACTGCTGGAAATAGACAATATCTTGCGTTGTAGCCCAGAACCATTCCCAAACATGTTCTGGGAGAGTATTCATTTACACAAATTAAATTATGCCTATTGGCATCTTTTGTCTTTAATCACCAGAATAAGTTCTCAGACTTGTACCCTAGCCATGTCCAATTGACTAGTACAGAAAAAGTAGGTAGGCATCTGTAATAGACTTTTGACAAAGATGGGATATTCAGCTAAACAAATAATTGCTCCAAAGTGGTCTGATTATTTATTTTACTTTTAAAAGTCATCAGGGATGCTGAAGAGAAGAATCTGGTTTGAGGTCTATACATACATTCCTACCATTTCTCAGCAAAGATTAGAAGTGAAGACCTGGAGCATAGCCAGCCCCAGCCAGGGCTGCATCAAAAGCATGTGACCAGCAGTTCAAGGCAGGTGATTCTCTCTCACTTGCTCTCATGAGATCCCAGGTACAGTTCTCTATCCAGCACAGGAAAGACATACACCTGTTTAAGCTGGTCCAGAGGAGAGCCAAAAAAATATGAGGGATGGAATGTCTTTCCTATGAGGAAAGGCTGAGAGAGCTGGAGTTGTTCAGTCTGGAGAAGATAAGGCACCAGGGAGACCTCCTTGTAGCCTTTCAATACTTAATAGGACTTATAAGAAAAGTGGCCACAGACTTTTTAGTAGAGCCTACTGTGATAGGAAAAAGGTTATTTTTTTTTTCTTTTTTTTAATTAAAAGAAAGTATATTCAGACTAAATACAAGGGAAAAATATTATGATGGGGGTGTTGAAACTCTGAAACTGAGCTGCCCAGAAAGGCAGTAGATACCCAATTCCTTTAAGCATCCAAAGTCAGGTTGGACAGAGCTCTGAACGATCTCATCTAGTTGAAGATGTCCCTGCCCATAGCAGAGTGGCTGGAGATCCCTTCCAACCCAAATAATTCTGATTGTGTGACTCCTTCTCCTTTAGGAATTTATAGTTCTGATGTACTTCTACATATATCTTGGCACATATCAATAAGACACTGATGCCTTCTTAGGAGACACATTGCTGTAAAGGAAAGATCATCTCCATAAGGAGACACAAATGAAAAGGACATCATGTAATCTGTTAGCTAATTGCATGCTTGCAAACTGATGTTTCTCCAGGAATTTAGTTTCATAGTGTAAGGATAGACTGTCCACAATGATCTCCCGATATTTATTTTTTCTTTACTTACATACTTACTCAGGATACAAATTCTCCTGTTAAAGAGAGAGGACCTGATGCACTGAATGACCATTAAAATAATACTAGATATACAGGCTCTGTACCACAGATCAGTTCTGTGCTTTTTCTGTGTATCTGTTTCACCACATAAAAGATACAGCAACCTCTCTTCCAGAGAATATGGTAACATTGTGATTTATTTCTTCTTTCCTTCCTTTCTAGCTCTTCAAGAACACAGGCTAATATTGTGGTTTTCTGCTGACAAAAAACAGGCCTCCCTTTTCTTTCAGATGCTCTCAAATTGCATTGATGGAGGCACTAGAGTGGATATCAAAGACAGAAGGTTTTACAAAGTAAAACCATAGGTGCCATAGGTGAAAAATCTTACAACTGCTTTATTCATGAATTCTCAAGACCATAAATTTAAAAATTAGAACAGCAGCAAGAAGAGACTATCTTGAAAAAGAGAAAGACTGAGCAAAGGAAAGACTCGCTTATCACTACTGTTTGTGATCAAAATATGCTAAATGTTTTTGCTGAATTTTAAGAGATTGAAACCTCTGTTTTTGTGAATAATTTATTTGAGAGGTTGTTAATCTGCTTTGCTAAAATGCTTTTCTCTTTATAAACTCAGAAAAAAACATTTTCAGAAGGCCTCTGTGCTAATTCTTGAGACTGTTAGGATCATAAGAAAAACAGATTATTGGTAAGGTAGGATCATACAGGAAGAAATTTTCAAGGTTTTTATTGCAATATTAGGCTTTGACACAATATTCAGAAATATAAAATATCTACAAGTGGCAATTGAGAAAAAAAAAAAAAAGAAGGAAAGAAACATTAAACCAAAAGTTGCTTTAAAAACCTGTCCCTGAGGACAACTTTTCATTGTTCTCCAAGTGCAATAGCAAAACTGAATGAAGAAGACTAGAACCATAAACTAGGGACTGGTTGTAAATTATTTTCTTGACTGACAAAGTTTTCACACATTATTATATTAAAAATGTGCTATTACCAAAGGAAAAAAAGTAAAAATCTAGAAAATATATCTCTAGAAAAGTTAAAGAATATTTGAAATTTACTACTTTATGAGAATTGTTTAAAATTATTTTACTATAAAATGACTTCAGATACAAGGCTGACAATTTTGAAAATATCAAAAGAAATGTGAACAATTGGCACTTTTTCAGCTGTTTCAGAATATCTTTTGATATACCATATCATTATATTCTCACTAACAATTTCAATAGTACTGAACCACCACACTTCTCAATTTAAGAGAAAACTAAAACCTGACTGATAATTCTTATTTTATGTTCTAAAAAGACCTCTAGAGCATCAAGAAATAGATTAAAAGAATCTGTGTTTCAGAACATTTAACAAAATACATTCTTATTTTTAAATTTCAGGGAGTAAAGTGTAGAAATAAGAAAAAATAATTTAGTTCTTACATAAAGTAGCCATGGTATTTCCCTACTTTGTGCACCAAATTCTATTACGTGTAGCTGGCTCAAAGTCTTACAACTAATCTTCAGATATAGAAAAGGTAAAGAAGCTGTAGCTATTCCTTGTCTGTTGTTAGTTTTTCAAATTGATGTTCTCACTGGCTTTTAGCTTTTCAAATTGTACTTACTGTGGGAATTGATAATTTAATTCCCAATTGGCTAATCTGTTTATATTTTGAGTAAAAGGATTTTTAGTTTCAACTTCCATTGCCTTTAAGTATTTATCTGCAGAAAATGGCTTGAGCCATAGTAGAAAACTAAAAACACACACCTCCCTTCAGGTCCAGTAACATCTCTGCACTCTATTATTTCTTCTCTTCTGTTTTGGTTTTTTTTTTTTTTTTGGTTTTTTTTGTTTGTGTTTTTTTTTTTTTTTTTGTGGGTTTTAGAGGCAAACGTACATAGCTTACACCAAAAGCTTTGAATGTTCCAAGCTAGCTACAGAAGAGTAGAAAAGAACTCTTAAGTTCCTGAAGATCTGAAAAAGAAGGCCCACTGCTTTCTCATCAGTATTTTCACCCTAATACCTTTTTAGTTGGAATATCTAAGCTGATCGCAAGTTTCTTATCCCTTACTCAACAGCAAAGCTGTCCTAGGAGAACCCTAAACCAAGCCATCCATTTCCAATACTGTAACACGTCTTCCTTTAGTTTTGTCTATTCCTCTCTTTGAGGCTGAATTGCAGAACAGGTCACTGATGTGAGCAAAGTAAAAACTACTCTTGGGAAAAGAAGGGATTGATTTAGAAGATTGCTGCTCCTTTGCTTCTGAAGAGCTGGTGCCTCTCTACTGCCCTCTCTCCTGTAACGTTCTTTATACGAGTTCCCTTAAATAACACTGCTGCTTGTCTGGCTAAAAGAAACTAATACATTCCCTGATGTGACAGACGGTGAATGTGTCAGGTAAGGGAAAAACAGAAGGAAGAGCATAATTTTTTATCAGCCTAATAACCAACAAGGTGGTTCAGATGTATGATACACCAGAAGAAGAACATCAGTAGAAGTTTAGACGCATCAGTTTGGGCATACCAGTTTGCATTTTACTGTGATCTAGAGTAGCAAGCACAAACCTCTCTTCTTGATATGTCTAGATCTTTCACTTTAGTATCAAGATTTCCTTACCAAGACCCTGTATGTCAAAGACTAAATAGCAGGGTGGTCTCAAGACAGCTGCCTTTGCATTCCAAAGCAGTTTTTTGCACACACTGTTAATATACTTTTAAATATCTTCTAGGAGATAAAATATTATGGTTACAAAATAATATGGTTACAAAAATGATATTTGAGAATTTTATACTTTTTTTTCACAATCTGTTGATATGCTTGGAAAGAAAGATTGTCCACTGGTCAAAGGCAGCTTTTTTCAGTCAATGAAAATGTCTCAAGATAATCAATGGACAGAATTCAAATGTCCTGATATAATTCCTGTAACACCTTCTGGATATCAGAATTCATAAGGCTTCATATTTACCATGACAATTCTTATTTTATACAAATGCCTTTTTTTTTTCTGTATTTCTTTCAACTTTTCACTGTAGTTCTCTTAATTGGTAGGGAATAAAAGTTGTAATATGTTTCAAGCTCATTTGAAGTTGGTAAAGTAGCCTTGCAATATTTGCTTAAGTTAGAAAGACAGTCTGACAAAAGTGGGCAGTTTAAAGTGACTAACCAACTGAGGTTTCAATAGCAAGAAGCCACTTGGATAATTAACAGCAGTTCATGGTCAGTCTGACACAGGGTTGATTTGCTTTCTTCCAGTTGACTTTTTTTCACTATTAGTATTAGTTAAAGGCAATAATTTCACTATGCTTAAATGTCAATTGAAAAGACATCCAAATGTCCACAATAATTGAAGGGAGTTGACATTTCTCTATTGTTACATGCGAATCATCTAGGATACTACCAAAACATTATGCCTGCACACAAAAAAGCAGCCATGACTAAAAAATAGGTGAGTATACTTGCATGCAGTGCATCTATTTGTGCCTATACTACTTAACTGAATTCTGCCATGAAACTCCTCAGACTATTGATTTGGTTTTAAGTCCCTGTTGGGAACTCACTCTCCAAAATAAAAGTATAACCAACTTGTGACAAGAGTCAATTGCTGTGAATGATTTTAAATTTTTCTTTGGTGTATAAACAAACAGAGCTCAAAAAGCAGCAGAAATACAGATGTTAAAATCAAACACTTAGTATTTTATTTGCTTCTCAAGTGTTCACTTGAATTTGAGCCTTAAACATTTAGAATATATACTGCACTTTACTGTTTTTATGATCTTAGTAATGACCTAAAAAACAAATTATATTAAAAACTGTGGTTTTGTCAAAAAAAGTAATTTCTACTTTAACTGTTTGAAGTGGGAAACAGGCAAAAAAAATCTTCAAAACCTATTTCTGAAATGAATGCCACAAATAAAAAGTATGTATCTGTGGGGGAAGAAAAAATGAGGAAAGGAGGAACAACTAATTTAAAGGCCACCAGCATTTTTTTAGATTTTAATCAACACTATGAGAAGGACTTCAAATACTATAATTATGAAAAATTATAATTCAATGCTGCAAAGACTATCCCTTAAAAATCTACACCTGATACTAATTACTTAAGGTTTGGATATTTAAAGGGTCATTACCCTATAGGAAAAAGTGAAGTTTATCTAGTTTATTCAGTATGGACATTAATGATTTTCATTTATTTAAATATGATTTGTGCCTAATTTGTTGATCAATGAATCCTGTATAAATACCTGCAAGACAAGAGTTTAAATCTATATATACTTTACATTACATTTTGATTCTTCCTTTGGCTTGCTAATACTTAAGGTGATAAAAACACCACAGTTCTTGTATTCAGTTAACATTATTGACTTTGTGAAGATCACCAGTGCAAAGCATGGAAGAACTTCACCTGTGTTGAATGCAAAAGAGTTCAGGTGGAGCTCAATCCATTATACATAGGGTCCTAAGCAAAGATTTAGACTACTATGTACATGAGAGAAGAGTGAGTTTTTTATTTTGACTGAGATTGCAGTTGTTGGAAAATACAGTATACACCAAAATTATCTAAAATATTTTTTCCCTAATTAGTGAACTTGTTGGGTAGGGACCAAAGCTTTAACACTGGCATATTCATAAGCAAGAGGATAGCAGACACACCTACTGCAGTAGTGAAGAGTGCTCCCCAACCTTTCCCAAAGGCAAGAAACCTCAGTCCGGCTACATTAAGTGCACATATAACAGTGCATATAATCTAGGCAACAAACAGGAAGAAAGGCAGCTTCATACTAAACCCCTAAGTTATGAATACCATGGGAATCATAGAAAGCTGGTAGGAAAAGCTGAACTCTCACAACTGAAAAGCTCAAACTCTTTCAGTGAAATAGGAAAGAAATCAGAGACAGATTTGCCGTTTATGTAAAAGGGGGAAGGTAAAGGTCCATTACTAAGCAGGCAGGGAAACTTCACTAACATTGCTGACAAGAGAGAGACTGTCAGTATCTTTACCTCTGTCTTTGCCCGTTTCATTGGACCCTAGATCACAGAAACAAGAGGCTATGATGCATACACTGACACACTGGCGGTGTAAGATGGACTGAGCTGTGATCTCTTACAAGGACATAACCCACATAAATTTATGGACCCAGACAGAATCTACCATGAGGTGTCAAAAGAAGTGGCTGGCACTGTTTCAAAGCCACTAACTAAAATATTTGGTAAGCTGTGAAGATCAAGGGATGTCTCTCATTACTGGAAGAAGGCAAATGTAACACCCTACAAAAAGGACTCAAGGACCAGGAAATGACAGGCTCAGTAACCTTATTTCAATACCTGGCAAAGTAATGGAACAAGTCCTCACATAAATTATTAGAAAACAAATAAAGAGGCAATGGAGAAAAGCCAGTATAGGTTTAACAAAATCAAGTAATGCCAAACTAACCTGATCACTTCTCATAACATAGGGAGAGCAGTGGATGTTTCTTGCAAGGACTTCAGCAAAGCATTTAACACTGTTTCCCACTGCCTTCTGGGAAAAACAGATTCCTTGGATAGTTGTGAAATGGATAGGAAACAAGCTAACAGGCTGCATTCAAAGCATGCTGTTCAAAAGCTTTTAATCAGATAGGCAGCCTGCCCAAAGGGGGCTCTCCTAGGATTTACTGAGGGCCCCATACGTATTCAATGCTTCCACATTTGGCCTTCATGATGGGATGAAAAGCACTTTTTCTAAGTTTCTGATTACCTGAAACTAGATGTTTAGGTGGACAAGTGGCCCAGCAGGATGGGAGATAGAATACACAGGTGTCCTGGGTGACCCTCCCCCTCACCAAAAAAAAAATGTGTATCATATTCCATATCTATCTAACCTGAGAAGCTGCATTTTGCAAACCACAACTGTTTCAGAGTGAATTTCTCAATATCTGTCTGCAGCAGGAACTGCTGCCACCAGACCTGCAGAGGTTCACCACTGACCCAGCTGCCAAGCTCTCTAGCTCCCAACTTCTCCAGTTCCTGCGTTCTCCAGCCGTGAGTGTTCTCCAGCCATCATTGCTGACACAGCTGCCACTGCTGGGAGATAGAGGGACCCTGTGAGGCTGCATGAAGCAAATCACTCAGGGGAGGCATTTGACTGTTTTTGGACTCCGGGATCCTTTTGCTTTGTCGTTGTTCCCGGTTGTTGTTTGAGGGAAAAGGGAGTTTTTGCGATCACAGCAGGTCAGTTGCTGTGTTGTTTATCTGGTTTTGTTCTCTCTCTCCACATGTGGTCAGGAGAAGGGGGCTTGCTTGCCATTTTGCCTTTATCTCTCAGACAGTGTGGTCATCTAACAAAGGGTGCCATCTCAGGGGAAAGCCTTCTCCACCATTTTGTTTTCCTTTGTTTTTGGGGACTCCATGAGAATTCATCACCTTTGTATCAAGTGATTATTAGTGCAGTTTTTGCCTGTTGCTGTTTAATCTTTCAGTGAACTTATTTTTTCATTTATATCTTCTCACATTCATGTCTCATTCATGAAAGGGGAATAGTTAAAACTAAATGGGAGGTAATTTATTTTCAAGTGTCTGCCTGTTAAATTGCCTTACACCGAGACAGAAGTGTAGGAGTGAGAAGACTCTTGAGTTGAGATAAAGTTTAATCAGACAGAAAAAAAAAATAATAATTACAATAAAATAACTAAAATATACAAAACAATTGATGCACAGTGCACTTGTTCACCACTCTTTAACAGATGACTAGCCAATTCCCCTCAGTTTTTATATTAAGCATAATGTTCTATGGCATGGAGTATCCCTGTGGCCATTGCAGGTCAGCTGTCCTGTCTGTCTCCTCCCAGCTTCTCGTGGCCCTTCAGCCTTCTCATTGGCAGGGCATGAGAAGCTGAAGAGCCCTTGACTTACACTGGGTAAGCCCTACTTAGCAACAATGAAAACATCTGTATGTCTTCATCCTTATTCTCATACTAAATCCAAAATAACAATAATAATAAATAGTAATAATAGTAAGGAAGAAGAAAAACTCTATCCTAGCAAAGACCAGAACAAGGAGAAGGGAAGATATTTTACAGAGGGATATGGACAAGTTGGGTGAGTGAAACAGCAAGAAGAGAATGAAGTTTAAGGAAGAAATGTGTGAAGTCCCACATCTGGGATGTCAAAAAGAAGGAGCCCTGTATGAGCTATAATGTGTGGTTGGGGCTTGCTGAAAGGGCTCTGATGGACAAGTCCAAGAGTACCACTGCAGTAATGAAGGCAAATATGCAGGGGTATTAACAGCACAGAGAGAGAAGTAATAATCCCGAAATACTCAGTGCTTGTCATGCTGCACCTAGAGTAGTGTCCAGTTCTGGTCTTCATGATTAAAAAATATGCAGACAACCTGGAGAGGAACCAAAGGGAGATCACAAAGATGACCAACGTTCTGGAGAGACAAGTCTATGAGGAAAGACTGGTGGAATGAGGTTTCTGTCCCTGAAGGCTCTGGGGGGATCACATCACAAATGTTCCAGTATTTGATAAGTGTCTACAAAGAGGATGGAGGTTTTCTCTTCCAGAGAGGACACATGAAAAGACAAGTTAAAAAGTTCATATGTTACACCAGGGAAAATTTCATCTTGATGTGAGAAAGAAATTTTTTACAGTGAGAACCATCAATAATTGAAACATAATCTCCAGGTATATGGTTAATTGTCATCCCTGCACATTTTCCAGATGTAATTGAAGTGTGCTAGATAATTTCATCTAGTCTCCCTTTTCCACAATAGGCTGAACAAGAATGTCTTTTGTGGTCCTTTCCAAACTGGGTTGCTCCACAACTTAAAAGTGACCATATTTGATATAAGACACCAGATCCTTGATATGGGTATATTGTCATAAACATGACATTGGATTCTATACTTGGAGACTTAGACTTCACTGCAGTCAGGACACTGTGTCATTCATAAATCATCAAGGAAAACAGATTGTTCATATTTTCTTGCCAGAACTTCCGTCATTTATAAGTCTTGTCTAACCCCAGAATAGGATACGAACAAAAGGGAAGTATTTTTTTAGTCTGAAGAAAGACAGAAAATTAGGTATCCTATTTTAAGGTAAATACACTGTTTTTTAACAAGATAACCCTGCTGCAGCAACAGACAGCAGCAACTGTTTTCCTCATCTTTTATTAGAAAGTTACATAACATTGGAGTAATAAAGTTCTTAGTAAGGGAGACATTGTCTTTCAGGAACAGTTCTATTCCTACTAATTTAGTAATAGAGTGGTTATTTAGATGCTGTCACTTATAGACTGGTCAAATTACTGTGATTCTGAAACACAGTAATAAAATATTCCCAGATAAAGTCCCAAAGAAGAATGCTGTGACCAAGAAACACCCGATCATTTCCAGTAGAGAACTTGCTAATGGAAATTTTAATGGTGTATGCAGAGATGTGGGAACTTCCAACAGCAGACAGTTGCACAGCAGGGGTTTAAGAGCTCAATTATTTGGAATTTGTGTACCACAGATGGAACAGTGAAATTTCTGTGTTCCATCTTAGCTCCAAAGAAGCCATTTTCCATTTCAATTTCCTATTCTAATTTAAGCAGGTGTGACCTAGCCATACATTTGCATTGAAGAGTTTCTTGTGTTCCACAAAATTTCTGCAAATACTGTTGTCTTTTCTCCCAACCTGGAAAAGAAACTCAAGATCATTTTAGCAAGGAGGTAATATAAAAGGGGATCTTAATTTTGAAGGTCTTCTGGAGCAGTTATGGAAAGGTGTCCATAAAAGCCCACCCCCTCCAGGGGTGAGGACATATTTACAGCTTTTAGGAAATTAGCATAATTGATTAAAAGCACCAGTTAGGAGAACAAGTGGTGATTCAATTCCCCCCCAGGTCCAGCTCCTTCTTTGGAGCCCCCTCTCAGCACTGGCTCTACTTTGTTTATGAAAATGAACCTCAGAGTTGTTCTCGGCCTTGGTTCCCAGGAAGAACCAAGATAGAAGAGGGCCTTGTACCCCCCGGGCTTGAAGCTCTAGAATTTTTTTTGTCTTTCTGCTTAGGAAAAGGCTATGGAAAAGTACTGGAAAAATAGCTATTAATACAGTAAGCTTCAGAGCTACAAATATATGTGCAAAGAGTATAGAGAACATATAAAAGAAAAAAGGCAGAAACCAAACGGCATCATTACCATGCTAGTAAATGGACTACCTAGGAGTACGATAGAGAGCTTGAAAATCTGCCTTGGTCCCTCTACAAATGATTTGGTATATGACCAGTGAATAACTATTATGTCCACTTTATCTGCATAATTATTAAATCTTATAATCAAAACAATGAAACATATTCATGTTTCTTTATGCTTGTTCCAAAAACACATTAGAATTTGAGTTCCAAATGACAGAAGGAATAAACCTTTCTTGTCGCAGAAGGACCTTCTTAAATTTTATAGCGACTGTGGAAAGAAAGTAAATCAGCACATACAGGTAGCTCATCACATATTTTCCACACAAGCCTAAAAGATTGCTAAAGATGAGGAGATAGATATTTTTCATTTCTAAAATAAAAGTAGTCATAGAATTGCTCTGCTATTTAAATCCAGATTTATTACTGGTGCATGTATACGTAGTATTTAGTTTTGAGAGAACTTCATGTTCTCTTTAATTCAGAAAAAATATTTTAGAGCCTATGTGAAGACTATACAGTTTGCTGGGTGTTTTGCATAAGAATTCAGGGTTCAAAGTGACCCCTCAGTAATGTGGTATCCAAAAAACAGCAATAACAACAAATCCAGATAATAAAATGTTTTATTTGGAAGCAAAATTATAAAATTCATGTTGGAATGAGGGAACTTGGATTTTTTTCCTTATAGAGGTTTTACCAGACACATTTCTAGGTCAAGAGGAAAGAAATGCAAAAAGATTCAGATTCTGCCTCCTGGCATCTGAAGGCATAGATTTATAAGGTTAGGTGGATTAAACAAAAAGTTACTTGTCATCTGCTGTCCTTCACAGTCTTGCTGGCAAATGTTCAAAGCAAACAGTGCTGTGAGAAATTTTCACCGGTGATCCTATCCTTCTGTATTTTTTTGGTCATTAGGGAATGCATGCACATGCATGAAGAGACGTGAATGTGATTTTTTTTCCTACCTGTACACGTCACATGCATTGTTTTGACTAAGAAATTAATCATATGAAAATTAATTGTTGGACTGCTTCCAGAAGTCTAAAATTTAAAGCACTGAGTATTTGTCTTTGCAAAAGCTTTTATTCTTCATTCCTAGTTGAAGTTCATGACTTTCAAAGAAAGATTTTGACTGTATATCTAAGCAGAAGAAATAATTTGGTGAAGCTAGAGAATCTTGTCTTATTATCCAGTAGCTCACAGCAGCTGTATGAAAAAGCAGGCTATGTAACAACCAAGAACGTGACATCAGTATAAAATACATTTCAAGTTATCATGATTTAATCATCCACTGCAAATATAAGAAATAAATACCAAAACAGCATGCAAGTAATGCCCCTATGTGCTTGTTTCATCTGTTTCATTTCGTTGTAATTTCATACATAATTAAAATGAAATAGAATTTAAAATTACATAGAGGGCTGAAGCAGACATTCAATGATCCTTTGTCAACATCAATGATTAGTTTTTTATGTATTCAAAATTTTAATGTTTCATTATAGTAAATTTAATGGATAAAATGGACTTCAAGGTAAGCTTTCCAGTCCTACAGCAGCAATTAAATATCTACTGTATAAAACAAATTCAAGGTTGAACAACTCAGCCATATGGCAGAAATGACAATGAATCAACTAGAGACTGCAGAGATTAGCACTGAAGATGATGAAGATGAGAAAGTGACACCCTTTCTTTTCTCTTTCTTCTAAAACATGGGCAGTGTGCAACAAATCTGTTTACAAGACAGCATCCCAGCATTTGTCAAGGTGGTGGTATTAACAGTGTGACCTACTCTCTGGCTTTACAGCAGTAGGAGACCAAAGACATTTTTTCTTCTTCTGTAAACCAAGATGATGATGATAATGATGAGGATGATTGCAATTTTTTCACAGTAGAAGAATCTCAAAATCATGCTGTTGCTCAGTATGGGCAAGGAGGTTTCTCCAAATTTGACCATCAATGCGGTATGTCTTACCATCATCTCAAAAGGCACATTCGAGACTATGGCATAAGATTAGGACGACAGATTGTGAGAGCTTGTGTGAATATCCAGAACAGTGTCACAGACATGCTTTTGCCTTCTGTCTTCCACTTTACAGCCTACTGTTGAGCCTCATCAGACCCCCACTGGGTTGAGTCAGATTGACAACAGCAGAGAATGTCACATTGTCACATTTAGGGAAGACCAGATGCAGTGCAGTGACTTTCCATCCTTTCAGCTGGTGACTGTAAACTGTATTAGTGAGAAGAATGGGCCTTTCTGGCTGCATCACATTTGCAGTCCACTTCCCCAAGACAGTGTTGTACAGAGATTTTGAATTAAAGTCAGAGAGTTCAACTCAGCCTTGTGTGACTGCCCAGGTCACATTATAGATTCGATTACAGGAAAGCAAAGGAGTTAAACAGTAAATTAGAAATAACTGAGTAGTGAGGCTAGTTATGAGATGCAACCACTCTTGTTAGTTCAGCATATTATAGTTATACAAAAATTGCTCTTAATATATTCATTTTACCACAGCATATTCCATTCACAGCTTTTTGTTTGTTTCTTTTTATATTTTTGTAATCAAAATCCATGTAGGTATCTCAGGATGTTTTTTAACTTCTTCTGAGAGTAGGAACTTAATTATGTGAAGCTAGAAATTAACTTTTTTTAAAGAATAGTTTTCCTGATTTCTTTAACTTGTGGTCCTATCTTCATCAGTTTTTATAATATAAAGGGTATGCATTTACACCAAAGTAGGGAATTCACACAAGCACAGACAGAAGACTGAGAAAACATATCAACAACAAAAATAATTAATGCAGCCAAAGGAAGAGGAAGGCAAAGGTCTTAATTGTTTAAGATTAGTTGTGATAATACAAGTGAACAACTCAAAACCATTTTTTTTTTTCCAAAATTTAAAAATACACTTCACCCTTAAATACTCATTCAAGAATTAAAGAATGAAGAAACTGTGCTGACAGTAATGTGATATGAAACTGACTTTGGGAGGAGAAAAAAGTACTGGTAAAAATTGCTCAGATAGAACTAAACACAAACTTGTAGATGTTACAAGAGGAAAGAAAAGGAAAAAGGAAAAATGAAAAAGGGAAAACGAAAACAGAAAGAGGGAAAAGGGGTAAAAAAGAAAAAAGAAGAGAAAAGGGACACCATAAAAAAGAGAAAAAAGGAGGAAAAGGGTGTGCTGCTTTTATTATTAGCGAGATTTGTTCTTCAGCTTGGCACTCTAAATAATCACTATTTAAAATGTCTTAGGTTACACTGGTATGTATTCTATCACCATCTTCATGGGATGTTGGGGCTGGGTGGGGCAGTGCTCCTGGCTCATCCCTGATGGCTGCAGAATGTTTTCTAATGGGCCAATCGTTAGAGCCAGGTGGGGCACTTTACTTTGCTTATCCCTAATGGCTGCAGCTAAGGGGCCATTGAGTCCCACTGATAAACTCCATCATCCCATTGTGAGATGCCCCGCCCAGGATGAGGAACCAATGTATCCCTATCTGCATATAAACTAGGATTTGAAACACCACAAGCAGCTTTTTCCACTGGTTTCCCAGAGGAAGACCAGACTCTTCTACACCACCACTGGACCTTCAGAGAAGAACTACACCTTTCACAGGATCACTGCTTCAACAGAATAAATCCATCACTCCCAGAGGGCTGCAGCCACCTTCTAAGTGGACTACTACCAACACCCTGACCAACAGGGTGTCAGGTTGTATTCTGACTCTGTCAGTGTTTTTGTACTATTGCATTTTTCTATTAAATTGTAGTTCTGACTTTGAGTCTCTCACTGATTTACTGTCAAACTACCACAAAAGACACAAATCAAATAAAACCCACCAAAACTAAGTCAAATATGTAAAAACTTTGAGGAGTCATGTTCAGTAGAAGACAGATTAAAATAACATATATCATAGATTTTTATAAAAAATTTTCTAAAACAAAGCTTCAGCCTGTGTTCTGGGAATCCCAGCCATGGCAAATTCAAAGTCCTAATGATGATACATAATTTGCAGTTGTTGCGGCTAGAAGTTTGGGAAACCAGGCAGAAACATCAATTGTGTAGTGGCTTGAGTTCGTCAATTCAAGTTTTTGGTTAAACACCAGCACACTTACTAAAACTATTCAATTTTGTTATGAGATGAGAAGTAGAAGTAGGTGAAGCAGGTTCAGACTTTAAGGAATATAAAGAGAATTTATTTAAGGAATATAAAGAGAATTTATTAACAGACTTAAAAAAGGAATAATAAAAATCAGGGACCAGAACAAAACCTTTAGAATACCCTTCTTCCCTGCCCCCCCCCCCCTTCCTCCTTCTTGATTTCTTTCCCACTGACCATACAAAAAGACAACACTTTGACTTTTAGTCAGTTTACCACTTCTCGAATAGTCTTTTTTTCAGTTCATGTAGGGACAGAAGTTTTCTCTTGTTTTGCCATGTTATTTCCCCATAGGAAAGGCAGTTCCTGTGGTTGTCAGCCTCACAACAAGCAGCCCTTTGGAAGGAAAAGGATCTGCTTGTTGTGGAAGATCCCTCCCCCCACACCAGTGGCATTCCCACAGCTACTACAGGGGGGGTCATGACAATCCATGGGGTACCCTTTTAAGGATGAGCAGTTTTATTACAGCAGCAAAGGAATTCCTTTTTTGTTACTGGTAACACAAGTTTTCCAGCAACTCCCCGGGAAAAGGGACAGTTTATAATCTTTTTGTTGTCTCTGTTCAAGTTTCTCATCAGGCTGTATTTGCATCAGCATTTGCTTGTCTCCACATAGGTGTTTTCATTCACTGACTGAAGTTAGAACCTCACATTCCCCCTTTAGACTATTTTCTCATGTATTACAGGGTATGTATTAGCTTAGTCTTTCAACATGTCTTTACAAGAGAAGTTTCAGCCTGAAAGTTGGGGTACTTCTCATCTCCTCCCTCTTTGAAAATAGTCTTTGCCACATTCATTAACTTGGAGTCTTTATATTATAGTTTTGTAGGAGTCCTCACTCTCTCTTTCTATGCAGGGGAAAACAGAGGTTTGCAAGTTCCATCCTGACACTGAAAAGGTTAATTTGTCTCTCAGCCGGGCGATGGTCACATGACCTCTGTCCGCATTGTTTAAGTGTAACATTCTCAGGGTTTGAGCTGAGGGAGAGCAGTTCATCTGTGCTGCTTTCCATCCAAGCTGCGCTGAGCCGCAAGGGGGTCAGTCTGAGCCTCCTCCCACGCTGAGCTGTGCCGTGGAGTCGGCCTGGCCTGGCCCAGCAGAGCTGGTGGATCTGAGTCAGCTTGACCTGGGGCAACAGAACAAAGCTTTTCTCGGCTCGGCCGGAGCCAAGCAGAGCCGATCTGGCTCCTTTACCTGTAGCTGCCATGAGGAACTGACAGCTGGCCTGGGCAGGAGTAACAGAACAGGACCTGGCCCAGAAAAAGCTGAAGCCGGACCAGCCCGGCCCGACGGGGTCGGCAAGACTGAGTCACCTTGGCCTGAGGTAACAGGATGAAGTTTTCTCGGCTCGGCTGGAGCCAAGCGGAGCCCACCTGGCTCTCTCTCACCCACAGCTGCCGTAAGGGACTGAAAGCCGGTCTGAATCCCCCACTCCCCCTCTCCCTCTGCACCATTCTGGTTGACAGCCAAGCCGCGTGGCCTGGTTGGACCTCACCAGATGACATGGAGGGGGCAGAGCAACCTCTTCTCTCCGAAAGCCAGAAGTCTAAAAGGAGGCTTCTTCAGAGCCTCTCCTGGTTTTATGAGCTCTGGAGGTGGAAACTGTAATACCTCCTTTTGGATACATCAGTTCCGGATCAACCACTTTCCTTCTATACTGAGAACTTCAAATAAGGTTACGCCACAACAACAGCAAAAAAAGAAAAACTACTTTTGTTTCAAGTCTGAGGTAGTTGATCAAAGTCAGAAGGTTGCCCAACAATATTTGGAGAAAGGACGCCTGTAGTATGCTGCCTATTTGTTATCTGAGATATTCAAGATACTTTAATCCTGTCCCAAAAACATGAGGACATTCAAATATGCAAATAATTTTGTAATAGAGGGAACATAGACAATCTAAACTCAGGAGAGCAAGTCAATGATTTAGTTGTGTGCCAAAGCTCTTAATTATTGTTTACATTGACTTGTGGAAAAATATTGAAAGACAAAGCTCAGGAAGAAGGAGTGTCCAGGCTGGCAATACTTTGCCAGTGTATTGGGTCTGACTGGGGTAAAGCTCACAGCCCTTACACTGCTGTGCTTTGCTTTGGTAGCTGGCGTTGATAACAGAGCAGTGTTTTGGCTACTGCCAAGCTGTGCTGTCCCTGTGACATTCCTTCCCCCACTGAAGGGGATGGGGGTGGGCAAGATCCTGGGAGGGGACACCAGCAGGCCAGCTGAGCCCAGTCAGCCAAAGGGATATTCCATACCATATGACATCAGCTCATATATATAAGGGAAGGAAGAGAGGAGGAGGGGGAGGCGCTCAGGACTCACCCATCTTTGCCTTCTTGAACAACCGTCACGCGTGCTGAAGCCCTGCTTCCCAGAAAGTGTCCGGACATCGCTGCTGATGGGAAGTAGAGATTGATTGTTTTCCCCTCTGCTCTTGCGCACGCAACTCTCTGCTTGCTTGCTCTATTTTTTCCTGCTGTAATAAAACTGCCTTATCTTACCCTGATAGTTTTTTTCCATATTATTCTCTCCCCTCTCCCAGTGGGAAAGGGAGTGATAGAGTGACTGAGTGGGCACCTGGCACCTGGCCAGGGTCAACCCACGACAGCCAGAAAAAAAAATTCCTTCCTGAAAAATGGAACAAATGTTTCAAATCCTGAAGCACACTGGGTTATACTTGCTGGTGATTCTGAATGATTAAGAACAGTATCTAACAACATTCAAACTTTTCCTTCAGTCATTTATATTTGAACTTCAGTCTTAGCAGTACTCATTTAAGACAAATTTATTTGATTCTAATCAAGTACTTCAATGCCATTTGTTAAGAGTGTTTTTGATGTAAGTTAAAAATAGTCTTGCAGAGAGAAACAAAATGCTACATCATGTCACACAGTTTAATCTCCTTTCCAATTTTTTTATTCTTTTTTTATGAGAAGACTACCATGAAATTTCTATCAACTACCTTTATGAAGGAGGTCTTAATCAGGATATGTAAAATTCTGTCATTGTACTGTTTTAACAGTGTTTATATGAAAGCAACATTCCCTGCTCCCTTTTTTAAAATTAAATAAAACCTCCACAACTCAGTTCTTACACAACATAGCCTTTTCTTTACTCAGCTGAACAATTAGACACATGCACACCTCTAAAAGTTTTTATTTACTTGAAGAGAGAATAAAAGGTTAGTTAAACAGATTAAAGGAGCAACAATTTTTTCTTTTTTTGTCATTAGGCAAGCAAAAACTCAGTTTAATTTCTTCATCTTATCAGAGAAACAAAACTATTTTTTTTTCATTTCTGTTCCTGCAGAATTTTAATAATCTAAGACAAATATCAGTTCTCATGTAAATTTTTAGATTCTTCTTACAATTTGCCATCTTCAGATAAGACCTTAAATCAAACAACTCCTTTTGTATTTGTAAAGGGAAGGTTTCGGGAAGGGAAGGTTTTGGGAAGGTTTTGGGAAGGTTTTGGGAAGGTTTTGGGAAGGGAAGGGAAGGTTTCGGGAAGGGAAGGTTTTGGGAAGGTTTTGGGAAGGTTTTGGGAAGGTTTTGGGAAGGTTTTGGGAAGGTTTTGGGAGGGGAAGGGGGGAAAGGGGGAAGGGAAGGAAGGGGAAAGGGAAGGGGAAAGGGGAAAGGGAAGGGAAGGGAAGGGAAGGGAAGGGAAGGGAAGGGAAGGGAAGGGAAGGGAAGGGAAGGGAAGGGAAGGGAAGGGAAGGGAAGGGAAGGGTGCAGCTGGAATTGACCCACCATCGCTTTTAACAACTCTTTGATACTGGAGAGCTCTCTCTGGACCTTATAGAGAAGATGATATCCTATGATGTACATTTCTTCTTCATTTCTCTTTATATCATTGAAATCCCCTCTTCTATTTAAGTTCTACCTGCTTTATTCAGTGTCTAGTGAGATAGTTTTGAAAAATACATACACATGTAATTTGTTCCATGAAAATCAGACGTCAATGATTTTTGGCATACTTTTAAATATTTTTACAGCTCCTCTGTTTTCTACACCTGACAAGTTAGATAATCCAAATGCAGTGGTTCACAGTTTAAAAAATTTATGAGATACTTTGCTCTATTATTTAGAGCCCTTATCTTTAATTTTTTCCTCTTATGTCCTAAAGGAAAGAATAGATTTTTAGAGCAGACTGAAGAAATTGCTGCACCACATCCCATTCCTATTTATACTCTACTGAACTTAAGTAAACTAAAATCTTGGTACAGGCTAACCCGTCCCTTTGAGAATGGTGATTCTTCTTTAAGCTATCATTTGTTGTTTTTAACCAGCCAATCTAAAGAGCTTCCGGTTCCAGTGCCTCACGACCCTCCCAGAAAAGAAAGTTTTCCTAATATCTAATCAAAACCTACTTTCAGTTTGAAGCCATTCCCTGCTGTGCTGTCACTACACATCCCACTCCAGCCTTCTTGTAGGCCTCATTTAGGTACTGGAAGGCTGTAGTGAGGTTGCCTGGGGCCTTCTCCACTACAGGCTGAACAACTGCAATTCCCTCAGCCTGTGTTCCAAGTACAGGTGCTACAGTCTTTGGATCATCTCTGAACCCACTCCAATAGGTCCACGTATTTCCTGTGCTAGGAGCCTCAGAGCTTGTACTCTGACAGGTTTTCACCAAAGCCAGAATCTCCCTTGACCTGCTGATCATAATTATTTTGATGTAGTGCAGGGTATGGTTTTCTGTGTTCCCAATCACATGTAAATTCTGAGATTCAGATTCAAAGACTCTGAGATTCAAAGACAACTTTTCTTGTTTGCTTAAAATAGTGGAACCTAACGCTATTTAACGTGTGGGGTTTTATGTATTCCGATCCCAAAGTTATTTTGTTTCTTCCTAGCGGCTTTTAAAAAAATTCTTGCAGTGGTGTCACATGCAATATTATTTTTGTAATTAGGTGATCAGCAAAATGTCTGTTGTCCCAAATATTGTTCTTACCTAAATCTACAATGAAATTTCTTTGTGTCTAGTTTATTGTTCTCATCTGCTGTGTTGAGTATTGGTTTATTTCATTAGTAAATATAGCTGCTTATACAGGAAGGCATCTTTCATCTCACTGTGTTTATTTCATTTATTCTTTACCCTATTTCTATTTTTTAGCCTATTTCTGGCTTCTAGTTTAGGTGCTTTATTATCCATACATTATCTTCCACCATAGATAGTTTTTGTTAACTTTTCATTAAAGGAAAACTACATTATTTTACCCCTCAGACTGAATATTAGTACTCTAATCTCCTGTTTACTCTATAGACCTGAGAGACGTTTTCTCCTATGGGGACATGTGACAGAGAATGATTAAAGCGATTTCAAACACAACTTCTTCAAACAAAGTATTATTTATGCACCCCAAGGGTTCATAACAGATGAAACAAACAAGCAAGAAAAGAAAAAAATGCCTGTGTGCACATTTCCTCATGTCTAACTTTTATGGGGTTTGCAAGTTTTGGCAAATCCAGTTCAACCTAGTTGTCTCAAGTTATCTTTTAACTGAAGATCTATCAAGTAGTTCGGATCCATTCAGTGTTATACTCTTCTTGTTGGTATTCCTTTAAGATTTTGCACTTCCCCCCAACCCCCCCTCCCCCCCCCCCCCCCCCCCCCCCCCGATTTTATTGCAAATAATAAATCTTGCTCCTTTTTTATTTTTCAAATATCGGAATGGAGATAATGCTCTGAATTATAGCTTTGCTGTCATTTTGTCATTGATCCTTTATATTCTTGTGCTTTGTTGATGTACTTGCTTATCATTTGTTAATCACATTCTTTAACTTCTCACACATGGGAGGACATTAGCAATTAGACACAGTGAACTGCAGTGGATACTCACACTGTGATATATCAGACCCTATAGTATATATACAAAATATTAATATGCATAACAAGGTAATTCACATACAGATGGAAAAAGCAGAAGTGTTTAAATAAGCCCTGTCAGAAATCTCACACACAAGTCAAGATGGAGTGTTTTCTTTTTCTTTTCTTTCATAGAAAAATAAAATCAAACTTTGTCAGTTAGAGCTATTCATGAATGTATACAGAATTCATCATGGTCCTTGTCTGAAAAAACACTCCATCAAAACAGTCTGTTTTTTGAAGAAAAAGTCAAAATGTCAATTTTGCTTTGACATTTTCAGTGCAAAAGGAATTAGAAATGTATTTAGGATGTGCTTATTTATTTATTTTAAATTCAGGCAGAGAAAGACTAAGAATAAAGATTTTACGGTGACCAAGTATTTTAATATGGATTTTTTCGCTATTCTTGATTGTACTGGGAGAAATATTCCTGTAATGCTTTGATTAGCTTAACAGTTTGTTGTAGCTATGAACACCTGCCAAATGGTTCATATCAATTCTCAGATGAAAAAAAGTACATGTACAATATTTTGCAACACTTTTCATTAGCTGCTGTAATGTATTCAGAAAATTGATTTCTATCTGCTTAGCCACAGAAAATTTTAGAACAAGGAGAAAATAAATTGCCCTCCAGATCTTTCTTTCTTCCAGACTATTTTTATTTTAAAAAAGATTCATTTGTATTTTTCACAGTTTGTAATTAATTCTTTTTTGTAATAATAGGCCAGTACTTGAAAAAAAATAAAAACCTGAACTCAAACTTTGGCAATTTCATGAGAAAACTCCTGTATGGGAAAAAGGATATTTTGCAAAAATCTGACCTAGAGTGTATCTTGAAAACAAAAACTAAGATTAATCACTCTGCCATAAATTGTTCAGATATAAAACAGCTTAATTTTGCAGTTTGATTATTTTTGTTTGTTTGTTGTTTTTGTTTGTTTGTTTGTTTGTTTTGTTTTGTTTTATTTTGTTTAGCTTTAGGTCTTACTGGTTTACCAATACAATAATGATAATCCCAAGTAAAGCTAGATCAATGATCAGGAGGTAAATCCTGATCTGGAGAATAGAATAAGGGAATGTGTACTGTATACTTTGTTAGCCTTTAACTATTCTGAAGAACATGCTTGAGCTGTCATAATTTTACTGTGTGTAGGGCTAAATTTTTTTCCAGTCAATAAATATTGCAAGACAAATTTTAATGAGATATAGCATGTCTTCTCTACAAATCCTATAGCCTATTAAGAACAGTGCCTTGGAATTAAATCTGAGCTGTTGTCCTGTGAGCACATTTTTTTTTGCCCTTGTGTGAATAAAACTTTAATGCAATACTTCATGCGCTGTAAAACCAAAATGGAGGCAGGCTAGGTGACCCTGAGGTTCAATCTGACCATTTCCTTATTTTAGCTATACTTCCTATGTCTATGACATTCATATCTGTCTCTACTGAACTTTATTGCATTGATGCTTTGGCTGTTTTCTCTGCTAGTCTGTCACAATGAATTTTAAAATAATTTTCAAGTTTTTTGAATTCTTAAATGTATTTTGTACTTAAGTTTTTAAAAAATTTATTTTGTTTTTCAAAAGATTTGAAATTTGTGTTCCAATTTGATGGGAATGCATTTACAGCCAGCAGTATCTACCTTTCATTAATTTTAAATAATTTCATGTCAGTTAAATAAGAAGTTGTGGGTTTTTTTTCAATTAGCAGTCTCATGAAAACTTGGCAACATTCAATGTCTCTTGAGAACTCTGACCTTCCAATATCCAAAGGGAGTTTACAAGAAAGATGGAGAGAGACTATGTACAAGAGTATGTATTGACAGGAGAAAGGGAATTGGATTCAAATGGTAGAAGTGTACTTTTAGATTATACATTAGGAAAAAAAATCCTTGCTGTGCAGATTGTGAGGCACTGGTATACCTTTCACAGAGAAGTTGTGGATGCCCCATCCCTGGGAGTGTTTAAGGTTAGGTTGGATGGGGTTTGGAAAGCCTGGTCTGTTGGAAGGTGCCCTTGTCCGTGGCGGAGGAGTTGGAACGAGGTGATCTTGAAGGTCCCTTCCAACCCAAACCATTCTATGTTTCTATTATTATAAAGGGAGAAAAATGTTAGGACTTTCTGGGTTAAAGACAGTTTTGTATTTGCTCAAGTTTGTTGTCTGTCTCCAACTTTTTTGATTTGAGACAGAATCCATTAAAAGTGGGCAAGATCTTAGAACACAACGAGACCTATGGAATTAAAGGAAGCCTTCCTTCAGCACAGATGTTGCCCAGGGTATTTTTGGCTGAGGCAAGTCCAAGCCTTAGAAAAGACAACTGAAAATAAAGTCTTGTAGCAGCATGATCTCAAATCAGAGTATTTTTCATTTCAAAACACTCCACATTTCACAATTTATCTCTTTCATCACTGAAGCTAGGAAAGGGCAAATGTGTTCCTGAACTAATAGTCAAACTATTTATAAGCTCTTAAAAGATATCAAAGAGATGACAAGTAACTAGCTAGCATGCATATGTTATGAACAAAACCTATCAAATCAGTTTAATTTCTTTCCAAGGCAGCTTCCTCAGAGATAAGTATGCAAAGTAGCCATGAAGAAAGAAGAAAAGCAGCAGATGTTTAATATTCTTTTGAGATGGCATTCTTATAAGAAAGCTGTAGAAACTGGGTCTAGATGAAAGAACTGTTAAGGTGAGTGCAACCTTTGTGACTAAAATGTTCATATATATTCATGCTTTTCAGTTAATGAAATACAACACGAAATAGAAGTATGTCTAACGGAATTACAAAAATTACTAATATGAAGAGGGTGCTAGACCACTGGAGGACAACATTATAACTGAAAATGGCTTTGGCAAATTGGTGAAGTGGTCAGAAGGAAAGAAAAACACTTTTGTAAAAGCAGGTACTGAGTTAAGGTGTGTAAATACAGGGAGAGCAGCTACAGTGTAGGTAGTAGCACTGCATAAGAAATAATGAGGAGTATGATAAAGGACCAGAAGCTGAATAAAATAAATGAGCAGGAAAGGAGAAAATCCTATTCTGGAATGACTGAAAGTTCATTTGAAATCAAAGGAAGACTGGACAAGTTAATAAAAAAAGAAAATTACGAAGAATGACTGAAGAGAAAGCGTGTCCCATTCTGCTTCTTTCTCTCTCTCCCTCTATCTCTCCTCCATCCCATCATGTTCTCTCTATAATCCATGGAAAATGTTCCAGCTATATATATTATAAATATCTTAACTTCCATCTATGTCCGTATCCAGCTATAGTTAGATATAATGTTATTTAACAGGATATATCAGGTTCTGCAGCTACACCAAGAATGGCCCAGAAACTCTTGTCTGAATGGTGTTTGTCTCTGAGCTTGGAAGCATATTATGAACATGCCCATACTGATTTTAAGGCCAGTCAGTGTTGCTGACTTTTGCTGATTGGTTGCTGAGCTAATTAATGAAATTGCTATTGAGCTGACAAAACCCAACAGTTTAACCTAATCAATACCACAGAATGCAGCCTTTAAGCTTTTCTTTTTTAAAAAAAAGTTTTCTAAAAACCTAAAAGTTTTAGTGTGAAGATGTGAATAGCCTGGCTTCCATTTGCTGTCAAACCCCTTCTCTATATTCCTATCAGTTTTCTTTAGAGCGCATGCTGCACAGTGCAGTCTAAAGACATCTCTCTGTGGGAAACTGTGAGAAAGAAAGAAAAAAGACTATTTGTCATAAACAATTAATTAAACAGGTTTTTTGTTGCTTAAAACCCAGGAACTTCTGAGGTTCCCTTTCCTCTGTGTAATTTATTCACTAAAAGCTTATGTAGAATGCCATCACGTTTTTTTGCAAGCCTTTCAGATCAGCATGTGTCTCCTGCCTGGTTTTCTAATACAGTGCAATGATACAGAAAGTTCTCAAAAATTATGCATTTTATATACCAAATAGGTATGTACTGAACTATAACCCTATAGCAGAATGCATGCAATAATTTACTATTTATAAGGTGTGTCTGTTTATCTAATTCACCATGCCTTGTTCATCACAGGGCCAACTGAATGAGAGAGGTCCCAAACATGCACAGAAAATAAGTACACCCATTTTGATTAAATGTAAAAGATTATTGGAAAAAATTAATCATGAGAGGAAAAAATAAAACAATGTGACTCATACTTTGCTTTGATTTTTCATGTTGATTTGCCTTCCCAATAGTTTTGAAAAACCTAAATGGAAGAAATTGTTATGTTAAAGACAAGCAAGAGTAATTATCTTCTTCTATTGACAAAAAGAAAAGGTGTCTTTATTAAACCTATTAAGGCCTTGGACTACATTTTATAACCATTCTACCTTTACCTTCTGTCATGGCTGTTGCAGTGTTAAAACAAATATTTCATGGGAGAAAATGAATGTTAAACCCAAATCCAGAAAATTGCTCACTTTCATGCACCAAACTTAAACTCTAAGTTCTGGATCTTTGTACACAGTGTCTTTAAATTTGTCTCTGTTAAATATCTTATTTCTACACTAAAACCAGATGGGATGTTAATTTTCTAATTTTGCAAATTAGTTCTGCATTTGTTTTTACATTTATTTTCCAGTAACATTTATTTCAATGAATGTTAAAGTAGTTTTTCTATATATAGAAGATATGGATCTAAAATATAAGAAGCATACAGAAGAATTTCAAGGGATTTATTAGTCACTGAATCACTAACTCAGTGTGATGAAGCAGTTACACTGTGACTTGCAGGAAAAAATAATGTAACTCTAATATTTATTGTCATTACATTCCTGTAGGAAAAGCTTCAGTATTATATGTTGAGAGTTTTAACTCTTTTGTGAGAATTCTTTTGTGTTTACCAGAATTACATACAGTTTTAATGCTAAAGTATTCATGCACTTACCTGAGTGTATATTTTTGTTTTTAAATCTGTCAAGTCTAAATGCTTAGTCATGTCACTAGCTTTTACATTTCAAAATAATCTTTTGAGTTATACGTACTACAGCAGGTATGTTTTATGTAACATGAAATACATTTTTTCTAAATAGGCACTTAGCATATACATTTCTTAAAAACTTTTCTTACATGTGCAAAGATTAATAGGAGCAAATCACAAGGACAAAATTGAAAAACATATATTAGTTTTCATAAGACAAACTCAATGTGTTCTCTTTAGTTTGCAGCATTCAGTAGCCAAATTAGAAAGTGTGAAAAATATGGAGGGAAGTAAAGATTTATATTGCAGGGGGACAAGAAAGTGGTGTAGAAATTACCTTGTCTTCTGCAGCGGTTTCCCAGGCATTACATTAGCTGAAAGAGTCTGATAGGATCCTGTAGGTTCAGGGGCTATTTAAATTCAGACATTTTTTTTTTATTTTTTGCCGTCAGCACTTTTGGCCTTTGAATGATGCAAAGAAACTTACTGTGATTTCAGCATTTTCATCCAGGCAGAGCATTTGACCGGTTACTTTTTTGTCTGTATCCTGTCCAAATTTGGAATTAAATTGCTGCCTTTTTTGAAATAACTGGAAGATTATAGTCAAGATACTGGAAAACACATCATCAAATTAAAATATGATGAACAACTGACAGCACAAGTACTTACAAGATTATTCAAAAGAGGAAAAAACCCCGCTTTTCTATTTGGTACACCAAGATCTACACTAAGAAATAAGTTGGTTTATATTTCAAGGTTTGCACAACTAATACTTTTGCAATACATGCACTAAAGATCCCCAAGAAATATTTTTAGGTACCTCTTTAAACCATATATGCTTTTGTTTGCTATAAATAATTTTTATTTTATATATCATACATGGTATATGATATATTTATGGAGGTTGTAGAAATAAAAAATATTATTTATATTAGTTGGCAACCAATAAGTTTTTGTAAACAAATAAATGAATAAATAAAAAATTAACTCCTAACCAGGGAAAGTTAGCAAAGAATACTAAGCTCTCAGTGCACTTCTCTGACTTTGTAGCAGTTTATAGATTTTTGTGACACAGATGACTATCTGATTAATGCAATATCTCTGAGGATGACATTTTCCTTGCTTTAAGCTGAATATAACTATATCTGCATCTGATTTGTGTTGAAAAGTTCCATAGGTGCCAGGTCCAGCATTCTGTTGTAAGATTTAATTTACATTTTTTTAAAATTAATTTTCAGAAATTACTAAGATTTTCCATGTTTTGCAAAATAGTGCTCTTGACCCTTTCCTCCTTTCCAAAATTTGGACATGATTTAATTAAATATCACCTTAGAATAACAATATGTTCTCTACACTACAAACCAGCAATTATAACTATTCATCTAAATCTCTCTCAATGAGTTTTAGAGTGGCTGATTTACCTTTACCAGCTCTGTTTTCTTTTGCAGGGCAGGACAAGGAAGTGCTAACAGAACTGCACCCACATTAAAAAATCATCCTATTAATTAACACAAAGGTATGGTGTTGCTTTCTATCTTACTTTACAAAGCTTTTCGAAAAAATTCATTTAGGTATTTCACTTGTTTGACCATTACATAATATTTGGCCAACAGTTTCAGATATCTATCAATTACTGAAGCTCCAGTCTGAAACAAATCATGTGTCATTTTTAAAGAAGAATTTTATTTCCTAAACACCTTGAAAAGAAAAACAGATGCAAGGGATACTTTCTTTCGTACTGTCATGCCTTTTCAAATCTTAATTATCCATCAGCCTCCTAGACCAACAGAATTTCTGCAGATCATCATAGAATCATAGAACGGCCCGGGTTGGAAGGACCCTTAAAAATCAGTTTGTTCCAACACCTCCGCTGTGAACAAGGACACCTATTACTAGATCAGGTTGCTCAGAGCTGCATTCAGCCTGGCCTTGAACACTTCCAGGTATGGAGCATCCATGTGAGGGTGAAAGAAGCTGCTGTGGCTTCTTGGGATGCCTCAAAACAAAGTAAAATCTAAGGAGCAATTTTTTTGAAAAATTATGGATCAGCACACTATTATGATGGGTGAACTGATGTTAAACATAACAATCTAGAGATAGTGAGAGTTATACATACTTTTATAATGCAATTTAATTCTGTCTTTAACAGATTAATCAATGTCTACAAGTTGTTTTTGGATTGGCATTGAGATTTCATTCTCAAAGTCACGGTTCCTCTACTATTATTCGCTTAGCAGATTAACAAAATTTGTGAAAAACAAGTCATTCTTGACACATATATTAAAATATATCCTTTAGCATTCTGCTGAAATGCTTCCTGAAAATAATATCTTATATATTTAAAGCATATCTTCTTCTCCTTTATTATGTGGAAGTAGCAAACTGCTCACTACCCACTGTTTTCTTTGATACATATTATTAAATACAGCCTTAGGTGTAGGTTAAGTATAGCGTGTCTCTGATGTCTGTTATTATGGTCTATGGCAGCATAAAGTACCAAAGCTTCCTTATATTTTCTTTGCTTTGGCAAGAATCAGTACCATATGCTCCTGCAAACTGGTTTCAATAACATAATACTGGAAGTGATAGTAAAAGTATGGGTACCAGGTGGCAGTACCAGGCATGGGTACCTTGTCTTTTGCAGTTTCTTCAGGATTTTAAATTAATGCATAAGCAATAAATGCATTTTTCCAAACAAAGAGTTATCCAAGAGTATAAGTTTAATGATTACTTTTGAAGAAGCCAGAAAACTAAAACACTTAAACCTAGTTACAGTGAATCCTTTATAAGTGCAATTTGTTATGAACACCATTTCAAACCTGTGTAGCTTAGATCCATAGAGATCTAAAACTTGGGTTTATTGCTATGCACTATGTACTTCAAATGGAACTGTATGTATGTTACATAAAACTTTCTTCAGAGTGGTCAGCAGGCTCACAGAGAAAACTCTACCTCCCTTCTCTCCTTCTCTTTTCCTAAACATCTTTCAAAATATTCATTCCTTCATCTACCATTTGATATACTGAACTTCAAATCCTGGGTTCTCATTAATCACCTAACAGTGCACGTAAAGCTCACAAAACGTGTGATACTGTGAGCTTTAAGTAATACTTTATTTAAATAATAAAGTATTTAAATAATAAATAATATTTCATTATATACTTTTATGAATCTCAACACTAATTTAAACATTTTAAAAATAATTAACAGATACCTTTTCTTAGTAATTTTTGAAGAATAGGAGTGGTAGGAACCAATATTCTTCAAATTTTCTTGAGTTTTTTTGTTTGCTTGGTTTTGGGCTTTTGGGTTGTTTTGGTTTTGGTTTTTTTCTTTGTTTTTTTTGGTTTGGGGGTCTTTTGGTGGATTGTTATTTTTTGCTAGAAGCATGCAACCTCACTGAAAACAACACAGTGTTGATTGATTTTAAGAACAGACAAAAATGGGTTTAGGGACTGTGTAAAAATGAAGGAAGCATGCTGTGTAGTTCAGAAGTGGCGTTTTTTTCTTGTTTGTTTGTTTGTTTGTTTGTTTTGCCCTGGGGTAGGAATGAAGAATGCTATTGGTCAGACTAAGTTTAAAAGGATAATACGTCTCCGAATTTAAAATTATTTAACAGTAACTTTACATACACTGCATACAAAAGAGAAAACAGTGATAAAGTTTGTTTGCTGCATTGTTATTAAAAAATGAAATAATGCAAGATTTACTAAACCCTAGAAACAGTCAAACCTTTTTGAATAGCTTTAGATGTAATTACAAATATTTTGTTTTACAAAATGTTCAGTTAGGCTTGTTTTGCAACAGCTCAGATTTCCTTTCTGTGTGACATTTTAAATACTTATATCTCAACTAAGAGCAAGCACCTTTGCTGTCTTCCTTGCAATTTATGTTTTACTTTTCTTTTTTGTTAGGGAGAAGGAAAGGCAACAGAAATATAAAAAAAACCAGAATTTGCATGCTAGAATCATTAAAGGACTTAACTATGAATTTTACTATACTAGAAGGGCTAATATATTAAATGTTTGTTTTATCTTGCATCCTCTCAACCTGTCCTGCAGATAGGAAGAAATACTGTTGTTGTTATTACTGTGTTGTTCAAACAACCGCCATGTGATGATCATGAAGGAAGGATGCACATTTTTAACATCAAAATCGTCGAATTCAGTTTCTAAGCCAAGGAATATACTCCACAAAACTATTTCAGAACTTGGAAGCTACATTTATAATTTGGTTTGTGGGGGCTAAATCAGCTACAAATATCTAACTGTGGATAACTTTCTTCAAAGACAAATGTTTCTTAAATTAGCTCTCCTTCCTCTTGATATGACTAAGAAAAAAGATGCCATGTTGAACTTAAAAAAGGAACACAACAAAACCAAATTTATTTCTCAACAGATTGCTTGGCTCAATTCTAAGTTTCTGTGCCTTGATACTGGAGACTGGAGGCCCATTACTGCAGGAGAATCCGTGCTGAGTGACTTTTACTAGTTACAACATAGTATGCCCTGTATAGTGTGTTGTAAACTTAAGAAGTAAATGCAGAAGTTGATTTGAAAGAGCTTTTTTATATTAATACCATGTATCAGATAACTATTTTCTCTTACTTCAGGGTCATGTTTACCATTTCTCACTCCCTGGTTTTCTAAGCAATGCATTTTTGTAAGGTCCAGGTGCCCCGTTTTGTATGCTCTAGAAGAACAGCCTCTCAAAATGCAGTCTTTGACAGCAGTGAAGAGCAGAGGGGTAAGTACCTGAGATGAGGCATTTGAATCCACAGGCCATCTCAGTATACTGTTTTTATTTAACAAATCTCAATATATGCTCTACATATTGCTAGAGCTGGGGCCCTTCATATCCTAAGGTGTCTGAAAAGTGCTGGTCCCTGCCACTTTATGATCCATAACACACTGCACAAATAGCAGTATTTTGTATCCCTTAATATTTTACAACCTTAAGGAACTATATGTGGTACAGTAGGAGTAATCCTTGTTCCAGTTATGTCATCAAGACATGATTTTTTAATGACCTTTCTATGCAATGTTTTCTTAAACAAGATGGCCTGTCAGGTTTACATGGTATATTCATTTGTGAACAAGAGGGAAATTAGAATTTTCTATGTGATACATTTAACAAAAAGAAACCAAACAGTCACAAGAGCTAGGAAAAAAAACCACCTGAGGTCTTCAGGAGGATAAATGATTATGAAAGGCATAAATACCACATGGATAAGGCTATAGTAAAAGTAAAAAGCAGCAATGTAAGAAATGTTGCATAGAAACAAGCTGAAAAGAAAGCCAGAGGAAGAAAGAGAAGAGCTCAAGAATCAAAGTTTGTACAAGAGGAGAGTTCCAGCTGGTGACATGAATCGCAAAATATAGCCTGTTTCACCCTTCATATACAATACCTAAATTTCAGTTAACTCTAATTATGTCACAGACATAGGGGCAGTGGTATAGTATGGACTATAGGATCACTTCTTTTTAAAATTTCACTTGTCAAGTAAAATAAATGTCAGAATAGAATTCTGTGAACACGTTTGGGGCGTTTAACCAAGAATTATTTTTACCACCCACTTTGTCATGCAGTGGCTGGAAGAAGGTGGATCGAAAGACAGTGAAGTAGCAAGAAGTATCAAGAAGTCAGTTCTGTGCTTGATTTTAACTTATTTGATAACCAATGGAATGCATAGGGTGAGTCTCATGTCAATTTGCTCTGTGCACCAAGATCCTGAAAATCCAACTAAAAGTGGTGGCTCAGGAGTGAACTTTCAGCAGTCCAGCACAAAAGTAATGCAAGACATGGACAGGTGCAGAATATTTAAATTCTTTCTTATTGAGAAGTGCAGAATTTAGCCCTTGACTACCTACGTGCTGTTCCCGACCATGGACCTACAACATTAATTCTCTCTTTACAGGCTAAGAATGATCAGTTGGGCAAAACTGATTAATCACCTCTAGGGCTGGTTGTTGGTATAATCCAAGCTATTAAACCTAGACTTGCTGCTGACTAGGGCAGATTTTGATAATTTTACAGATCCTTTAATCCCTAAGTTTCACTGCTGGAAAGGCTTGACACTGACCTTTGCTTCACTATGAAATTTGATGAATTAAATTCAGCAGAAAGCAGAAGGATGGTTCTAGTTTAAAACAGTATCTTTTGGCTATTTGAATGTTAACATCACCTACTAAAATGTTTATTCTGTCCTGTCTGTTCCAGTCCTGAGAAAGAAGGATATTATGAATGTTGGAACAGGGAGTCTGGGACAACACTAGAGGAATTCATATGCAGTAACTTTCAGTGCTCATACCTGGAAAAAGTGGACTTTAATCCCAAACCAATTAAAATAAACTCTCATGCTGACCAATGAAGAGTACAAGAAAAACAAGATTATCCAGACTTAATGCATATGAAGTGGAAGTGATATAACTGAATACACAATATGGTTCTGCATATTAAAATACATTTTTATACTGGTGGTAGAAAACAGACCATGAATTAAAGTTTCCTTTATGTGATATTTGTCTTACTGTTCTCAAACATAGATATTCTAATTAAATGAGCCATACATATTTTGCTCTTTGCATCTCCACTGCATGGGCCATATTCTGTGAAGCTACTAGATGTTTTAGAGGATGGTTAACAGCCAAACTAGTTTTCAGATTTGACTCTGTTTCAGTTTTATCAAATCATTGCTGCTGGAGTGAGTAGTTGTGATGAATTTCACAGTTGTTTGAAACAAGAGACAAAGACTGGGAGAAGAGAAGAAGTCATCAGATCTCACATTTGACAACGTTGCATGATTTTTTTTCATTGCTGTAGTGAATTTCATTTGATGAGGGCATCAATATTGCAGCTTTCCAGATGCTCTTTTATAGCACAGAGCCATGATGTTGACTTCCTCATTTTAGGATTTCTGGAATGCACATGCATTGTAGTTGTAAATAACATTTTGAGCAAGATAATTCAGTGAATTAAATATATGGCCCATATATCTATAAAATTAACAAAATGTTTGTCCTGGGTTAGGCAGGAGGGGTCAAAATCTAGGAAGTGATCTATGCTGCAAGAGAAAATATAACTTTCTTCCTGGGAGAGAGAGCCAATAATCAAGTAGTTTTAAAGATTAATATGTAAGTGAACCAATTAAAAAGTTGATCTGCCTTCGGGGGAAAAAACATATATAAGCAGAGACTCTCTGAAGCTCTTCCTCTTTGGACCTGCTGCTTCTGTGTAGAGAGGAGCAGCTCCTGCTTCTCTCCCTGGTACGGTCCCCCGGCCCCGACTCCTTCCAAAGGAGGGGGGGGGGTGGGGGGTGGGGAAAAGGAAGTTTATGGCAGCCATGCCGCTGCAGCCGGGAATGGGGGAGGAAACAGCTGGATTTTTCAGCAGATCCAGCTCAGCCGGTGTGTCAGCTACACGAGACAGGGCCAGGCCCCTGCTCCGGGCCAGGCAAGGACCAGGCCGGGCTCCATCCAGCTCGGGACAGGCCCTGCCCTGTCACCCCGGGCCCAGATGGCCCCAGCAGGCCGAGCCAGCTCCGCAGAGCCAGGCACAGAGACTCTGAGAGCTTCTGCCATCCAGCTCGGACCTGTTCAAGCAGCCCGGCAGGGAGCACGGGATCGTCACACTGCCTGAGAGAGAGAGAGACTAACTCTATCCATGCCTGGACTAAACTTACGGACACCCATCCTTCCTTACACAGAAAAAAGAACGAATAAAGACATCTACATAAATACAACATAAAAACTTTACAGTCAGTGAAAAAAGCAAAACTAATACCTAGAGGGAGAAGCATGAAAAGTGCTTCAAGAGTGAAGCTAAAAACTCTTTTAAAGAACCATAGTTGGGAACTAAACTAATAAATTCCCTGTAATATATAAAAATATAGTCCAAAGGGGGATGTAAAGTTCTAATTACAACCAATAAACTGAAATACCTGAGTAAAAACAAGTAAATGTTAAAAAGTACGGCCTAATAAAAAACTTGAACCAAGAGAGAGGAGAGGCTGTAACCCAAAACCCTGGTCCCGGGGGAAATGTTAGAAAACCTGAGTTATCAAAAAAACCTGTGTTGCTAAGCACAGAAGAAAGGATTTTCTTTGTTACTACAATTAAACTGTGCATCCTTAAAACAAGTACCCTGTAGACTGTTCATAACCCACCATAGTGGCTGTGGGAAGGCTACTGGTGTGGGAGGGATCCATGATTAAGCTGGTCTTTCTTCTGGGCAGCAGCTGATGGTGATGCAGAAGACCCATAAAAACTGTGTTTTTCTTACAAAAAATCCATAGTGTAAACAAAAAAAACTTCTCTCCCTAAATAAACTAGAACAAGAGCTATTTCTAAAGTAATAAACTGACTAAAAGTCAAAGTGTTGTCTTTTGTATGTTGTTAAAAAGAATAAAATAGAGAGGTGGGGAAAGGAAGGGTAGTCTAAAAAGTTTGTTCTAATTTTTCTTGGTTTTTTTTCTTTCCCTTTGTCTTAAGTATATTAATAAAGTTTCTTTATAAAGTTTAAACCTGCTTTGCCTACTCCTAATCCTCATCTCACAACAAACATCAAGTAATTTAAATAAGTGTACTAACATTTAACCACATAGCTAAATAAACTAAAACCACTACAATGTTTTTCACTGATACTTCTATGGTTTAAAAAACATTTTATAAAGCTTCAGAAAAGTTCACATTCACATAGTGAACTTGAAACTCTATACTACGATAATATAGCTTTTCATTCCCTCTAGTACTACCAAATATGTGAAGTCTCTAATCTTCAAGTTAGCAGCAAAAAGAAAGCACTTTTATTTCCTGGGCTTTTAGCACTACCATGTAAAATGTTGTATTTCATGTTTAAGGCAGGGATCAGAATTTTTTTTTCCCTTTTTGTTTTTTTCTTTGTTTTTTTAAATTCTAACTTCTACACTGTTATATTAGGAAAGATGAAATTCAGATTGTGTCTGTCCCTCAAATAGATTCTGCTTCCTTAATAGGACAGAATTTTAATTATGGTGGTAGGTCCTTTGCTTCTGTGCTGTCAAGAAACTATTCTGTGTTGATGACTTAGTCCTTCGGAACAGAATTCACTCAAAGGTGACTGCTGCTGTGCATTCTTGAGTACAGTGATTTGTGATGCCACCAGTGGGCTGTGACTGTTTCTGTTTTACAAACATGCTAGACTCACCATGCACTTCCACAGATTGCTACTCCAGCTAGCTGGGAACACCAGCTGAGACTTCTGGCCATGCTGGGTATGGTTTTTCACAAAGGAATAGTGTGTGTAAGCAAAGGCAAATACATTCTGATACCTATGACAGCAGGCTGAACTGCGTTTTCATAGCACTTGGCTCTGTCTGTAATTTGTCCCTTGCCAACAAACTTTTCAGTTCTCTGTTCATTGATGTAACATGGTGTTCACAAGTGCTCCTTATAATGAAATACCTTTGAAAAGAAAACTCTAAGTCAAAATACTAGACTCTTTGAAAAAAATTTGGGTTCTTCTCCAGAAATGGACTTCAACTATTTTTTCTTAACTGTTACTTTAAATACTTTGAATAGAGATGCAGTTTGCAACATAAAGATCTCTCAACAAAAGCCACTGGCAAAATGACATTTAGTATTTTTTGCCACTCTTTAATCACATGCAAAAAAAAATAATGTAAAATGGTCATCAAGAGCTGTATAAGATTCACATAATTAATATCTTTATTTAGTAAAGTCATTCTATGACAGTATAATTTCTGTTGGCATTCAGTGATTAATGAATTATGGCTATTCTAGTTTAGAGTATTTTATTAGCCTGCCACCAAGTATAAATGAAAACAGAATTATTACCTTTACATTTTACATAAATTGAAAAATTTTAATCAAACCAAAATTGGTTGTTGCCTTTCAATTCCCTTTCCTGCCTCTGAGGCTAGATTTGCTATTAGAGTATTATTTTACCTTCTTCTACTCCTGGGCTATTTAAAAAGTTTTCTAGCAGATTTGATTGTTGGCAGATGTTTGGCATTCAATTATTCTAGCAGGACCTAAAATCCTTTGGAGTTCTTAATATATAACTGTAAATATGCATACTGAATTAGATAGAAAATTATGCCTTTGAGGTGGAATACCCCAAAATTATCCTAATATTATTTATCAACTTTCTTATTTGTATTATCAAAAGAGTTAAGACTATACACTGCTAATAATAGATGACCTAAGAAATGAGAATTAAATGCAGTCAGCATCTAATTTTCTGCAGATAAATCTGTTTTGGGGGCAGATAACTAAGACAGTAACTAACAGCTTGGAACCGAGGCAGGTGCCCTGGGCAGACATGTACTCTGATCTTCAGAGCTTACCATTTGATGTCCATGGTAGGGACATCAGAAAAGGGAGACCAGAAAATTGCATTGATCTTCACCCCAATTGAATAGTAAGGTTTTTTAAGGCTGACTTAATTTACAGGCATGGCCTAATCCATGCTTCTTTATTTATCCTTGGGTACTTCCCTGTGTCCTGGTTAAACAGAAATTGAATGGCTTTTTGTCAAGATGAATTAAATGTGTGTGCATATAAATAAACAAGTAACCCACAAAATATGCATCAAAAAGCCTACTTTATTTTAAATCATTTAATTTACAACATTTTACAGCTCTGTATACAAAACAGAGTGTCATATTGCTAATAGAAACAACTCTTAGGAAAGAAGGTGAACATTTTTATTTACTGATGCCTTTTTCTGGTCTTAGGAAATAAAGGCTCAGACATGGTTAGAGGGTTGGGGGTTGTTTACCTCGGTGTTTTAATAGGATCCCGTTCAATGGCTTCTGCCATCCAGGTAGAACGCGTCGCAAAAACCCCGTCTCCCCAGTTGAGTACACAATTAAAGACTCTACACATTAGCATCTCTACCAGGAGGGCCCAATAAGGGGCCTGGGTGGGCTAACTTCTAGTTTACAAGATCTGTCCTACTAGGACACCCTGAGGGCTCACGAAAACAGGGTGTTTGGTCTCTAACTCTACGTAGTTTCAGGGGTGTTTAGTCTACCGGCCTACTAAACACCATGAAACCAGGCTAAACTATCACCTAAAGCATCACAAGTATGCATGCTAATACTTGTGAATATAGGGAACAGTGTAAGAAGTATTCAGAAGAAAAGCAGAAAAATCCTTCAGGAATCATTACAGGCAGCTTAATAAAAGGCAGTTTCAGCTGCAGTTTCAGCAACAGAAAATGATTCAAAGACTAAATAGAAAATTAGGATCCATAGTTTTTAATTAACTTCTCATATCTGCATTTGGAGTATTGAAGATCTATTTTATTAAAGATTCTTTTTTTTCTTTTCCTGGCCTCCCATCTTGAGAGAACATCTTCTTCAAGCTAAATGTGACAAAGAAAAAGCATCAATAAAGCAAATTACTTACATTGCTATCCCAACCTAGAGACTATTTCTTTCTAGATTTTGTTTGTTTTTCTTTTAATTAAGCCTATGAATTGTTACTTTTTGATAGATTTCAACTTATTTACCAGAGGGAAGTGCTGAATAAATATAGTTCAGAGGAAAAAGGAAAAGCCAATAAAGGTGAGTCTGAAAATAGCAAAATATAATGAGTGAATCTTCTGTTGATGTTGAATGTTCAATAGAGAAATTCTTTACAGGAAAAAAAATTATATAAAACTTTGTCTAAAATGATAAAACTGTCTTTTGCTAAAGGGAGGTTAACATGTATCTACATGTTTTGCAATAGAGTAAAATTCTCAGTCAATGCAGAGGAATCAGGATGGGAGTTATTACAATCCTGTGAGTGGCTAGCAAGGAGGCTGGGGACAGATAGGACAATGGGGAAAGGCCTTAAACTAAGACAGGTAGATGTAGATTAGATATTAGGTAGATATTCTTTACTGTGAGGGTGGTGAGGCATTGGAATGGGTTGTCCAGAGATGTAGTGGATGCCCCATTCCTGGAAGTGTTCAGTGTTGGTCTGGATGGGGCCCTGAGCAGCCTGGTCTAGTGAACGACATTTCTGCCCATCGTAGAGAGGTGATGATCACAAACTACTTCATGATTCTGTGATTCCATCTTTTTGAAGGCTAGGTCATTCTTTCATTTGACAAGCTAGAAAAAAGATGTGGGAGTAGAAGAACTAAATTTCTAGAACTAAATTTCTAAATTCTCCACAGTTTGTTTCTATGTTGCTCCATTAAAATTGGGAATAAAATACAGTCCTCCATGTTTCTCCCTCTTCCCCTTTTCCACACCTCTATCTCAAAGATCTGACAAGCACTTTACCTTTCAGAAATTCAGCTTAACTCTGTAGGCAGTTTTTGTTTTCAGCAGTATGAGCATGATGTTTCTTTCCTCCTATTTGGTAAACCTCCCCACTGTATTTCTCCCTTTCACCAATAATCCTTTCGGATATCCTTATGCATGTAAGTTCAATATAGTAGTGTAAACATAGTTATAGATAAACCATTTTAATCAATTATATATTTATTAGCTTAGAGTATAATGTTTTAAAAATAGAACATATTTTATGTTTATATTTAAAAATAATCATATATTTTAAAGTATTTTTAATTTACAGTAAAATAAATAAAGATTAAATAGCCCAGACAAAAATTGTTTATTTACAAGCTGTGATACTGTTGAATAACAGTGTAGTAGTCAAAGGGAGGAGAATCAAGTTTGGCATGGTCTTGTCCAAACTTCTTTTGGTAATGATTCCTAAACTGCTTTTCCCCCTCAAAAACTACTGCCTAGTAAAGAACTAGCTAGGGTACTCCAAGAAGGAACGACAATTTTTTTGTCATGCTGGATATGGATCTTCTTCCCCTTTTGCTCTTAAACATGGTTATATTCCTCAGTGAAAACTCTGGATGCTGCCCAGACAACTGTCTGGAGCCATTGTGAAAACTTAAGGCCCAAAGCAGTTATGCAGTTGAGCACATGTTTGCCCTTAAGGATGAAGGGTGTGGTATCCTTGAGAGTTGTGCACTTGATGGGATAGAGGTTTGCAAATCACTGGCAATGCATAAGAGATGATATCAAACTATGTTAATGTACTCTATGTATAACTGCATATCCTTGTAATTGTGATCATTAGGACAGTGAAAACATGTTGTGGGGAAAAATTACTGACACTGGTAGACAGTAAGCAACCTTTCCAGGTCATTGAATTTAGCATTTTTCTGCATGAGACAGGATAGGTCATATAGGAGATACATGACCAATATCATGATTTCTGCCCTTTCTTAAAAATAATTATTGTTCAGCACATCCATGATTGCAATTCTAAAAATTACTGTCCACAGACAAAACATTCTTATTTGCATGTCTCACACTTGCTAAGCAGTGGAACATAGTAGCTAGTGTTGTTACATTTTAATTCAATAGAGTTTAATATTTTATATGCAGTGAGGTTTTGCAATGCTGTATTCATGGTATATTTTTCAATATATTTGAAGAGGCTTATGGTGTACTTGTCATCCATTACGCTATATGCATGAACAAAAATAATGGACATTTATCAAACCTTTGTTAACATGCTCAAAGTGAATGTTAGTTCTATACATTCTTACAACTTAAAATACATGTGTTCTATTGAAAATAATACAGAATCAGGGAATGGATGATGTTGGCAGGAACCTCTACTGATCACAGAATCACAGAATCAAGTAGGTTGTTAAAGACCTTTGAGATCATCAAGCCCAGCCTACAACTCAACACCACCCCGTGAACTAGACCATGGCACAAATTTCCATGTCCAGCCTTTTCTTAAGCACCTCCCGGCATCCTGACTCCACCACCTGTGTGGAGAGCCCATTCCAATGCCCAGTCACCCCTTCTGTGAACAACTTCCTCTGTCATTCAACTGTCGTGGTTTGACACCAGCCAAATGCCAGGCCCCCACGAAAGTCGCTCACTCACCGTCCCCTGCCACAGCTGGGCACAGGGGGAGAAAAATTTAACAAAGGGCTCATGAGTTGAGATAAGGACTGGGAGAAAACACTGTAAGGGCAAAACAGGCTCAACTTAGAAGTACAAAATGAATTTATTACTAAAAAAAATCAGAGGAGGATAATGAGAAGTAAAAATAAGCCCTTAAAAACACCTTTTCTTCCCCCAGACTTTCCCTCCTTCCCACCAACAACATAGGGAGACTGTGCACAGGATTTTGGTCAGTTCACCACCTGAAGTTTTCTTCCACTACTCAGGGAGAGGAGTCCTTCCCCTGTGAGACCCCTGTGGGTTCCCTCCCATGGGAGACAGTTCCCCATGAACCTCTCCAGAGCGGGTCCACTCTCATGAGCAGCAGTCCTGCCAAAACGGCTGCAATGTGAATTCTTCCCATGGGCAGACAGTCCTCCCAAAACTGCTGCAGCATGAGTCATGGGGTACAGTCCTCCAAAGACAGGCTGCTCCAGCCTGGAAGCAGGGATCCCCTCTCTCCACTGGGTCTTGCACTGGATCACAGCCTCCTCCAGGCACAGCATTCGAAGTGTGGCCTAACCAGTGATGAGTACAGGGGAAGAATCACTTCCCTTGTCCTACTGGCCACACTATCCCTGATACAGGCCAGGATGCTGTTGGCGTTCTTGGCCACCTGAGCACATGCTGGCTCATGTTCAGCTAGCTGTCAATCAGTAAGATCATCTAGTCTAGCCTCCCTCTTTAATGTTATAGCTATTATATGTTGCTAAGGGCTGTATTTGGCTTGTTTTTGAATATCTTCAAGGTCAGTGAGTCCACAAATACTTTGGCAAGGCCATGCTTGGGTTTTACCTCACAGTAGAGTGGTCTTTTACATTCTTAATTGGAACCTGCTTTGCCCATTACCTCTTCTGCTGCCACAAGATACCAGTGAGAAGTGTCTGAGTCCATCTTTTGTATCACATATCTAAATGCATGGATAAGATTCCTCTGTAACCTTTTCTTCCTCCCTTTCAACTTTTCCTTGTATGAGCAATGCACAAGACCATTCGTTATCTTCACATCCCTTCACTGGTCTTATTCCAGGATATCATCTCTGACGTTATATGCTGAACTAGAGGGCTCTGTGTAATGCCTGAAAAATTTCTGTGTGATTTCTCCTAAAATTAAAATTTTAAATCTTGCTGATCTTTAGGCAAAGAATCTTGGCTTAGGCTTTATCTTACTTCTATTACTTAGGAGATTTTATGGAAATTGTTCATGGTATTTGTCCTGATTCTACCCAGGGCAGGGTTAATTTTTGTGGTAGCCAGGAGGGGTCAAGGGAAGGGAGTGTTTTCCAGGGAGAAGGGCTTCCTTCTGGTCGAGCAAGTGTGGTGGATGGAGCAGTGGAGTAATGCCAGTTTGGAGCTGGAGGGAGTGTTTGTATATGTGTTCGGAGCCAGAGGAAGCTGTGAGGGAAGTGTGGCAGAGGGAGCCATCCAGGATTGTCTGTTGGTGCAGTTTCCACAGTGACCTATAGAGTTTCTTTTCTTGGACCCTCTGTCTTTAGTATTGTTGCTGTTAGTGTTAGTTTTCTTACCTCATTGCTTTTCCCAGTAAATTGCTCTTATCTCAATTCATAGTCATTACATTTCATGCCTCCAATTATCCTCTCCAGCCCATCACAGAGAAGAGAGGGAAGGTGGGAGAGGGTGGGTGAGCTGCAGTGTGGTTTGGAGAATCTCAGTGGGAGCACTAAACTGGGAAGTATCATTCCTAAACCATGGCATATTTCTGCATAATTTATTAAAATCTATTAAAATGAAAATTCCTGCCATGAAAAGAGATTACTTCCTTTTTCAGGTCCTCTCCATCTGCAAGGTCCTTTTCCCACATCTGGTCAACCATTATTTGTAAAATGATCAGCAGTTAAATATTCATATATTTACTTCAAAATACTTTTACCTTAATTTTTACTCATGACTAGTCCTTTTCTTCCAGTTAATAGGTATCTCATTTAAAGAGATCATAGGCCTCTGATGGCCATCTGGTAAAAATTGTGATTCACTGGAATATGGTATATCTCCAAAATCCATCTTGAAAGGCAGCACTTCCTGCATTTGTTTGTGCACTACTCTCACATTTTCTTCCAAATTATTCAAGCTGCTTTCCAGTTCCATACTTTACGAACTATGCATTGCTCAGGATTTGTAAAAGTTAATATTTGCATCCTTTGAAATAGTTTCAATGTGTACTCAATCACCTAATTCACTAGAAAAATACGCTCTCAGGGACTCAAACAAATTTATGCAATCTAGATTTTGCCTTGTAAATAATTATACATTAATTAATACCTTATAATATTTTAGTTATTATCATAACCTCTAGAAACATTTTTCTAATTTTTCTAACTTTTTCTAATAACACTGTTCTGTTGAGTCTGAATCTGTTTCTTTTACATATTAACAGTTTTATGTTCTTTCTTGCTGGAAAATTATTTGTCTTAACAAATAGTGGCTAAATGCTTCCTATGGTAACCACTTGTAAATTCTTGAGTCATTACTTAGTTTTAGATTTCAGAAGAATTATCTGTATCAACAAAAGTTTTGTTGTTCAGTAGCTTTGGTAAAATATGAAGCCAGACTTTTCTGTAATGCTTTGTCTCTAAGGTAAGTAATACACCTCTCAGTGTACCTATGAGCAATCCTAGACTTTTATCTTAATTCTTAACTGTAATATCTTTCCAGATAATAATCTTATGATAATTAAGTAGTGAAAGAGATTCTGGTGTTCCACCCCTTTTTTAAACACTACAGGGTATAGCTTTGACACAATTTTAACTATAACTGCCTACGATAAACACAGTGGACATTAACCTGGCATTCTTAACAGCAGAGGCGCATAAATTTCATAGCTTGTCTGGACACACTGCATGGTATAATTGCTTGTCCTTAATTGTCTTGTATCATAGTGTAGAAGCATTAAAAAAAACTGGACAATTTATAGAAAGAGATTTCAGAATCTGGCGTTGATCATTGCGTACAAATAATAAAAATCCAAAGAGGTGATTAATAAAAATCAAAGCAAGCACCTCAGTAGCCAACTGGACAGCAACTAATTTTGCTTTTCAGAAATCTAATGTCCTCTTTCCTGTCTATGAAGACAGCCCTATTCTTAAGAAATGGCAGACTGGACAAGAAAATAAATATTTATGAGAAGATCTTTGTTCAAGCCATGTGGCTTAGATGAATTGTTTTTCCATTTATGCTTCAGACAAGTTCAATTAGTTTGCTAACATCCTAAATTACAGAACATCTAACAAGTGAACCATCAAAACTAGCCTATATTAAAACACTGTTAAATGAATGGGACAGGCCTCTTTTTGTTTACATGGCGAAATCTGGCCTTTGCACATTCACCCTGACAGAAAGAAACAGTAGTAAGGAGTGTTAGTGAAAAGACAGAGAGGAAAAAATTTTAATTGTTGCTTCAGTAAATTTTATCTAGTTATTCATTGTGGCAAAGGGTTAGAGACAAGTAGAAATCATTATTGTTTTGAAAAAACCCTTCTTAAACTCAAAAGGAGTAGTACATTTTACTTCAGTCATCTAAGATTTTTAAAAAACCCTGTAGCTATAGGTTTTTTTATATATGGTAAAATAAATGAAAATAATAATGATTATTAATAGAAAGTAAGACAAGCATGTGGCTAAATTGTCATCAAGAATGCCTTTTGAAAAGGTAACTCCTCCACCTTGAGATTATATTTTTTTGCAGATAAATAATGTGTTTATTTTCAACACACTTTAGCAGAAAAACCAGCTCTGTAGTTTAAGGAATTGAGTACAAATTCTGAAGCTCGACAGAGTTACAGACTAACTGCATGGTGTTCTTATTTCCCCTCTTTGGAGAAAGGAACATTTGAAACAGTAACTTTAATTCCATGGAAAAAATTTCAGTGGAATATTTGTATGTAAATAATAACTGCAGGTGGCTAAGAACTGATTTTTTTTTTTATGATCTACTCCTTTACCAATACCTTACAGGTTGAAGTGCTGAGTGTCACACTAGGTTTTTTGGCAAAGAACAGTCCAGTGGTCTCTACAAGGGCAGATAGAATAGTTCTTGCTAATGGTGAGATCCTAGTGAACCAAGATACCTGTTTATTCCTTCTTCAAATGGAAAACTTTTTAAAAAATGAAATTTTTCGCAGTTATTCTCTTCTTCCTTTTTCCTGCACCCATGCCCCCACCTACATATGGTGTGTGGGGTGGAAATCAAATTTGAATGTATTTATATGTTTACATCAGTAGAAGCTGAATATGTTTTCACTTTTCAATATGATTATTAGTTTGACTAGAAGACAACTGTCACACACACACAAATACACACACACACGAATATATATATATGGCTTCTTAAACCTGGGAGAGCTTTATTTTAATGTAAAAATTTTGCTTTGTAAAGAGATGCAAGTTTGTAATCAGTTCTTCATAAACTCAGGTTAAAACCCTTTCACAAAGGTAAACACATCGTAATAGCATATTTAATGAAAATCAACAGGAAATCAAAAAGGTTATAGGAAATATTATTAAATATGAATATAAGAGGCAAGCTTCTGTCTATAAAACAAAACATCCTTCTAGATTAAAAACTGTGAGCCAGGCTGCACTAATTCTATCAGCTACCTTTCACACGGGAGTTGAAAATAAGACAAAGCCCAGATGCACTGAAATGCAAACAATGTTGATTTAATAAAGTAGTTTGTTGATTACAAATAGAATGTTCCAAGCTGGAAAAATTTGGTAAATTGATAATTTAATAGAAGTATAGCTGTACTTAAGAGGTTTCTGATGCATGTGGTGATAGCATACCATTAATGTATTTCTCAGAAATACAGCCTGAAGCCAGCAGTATGTTCAAAAATAATACATAGACCAAATAATATGACCTAACACTGATAGATTGTTCCTGGAAACATGATATGTTTTAAGTATAGTTTACCTTTGTAACAATTTCAATTATTATAGTTCTGAGAGTATACAGAAAATTTAGAATATCAGTCTTCTACCGACACTCCTGATTTGGAATTGTATTTTATAATTCCTTCTCCTTACTATTCTCTTATGTATTAATTCTTAGTAGCATATAATCTTAGAAGACTAGATTTAATTGAAAACTTAATTAAATGTTCCTTCTTGGCATAAAAATGTACTAAAATATTACAAAATCGACACAAAAAGAAAAGATACTGAAAAAAGACACAAAATATCTTTTAAAGTGCTGTAGACAGGTGAAAACCCAAGTGCTATTGAATTTTATTATTCTAGTCACTTGCTATCCATTGCAGTGAAAAGATTTATGTGAAAGTTAGATTTCAACTTTCAAAATGAAATTTGTTTCACACAGTATTTTTGTTTTCCTTAAAAAGCAGAAAAGCATTTTTTCCCAACTTGAATTTGATATGGTTTTTTTTTCTCTAAGTATTAGAGAAATTCATTGTATTCTCCTTCTCCCACACTTCCATCACATATCTCAAATATAGCTGGGTTTCATAATTCAGGTAAATTACCAGTTATGACTTCATCAGTTTTGCTATTAAAAATGGATGCCAGCTTTTCCTTGAGCATTAGTCAGTGTAGTGTTCAAAAAAACCCCATAAATAGAACAACTGTTATAAGCGGCTTCATTGCATAGATGAGCAAAGATGGCTGGGGCTAAAACTAGGGGAAAAGAAGAGGCCGAGTGGAAGTTCATTACAGCCTAATTGTAACATTAATGCTTGCCTCCATCCAAAAGTTACCCACCTCCTAGGTGTTGCTGCCCCTCACTGGGCATGTGCTCTATATTCTATCGACCAATCAGTAACAAAGGTATGTAAGTAGTCCAAAACAAAGCTGCTGAATATTATGGAGTGCTGAACATAATCTCTATTTGTAGAGATCTGACACAAACTGCTTCAATCTGTTGGTTTGCTTTTTTTTTCACCTGTCTACTTGCTAATATTCAGAAAACAAAGATCTTTCTGTGGCTCTAGGATCTTTAATTTCTAGTATTATTCTTCTATCTCATTAATCCTCCAACAACAGAAGTCTTGGAGAGACTAATATTGCCAGATAATACATTAGGAAACTGATGATTTTTTAATTTAGAGATCTTTAGCAAAGTTTCATAGTAACGCACATTACCTTCCAGGATATCCAACACTCTATCAAAGAGTTTCTTCTGTGGTTTGAATGGTTCAACCAATTTAGTTCTAATAGCTGTAATAACTGACCTAATGTCTTTATCTCTTGCAGACCTAATGTCTTTATCTCATTATTGAAATTTAACTTATTTTTTTTATTTACAGTCTTATTCAAACACCTGTGTCATTCCGATAGATGTCTAATTACAAAATTTGATATCTCTTCACATTTACGTTTCAAGACCTTAGTCATCTATTTCTTCTATTAGATAAACTTTCATTTGGAAGTAGTTCTCTCAACTGTCTTATTTTTTATTCAGAAAAATTCCTTTTGCTTCATAATACAATTGTGAGCAGTCTGGTCTGACAAAAAATTATTTTTTTCTATCATTGTTTTAATCTCTGTTACTAGAAGGAAAACTCCAAATTTTGCTTTTAAAATCAGAGAAACTATATTTCCTGACATCTGCAAATAAGAATTTTTTTAGAGGATTTCTGATACAGATGCAGGAAGATGAAAAATAAGTGTCAGTTGGATGCACAATGCAATAAGTCTGCAATTTAATACTAATCTGGTACTGTATTTATTATCTTTTAATGAGGTACAATTTTCTAGTAGCTATGGGTCTATCTTTTAATATAAATACATAGCAAAATGTAGGCATCAGAAAACAAAGATAGTAAATATTTTCAAGGTCTGTATTTCCAAACTATGTGTTTTTATGGACCACATTAAAACAACCAATATGCTTAGAGCTCATAGCACATGACAATGAACATAGATAGTACTAAGATATGTTTTTTCTCCTTGGAGTACTTATCTGAATCTAAAATAGGTGGGAAACCAATCTTATAGCCCCCCTCTTTCCAAGACTACTTCAGTGCTAAAGCAGAATCATAGAATCATTTAGGTGGGAAAAGACTTTTAATCAAGTCCAACTATAAACCTAACACTGTCGAGTTCACCATAAACCTTGTCCCTCAGTACCACACATCTTTTAAATACCTCCAGGGATGGTGTCTCAGCTACTTTCATGAACAGCTTGTTACAATGCCTGTAAAAGTGATGACTTTTTTCCTAATATCCAAATTATCCAATATCTAGAATTTTATTCTAATGTCCTCTAACATAACTTAATGACATTTTCTGTCATCATGTCATTGGCAGAAGAGTCACATCTCACCTGGGACGAGTGATTGCTGCAACTTTGCTGCAACTTCTTTTGGTAGTTGTAGACACTTCTCTGACACTCCTTTTCTCCAGGCTACACTAAAACAGCTCCCTCAGCTGCCCCTCACAGGACTTGTGCTCTGGACCCAGACCCTTCACCTGCTCCATTGCCCTTCTCTGGACTCACTACAGCACTTCAGCTTGTCTTGTAGTGAGGGGCCCAGAACTAAACACAATGAAAAAGAAGAAAGGGCTTGCTGAATTGCAGCAGTAAATAATCTCAAGTTTGGAAGAGAGATACCGTGGGACTCCATCATTACCTACACAGTGTGTGAAGTACATTTTGCAGTGAATAGGAAGGCTTGTGCTTTTGTGTTTATGTGATCACTCTGTTTGTTGAGGTCTCATTTTACTGCTGTTAGACTTAACAAAATTTCATTACGCCTAAAATTGTAGCAGTTTTCAGCTGCTAGGAACAGCACAGTAAGAAAATGTTGAAATGGTAAAGTCTTTGTTGCTTATTTTGCAAGTGTTTGATCTATGTGTGCAGCAGACATCATTTTTTACAGCACGTTAATGATCTTTTATTAGACAGTACATTCTTTTCATATTTGCTTTTATTGCATATTAATGTTCCCCACCTTTTCCCCCCACAAAATCCATTTTATTCCAAATGTTCTGGACTATATGTTTCTGCCTGTTGCCCGTAAGATAATCATGTTTCTTGTTGCTCCCTTTTTTTGAACATTTGGTTCCACAAACTACCAGCAGACATTTATTTGCTCCATCTTTAACTTAACTCCTACACTCTTGACCTTTACTTCTATTGAGCTTTAAAGTTTGCAGACTCTATTCCAGATCTGAAGAAGGCATTGCAGAAAAAAATTCCAACAATACTAAATTATTCTACTAAAATATATTATTTCCAAATACATAGTTTGTTCTGACTTCCTTCCCTATCCAAGGTAAATTAATATCAACATTTCTTTTTCTTTCAGTTACAAAAAAAGTAGCAAAACATGTTTTTCTTACACACAAAAATTTTTGTGAAGTGTTGACTTCACTAAGTACTCTGAGATTCTGAGATGAATTACCATATCTGAGGCAGATACAGGCAAGTTAATACAAAATGTTTTCCCATTCCACTGCATCTCTTAAGACTTAAATGTGAATATGAAAATACTATGAAGCCAATAATGCACCACTTCCTTTTCTATATAACTTCAGTGATATAGAAATCAAAAAGTCCTAATATATATTAGCACTGTATCATGTGACTAGGCAGTGAATATAAAGCATATGCTCCACAAATGATTTATTCATAAAATGTAGTTGAAAGCCAAAGTCATATATATGCTGTCGCATGGATTCTTGACGATCAGCTCAGTCAAGGATATTTAAGTTTCTCGATGGCATCAAATTACAAACAACACCACAAAATTACAGGGCTAGTCAAAATAGTGTAACATTTCTTTAATACCTTTTGCAAAAGTATTCAAAGTTTCTAGCAGATGACTTTATTGACCAATGGGATAGGTTCCCATGAAAAGCCTTCATCTATGTATTTATTTCTATTACTGAAAAGCATATATCCAATCTGAAGGCTAGCTGTCTGCTATTCCACTCTGGCATTTTCCAAAAATAAAACATCCCATTCATTTTCATCTGTTGAAAGTACTACATAGAAGAAATGCAAACATAATTTCAGCTTTATATCTTTGTCACCATGAAAAGATTTGACAAGAACTTGAAAATAGTTATAAAGAGCCATATTTATGATGTCTTTATAACACAAGCACATAGCAGAAAACAAATTTGTGACAAAACTCAGAGAGGTAAGGAAACAGACATTTCTTGCTTAATGAAAAAAAATGAGTTGGCAGTTTGCCAGTAGATAAAATGCCTCTCTGTAATTTTAAAAAAATCTAAAAGGATAATGAAAAAGACAAATAAGTACAGTCACACTGCATAATATAACAAGTTCCTCATTGAAGCCTTTAGTTAATTTTCCCATTTCATCCACAAGCAACACCTGTCAAAGTCAATCAATGCAGTGCTGCCTGTTTGCTGAAGCAGTGCCAGCTCCTAACAGTTATATATAAGCCAGCTAGAAGTAGATGGTCTATTAATTCCTTGGAATTGGTATCTTGTGACAGAAGAATATAAATTTCAAAAATAATTGCTATCAGGTTAAGTGGAAGGCTCATTCCATTTATTAGATAAATATGTTGATGCATATCTCTTCAGTAAGGCACAGTAATTGAGTAGCATAATAATAAATGTTTAAGTCTGTATTTCAAATCAGGACTCCTTTTAACTTGGCTGATACTCCATTGAGCATTTGCCTGTGTTAGTAGATGTATTATTAAGTATAAGTTTAGGAAAGTTTTGCATCTGTCCATATATCAATCTAATCAAATCTCACTGCATCATTAGGTTTACTGTTAGAAAATAATTTAAGAACTACAATATATTATTATAACAGTCTAATTACTGCATAGTTAAGGTCATGCCTTTGCTTACTGGATTAGTTCTGTGAGCTACTTTAGACAGCTAAGTTTATGTAATCAATAAGACATTTTAGAATGTAACTATTGAACATGTGTTATCCTTGGCATCATCTATTTACTCTATCTTGGCACTGCATTTACAGAAAAAAAGTGAGTATACTTTCTGGAGAATATGCCTGAAAAGCAGCATAGAACATGGAATTGTGGTAATTTATGTAGTAACTTCATGAAAAATAAGAGGAAAAGAAAGCCAACAATAAACACAATGCAGTGAATTGCAAAAAAGGTTTAGTGAAAAGTTTTTCTCGTGTTTTTACAATGGACGAAATACAAAATTTATGTCAAAAATAACTAAGGACAAATGTGTAACACAAGTTTTGTAGGACTCATGATGAGCATATGCGTCTACTCTGACCTTCACTTCTGGTGCAGATAATTTTTAAAAATCTACTTCCCAGTTCATCATTAATTTTTATATTTTATTTTTGTTTCTTTTTTATGTTATAAATAACTGCTAACTTTTCTTGAAGTGATATAGATAAAAATTTATAAATTTATGGACCAAAAAACCCCCTTTTACATACTATATGACTTATTTATTTCTGGTTTCATTAAACATACTAGAAAAATAAAACAAGTAGCATAATAAAGAAATGAATTTAGGAATCAAAGTTGAAGTGAAAGAATGAATGTATGGAGAGATAATTTTTCTCTCTTTAGCTGATAAAGAACTTTCCAGAACAGTAGATGGATGGGATCCATCTCCCAAAGCTTGGGAAATAAGCAGGCATTTGAGTAGGCAAAATGTTAGTGAGCAGGAGAGGCTGATGTTCATGCAGTTTAAGTATTGACTTACTGTATGCATGGAAATTTTGTGGATGGATTTGCAGGTCTTGCCAAGCCAAGTTTTGAAAAACAGGTTTTGTATGAGGAAAAGTAAGGGCTTTTTTACTCTGGATTGAAAAGGGAAGATACCTAATGTTGACTGAAGTGGCCCTTGCTTTGCTTGCAGGATAGGCCAGAGAATTTTAAGTACTGTCAAAGCTGCACAACTGAATTCCAAAAAGAAAATCAAGTATTCAGTAGTTCTATCTACCCAGTCATTACCCAATAACTTAGTATTCTTTTACAAGATGAATTAGTACCATAGTTAAATAGAGGAATTTTAGCATAACTTTAGACTGTGTATATTATTTTCTCTTTAAAAAACACAAGTCTTCTAAACTGAAGACACTGTAAATGAGAAATTCTGAAATTACTTCATGCATCTGATGACTTTGAACATTTTGTCAGAAATATTTTTGAATTGTCATTCCCCAAATAATGATTAGCAGGCTGTTTCTCATTTATTGTTTTATACCACAGTGGATTTCTGATAATTCAAACTGATTAATGCCTAGTAACTGTAGAACCATATATTTTGGTCTTATATTAAATAACAAATATTGCTTGTATTTGAGTTATAACACTGAGTTATTCTCATATAGTGACACTTCTAGAAAAATATGGTCGGTTCATATGTTGTTCAGCATCGAATACATCAACATGTGAGTATTTAATTAGCTGTTAACTTGAGTAATGATTTATCAGTAATAATATAAACAATGAATGCTTTAATATTTGCCAAGTGCACAAAGCAAGGCTGAGTCTAAGCTATTCTGGTTTTGCTCATGGATAGGTGAGCCTAAACCTGCAATATCTAGCTCAGTTTTGATAGTGATTTTGGCTATGCTTAAAAATAGGAAGGCACACGTTTAATCTTCTGACTGGTGCAAGTGTTCTTGGCCTCATTCTTTGAGGTCCCAAAGGGCTCGGTCGCCCCTGAGAAGCTGTGGAATAAAGGTGCCCAAGTTTAAAGTCTCTCCTGGGGAGGAGACAGAGGTGGTTTTGGTTTGCCCCGCAAGTGGGCTGAGTTTCTCACAGGTGGTTCCCTTTTCCCCCATTAGTTTAACCACCTGCCACTCTCCCGCCAATCATTCTTGTGTTCTAGAAAGTTCTGTTTCATTCGGTAGTTGATTGAATCCCCTGGTTGTCTGTCATCCCCTCTCCTCCCTCTCTCCTTCCCGGTTAGTCCTGGTCCCCTGGTCCCTCCCTGATTCCTCCCTCCTGGTGTTTGATGGTTGGATAATGCCCTCACAATAAAAGTCTGTGCTCTGAGCTGTTTGGGGTCTTCTGATCCTAGACGCCCAGAGCGCAGTTGGACCCCACGCCTCTGGGTCTCTATTACTCTAGACAGAAGATCCCTCCCTATCCCTCTGGCCTCTGTACAGATAGCGTGCTCTCTAAGAGCTACTGGCGGCTGGGAATGCACCGATTCCCGCGGCAGCGAACCGGTGCTCCGGCGGTCAGGGACGCTGGCTGCAGCTGCCGACGGGTCGCTAGCCAGAGACCCTGGGGCTAGCTGTCCAGCCCAAACACCGGCGACCGCGGCACTTGGCCTCATTCTTTGGAACAAGAGTTGTTCCTTTACATACAGTGATAGTGATGCTGGAACACCTGTACATTTAATTATACTGAAGTTTGGTCTAGTAATAGTTTCACCCACTCCTTAACTTGAAAGAAAACCTCAGAAACCAAACAACAAACAAACAAAACTTTAGTGTATTGATTTTTTATTAAAAAATTTTCAAGAAGAATCTGTTTTTATTTGAAATTGTATTTCTTTTGAGAGTACATTGCATTGGTTTTCTTAAATATCTGTGTGTATATATATACATATATGGGTAATGGTAGGTAATGGTTTAACCCTACCTGGCAGCTAAGTACTCACTCACACTATCATGCAATGAGGCAGAGTTGGAACAGAAAGGTAAACTTCATGGGTTCCAGCACAATGCACCCAATATATGATTTATTTTTTCTTTATTTTGATGGTACTGCACTACATGCAAGTAGTTAAATATCGAGGTTCTTAATATAATGAGCAAATTCCTACAAAATTAATGTCATTTAATTACTTGGAATGGAAAAAGCTTTTTACAGTATTGGTTGAGTTCTTTCTCATGTTCAAAATATAGCTCTCTAAAACTGGTGGGAGCTGCTACAATTGCAGACTATTTAAAATTTTGCCTTCATTAATATCTCAGTTGGGATCAGGAGAGCATTTCAAGCATATCTCACCACTGTTTCCAGTTAAAACACTCTGCATCTTAAGTAATTTTCAAAGTTCATGGTCTCAAAAAAGAAAAATACATTGCTGCAGCAGTGCCTTTAATGCACAGCAGTTGACAGCAGGGGCTTTTACTAGCTAATGTAGACATAATGTTCATTAAGGTATCAGAATTCCAGTTCCACCTTACAGAATTTAATTTGGCTGTTTCTTTTTTTGGGTACTGTCATGCTTTTTTATGATTAAATAATAATTTCTGCTGTATTTTGGCTAAATTAGCTGTACTATGCTTTTTATATCAACAGGAGTAGTACAACATGTTCTAAGGGGAAAATGGGTCTAGAACACAAAAACGTAGAACCATGTACTCCACTTTTACCTGTGTTGCTAATTAGGGAACAGCTTTGCCTAATAAGCAGTGTTGTGTCAAATAAGAAATATTATTTAAAGTGACTATTTTTCTGCCTGGTTTTGACTTCAGCTGCCTGCAATAAAGTCCCTGTAGGTGTACATAAAATAAGTCTGCTATCCTGTTTCAGAAATTTTGGCAATAGTCTCCCCATTTACTTGCTAGAGAGGAAAGAAAGAAAGGAAAACTGGGAAAATAAGATAGAGAGAAAATTATTTCTGTGACCTTTTCTAGGACTCATAAATAATTGGATTATTTGCCATACAGATGAAAAACATTTTCCTGTTTTAAGTATTTTAGAGAAAGAACAGCACTTGCAGCAATCTGAATTCTTGTGTTCAGACTAAATAACTGTAGGCAGGTACTTATTGGTCAACAAATGATCTGAACTGAGCCTGACAACAGGTCCTACCGACCTACAGTGTGTTTATCTTCATATTGTTATTTTCCTTTACATGCTATAGTAAAAGATCCATACTCTTCTCACAATGATTTAACCAGTACAAGAGAATTTATACATGTTTCACATGAAATAATTTTAGCAGCAGGGGCACAAAACACATCATAAAATGACAAAGACCAGTACCTGCAATGTGTGAAATATGCTATGTCTTAAGTCTGCTAGCCTTATCTTGCCATTCCAGGAATAGATCTTGAGGGCTGAGGTCAAAGTTCTTTCTGGCAAACATCTCTTGTTGCTTGTGGTGATCTTTCTATGGAAAAGTTAGCTTGTTTATTACATGAAATGAAGGATTCTAATTGGTGAATTTAAGAGTGCATGTATCTGCTGGTTTTTTCATATAGTTTAGAAAGCTACAGATTGATTTTTTTGGAGGGGCCAAGCAGTATTTGTTTGTTAGCTGCCTGCGGCTGTTTCATAATAGCACAATATTGGACTTAGTGTTCACAGTTTTAAGCATGAAGGATGTGGTGAGTAAGCAAGAAGGAGGGTAAGGGTATGCTCTAAGGGAAAGGTCAGCAGCTTTCAAGCTTATTATACTACACCAGACATGGTTTAAGCAGCTACAATAGCATAATTGCACAAAGGGTCGAAAATGTGGGAAATGGTGTCATGATCCAGTGCTTCTGTGTTTTAAATTGTGTATGGCTAATTACTGCCCAGTTCCTCATTTTTACTACCTCTGAGTTTTTTAATGACTTTGGTTTGCTGATCTGCTGTTCTTCCCTTCTGATTTGATTAGACTTGAAGTAGAAACGTGTTGTCTATACCAGTGTGGTAAGTATCAAAATTCATGGGTGCATATGTTGTTGGTCAATCAATGGCCATCCTAGAACCAAACCAACAAAAAAACCCCATTCTCCTCTATTTTAGAAAAAAAAAAGCCCCAATAAGCACCATCGTATTTTGCTGTATGAAAATACAAAGCAACTTATTAAATGTTGTTAGATGTCCAATGGTCAGTTCTGTTCATCTATTGTAAAATTCCTCTCTCTCTTTTCCTCTCTCTATTATCACAGAAGTCCAGATGTTTGATTCAGAAAGAAATTAAAAAAAAAAAAAAACAAGAAGGAAAGAAATTGTAGTCTTATTCTAAAATGTTTAGGATGTTAATTCACAGTCATATAAAGTATATTCATTATGCCATTGAACTTGAGAAATTTCACAGAAATGTTGTAAAATATGTAGCACTCTGCATCTACTGGAGAAATATGTTGTCTGAGGTTTCCAGTCTATTGAGTTTCTGCTGTTTAGGTATTCTCTTCTTGTCAATCTGGACTCCCACTGTTGCTAGTTGTATAATCAGGTACATTTTTATTAGAGTGTCTGCAAATTCCAAGGTTATGGAATTCCCAATTGGATGCAAAACACTCTGCTTAATGTCAAAAAGACATTTGCAAAATCTGTATAGGGGTTACAGCCTGTGATTGGTCATACTAGTATAGAACAATCTTGGTTCCAAGTTGATCATTCTCTTTCTTACACCTCAGAATATAATATTTTAATTTAAGAAATATGGCATTAGCAAGAAGCAATGATATTGGAAACAAAAAAATCACTTATTTGTTAAACCAAACCACTATCAGATGCAAGCAAGGTGCTTTTGCCCCTTTCTGATGCTACTTCATTAACTTTCAAACTACACATTATGTGAAGTCCATAATAGGTATCAGTCTTTTTCAGCTAAGGCTCAGCTGGTTCTTATGAAATCCACCTAGGAGGTGGATTAAACAAGCTACCACAGAAAGTTTTTAAGGGCTGTGTAAAGCTCTGTTGTCCTCAAGAAGATGTCCTTCAAGCACTGGAAAATACAATGCCAATACAGTAGTCTTCTGGGGAAAAAAAGAAAAAAAGAGAATAAAGAGGATGAGGATGCTTACTGCTTTTCACTTTTTCTTAATTAGTCATGGAATTATGCAAAGACAGGAAGAGTCTTAATATTGAAAGTACACAGGCCCTAATTATGCTTAGATTCTGCCTACAGAACAACAAAAAATGTCTCTACAGTGTTTTTTTTTGCTTTTTGTCTCTGTGTTGTGGCTACACAGCAGTCAAAGTATACAGAAGGAGAGGTCATAAGAGGTCAAAAATACTTCTTCTGTGCCCTTTTTAAGATAGCTAATAGTCTATTAAAAATATCTTGCTGGAGATACCTTATGTGCTCTTGCTATTGAATTGATTTTTCTCAGACGAAACAAGTTTCTCCGTTTTACTACTATGAGGCCCATGCATTCCTTTCCCTCCCCTAGTTCTTGGTTGATGACCTGTCTTTTTTGATTCTTTCTATGGTACACCACAAAGCTGAGAACAATGTATCTATGAGCTGAAAACTAGTGTTATTTTGTCACTTGCTCATGCTTTGTGCTTTTCAGAAAACTGGATAGCATGACCAAATGTTATACTTAACATGTGAGACTCTGAACACAAAAAGAAGAAAAGCAAGAAAAAGTCTGCCACTCAAAAAATTGTTTATGACTAACTCTCAGCCTAATTCCTTAGTGATAGCTGGAATTTTTTTTTTTTTGTATCTTGAGATATATTTAAAAAACCGATATATTCTCCTTCTCTGTACTTTTCTCTAGTATCTTTTTAATATACACAGATGTATAAAAACATCAGAACACTGTGCATTAGAAAACATTGTTTCATCAGCTCATATAAACCAATAAAAGTAATGAAAATTTCTTTTATAGAGGGAGAGGTTATCCTACTTATGACAAAACCATTTCTGAAACAGAAGAGCAGAGACACCAGTAGCATAGACAGAAGATGCTGTGTAGCTCCCATCCCCTTAGGAATGGTGCATAAAACACTGCAAGTCTAATTAGATCTCCAGAGAGTAGAAAAGCCCATTTGACAGTCAATTTAAAGACAGCAGTGCCAGAGCACTTTTATTACCATAGACTTAGAATTTGAGTTATCTTTGCATGAGGTGTGTGAATGTAGAATATGATATTTACAGAAAGTCAGTACTGATGTGCTTCACAGTGTTATGAAAATGATGCCCTGTCTTTTTATCATTTGTTTTAGCAGATGAAAGACAAGAAAACAACATGAAAGTCTAGAAGGGAAATATATGGCTACCCACTATCAAAAGTAATTTGTTAGTGACCTTACTTGCACAAACTGGTGATTATAGTATATGGCTCATACACGTTCTCAAAACATTTTTACTCTGTGCCATATATATGTATACATACATGTATAATGTATTTCAACACTGAACTAATTTGAAAACTTTATTTTTCTTTTTACAGTTGAGATTTCTGACTAGCATAAAATGAAATAGTTTTCAACATAGTTTTTGAAATATCATCTAACTGAAGTTAACTATAATAAAGGGAATAAAAAATAATTTCTATGTCAATAAGGTATGGCAAACAAATAAATAGACATAGGAAATTGGTATAAAGTCTTTGATACAAATAATAAAATAAAAGATTGTCTAAAATTGGTAAAAAATTGTAACTTTTTAATTACATTCTTAGGTAATCTGCCAGCTGGGAGTATTTACATGAGACTGAGTTTGCAACCACAGCTGGAATTCCTCTTTTGTTCCACTTGCATGAATAGAAGTGTATTCTGCCTCAAGACAAATAGATATATCTTCTTTGTTATTTGTAGTCAGACTGATTTGATCAAGTGTTGATTCATTCTTTGCTTCTGCTATTTTCCTTCACAAATGCCTGATATTTTATTTCCTGCTTTGTAACTTAGCCTAATTTGTGCCAAGGGTTGATCTGTATTTTTTGTAGCTTTTAAAAAAAAATTCTTAAAGCTCTCAAAGTATGTTTTATAGGGTTAATTACTGAAAAACTGAGAGATCAAATGACACATGTTTCTGTTACTGAAAGGCAATGTCTGCAAGGTATAGCAGATCACTTGGCCTGAAGAAGGTGAATGGACTTCTAAAGGTCTGAATTAAATTTGTTAGCAATATTTTGAAGTATCTTCATTCATCAATACATTTAATTCTAATAACCTAAAATGGTGTAATATAAGCCTAAATTCATACATGCCCTTGTTCCCTCTACAAACAGTATTATAGAAGAACAAAACAAAACAAAAAAATTGCACAAAACCCCCCAACAATCAAAACCAAATTGTATCTATTGTACCAGCATTGGCTGTAATAACAATTACACAATTTTTAGTATAATCCTACATTTTAGTCTGGCTTGTTTTAACAAGCATGCAGAGAATTTAGTGTAGCAATAAGTAAAACATCAGCTTTATTTCTTCTAGGACATGACTAGTGGGTGTTTTACATCATACACCCCATATTTTTCCTTTTGCTTCCAGGACTTGCAATAGACTTTGCAATCATATCCGCCTGAAATTAAATTCTAGCTTGTTCTCAGGCCTGAATTTCTAAAAGAAACACCAGAAAGGCTGCAAAGGAGGAGAGAAGAGGACAGGAGAAGGGATCAAAGATCAGACTTCACTGGGGCAGTGGATGATTTTATGATGTAGACTTAATAAAATATTAAACTGTGTAATGGTTCCTAGAGAGCTATTCTGAAAATTGATATAAAGCTAGACAAAATCCCAGCAAACACACAACCCCTAAAACAGGCTTTTTGGTGTGCAAATTTCCATTTATAAGTGAACCAGCAATACGAAGAGTTTTTCTAAAATGTATCATAAGGGAAATAAAAATTGATTTCTTCAACAATTGGCACTTAACTCTATTGGTTAAGTTAAACAAAGTAGCTGTTATAACAATAGTTGATTATTCATTCTGTGGTCCATCTTCTTCTCAAAGCTAGATATACATGATCAAGTAAGATTGTCTTTGCAAAATAAGATAAGGTTCCTCTGACTTTTTACTCACAAGAGACCAAAAGCTAATCAGAAAGTTTATAAAACATTGATATCAGTAAGTAAGGACTCAAAGACAAGCTATTACAGTACCAGGAAAATCAAAACTCTAGAATTCTGACTTGCTTGACTCTTATACTTCCAGCCTTCAAAATGCCTGATATTTTAAGGAAAACATATTATGTTTCTAAAAAACAAATTATGTTTGGGGCAATTATTTCGAACATAAATTTTTGAAATCTTCAATTATTTGGCCAGTATCTGGCAAAAACTAGATGCTGACCAATGGAATACTTACTTAAGTTAATGCAAGTACAGTTTCTGAATCAATGCCAATTTTCAGTAGCAGGACAGTGAATTAGTGAATATAATATTGTTAATTATTCTGTGTGCATTCTGTTCATCCAGAATTAAATTAAAAGAAAGGCATCCTGTGTTTCATAATTATTTTCCATTGGATCATACAATCAAAACTGAAATTAGATTTTCTCATTTTGTTGCTCTGAGATGTACCAGTTTGGAAAAATATTGCTCTTACTACCATCTAAAGGTAACATACCCTTGATACAAAATATGACTAAAATCAAACTGAAGAATATAAAATAATTCCCTCATCTTTCCTGGTTGTTATTTTAGCAGTGCTATGGGTAATATCATGTCCACTAACTCAGTATCAAAAGGAAACATTGACCTGCTGAATTGATGCCTCTGCAGCTTCCTTTGTTTGAAGTGAGTGTACCTTCTTGTCTTCTCTGTGTCCCAGCCAGTTCAGCAAAGGAGCCCTGTGTGGTATCCTGGATCTACTGACAAGTAATGAATTAGACAGCAGGAATCTATAAACTTGTCTGCCTTTTCTGTACCTCTGTTGTGGGGTAACGTTATTTGAAGTTTCCAGTACAGAAGGAAAGAGGTCGAGTCGGAACTGATGTATCCAAAAGGAGGTATTGCAGTTTCCGCCTCCAGAACTCATAAAAACAAGAGAGAACATGAAGAAGGTCTCTTTTAGACTTCTGGCTTTCAGAGAGAAGTCACTCTAGCCCCTCCGCGCCTATGGTGAGGTCTGACCGGGCCACGCGGCTTGGCTGTTGACTGGGATGGCGCAGAGGGGGAGGGGGAGTGGGGGGCTCGGACCAGTTTTCGGTCCCTCATGGCAGCTGTGGGCGAAAATAGCCAGGTTGGCTCTGCTTGGCACCGGCTGAGCCGAGAAAAGCTTTGTTCTGTTGCCCCAAGCAGAAATGACTCAGCTCTGCTGGCCCCACCACACCGGGCCGGGTCGGGCCGGCTCTGTGGCACAGCCCAGCGCAGGAAGAGGCTTGGGCTGACTCCCCTGTGACTCAGAGGCAGCTTGGCTGGAGAGTGGGACAGGCAGGCTCCTCTCCCTCAGTTTGGGTGCTGGGAATGTTACACTTAAACAAGGTGGGCAGAGGTCATGTGACCATCACCCAGCAGAAAGACAAATTAACCTTTTCAGTGCAGGATGGAACTTGAAAACATCCATTTTCCCCTGCACAGAAAGAGAAAGAGTGGAGACACCCTCAAAAAATACAACATAAAGACTCCAAGTTAATGAATGAAGCAAAGTCTATATCCAGAGAGGGAGGGGATGCAGAATGTCCCAACTTTGAGGCTGAAACTTCTCTGCTGAAGACATGTTGATAAACTCAGCTATAATATTCCCTGTAATATATGACTAATGGTCTAAAAGAGTGAAAAAGGGGGGATGCAATGTTCTAGCTACAGCCAGTGGACTAAGACTCCTGTGTAAAGATTCCCTGCCCCTGGAATAATAGAAGAAGACTTGTGTTGCCAATAATGAAAAAAGGGGATTTCGTTGCCACTGTAGTAGAACTGCTCATCCTCAAAAGAGTACCTCCGCAACCATCCTAACCCACTGTAGTGGCTTCAGGAAAGCTACTAAAGTTGGAGGGATTTTCCAGAACAAGCAGAGCTTTTTCTTACAGGCGGTTGCTTGTCGTGAGGCTGACAACAATAGGAACTGCATTTCCTATGGGGAATCAACATGGTAAAGCAAGAGAAAACTTCTCTCCCTATATGAACTGAGAAAAGATTATTCCAGAGGTAGTAAACTGACTAAAAGTTGAAGTGTTGTCTTTTTGTATGGTCAGTGAGAAAGAAATGGACAGGTGGAGGGGGGAAGAAGGGTGTTGTAAAGATTTTGTACTGATTCCTGACTTTTATTATTCTTCTTTTAAGACTGTTAATAAATTCTCTTTACATTCCTTAAAGTTTGAGCCTACTTTGCGTACTATTAATCCTTATCTCATAACAAAAATCAGGTAAATTTTGGTAAGCGTGCTGGCATTTAGCCAGAAACTCAAATAGGCAAATTGAAACCACTAAAATGTTGTTTTTATATACAATCACAAAACAACAGCTTGGGACAGTGTAAGAAGGGGAAGGAACTTTAAAATCTATGTGTGTATTTATTTATATTTATTTGTATATATTGATGGATCATGTATTACGGATTTCTTATCTCCTCTGATGGATGTTTAATACATCAATTCAGTTGACTGAGATGAAATACATTGGCAACAAATCCTTCTCTTTTCTCTAAGAAAAAATACTTCTTATGCTTTTGCAGAAAATATTTTAGAAAAAAAAAAAAGATATTAAATATGCTGGAATACCAGTTAAAACTGGACACAGTTCTCTGTTACTCTAGTTTTACACTGACATAATTTTTCTAATGTCACTGGATTTATGTAGCATGAAGACAAAACAATACAATAGAGATTTAACACTGATCCTGCGTAGTCTTTTCCAGTGTTACATTGTCAGTGATTTTGGTCAATAATTTCACAAAGTAAAGGGCCAGCTGATTGCTGTGTTGCTAATGTTCCTTAATAATCTGCCTTGTCATTCTATACATAAGTTATCTCAATTTCTCTAAACAATATATAGATTTTATATATATTCAGTACTGCCAATATACTGTAACTAAAGGGCTGCCTCATAACTGCAAATAAAAACAAAGTCAATCAGTCTTCACTGTGGAAGTAGAGTCATTCCCTTCTATCTACATCTATGAAAAAGTGTTTTTCAGAAGATCCAGTTTTAATAAAAATGTTTTGTTTTCACTACATGCTCTTGATTACTAAAATTTCAGCCTATTATTGAATAGTCCATAAACATTTTGGTCATGTGTACTTTTAAAATGTGAATTGATAAGACTATTAAATGAAAAATTAACTTAATAGAAATTTAGCTTAATTGGAATGTTCGTTTAACCAGAAGAACATAAAAAATATTGGGAATTTATTGCTTATCCACAGGACGTCTTTGTCACCTGAAGTGGTTTGAAAGAACTGCAGAAAGGACTGTGCAAAATAATATAAAAGAGATCAAGGAAGGAACAAGAGCAGAGTGCTTCTGAAATTCATTCATCCTTAGTAAAAACTTAAATCCACTCAAATCACCTTTTAAGTCAGCATTCAAGTGTCAAATTAAAGATGCAGTGCAAGCCAGATTATGTAAGGGATCAGCAGTTAACAAACAAGCCCCATAAGACAATAAAAATCAGTTTTCTTCTGAGATCACAAGACAATTTGCAGGAGAAATTAAGGATTTTTCTCCCTTTTTTGAGTGACCCAAAAGAAGAAAGAAAGAATTTAACCATTCAAAGAAGTATCCCTTAAACTCAGAAAGAATGAATAGGGAAAACTTTAATTTAGGCCTTCAAGTATTCACTCTTACAGTCCAAGAAATGCAATCAGAAGGATTAGAACTTCTCCAGCTGATACAATTATTATCTTGTGTCATTGTAAGCATGTAGAAATAGGATGATTTGTACAGTTCTGTCAATAACTACAAGTTGATTTGATAGGTAGTATCATTAACAGCAAACATTAAATTTCTGTGTAATTAGCCCAGCATAGAGCAACGTTACAAGTTGAGAGAACTTCAGAAACAGCCTAATTCTTGGAGGTCTTCAAAGAAAGCTCTTGGGGAGTGAGCAATAAAGATGCACCACTAAGAAGCACAGAGCTCCATCAAAATGAGAATCCTCACAATAGGGATCTTCACACAGTGAGATGGGAATATTTTTTGCAATTGGTAAAAGAAATTGATAGGGAGCTTGCATTGTCATGTAGTATCCTTAATACTCAGTAATAGTTTGTTGAATTATGGAGGAAATTTTTCACAACCACTCTGCAAATTGCTTTGTTAATTGATGATTTAAATCAATATAAGACAAAAAGCTGGTATATACTTCCTAGGTCACCTCTACTCACAGCAAATATATTTTGTCTTTCGTTAGGTGTTACACAGTTTGTCCTGTGTAGGAATATTTTGCGTCAGAGTTACAAACTTTTAGATCATATCAGAATTTTGTAGACACTTCATTATATTTCAACTACATTGTTGTCCATTGTGTGTTCTTATTATATGCTGAAAATATTTAACACAGGCTACAAAGTTAATGTGATTATTTTATTAATTATTGGTATTATTCATGCTATTTGAACACATTTATTTTGTTTCTTGGTATTTACCAAGCTTATTGCTTGAATTTTATGCATAAATATGTGTTTATTATTAAGTATTTTTATGTAGGTATAGATTTTCTGTATTCTATTCCAAACCAAGGAAATAAAAAATTCTTATCAGTTATCTGTTGCTGGAGACAATTTCATTCTCTCTAAAACTGTGATGATACATTGCAAACCATGAGCTACAAACTTTTCTGTTAGGGATAGGCGTCATTCAGTGTTAACTTATTCCAGTTGAACTAAATTGTTTGCAGTCTATCTCAGCAATGCTTATATAGACAGGAAGAGAAAAAAAATTTCTCAAGAGAAAATAGTTTGAAGGTATTGTTATTCTTATTCTGCAGTGGCTAAAATGGCAACTGGTTGTTTAGAGCTTTAGTACATGACATGTTAGCCTAATACCTTTATTTTAAAATATCATTCTGTCTGCATTTTATGTAGCATGGCCTTTATCAGCAAGGAATATTTTGTTTATATATGTTAATATACTGTCAGGATTATGTTGCAGTTATGTTGATGATAATGAAGTTAAATCTAGGTGTCCTTTTTCAAGAATTAAACAATTTAATTCCAATAGCAAATTAGTACAGACACTCTCTATTCTTTTTCAACCAGTGTTCATGCAGATGCTATTTACAAATAATTTGTACTTAACAGAGCTATGACTAAAGTATGTTTTTAGATCATTAATAAAATGTCACCCTGGCTTAGTGGTATTAGCATGCAGCTGAGAGTATCTTTCTGCAGTTAGTCATTCAGATCTCCAAAATGGAGTCAACTTTCTCACTGCTGACCTCCTCATATCAGATGCCAGGAAAAAGGGGGTATTTATGGAAATCTCTAGGAAAACAGCTGCAGGCTTGATGGTTGTACAACTCATGTTGTACAACTCATGTACATGAGTTTGCCAGATACAGTAATATATCTTGGTAAAACCTTGAACAGATTGATTTCTGATACTTTACACCATTCTTGCATATTTTTGCAGAAGCAACAAAAGCATCAGCTAATGCCATATAATTCCACAAATATTCTGCAGAGAAAAACATTCTTGAGAGATCAATAACTGAAGTGATCTGAGAAATATTGCAAAGGAAATAGCTCACAGTTTAGTTACAAGACAAGTTCACTCATTGAGAACAGAATATGCCAGGAATTACTGAGTCCTTAGACTTTGAGAAAAATGTGCAAAAAAGTAGTCATGATCGCCACGTGACCTCTTTGGTCTCCAAAAAGGAATCATTAATTTCATTCTGTCCTTTGGGAATAAATATTGGTTAGAGAAAAAATATACTTGTTCTCAGCCATATTTGTGCAGTGATACATATGACACCCTTTCTGCATGTTCCGTTATCATTACTAAAACAAAGATCACACAATGTCAGGAATTCTTCATACAAACAATTCTCCTTACAGCAGAGGGTTATGTCATTGCTTATTTTCCATCTGGAACTGTGAATCTTGCAGTTGCATCTACCCAGTGGCCAAAATCGTCCAATTTAGCCCAGTGTTTAAGATACTCTTTCAGGAAGAGCTGGTCAGTATAGATGGAACTGAGATGCACATCAATTCTCAAAACCAGTAAGTTATTGTGAAACAATGTGAGTGGATGTGGGGGGAGTCTACACCTAAAGAAGTATATTTTGACACCTGAATAGATAGGTGACTAATAGGAAATTCAGGATCAGGAATTCAGCCACATGGCACTTCTTTTACCATGGGTTTAGCAGCTCTCTTACCAGCTTTTGAAACACGGGATCACTTCATGTGTGTATTGGTTGTAGATTAAATGTGTGTACCACTTTGAGTCCTTCCAATGTTCTGTTGAGGCAGCATGCTTTGTTCAGTTTTTCACTAGAGATTTTAGAGCAGGGAAGCTGCAAGGACAGAATCATGCTGTCCTCTGACATAAAATGTAGATGCTATTTCTCAAGCATGAGTGGTGCAGAAGGTAGAGATAACTGTTCAGTCACACACAGAGAGGCAATAGTTTTAAAGATACTGACAGAAACCAAGGTCCCCACTCCTCCAAGTTTCTTAAAATCAGCACCACAGAACTGGGAAAACAGGGCATTCAATCAATGAACAAGTCCTTGCTTGTGTATGGTTTCACTGTGTAGGAACTCCAGATTCAACCTTTTGCACAGCCTTTGCACGGCAGTTGGATGGATGTGGATGTTGTTGCACTGAGGGGTGACTATTCACCACCATTTATGGCTTTCTAACTGAGCTGTGAACCTAGCAATGACCTTATGGAGTGTAAAGTCCCTATTCTATTTGACCATAGCAAAAGCTAATGTTGGTTGTTACCTGAGGAATCGTTATCACCCTCTGGTTTCCCATCCTGAGTATGTTACAAGGATTTAATGCGTGTGTTAGTGGTTTATCTGTGGAATTTCTTTTTTTATTTCTCCCACACAGAATTCAGTAATTATAGGCAGCTAGGTGTAGTGCTTTCAGGTAGCCCTCCCCCATAACACTTACCTGTGGTTCTTTCATTTTCCAGTGAACACCAGGATTAGTTAACTGATCAAATAGGGGCAAATAAAGTCCAGGCGTAATTTTATCTGAACAATGCCTTCTGGTAGGTTTCATCCCGTGACATTATTTCACCTAAGCCCAAAGAATCTCAGTAAAATGTTTTGGGTGCTCTAGCATTTTCTGACCTTAAAGAATGGAAAAATTTATGCATTTAGATCTCTCTATTTTGCTACTTGTAACGATTCCCTTCAAAAGAAGCCCCCAATGGTAGAGTATTTTCCAAGCAAGTTGCAGGTGTTACCAATATGAAGGCAGGGTAATTTGGGTGGGTTTTTTGACCCCTATGTGTTTGACATGCTTACAAGCAATACTTTTTTCATTTGTAAGAATGAATGTATTAAGAAAGGTGCATTTGTAGACATCTAAGACATATTGTAGCTTTTGGAAAATTTCATCAGTATGCAAATTTTGTTTCAGCTAGTTGTGGCAAAAAATGAAAAGTTGTAGCAAAAGATCATATTGCACATTAAATGGTCTAAATTTATAAAATACTGTAATAAAATTAATTTGTGTATAAGAAAACATGTTAAAAATACATATTGTGGTACTATGATTAATAGTAAAGTAGAAAATTGCTCTTGTAGTGTACTGAATGTACACGCTACACTTAAGAATCTGGATTTATGGGGAACAGGTTTGCTGCCAAACTTATGCAATTTCTTGGTCAATGATAAGGAACTGGTGCATGTGACTTTATTCAGCTCCTGCTCGCATTTTGGCTTAACACAGCCCATGCTAAGGCTCAATGTATGCTGGGAGCAGCACCATCAGATCCATGAGGCAGCAGCATGTATGGGACACAGTGAAGGTCATTGTGCAGCCACTGCCACCTGCAAATTTCTGTCTCCAGCAGCCATCATTCCTGTATGCTGATTGTTGTGCAGTTTCTTCAGAATCCACTAACATATGGAAATGGTGTAGACATACATTCCAAGCTGGAATATATAGATGTGTCAGCTTACAAAATAAAAGCTTTTGAGCTGGATCCAATAAGAGTGCAGAGGCTTTGGTGGTTCCCTGTGTCATACAGAGGATGCCTGCATGAGGACAGACGGGTGCACTCGCCCTCAGCTAGGTTATGGTTTTGCTCATAGGCTTGCACCTTAGTTACCAAGTGGAAAATTACAAACTGTGAGTTGGAGTTAGAAAACAAAGAAACCATGAGATAGAAAACTCATGAATTAAGTGAATGCAAGTTAGACTAACCTTTATGAAGGGGATTGAGCCCTTCTACCTTGTGTTTGTTTTCTTTCCTGATGAGCTCATAAAGTAAAGTTCAACTGACAGTGTACATTGCCCTGCAAATTTGAGAGCTCCAAATAGGCTGTGACAGTGCAGACAATGACAATGCAAGGGGGAGGAAAAAGGCATTTAAATGCAGAACATAAATCCCTGGCTTGCTTCAACATTAATTTGAAATAAAAATGTATATCATCTTTGAGTTAGCATCAACTTCTTGTTCTCATGTTTGACAAGAAGTTAAGTGGATTCTACTTTTATACATTAAAATAGTCATATTAGAAAAGACTTTTCATAAGAAGAGGTGTAAGATCTTCCTTTAAATTTTTTATCAGCTTTGACTCTTATTACAAAGTGGGAGAAAAGTATGGATGTCACCTGAATGTTCCAAAACCTTGAGTTTTTTATCTTTTAAAAGCTCTCTTGTTGTAAAACAACAAATATATGAATGATACGGTTTGTTTGTAGCACAATTTTTATTAAAATTTATTAAGTACCTGAAATCTTTGTAATGTCCTAATTTATTATTACCTTTTAAGACATTCTTATTAACCCTGTTACACAGAGACATATGCTCCATGGTTCTGAGATTCTCAATATTGTTACAAATCTCCTAAGAGGGAATCTTAAGCAATATTCCAAGTGACAGATGATTTCAGCTTTGGGGTTGTTAGTCAATATGCACCTTTATTTAATTTCTTTCTCTACTGCAGCAGTCTGATGAGCTCTTCAAACAGTATGGTCATTTAAAAAACCTTGTAGGTAGGAACACATTACACTGGATAACTTTGGACCCTTATGGTGTGCAGACACCAGCCCCAAGGGCAATACAGAATTGGATGCACTGTTCACACCTAAATCTGATGCAGAATTTTCTCTTGAAGTTAGTTGGCTTTCTACAGTGTTTCTAGCCAAAACCTAGAGGTATCATTAAAAAAAAAAGTTTTGTCTAAATTTAGTAAAATCCTGATGAAACTTAAGAAGAAATCCTGCTCATATTTGATTACCTGCCAGGAAACTTCAGTGTTGCCTGGTCTGGGTTTCAGGCGCTCTTCTGCCTGTCCTGCTTCTGAACAATGCCGTCACCCTCAAATCTGCCATGCTACAGGGTCTAGACTTTTCTGTGACATTGGCTGCCCCTCATCATGGGATAACCTTTGGGTGTGACCTAGCTCTAACTTTTGAAGTTTAATGAAAACATATTAAGTTATGACATTTAAAGTTCCACGATCAATTATTTCATCTCAGTCTTACTTCATGTGGGAATAATAGCCGGTAAGACACTGGTTTGTAAGAGGTACTGTGTAACAGAAAATCTTTTTTGTGGGAAAAAATTCTCTCACAAAATCTTACCAGCCTTGGTTACTAAAAAATTATATGTAAAAACAAAAAAACCCCAGAATATGGATAGGGACTTTAAAGAATTTTATATATAAATATGAACAAATTATTCTCAGGTTAAAATACCGAAAAGAAGAAAGTGACCTAAGTAGAATTATGAGTAGAGTCACAGGTCCTCTTACTGTCTATAATTTAGAGGCAAAATGAAAAAATGTCATGGAAATTATTCATCCTGATTTTTCCCTAAATGTCTGTGTTATGAGTCTGATTTTACCTTTATCAGCCGGTTTTACATGTAAAGGAATTTGGCCGCAAATTTGACTAACCATTCTTTATTTAGAAGTGTGAAAATAAAAGCATATTGAGGTTTTTATATGAGTGGTAGGATGATGCTTATCACAGCTGATACAGTAAAGACATGGTGGATATAGATAAAAGTAAATTGCAAGAGGCCTTAGACTATCTCACATGTGAATGAGTTAGGGGAGACACCGAAGAAACTCACTGAAGTGAGAACAAGTCAGTTTAGTGCACACATGGATGCATTTTTCTCCTGGTTTTCATAACGTTTTTTTTTCAATTTTTCACATTCTGAGCATATGTTTAATTTTATTTTTTTTATTTATTCTTCTTCTCAGGCCTAGTAAAATCTTGGTTGCAAGGGAGCAAATCTCACTGTCACCAAGGGGCAGGAGGCCAGCCGAACAGATAGAAGGGGAAGAGATGAAGGATTTAGATGTAATTATGCCCACTCAGTCATTATGTGTAAGTAGGGATGTGAAACTCGCACGTAGTTTACTCTGCACCTGTGAGATGATTGTGATGTCTAATTCAATTTGTACACTTCTTGATTTTTTAACAAATAATTTCTAAAATAACTTCTCAAATCCCATGTCATCTCCTACTATTTTCTAACCATATAGAAGAGAGGAAAAAATGGCATAATTGCTAAATCATCAGTGATTTTAAAGAAGATTGGCAGAACAGCTGAGATCTTGGGAGATAGATAGGTATTGAAGTAGGAGTAGACAATAGATTGTGAAGCTTCAGACGTAATGTTTCAGCATAAGTCTATGACAAATAAATCCAGGAAGTGGAAAACTTTAACATGCACATGTCAGCAGTCTGGATTATTTCCAGGGATCATACCTGAATATTGTTTCTTGTTCCTCACTTGTGTGAAAACCAAAATTTCAAGAATTAGGGAACTTGATTTAGAAGTTAGTTTGCTAACTAGCAAATGCTGGGTTTTCTAATGAAAAATACATGAGGGATTTTGCAGGTGTTAATTTTTACAAATCCTTTAACATTGTGTTAAGATACTAAGCAAATACAGAGAAAATTGTGGAAAAACGTATTGTCCAATCTTTTTCTTTTGGCATGCTTTATTAAATAACTATTTTCTGCATGTCTAGTGTGCTGAGAAGGATCAAGATATATACTCTGCTACTGTGACCTTCCAAGAAATATTAGACGCATAATTTATGAGTGGCAGAATTCGACCAAACCATGAGTAGGTAAAAAATGTCAGCTCCATACAATATAAATAAATCTGTGAGTTCAAGGAAGGTTATGCCATGTTTGATTTACATGTTAGCCTTTGAGACAACACTGAAAAAATCATTGATTGAGGATCTGAGAAGTTATTTGCTTCTGATTCCTGTTTTCTCTTTTCATCACACAATATTGCTAGGTATTTTCATTCTCTGAATTGCTAAATTTTGTGTTCTTACAAAGACTTAAAGAAAACCTTTCAGATGTAAAATAATGTTATAAAAAGCAAAAAGATATCTGCAGCAATGAAAATTACTAGGCATTTGATTTTGACCTGATTACCATATAATGATTATCACAATATCCTACAAAGAACCTCATTGACTTGACACAAAAAATAGAACATAAGAATTGAAATTAGAACATACTTATTTTACAGGGTCAGTCAGACATAAAGAAATTAAAACCATAATACAGTATGGCCTTACAGCCATATATAATGACATATGAAAGATATCAGGCAGATACAGAACCTTTACTAAAGGAAAGAGTCACTGAGTATCTGTAGAGCTTCCCATAAAAATGATCCTATTACTCAGTGTAGCAAGAGTTTCCAAAACTCTTCCTTTGAAAAAACACTTGCAATATACCCTAGGATGACCTTTCTTGAGCAGGGATATTGGACAAGATGAACCACTGAGGTTCATTCCAGCCTTACCCATTCTGTGATTTTTTTGCCAAGAAGTCTTAGCCAATCCCTGTGCCTTAAATGTAACGAGTATGTAGAAATTATTCTCTTCTTTTTAGTAGTGCAAGGCATGGCAGATTGCCCTCATTCTCAGAATAAAGTGTTTTATCAGTTCACTGCATTCAAACAAAACTGTAGCAAAAATTCATCAAAGGAAGATATCCCTATTCCATATTTCTGTCTATATTCAGGTATCATTATGTAAGGTATATCTATTCATAAAAGCCTAATACTGAGAAAAATATTTCAAATTATAGATGACTTCTAAGCATGCAGTAGCAGTTACTCCAGTTAACATCAAAATCATATTAAAGGAATGAAGTCGTTTAATGACAGTTCAGGAGCTGAGACAAACAAGGAGTAAGATGGAAAAGGCATAAACAGCAGGATACTAAACTTTAGTTAGATGTACTGATAAATCATAGTTTATTGAATGAAGGTGGAATGAAGGACTGAGACTACGTCTAGAGGTGAGAATTTGAAAATATATCTAGAGGCGAACTGGACAAAACAGAAGACACTGTACAAATAATTTTCTCAATGAAGTAATTTTCAGTGGTTTGCAACTTGGAGAATTTCTCTAGTAAAAGTATTATCTGTGTGCTTTGTAATCCCTGATGAGTAGTATGGGCCCATCTATAAATCTATGGAATTTGTTGTGATTATTCATCGTTTAGTATTTGCAAGACCTTTTCATAGCAATCCTTCCATAAAATAAAGCCAAATTTATATTTTTTAAAATGCAAAGAGAATTCCATTTGCTGTTAAGATTTATACCTTTCCTTAATCTGTTTTTCCAGAAGAAGAGTCTGACTTGGATATGAATATATGGGGTTTTAATTCTATGCTAGTTTCTTCTTTTCTGACTATTGATGTATATTATTTTATAAGAATAAAGAAGTATCTAGGGCTTACTGTAAATATCTGCTGGCAGGTATGCAGAAATACAAGTTGCCAAATATGCAAACTGTTCTTTTATAACTTGCAACAATTTTCTTGTGAGGGAATGCTATAATCACAGAATTTTTGCTCATACGGGTATTGCTGTACGAACATGTCCTGTGAAGATGAAAAAGGAAATGCACAATTTGTTGATAAGATATCAGAAAATTATGTAATGCTGATCTTCGAAAACTAATGATGAAAAAAAATGAATCATCAAAATGTAATTTCCATTTTCTTGAATTATTCCACTTTGCTATAAAAACTACATGGAAAGCAATATATATTTAAATTTTTCCAAGACATACTTTTTGTCAGAAATTTTAGTTTTAAAGTTGTTTTGCTAGCATTTCCTTTAGAGTATTACTTTGTATATCTGTAATCTACATTTTGTATTAAACTTTCTTTTATGGTAGTAACTATTACATATACCTGAAAAATCATCTTTCTATTTTTTTCTGTAGTTAATTGTAGTTATTACTGTGTTTGATATCTTTCTACATACTGAAATTCTCATAAACCTTTAGTCCTCATTCGATAACTTTATACATATTGAAATACAGACAGTGATAAGGATGGTAAATAGCAATCCTCCTTCCTTCACATGAAGGACTGTGGAATACTTAGGTTTGAATATATGTGCAGTACCTGATAGAACTTCAAAATTAAGTAAAATTCAAAGATCAACTTATTTCTAAGATCTGGATTTGTGTTGCTTGGAGGGAGGATTATAATTTCCCTAATGCATTTTCAGGGGCATAACAAAAAAAGAAAGTTTATTTCCCTTTTCTGGATTGTAATGAAAAGTTTACCTTCAATAGATTCACTATACTTTTTTCACAGGTTTTGGTAACTTGCGTGACTTAGATGGTTCTCCTGATCTATAAATTTTAACCTAAAAAATCAGGTATGCTTATTATTTGCTAGTGAGAGCTAACTTTTGAAATCCAATTGTGAAAGTAGAAATGCTGGCTTTCCAGAATGAAAAATATACCAGGAAATTTGACACAGGAAAATACATTATGTGTCTTCAATACAACAGCTCAGTTTCAATATTAATGAAAATATGAATTCTTTTAGACGATTACACAAATTTGCCAGATTGTGACAGTGATCTCTGTAGGAAAGATTAGTGGACAAAAGTCCATACATTTCTACAGAAGAAATGTGGAAGAAGTAATCATTATTTAAATCAGATTTTCTGTGCACTTTCAGTCAGCCCAAGGTTCAGTTCACTCCACATTTTTATAAATGTGCAGTTTATACAAAAGATTTCATCTGCATTGCAGTTCTTCTTGAAAATACCAGTTACTGAAGATTTTAACATTTCTAGGCATAGGTTTATTATATGAATTGCTCTGAATTCAGCTTTCCCAGCAGCAATTGCTTTTATTGGTTCTGTAATGTGGTACATGCATCTTAAGAAGAATTGTTATCATAGATGTTATTTAGTCTATTTATTCATGGCAATTTACTGAACATTATTATAACTCCATGGGGCCTTTAGTTACCAACAGGTAGCTGAAGTGTCCTGTTAGCTGCTGGGAAAGAAAGAAATGAGACAGCAACCACCTGTCAGTGTAGTAAACCAGGTGTATGCTTTTCTGTGTATCATAACAATTCTCCAGGCAGGCAGTAGAAAATAAAGTGGGATGTGGTTTCAGGGACAGGGACTGCTGTTTGTAGTTAGTTTATTTTATGATACACAAGTATGAACGTGCTCAGGTTGTTAACAAAATATTTATATGTGTGAATCGGGTGAAGAAAATGCTAAGAAGTAGTGTTTGAAAAATCTGTAGTATTTGCCCTCAGTCAGCTTACCCTATTGTCTGAAAGCTGGAAATAGAAAGGAAATGTGGAAAATAAGGCAATAAAAACATCTGATTGTTGAAATTTTCCTTTTCCAGTATATATGGATCATTTTGCTTCTCCCTGCATATTTTTATAGGTTTTTAAAGGTATTAACTGCTAGATTGTTTCAAGCTAGATGCTTGAAGTTACAAGCAAGACAAATTAACATAACTAAAGTTTTTCAGGTATTCTACTCTCTTCCTTTCATGGTTTGCTTTGTTTTTCTTCTTATCTGAGTAAAATGTCTTCAAAAACCCACTTTCTTTGCTTAGGATATAGCAGCAAGCTTTTACAGTTTTATTTTGGTTTATTTTGGGGCTTTTTTGTTTGTTTTTGGAGCCAGGGGGTTGTTTGATATTTTTTCTCTCTTAAGTATTAATTGGCCTGATTGACTTGTATTTTTTCTACGGTACATGAATATGTATATGAAGAAAAGTGTAAATATACAAATTCTTACATGAATAAAATTATGGTATGCAGTTCTGTCACCTGAACTGTTAACATTTTTCTTTTTATATAATATCTGTTGGATTAGAATTTGTCTGCAATATTCTTTGTCACAATTCATGGATTATTTCCATTGAGGAAATACAGAATTCACATTCCAGGGAGAATCTAGTGACTGAATTTTCTGTATTACTTCCAAGATCAGTCGCTTTTGTTTTCATGAAAATCTATTTCTCTGATTTTTCACTTGTCTTGGTGCTATGGAAGAAGCTTTTACAGCTTCTTTTACAGCTATGAGGCCTGTACTTACGCCTACAGTTGTTAGTCATGTCAACTCAGTTGCCATTATTTATGTATCTATAGTTTGTCACTATGAGAAAAATCTTGTCCTGTGAACAGGAAGAATGTAATTCCAAGGTTGATTCAGAAGAAAAAAAACATACATTTATTTTGCCTGTAAATGAAATGACCTGGGGCTGTGCTCTGTCCCTGGGGTAAAGGCTGATATAACAAGACTGATCTGACTAACAGGCACTGATCATTGCCCAAAACACGCCCAACACAACTCTGCCTCGGGTGTGTAGCTGCCCATATGCCCATATATTTCCATATTTCTTTATGACAAATGTAGGTTGTCCACTACAGCTGAAACTTAACATATAATAATTTCTTACATCCTCCCTGCTTCATGATCTAAATGGGCCTTTTGTTTTCCACACTCACTCTGGAGAAAAAAAGTTACTCAGCTGGAAGTTAGTGAAAGAAGCTTCCCTTCATCCGTTGCTACTTCTTCCACACTCTGAACCTGTCCTGTACACAAGGATGAAGTGTTTGCCATGTCACCCTAATCAGATGAACAAAGCCCAGGAGACTCTTCCATGCCATGCACATCCATAACCCACAGTATCAGCGCTTGTGCACAGGACAAGACATTTTGCTCTGTTGCTATGCACACGTAGTTTTTCACAGATGCTGATCCACCTTCTGCACTTGCTGTGAAACAATGTCTTCCTGTTGCAGTGACAGTTTCATGCCAATCTTTCTTCCCGGTTCTGTGCAGTTCAGCAAGATTCTCAGCCTAAGGCCTGTATGTATCACTTCCTTAATTCTCTCTGATTTGCAGGAACCAAGAAGATTCACCTGCTAGAGTCTGACTTCAGGTCTGATCCCATTACCAAGCTTGATTCTCCCTCATTTAGGATCTTCTGAATGAGCAGTGCCTCTCATGGAATATGATGTATGAGAGCAGACAGCCTAGAATTTAGAATTCCCTTCTCGATATAATCTAACGTAGTCAGTGCAATGCTGGGCAGTACTTGAGCAGTGGGTCAGGTTGTGTACCTCCATGTATCTAATCCCAATGCTGTTGTGGAGAGTTAATAGCCACCGTGCCTCTCTCCATACATTTTGAAACTTGAAGTTAATAGTTAAGGACTTCTTATGCCAAAAGTCTTCTACTTTTGCCCAAGGACTCAATCCTTGGGTACATCCTCTTTGATTCTAACAGATCCCTTAACTATGGCATTTTTAGACATGGCATTCAGACTGCAGAATTGAACTCTAGGGGTCATGCTGAAAAGGTATGGCATTATACTGCCTACTTGGGGTGGATATTCCCTGGTCTGGGTTAATCCTCAGACTTCTGTGTGGGGATGGGAGAGTGCTTTTAGGGCTGGCTAATACTGCACATATTGACAGTCATCAGAGGCATTTCATGAGAGCTGGCTTTTCATTACAAGAGTGTTTCACTTCCACTGTTCATAGAAGCAGGAGCATCTGACTAGAAGCACTGGAGCAGCACAGGCCAGGGATGGAAACTTCAGGCACGAATGAGAATTGGTGTTCAGACAATAAGAAAGTTTGTGCACATACCAGGCAAGGCTTGAAAATTCATCTTAAGTTTCAAGTAAGAATGATAGCTACTTAATATTTTTATTTGTTTTTTAGGCTGCTTTGTAAATGTTACTTTAGACTGACACTCCATGTTTCCTCTTTAGAAGAGTATCCACAGTGTAACTTCAGATTGTAAATATTAGGGCTTTTTTGTTTGTTTGGGCTTTATTTCGTTCTTTAGAGCAAAAAAACAACAAAATCATTTGACCTTTGAATTTTAACTATAAAAAACTATTTCACTTCCACATATTTGCAAGGAAAATGTTCCTTGCAAATATTTTTCTTGCAAGGAAATATGTTCCTTCCACATATTTTGTAGGAAAATGTTCTAGTTGAGAGACAGAAAATCCCACAACCTTTTAACTTACTCATAAATATTTTTAATTTCTTGTCTCTTGATAATGACTGGAACAGAAGAACAGAGTCAGTTCTGAATGGAATATAACAACATCTGTTTTGGTTTTCTTTTTCTTTCTTTTTTTAAATTTATTGCATTAGATCGACAGCAAAAAACATTTATCCTTGGATCATATATTCGTCTCATCTACAAATGGCTACTGAGTATAAGATCTTGTGAAAAATATTACACAAAGAAAGCTAATTAGTAATTAAAGGGAAGAGGGCGAGTTTTACACCTACTAGAAAAAATGGGGCATTTTTGAGAGATGAAATGCAAAAAAGTACTCCTAATACGATAACTTTATCATTAACTATAGAAGATAAACAATTAAATTAAAAGGAGAAAAAGCACCTCCTCTAACTAAGGGGGGAAAAAAAGATTTTTTTGTCATGAATGATTATCACTGTATCACTTTGTGGGATCTGTAGATATCAGATCCAATTTCCATGAAGTGAAGATGCTTAGATCCAAATAGAAATCATGATTGTCACTTTTTCAGGAAGTGAGGAGTCCTACTGTTGTAACTTCAGTTAAGCTGTGGAATTAGTTTTGTTTTTTTACTTAAGAATTGTATAAGTATTTTGATGTATGCGCTGTGGTTTAGATAATAGAGATAAATAGTTTATAGATTACATTTGTAATCTATAAACTGCATTACAGAAAGGTTCTTATAATTCAAGGATTTGATAATTTTAAAAAGTGGGACCTGGAGAAATACAGTACATTTCCATTAGAAAACAAGCCAGGGATATACCATCACAAAGGCCTGAAGAATTAAGTAACCTCTAGGTGATTGTGTGTGATCTTGAAGGCTACTGGTATACAGTATCAGGTAACCGCTTCACCTCCCAGACCACAAAAAGAGTCCCAGCACCATACTCACAAGTACCAGCTTTAGAAGATTAGCTCTAAAACTTATCAGAAATACCATGCTACAAACCCTTCAAAGTTCCAACAGTTTGAAAAGCTCATATGTTCTTATGGCTTTATGATCACTTATACTTCTGTGGACATAAATAGCATAATTAAAATAAAACAACAAACCACAGATTGTAAAAGATCTATGGATAACACCATAGTAAACACAGAGTATTTTGCTGAAGTAGTGCATCACGCTTGATTTACAGGAAATCTATAAATGTTTTTGACCTCTTTCCCTCTGTGAAGTTTGGCAAGACTCAGACATAATTTTGAAGACAATACTAGCTAGTGTTGCTGCAGACCTTTGATACTATCAAGAGTGCCAGCCAATGGGAGACACATGTCAGAAACTGTTGTTGGGTAAATAAATTGGTAATGAATTAGGGAACTGTAAACCTAGAGAATGATGGCACAGAATAGTGCAGGGTTAGCAGAGCTTTCAAAATTACTGTGAGAGCCACTACTGCCTGTGAAACAGCATCTCCTTTAACAAGCTAACTCATCTACCATTCTGTACTCATGAAAGTTCATAGCCTGTTTAAATGCTTCCATAAGCAACTATCTGGAAAGAGCAATTTGAAGATGCAGTCTGCAAATATGGAAAAAGTTTGAACTGTGTAGCTGTGATTCAATCTCAGTTCTTTGGAAATATGCCAGAGTAGTTAGGCTGATGTAAGAGACAAGAGTAACCTACCACAAACCAGCCTTAAATTGAAAGGAAATGGTTGTTTACAATACACAGAAAGTAATTTTGTCAGTTATATTCTTAAGGTGGCATCTTCAGAGGCTGTTTACATTTTCAAACATTGTTTTTCAAAATATTAATTGAAACCAAAATGACACAGATTTCATTTGATCTATACTTTTCTCCATTCTTGATTCTGTTCTTAAACTTAATTTTATTAATGGATGACAAGGACACAGAAGTAGTAACATAAATAAGAAAGGGAAGCAGTTGTCTTTGTCTTTTATTACTTACTGAATTTTAGGTTGCTTACATACCAGTATGCAAAGCCCAAATAAAACTAGCATGATATAACCTTCACTCTTTCTATTTTCTGTGCATAGAATCCATGAAATCTCAGATCTCCTCTTATTAAAGATTAATAACTTTCTAACCTTGAACATGAAATTGCTAAAACAGAGATCGACTTCTAGTGAAGGACAGATACTAGGCTTAGAATACACCTGCATTTCTTTATAATTACGTAAACAGGAATGGTAAGAAGCAGTGTTGGTACTTATTGAAGTTGAGCCAAACTTTCAATTACTTAAGTGATGAGCTAAAAACTTGGAGTTTTGATCTGCAGATGAAACTCAAAGCATGCAAAGAATTGCTATCCACTCACAAGATGTTTCTCATGGAAATCTTGTGAGAAGAAACAGCACTCTGAAAACTTACAGTAATATGAGTTCAGTGACTGCAAATTCCCATCTTACATCTGCTTTTATTCCTTAAATATCTTCATTTTTGACAGAAAATGTGTCACAATCTAAGCCGTTAGCTCTGAGGTCAGAGAATTCCACAATTCCACCCACCCATAGTTTCATTGTCAAAATCCTTTTTAGGAAAAATTCCATAACCTGCATATTAGCAACTGTATGTTTCCATTTTAATTGAATTTTGCTCGCCAGCAATCTAATGTGAAGGAATCAATAAATAGTGATGGAGTTTTGTTCCCAATACACATTTACTTTTGAGATCCTATTAACTCTTTCCACTCCTAGAAATTAGATCAATTCCATCCTTCCTGAAGAAAGGGATTCATGAAGAAAAACTCTGTGATTGCAAAATGAGAGGCTTTGCCATTCTTATCACAATAGTTATTTTCATTAGGGGTTTTCATAGGCAATTAAAACATTTTAATTAAAGCTGTTCAAGATGTCCTTCTGAATATTCAGTAGCTAATAGAAAGACACTTGTTATCCCAGAGTATAACAGCAAGTAATATGAGGATTGTGGTGACATGAATTAATTGCTTTATCACCATGATATAAAATATGTATTATTTATCAGTGACAATGCAATGTCTCCATTAGAAGCAACCATAATTACTTGGTAACACACTAATGCTGCATCTTTTCTCTTGGTAACTATGCAGTAAACCAGTGAATTCATGTCCTCATTATACTCAAGTATATCAGTTAGTGTGTACATATTTTCCAGCACTTTCAAGGTTCTTTGTGAGAATATTTATATGGACAGTTTCTTGGGGTATAAATAAACATTTTTACTAATATATATCAGCTGTATCAGCACTTGAGAGCTACTTTATATTCAGTTCTGAAGCTGGTCTGAATTATTTTTGATTATTTTTAAATATTAATGCAGTACTGCACTAACTGTAATGTGTAATATTGAAAGATATACTGTGCTCTAGAGAGATTTTCAAATCAGGTTAATATGAGTCTTGCTTTACTGGGAACTGTTTTCTACATTTGATAGTTAAATGGAGAAATCTGCTATTCTGTGATATATTCTGTGACAATAGCATTCCAAACAAGCAATACAGTGATTGAGTCTGCAAGGTGATGGTCATTAGAAGGGTTTATTTATTGTCTTTCTCCATGGTGGAATGATAACACTGCAAGTAAGTTACCAGATCTCATGAAAGTCAATTCAGTGTGTTTAAATGCACACATTTGTATTATCTTTACATTTCACAAAGTTTCTGTTACTGTTTGCTTTTGGTAAAAGTGCTAGAAAATGTATTAGGCTTTTATTGCAGGTCACTGCACTATAAAACAATGTTTTTGCATGAAATCATACCCAAATATATATAAATCATGTTCCTACTGCTCATCTTTATTTCTAGTGATGGACTTGGCAGTGCTAGGCTAACAGTTGGACTCAATGACCATAAAGGTCTTTTTAAATCCAAACGATTCCATGATTCTGTGATACAGCAGTTGTTCAGAATTACAGATTAGTCAGCTGTACAGCTGACATCATTAGGCATATTACAGTATAATATATGAAAAGCAACCTTACTTTAAATAGCAATTTCTCTGCTTAGTTTCTTTAATAAATCAGCTCTACTTTGGCATATTTTGTGTTAATGTAAAATAATTGACATAAGAACAACCATCAAGCATTGCATGGACAAAAACCCAGGTGGCGTTGGGTACAATAGGGCTTTATTTAGTGAAATAAAGCAAGTCATTGGGCACTTTCAAATTAAAATGTGTAATTTACTGAATATTGTTATACAGAATTACTAACAAGATTTTATTCCACTACTGACTAAAGCAGGTAAATAATTTCAATTTTGTAGATCTGCAAATAATAAATTATAACCCCACCTGAGGTGGCCTTTATCACAGAATCATGGAATAACAGAATAGTTTAGATTGGAAAAGATGTATGTGAACATTGAGTCAAACCTTTGATTGATCAGCACCCTATCAGCTAGACCAGGGCACTAGGTGCCATAGCCAGTTGTTTCTTGAACACCATCAGGTGGTGACTTCACCACCTCCCTGAACAGCCCATTCCAACATCTGTAAACCTTGTCAGTGAAGAAATTCTTCCTGATGTCCTACCTGAACCCCCAGCCTGGTGCAACTAGAAGCCATTTCCTCTTGCCCTGTTCCTGGTAGTCTTGGAGAAGAGAAATGACCTCCACTCTGCTACTCCCTCCTTCCTGCTAGTTGTAGAGAGCAATAATGTCTCTCCTGAGTCTTCTTTTCTCCAGACTAAACTCCAGCTCTCTCAGGTGCTCCTCATACAACTTACTCTCCAGAATCTTCACCAGCTCTGTTGCCCTTCTCTGGACACACTTCAGCACCCCAGTGTCTTTTTTGAAATGTAAGACTCAGAACTGGACACAGCACTCAGAGGTGTGGCCTCACCAGTGCTGAGCACAAAGCATCAATCACTTCCCTGGTCCTGCTGGCAAAAGTATCTTTGATACAGTAGTTCTGACATTTTTTATTTAAGTCAGTTAGCTAGACTTTTGCAGTGTTTCCAGGAAATATTGTATCTAAGTTTTAGACATTAATTAATGTCCAATAAAAATGGACTAGGTCCAATAACAATGAATTTTGAAAATATTTTAGTCTTTATGGGAAAAACTGAATTGAATAACCTATGACTTTTCTGTAATCGTGAAATATGGCAGCTATTGAAATTTCATTTATACACCAGTCATTGAGATTCCTTGCAGGTCTGATTTATATTGTAGAGAAGCCACCCATGGAAAGAGGCACCAGCAGGAGGACCCAGCAGTGCCTGGACTGTTAGCATGACGTGTGTTTATGGCAGATGGACAATGCACAGGTCTTCTGGACCTGCAGCCTGGTAGCTGGTCAAAGCGTTTGGATAGCAGGAGAACTCAGAAGCAGAACATGAAGGACACATCGTCTGTTGCAGCACTTTGGATGAAATTAAATCTTTATACTTCAAACTTGTTGAACTTCTTTGGGCTCCTGCCAGGACACAGCCCAGTGGTGACGCAGAGAGCGGCACTAGTCCTGGCTCCAGGCAGGAGGAGGGAATTGGGTACTGCTGTAGCGAGTCTGGACTGGGCAGTGCAGGTTGGTAGGAACGCAGAGCCTTTGGGCGTGGGGGCAGAGGGTGTAGTGAGGAGGAGAACTGGGATAATGAGTGGTGGGGTGGTGAGATCTGCTGGAGCCTGCATGTGTATATGACTGTAAGAGCCCTGGACAATATGCCACAGGGTCAGAGCCTGTGGCTGCTGAAAATCAATGAGGCAGGGGCTGTCACAGCCTGTCCCCAATGCCATCACAGGGGTGTTGAGAGCCGACCCCTGAGAACCACACAGCCAGGAAGGGAGATGCCCTCACTGCTATCATTGTCTGCTATCTAGATATCATTATCTATGTGGCCCTTTTTTGGTCTCAACAGACCAGAAATATGCCTGGCATTTTTACCCAATATTAGTGACTTAAGTCTCAAAGACCCAGCCTGTACTTCCCTAGATGCTCCTTCTTGCATCTTTTCTAAGATGTGAGGGGAATTTGCTTTCCGCTAGTCTTTCAGCAACGTTCTCATTTGGCATGATTAAAGATTATTGTAAGTGGCCTCATGATGACATCAACCAACTCAGTGCTTATGGGTGCATTCCCTCAGGGCCCATGGGTTTATGTATTACCATTTTCTCAAGTATTTTCTAAGCCAAGCCTCTTACACCCAAGGTACATTTTCTGTGCTACAGATCTCCCCTGTGGTCTGGGACTTCCCATGTCCAGTCTTGTTTATAAAGACCAAGACAACAACAATGTCCAGTACTTCAGCCTTTTCCTGTGTCTTGGGTCAGTGGGCTTCACACCTCGTTCATCATGTCCAACATTTTCTCCAGCTTTCTCTTTACCACTTCTAGGTTTAGAGAAGTCTTCCTAGTTGCTTTCAATATCCTGTTTCAGACTCAGTCAAGGTAGATTTTGGTTTCAAAGCCATGCATTCATCTGCACATCCAGTTAGTATCTTCATTTTTATCTCAGGTTACCTGTCACTGCTCCACCTTTTTTGCCTGTTTATAGTCCAAAGAAAGACAGAAACATTTGCCTTCACTGAGAAATATCGGCCATTGTCAATGACAAAAACCTCCTGTATTGTGGCATTTTTCAAAAAGTGACTTAACAATAGAACATTGTAAGTAGTCCAGCAAAAGCAAGTAATATATTAAAAACGCAGGTATTGTCCTCTAAGTTATATATACAATCAAGGACCAAAGTTTTATTAATTTAATGAATAAAAATTGAGAAATATTACTCTGAGCATTTACAGGTTTGACTTCACCATAGGGTTCTTTCCCATGGGATTATCAGGGGTTTGGAGTTCTTCAATAAGACTACTAACCTACCTAATGCCAATCAAAGCAGTGCTTTGACTATTAACATGGATAAGGCCAGAGTTTCTTACCTACTTGTGCCTAGCAATACACCAATACATCCTGTTGACACAAGACTGGCTGAAGCCTTCCTCACTCAATACTCCTTATTAAACATCTCTTTAAGAGAGATGCGAGAATGTACCATATGAAAGGTCAATGACAACCTGGTGATGCTTCACACTGTCTTTCTAAATAGATAATGAGGGCTTCTACAGTGTCGGGATAGACAAATTTCTCTAGGCCGATTGTTTTGTCCATGACAATTACTGGTGACCAATCTCTTCTTGTTCTTATTTCAACACATGAGCCTTTCATTATATTTTCTCATCCCCATCCAGCTGAGGAGGGCAATGATAGTGGATCCATCCTGTGTCAGTCCACCATAGTACAAAATGTGTGAGTCACTTGTGCTGGGTTTCCTTACACCGTAGCAAAAACTGAGTATGGGAAGAAAAACTGCAAAATAAGTAAATTTCAAATCTTCGATTTGATTGCAAATAGATAGAAATCTTTTGAAGGTCAGTTGTTTATGGAATAACTTAGAAGGAGGAAGGGCGTAAGTTTTCATTACACTCTTTAAAAATGCCTTGCCATATTACCAGAAATTAGACTGATCTGTAATGAAAAGATAGTGCAGAAACTAGAAATTCTAATTAAAGTCTTTGTATGTTCTTATGTTTGCAATCAATTTATCTCAATTGGTAGAGCTGAGTAGAGAGGTGCAGCTGAAAATTCATGATGGAATGTCCTTGCACATTTATTTTTGTGGAGAATTTAAGCATGTGTGTAGATGAGTGCACTCTTAGCCAGCAAATGCAGCTGCATTTACTGAAAATTTTGTGTAAAATCAAATTTAACACTTCCTAGTTACACTGTCAGGAAACATGCAAAATGAATAATGAAAGCAAGCATTAGATAAAAAGTTATTCTGAATAAAAAACACAGGTGATGGCTGCAGTTAAAGTTTACTTATCTGCTCTTAATTTCCAAAATTGGGAAATTTATCTCCCTACTTTTTAAAGGTCACTATGCCTTTTTCTCATTAATAGCAGATAGCTGTGAACATATTACTTTTGACAAAGTAGCTCTCCAGGATGAAGTAAATATTAATTTACCTCAAAGTATGAATCTTGGGGGAAATTGTAAGACTATGCCATGTGCTCTGGAGGTTAGGCTTTCTGGCATCATTTCCCTTCCAAAATGTTAAAAAATGGTATTGCAGAGATTTCATTCAGAGTTATTCTAGGTAGCAGTGTTAAAAAGGAAATTTTTTCTCATTCTCTCTGAAAACATCTAATATTGTTTATCTTCAATAAAATCTAACAAAATAAACTACCAAATCAACAAATATTCAAGCCAATTATAATAGGTTGCGAATGAAAGGACATTTGTTAATTTTTCATATAATTGATGCAAGAAAGCATATTGTTGAAAACTGCCACGACATATTAATAACATTGGAATGCAGGTGCTCTTTGCTAGTGAATAACACCAAGTATATAAATGTTAATAATAATTTAGATAATATTTTTGCTATTTAAAATGATAATATGGAACAGGTGGGATGAAATATTCTGTTGAAACCAATATTATGTAGTTGTGATGAACCTATACCAAATATATTTGGGGATTTCTATATGTTTTATGATCTATTTTAGTAGAATTTTCATGTACATGAAATACATAGATAACAGGAGTTTTTCTCTTAGAGACCTTTTATGCTGGCTAGCTTCCAAACCCCCACCCAGCTTGTCTCTCACTCCATCTCCTCAGAAGGACAGCAGTAGGAAATACAATAAAAAGTTTTGACAAGTCAAAGTAATGACAGGGAGATCTTTTACCAGTGACTGTGACAGGGGCAACAAACTGAACTTGAGAGAATCAATTTAATTTATTATAAACTAAAACTGAGTCAGGTGGCAAGGATCAAAACCAAAAACTATAACACCTCCCTCTCACCCCCTACTTCTTCAAAGGCTCAGCCTCACTCTTTTTCATTCTCAGCTTCTCAATCTTCCCTCTTCCAAGCACCACAGGGGGATGGGAAATGGAGATTATGGTCAGTTTATAACTCTTCCTCTCTGTTGATCCTTCCTTCTTACACTTTTCCCCTGCTTCAGCAGGGGCCTTCCACAGACAGCAGCACCCTAGGAAATATCCACCTGGTCCAACTCCAGAGGCTGCAGTGTGGGTATCTGCTCCAGTGTCTGAAGCTCTTCCTCTCCTGCTTCATCTGACTTTGGTGCCTTCAGGGCTCTTTCTCAGCCACTTTTTTACCTTCATTCCTCGCACTGATGGGCAGGGATTTGCTGATATTTTCACACAGATACCCCAGCTTGGCTGAGGGTCCCAGCTGAGACTTGCAGTGGCTCTATTGGAGCCAGCTGTAGTTGTCTGTGTCCAGCATTGGGCAGCACCAGTCACGCCTCACAGACACCATCCCTGCAGCCCTCCCACACCACTGACAACACCTTGGCAATTAAACCCAATACAACTTCTCTGTTGTTGTCTTATCTTTTATGGTAAAGCATCAAAGTGAGCGCTGAATTACAAAATATGTACATTGTACATTTCTCAACTCAATGCAAAACAAGTTTGTCTCCTCTCAAATCACATGGAAGACAACATACAATTTTGACTTAGTATGAAAAATAGCTGGGTTTGAACAGCATACATGTTTTCTCATTCAGTTCTCAGGTCAGCATCAGTCATGGGTGATTTTTAAATTTTGAGTAGGCAAGCAATTCCATTTTCATCTTCCTCTTTAGTTTATGCTTCAAATGGGCTTCTTTGCAATGTTAGAACCAATAAGGGGAAAATACTGTTTGAGCTGGGAGAATTACATTGAGGGAGGAGAGAAATGCTAGAAACATATCAGCTGAGGTCCACTGCTCAGGGTCTTTCTCTACATCAGAAGAAATATTATATAAATGTTCTCAAGACCAAACATTTATGCCCAAGACTGGAAAACACCAAATTTAAGCACAGCTCAATGCACTTCCATGCACTGTTTTAAAAATGAAGATTCTTCAACTACAATAAAGTTTTAGTACTGCTTCACACAGAGAATGATGAGGAGGAAGAAAGAGTTTGTCTCTTTTTTACTTAGGACTCTGAATAAAAAAATATCAGAGTCAGTCAGAGAAATTCTTAAACTGAACTGCAGAAATTCTACTGCTGCAAGAGAAGCAGGTAAAGTCAGTAAAGGACAGCCAAGAGGAGATAATTTCATCTTATCTCAGTATTAGAAAGAGGAACTAAAAACAAATACATTAAGATAGTATTTAAGCATCAGTACAAAGGAAACAACAAATTTACAAGCCTTATGTTATTCTTTTTTAAGTACTTTCTAGGATTATGATACTGTGATAATCACTTTGATACTTTGAAACACTGCAGATTTTAGAATTTTTTAACCAGGATTAGATTTTTTGTGTGTTTGTAATTTTAAATTATAATCTAAAAGTGCCCTGTTTTTAATTTTACAGGCTTTCCCAGATTTTATCTATTTTTTGGTTCACAACTCTGTATTACTGTTAGTTTCATTTTATACTTTTACCTGTTTTATGTTTAAAAAAATAAGAGTAGAAAATGTAATGAAGAAATCTTTCTGAGAAATCAGGAACAAATATGAAACTGAGTTATGAATTAAAGTTATTCTTTAGTGCTAGCTGTATTTAAAATATATAATACATAGACAGCATCACAGGTTTGAAGAATTCATCATCAAGGATTTGAGTATTTCCAAACCAATACATATTGGATATTTAAGTTGCAAAGTCTTGTGTTTCAAAAATAATTTTGCATTTAATTTCTGTTTCTCAGTTACTTCGCCTCTGACATTTCAAGAAAGGACATGAAAGCAAGACTTTATGATAGCCTCTATCACTCTTGAAGGTCAACATTTTCTTTGAACAATGAAAGCGAGATGGGAAGTAATCATTATGGTCTTCACTGTGCCTAAAGAATTCTTTGATGTTCAGTATTTGCCATTTTCCAGCCACTTAGATCAGAAGAGTACATAAGGATCTACCATTCTAGACAGTTCCTCTGCATTAGCAACAGGTAATTTTACAGCTGCCACACATGAGATCATCAATTTAATCTGCGTAGCTGAGATAGTAATTGCTTGCTACCTATGCCTTTAATTGTTTGCATACCCAATTTTACAAAACCTATTCTTTAATCAAACACAAATATATATTCTGGAAGTATTTCTATGAGGCTCTATCTTTTGTTTGATTCACAGCAGTTGCTCTGGTCACTCTCTCATAAATAGTCTCTCTGTTAGCTTGTCCTCTTTGCCTTTCCAGTTTTGCTTAATCTGAAGGTTTGGTCTGCTGGGGTCATTCATGAGATGCAGAATCTAAGATGCTTTTTTTAGCTTCCTGCACATTCATAAATGTCTACCTTTTCAATTGCCTTCAGAATTACAATGCTGCAGACTTGCCCTCAATTATGCTAAAAGTTGTTTAGTCACTACACTTTACAGAAGCTCTGGATCTCATTAATTAAGTTTGACATTATAAAATCACACAGTACTAAATAATCACAGTTAAATTGTGACTAACAAATTACTATAAATTTTATGTGTTAAAATAACATGGATACATAGGAATATGGATAATAAGGTGATAAGAGAGTAATTCATATTAAATTGTCATAATGTCATTTCCATAGATGTAATCAGATACATTTAACATAGATGAGTTAAAGAAAAAAATATGACACCCATATAAGATACAGTAGCATCGTTTTTCCACTAAAATCTGAGAACTATGAACACTGTTTATACCATTTTAAAGGAATATTTGTTAATTCTTTGTCTGTTTAATATCTATTTCACAAGTTTGTGTTGACAATATGGAATCAATGATTACCCAAACAGTGTATAGATTTAATTTTATAAATGCTGTGTTGAAACCCATCATTGCCATGATAACAGTAAGAGAGAAATTAAAGTTGGAAAAGAAGTGGAAAAATGTGCAGTGATTTAATTCAGTGTATTTTCCTATTCAGATTAATATTCCTGACTGTAAAACTCCGCCATGGGTTAAAAATTAAAGCAATGGTGTACATTTTTTTATAGAATACAGAGCCATAGATCAATACCTATCTATTTATAGCCATCCTTATAGTTTTCCAATTTGACCTAAAAATATAACTTAATCTAAAATTGTATTGTGTAGTATATTTAGATATGCTATCCTATACAGATTTTGTTGCTAAATATAGTTGGAAATTCATAAGCCGAGAGAAAAGAAAACTTACAATTCAACATGTGTATTTGTACAGTAAAACCTATAAAATTTCTTACAGACCAGTAAAAAGACAAAAATCAAAGGTGGGTTTTTCTTTTCATTTCTTAGAAATTAGTTTACATTTTTTCTTCTAATTCTACTGCAGATCTCAAAAAGTAATCATACCAGTTTTTACTTTACGTATTTTCGCTGAGGTTGATTCCAAGTTTTTTTAACAACTTTTTTGAAGTAAATACAAAATAAGTAAGTCTGAGAACAGCACAAAAAGAAGTGTGGATGATGATGAAGACAAGACTGATTTACAGATGATCTTTTTACTAGACACAGTACTAAATACAGCAGGGAATTTCAAATTTTTTTTCTTTATAGATCTGATTGCAGATGAGAGGTCAACAAACAAATAAACTAGTCGTCTAACCAGTGTGCAAATTCTGATAGTCAGAAAGTAAATTGGTTGTTTAAATTGTAAATTGCATTTTCCAGAATGCTTACAAATCCTGGGCATTTATTAAATAAGTTAAATCGATGTCTGCTTTCATTTGGGAAAGGGAACTCATTCAAGATTAACAATTAGCTAATTCCAATAAATATAAAGCAAAGAAAAATTCACATTGAATCTGAAATCTAATGAATTGAACACAAGATTCCAGTAAATTAATCTTGTAATTGGACTATGCATCAGTATACAGACGATCATACCATTTTAAAATTGATTAGGAATGGTCATATTGATCAGAGAGATTAGAGCAGGTAAACTAAAATTTTTTCATGCTACCACCTATGATGTTGATATCCTATGAAAGATATTGCAGTTGAAGACCACCCTAGATGCACTGAAATATAAATTATCTTACAGAAGATGAAACACAGGAAAATAGATAAGTTTAAAACCATAAATTACACCAAACAGGGAGATGCAATACGAATAATTTATGTGTAGAAACTGCTTAGATGTAACAGTGGGCATTGGAATTCTGTATTAATTTATACATAACTTTCAGACTAACTTTTGGAGGAATTTTAAATAGTTGTTATACATAAGGTTCTCTAAAATAGCCCTCCAATTGCTCAGTATAAATAATATTTGAGATGTTTGACAGTGTTGTGAATAATATCTATGTGAACAAGTAAACCTATTGCAATTTATAGTAAAATTTAGCTAACTACAAGGGCAATAAAAATCTAGTGCAGTTATGCATATAAATTAGACATGTTTTGCATCTCCAATTTATTAAATTGCAATATTTTAATTACTTGTACACTAAATTGCATAATTATGTAATGAGAACTGGGAATAATTATGTTAATTGTTGCTTGCCATTGTATATCAAAAAGGAGAAAGTGTTTTCTTGACAAAGCTATTTTACAGAAGTGTTATTTTACATGGAGGTGCTAGAGAAGATCCATAATTAAAGTAGTGTCAAGATTTAGATTTAAAAAGGCTTTATTCAGCTATGACTGAATTCAATAATTCTTTCTATTGTTTTAGATGGCTTTTGGAGTGGATCCAAGATAAGATTAGGACTTGTTTAAATTCTTAAAAATTAATTAGACAGTCCCCTCTTCTCCTCCCCTTTGTGTTCTTTCTCTTAAAAAATGCAGATCCATCAAATCACCAACAAAATACTCAGTAAATGGGCAACAATCTTACTGTCTGGTGTCACAAACCAAGGCAGGTTAAGGAAACCTGGGAAGTTCTAGTTTGAAGTTACTTATCATTGTGTAATACTTTAGCATCCAATTAGAAAAAGTCATCTGCTAATAATTAAGTCAGGTGTTTGTAGTTTTTGGTTCAGTTTTGTGTGATTCCATGTTTCACAGATTTAGGGAAATAGCTGCAAAATTCTAAGTGCCATTTATCCAATATGGACACCTTTAAAATTTGTGGTTTATCATTACCTTTACTTTCGGGAAAATGTGATATTACCTTATGAAGTTTTTTCATGCGGAGTCCCTTGTGGGCCTTACACAGCCTCTTTGGTTGGAGAGGCTAATTATAATCATTTTATTTGGCTGGAGAGGCCTAATATAATTAGGACAATCTTCTACGGTAGGTCTTTTATTTCAAGCACTTCCTAATGAAATCTTAGGAACTTGTCTCAGGTGGAGAAATATCTAATCATGGAACTGAACAGAACTCAGACATAAAACAGAGTAAGTGTATTTTGCTTGTGGTAGTTAGGTGAAGTTCGTGCGCTCAAACCTACCTGCCCTTTCAGGTACCAAGTTCAGGACATGAGTTGTGCACAGAAATATCTTTTCTGATTAGAAGAATTATTATGAGGACAGCCCAGAACACAGTAAGAGAAGCCTTGACTGATTTTCTTCTGACAAAAATCCCCCAAATCCTGTTTGACTGAAGTGCTTGCAATTGCCTAGCTACTGCAGAAATTATCCTATGTAATTCACAATTGCTAATGTAAAACACCAGTACAAATATAGCACTAGCTGCAAACTTCTCTTAGTCTCTAAGAGTTGTTGGTGCTTTAGCTGAAGCATGGAAAACATTATTTTTCTAATGAGTTTTGGAGGTTTTATATCAGAGATGCTGATTTAAGCCAACACCTTTCAACAGGCAAGATTATCATCATGATGCCCATTGTAACCTTTTAAGAAGACAGGTCATTCTAACATAGGCTCAGAGAATCATTTACGTTAGAAAAGATGGTTGGTGTCCAACCATCCTGCAATAGATCTGGTAAAATAGAATATAATTGATAAAGATTGCCAGATGTCAGCTAAAAGAGAAGATGCTGAGCCTATTGGAACTGAGTTAATTCTTACGGGAAATGAAGAGGAGACACCATTAATTACAGTATCTCAGAAGAGGAAGAACAGTCTCTTCCCTTGATGCTCACCTTATGGGTATGAGCTCTCATGAGGGAGGTTGCCATCATTGGAATATTCCAAATATTCCAGATTTCTTCTTCAATTAACACAGAACAACTTTGCTGTTTCCCCAGCAATATTCTGTTCTCTGTTCCTGTTACTGTTGGTTCAGTTGTCCCTATCAACAAGCTTCTTTCTCCTGAAGCATTTGGAGAAAGAGTTCTTACTAGTTTTGACTCTTCTCTGATTACAACACAAACTCTTGGACAGCCTTAATTTGTTTTAATATATACCTGCCACTGATGGATTCTTCCTATTGCAGTTATGTGGACTTACTGAAGCATGGCCTCTGTTCTCTAATCTTCCTTACCCTGCTGTTTAGCCATATTGAATTTTCCCTCTTCTCAAGGTTTTTTTTTCTGTGGTGGATTCTAGTGACTTGTGTAATTTGTAGGCTGGTTTTTGTCTTCATAATATTGTTAAAGGTTTCACCCCTATAGTTATCTTTTTTTAAGTAAGTTTCCTAATTTTTTATTGCTTGAGAATTGAATTTTAAAATCATGTATGTTGCAGGAAGTCTGTGAAGATTTCTCTCTCTCTAGTGGTCCATTGCTAGCAATGGTAAAAAGCTTAATGTCTCATACTCAGAAAAAAGTCTGTTTCTCAGTGCAAAGTGTTTTGTTTCTATGTTTAATATATTAGCTTAAGCAGCAGCTACTTCAAATGCACTGAAGAAGTCAATAAACGAGGTAGTAATACATCAAAGTATGAGCTCATAGAAACTAGTACCCCACTGGGCTTAGTAACATATATTCCAAAGACTTTGTATTCAAAATCCTCATAAAGAATATATGTAAAGGTAAAGAGATTTTAAGGAGTGCAGAAAGAGAGATAAAGGAATTACTAATAATGCATGTTCACAGAAACAAAATCCTTCAAATGGAGTCTGAAAGAAAAATCAGATTTCTCTCTTCTCCAGCTTGAAAAGTTTTAGCAGTATAATGGTGTTTCTGGGAGGACTTTTTTGTTTTCTTCTTTTCTAAAAGGAATTTGTAGAAGCAAAGGTCAAGTATCCTTGGCTAATACATATTCTTGATATACATTCTATCATAATATATCAAAACACATGCCATGTTCCTCAATCTTCCTTAACAAAAACAAATCACTACAGCAACCCGAATGAACTGTAGTCTTAATGAAATCTAGCTCATTTTACCAAGACTGTTTGGTGTTTGTCTTTTTTTTTTTTTAAGGATGGATATAAAATATTAATCTAATTTTAATTGGGAAGGAGAATGCTGCAGGTTACAAGATTGAAGGTCTTTAAAACTATTAAAAGCTGTAAAAGTATAAATTGTTTTAAAATAATTGCAAACCCCACTGCAATATGAAAAGTAAAGCGTTCCTAAGCAGTCTGCTAAGATATAGAATAAATTATCATTTTAGACCTGAGTTTGTACAGCTATCTTAAAATTTATAGAAAAACCAGATCATAAAAGGAGAGGAAAAAAACCAAAGTGAGACACTGTTTTTCTGATAAGCTGTTCTTTGCTAAACATTTGCAGTAGCAATAATTTAGTGTGCTCTTTATATACAGTAAGATTTATGGAATTTAGGAATTTATGTTGGGCAGACAGATCAAATGTGACAATTCCTTATAATAAAGTCAAAACTGAGCATGAGAGCATCATAATTTTAAATTATTTTCTAAGTTGTATAATGCAGCTTCCTATCACTCTAACATACAATTCTTACTCTTTTAGCCATGCTTCTTGTTTAGATACATGTGTTTATGAAATTCTGTTAATTTATGTGAGAATTTCATTTAAGAGATTGCTTATAATATCCATCTTATTTTATTGTTATGCATTTTCTGACTATATCAATTCAAAAGTAAAGAGACATGTGGGCTCTGTGGCAGACATAACTTATGCATGTAGTCCGAAGTTAAGCATTTTAACCTATTTTGTAATTACTCTGGTAGCTATGAGTTGTTATTTTAAATATTTCTCCATGATGCAGAATTTGATAGTATTAAGCATAGCTCTCTTATTGTCTTCTATTCTGCTTTACCACGTGTGATTGCAAATGTCCAGAGTGGATTGGGTGGTTAAGGTGTACTGCATATTTCTGAGCTCCCAGCTGGGGTGGGGCTCTTCTGATGTGGGACTGAATTCAGTTAATAGCACATCTATTGGCTGGCACCTCAGGGACTATCATCTGCAGATCAGATGTCTGGTAGAATGGGGTGCCTAATACTACTGTGGTGCAAAGAAATCTTGCTTCTGTCTTACCTTGGGGAAAGGATAAATAAATAAGTATCATATAAATGTGATTGGATGGTTGTTGTGACTGGAGTGCTGCAGTGGATGGCTGCAAGCTCTTCAGAAGGGACAGTTGAGGAAGGAGAGGCTCTGGGTTGGCTCTGTGCTCTGGGGAGGGTATTGACTGTGCAGAGCTCAGGGACAGTGGGGATAAGGCTGAGTGCCTGTGGGTGACAATCAGAGGGATGGCAAACAAGGCAGGGATCCTGCTGGGACTCTGTCACAGACCACCCAGACAGGAGGAGGAAGCAGATGAAATATTCTACCAGTGGCTAGCTGACATTTCACAATGGCTAGTTCTTGTTCTTATGGGAGATTTTAATTTGCCAAATGCTTGCTGGAAACTCAACACAGCAGAGAGGAGACAGTCTGGGAGGTTCCTGGAGAGTGTGAAGGTAACTTCAGACACAGCTGGTGAGGAGCCTGCAAGGGCATGCCCTGCCAGACCTGCTGTTTGCAAACAGGGAAGGCCATGGGAGATGTGGCAGTCGGGGGCTGTCTTGGGCGCAGCAGCCATAGAATGATAGATCTTTGATTCTTAGTGAAGTAAGAAAAGGGATCAACAAAATGTCTGCCTGGGACTCCTGGAGGGCAGATTTTAGCCTGTTCAGGACACTCATTCAGAGAGTCTCCTGGGATCTTTTTCAATGATCTGGGTGAGGGAATTGAGAGGACCCTTAGTAAATTCACAGATGACACTAACTTGGGTGGTAGTGTTGAGCTGTGGATGGTTGGAAGACTTTGCAGAGGGGTCTGGATGGGCTCAATTGATGGTCTGAGGCCAATTGCATGAGGTTCAACAAGGTGAAGTGACAGGTCCTGTATTTGGGTAGCAACCCTATGGAGTGCTATAGTCTGGGGGAAGCTGCCTGGTGGAAAAGGACCTGGGGTGCTGCTTGACAACCAGCTGAACATGAGCTAGCAATGTGGCCAACAAGGCCAATGGAATCCAAGATTGTCCTGAAAATTTTACGTCCAGCAGGACCAGGACAGTGATTGTCCCTCTATACTCGATGCTGGTGAGGCTGCACCACAAATACTGTGCTCAGTTCTCGGTTCTGAAAATGGGAAAGACATTGAGGTGCTGGAGTGTGTCCAAAGGAAAACAGAGTTGGGGAAGAGTCTAGAGAGCACATCTGTGAGGAGCAACTGAGGGAGCTAAGGGGCTATTTAGGCTGAAGAAAAGGAGGTTTAGGGGAGACCTTATTGCTCTTTACAACTTCTTGAAATAATTTTGTAACGAGGTTAGGGTTGGCATCTTCTCCCAGGCAACTAGGGACAGGTTGAGAAGAAATGGCTTCAAGTTGCACCAGGGAAGATTGAGGTTGAACATCATGAAGAATTTCTTCTCTGAACGGTTTTCAGATATTGGAATTGGCTGCCCAGGGAAGTGATGGAATCCCCTTACCTGGAAGTGATCAAAACAACTCCATGCCCCTGGATTGGGGCAGAGTATCTGAAAAGTTTCTTTACAGAAAAGGAGGTGGAAGTGCTTGTCAATAACCGTGAACCAGCAGTAATCAAGAAGGCCAACAGCATCCTGGCTTACGGCCAGCAGGACAAGGGGCAGTGATCATTTCTCTGTACTTGGCACTTATGAGGCTGCACCTTGAAGGTTTGTATTCCTCACTCCAAGAGGGACATTGAGGTGTTGAAGCATGTCCAAAGGGCAATGGACCTGGTGAAGAGTCTGGAGCACAAATGTTAAGGGCATCATCTGAGGGACCTGAGGCTGATTAGGCTGGAAAAAAAGAGGATCGGGGGCCTTATTGCTCTCTACAATTACCTGAAAGGAGGTTGCAGATTGAAGGGAGTCTGTCTTTTCTCCTAGGTCACAAGTGACAGACAAGATGAATTGACACAAGGTTGCACCAGGAGAGGTCTAGATTTGATATTTGGAAAAAATTCTTCACTGAAAGGGTGCTCAGGCATCAGAAGTGTGTGTTCAAGAAAGTAGTTGAGTCACCATCCCTGAAAATTTTTAAAGATGTGTAGATGTGGCACTTAGGGACATGGTTTAGTGTTGAACAGATATCCTGGTTGAAGGGAGGTGGAGGATTTTAGCACCATGTGGGCATGGCCAGGCTGTTATTTTACACTACACTGACTATTGCAGGAGGTGTGGATTTGGAAGGGAAAGATGAGCACCCCACCAGGAATGTGCCATTTTCCCTCTCTCTCCAGCAGGAAGATGTTGGCATCAGACCTGCAGACCCTATCTGCTGTGCCACCATCCCCTTTTCCCCCTGCATTCTTTTGGGATGCTTCTGCAGGATGTTGAGGAGATGCAGCAGCTTGGCTCTGGGACATGGTGCTGAACAGAAAGCAGCAAAATGCGACTGAGCCCAGAGAGGATGAGGTGACAGGAAGTTGATACTTGATGGGACTGCTTTACCCCCCTGCACAGCAGAGTCATCAAAGGTGTCAGTGCCAAGATGAGCCAAAAGGAAGTCCAGGCAAGCCAAAAGGGAGGATGGTGGAGCAGTGCAAAAAGCTGAAGCAACCCATGGGCACCAGCCTCCAGCACGGCAGAGCAGTAGTAGCAAGGACATAGGTACCTGTGTGGAACTGAGCTCAGCAAAGGGGCAATGTCACCCCACTCAGACAACCTGTTTCTTGGGGGGTTTGTTTGTCATTGGTTACAGGCTGGGGGTCGGAAATGCTAGCCACACTAGCCCTCCTGCCATCTTGGTTTTGTTCCTGACAAACCATGTCATTGGCACATGGGAACAGTCACCATTAGCCTTCATTCCTGAAGACCATGTGGGGAGCATGTGGGAGCAGTCTCCATAATACCTTTGTCTCAGGAAGCCACATGGATGGCTTTGGGAAGTATCTCCCATCTTTCTTTTGTTCCCAGAAGTTAACAGCTTTTTGTGGATAAACCATCTTTGTTTTTGTAAACTTTTGCGATTAATATTGGTGTTGTTTTAGTGTGTGTCTTATTCCATTGCTTGTACTTTCAGTAAATAACCCATAATCTCTGCTTTTGTCCTTCCCTTATCAGAATGGGCAGAGGAAAGGGCAGTTGCTTATTTGAAATTTAATTTCCACTTGTGTTAAAACCAGCGCAATATGACAATATAAGGTTAAAGTTTAGAATCAATGATCTTGGAGGTCTTTTCCAACAGTAGAATTCCATGATTCCATGATGGTTTGGGGGGGTGGGGGGTGGGGGTTGGTTGGATTTTATTTGGTTTGGCTTGGTTTTGTTAGGGATTGCTATCTCAATTTACAGGTATTTATATATTGCATAGCTTGCATTTTGCCTGATGGCAATGTCCAGCTGAGTCACCTACTGCACACCCTACTTACTCAGTATGAAAAAAATGTTTGGGGACAACTCTTTTGGTTGTTTAAAAGTAAGATTTGAAATGTTTTAGAAAGAAAAATTGCCTCCATCAAATAACATAACTACTTCACAGAAATTAACAGAAAGCATTTTGACAGGAGTTCATCTCTGTAGGTCTTCTGTCCCTTTTTTCATTTTCTTGACCTTGGGAATGCAACACTCATGAGCCTAGAGGAAGTGACATTTGAATATTAAACAGTTCTTATATTATGGTAGGTAAATTTGGGGAATTATAAAACTTATGTAATTGATTTGTCAATGTAAACCGAGTGATGACTATGAGAATAACCCTGTAGACAAGAACTTGGGGATACTAGTGGGTGAAAAACTGGACATGAGGTTCCTGACCTGCGTCAAAAGAAGCATGAGCAGCATAGTGAGGGGTTGCCATATACGCCATTCTTCTGAGATCCCACATGAAGTCTGGCATCCAGATCTGGGTTCCTTGGCACAAGAAAGCCATGCAGCTGTTTGAATGGGCCCAGAGGAGGGCCACAAAAATGATCACAGGGCTACAACTGCTCTTCTGTGAGACAAGCTGGAAGAATTGGGATTGTTCAACCTGAAGAAAAGTAGCCTTAGAGGAGACTTCATTGTAGCTTTCCAGTAAGAAAGGGGTCTTGTAAAAGAGGTGAAGACCAACTCTTTATCAGAACCACCAGAACACTCTTTACCAGTGACAAGACAAGGGATTTAGGTCTATATTGTGCATAAGAAGATATTTTCTATTATTAGGAAATAGAAATATACAGAATAAATTGAAAAATTTCTATTATGTCATGAGGCACTGGAGCAGGTTGTCCAGAGACATTATGCATATTCCATCATTGGAAGTGTTGGTCAGGTTGGAAGTCAGGTTGGAAGGAGCTTGGAACAAATATATCTAGTGCAAAATGCCCGTGTCCATGACAAGGGAGTTGCAATCCGTGATTATCCTTTTCATCTCAAACCATCCTCTAAGTCTTGAAGTACTTTTTAAGTACAGATATGACACTAAACCAAGCATTAAATAACTTTTGTAAATTGTGTCAAGAAAAATAAAAATGTGTCTCATTGTACATTTCAATTTTTTTAATGAATATACCAAAACAGAAGGAGCCATAGTATCAGATGTATAGTGCAGAAATACAATGATTTCTCATGATTTTTTAATTTGAAAAAGTGTCAGAAAATCAATTATTTTAAATCAATCTTCTCACATCAAAAATATTACAGGAAATTACTATCTTTGAAGTAAAATCTCTCTGAGCTCAAGATAATCTATTTCTAGTACTTTTTTTGAATAACTGATGGCTTAATCTTATTTGCAAAAAATGCTATGGGGAAAAATTTCTGAAACCTTTTCCTCAGCTGCTATATGTTTTGAAGAGGTGCAGGTGAGAAGAATCTTTGTTCTTGAACATGTTGAATATCACTGTTATGCCATTTGTCTACCAGATACTTCTATAGTGGCACAACAGTGAAATCTTTGAGAAAGGAGAGATTGGAAAAGAGCTATTTCACTGGATAAATACATAAAGTCACAAAATAGTCAAAGCATCAAATTTTGCAGAGTTCTATGTAGCATACAGCTTTTGCAAGATTCGGGATTGAAGTACAACAGGAACAGACAGCAGTGTAAAAAGCAATGTCAGGATAAGAGAAAGGGATAAGGATTACTGAGGCAAGGGCATGCATTTCCACAGCTGTGAATGAAAGGTGGAAATGGAAGGAGATTGGGAGGGCAACAATTAGATAAGTCTTTATCTGGAAGATGAGAAGATCTTGCTTAGTGAAAAACAACCTTGGGAGATAGGGGGATAACATAGTATAGAGTATAGAGAAGAACATTCTTAAAATATTTTGCATTATGAAGAAAGTGTGGAGGCCGTTGAATGTCAAACTCAATGTCTCTTCAAAGTGCTAGTTGTGCATTATTTCCCCCAGGAACCATATGTGCATCCAATTCCTTGTCCTTTTCAACATCCCATTTGTTGGAAGGTGAACACTGAAGAATGTACTTCCAAAGAAATCCTCTGAGCTGCAACTGTGGAGGGATGGAGGGAAAGAGACCCTGGTAGCCAGTATGCTTGGCTTTTTCTTTCTGATCAAATGTGGTTTACAGTTGATTTTCTTTTTATCAGTAATGTTCTCTTAACTGCCAATTTATAATGTATGTATGTAAGTATCTTACATATTTGCTATTGTTCTTCTCTGAGTATGCTTCTTGGTGGTCCTATCCTGCAAAAATTGGATACGTCATTATTTATCAAAATTGCTTTCTCATTTTATAATGTATGGAATCACACAGGACACTGGTTTATTAGTATTTAGACATAAGCTCCAATTTTCATTGAAATTTGGTGTATTCCTGGTGCACATTAAATATGTGTTTTTAACAGTTTGTTTTCCCTACCATAGCAAAGTTTAATAATTTTACTATAATTTATCACATTATTAGTACTTCATCATACCTTGTGAATTATTCTTTGCTTTGATGGTGGTAAGCAAATCTAGAGTTTTAGAATTAGGAGATTTCTCATAGTGTTTTGCTCAATACTACTTCTGCAGGAGTACTAAGTGTCCCACACTTTACCATGTCACTCCCATTTTCTCATAATACTACTACCAAAATTCTATGTCATGAAGACTGTCCCACAGATTCCTGTAAAAAAAAAAAGATAAAAATCCTACATAAGCCGCATGTCAGGTGATGTTTTGCATTTCAGCCAGTTAAAGGATTTTCAATGAAATTAGGAGAATCATCAATATCAATTTTATTTCAAGGGAAATGCTGTGACTGCATTCTTCCTCTCTTTTTTACACAGAATGCATCCAAATATCATCTCAATAATTTTGTGCCTGACTTTCACAAAGTTTCTTGCTGTTTGCCTCTATTATTTCTCTGTCATTCTGAGTAGTTTTAGAAACCAAACTTTTCACAAAATGCTGCTTTTGACCATGTTGACAACATATAGTAATGATGTGTCCTTTCAACATTTTTCCAATTTTCATCTTTTACATTTATTGACAGTTGTAAAATTATCCATATACTGAAAATTTACATCCATATAACAACTTTCTTTTGAAAAATGTGATTATATTTGTGTAACTGCTTCTCTTTTGTCTGGGCAATACATTGCTCAGCTGAAAGTCCTTATATTTGTTCTTCTGTTGTACTGTAGAACTCTTTGCTGCTGTGAATAGACCATTTTGGACTTTTCTACCAAATTTTAATCTAGATCATGTCTTTCAGAGGTGCTGTGATAATAGGTTTAATTATCTTTCAAAAATATGTATTGCATTGATGCTGGCTGGATGCCAGGCACCCACCAAAGCTTCTTTAACCCTCTCTTCTGCAGCAGGACAGGGGAGAGAAAACGTAACAGAAAAGTTCATTGATTGAGATAATGACCAGGAGAGATCACTCACCAAATAACATCATGGGCAAAACAGGCTCAAATTAGAGATAAGAATTGAATTTACTACTAACAAAATCATAACAGGATAATGAGAAGCAAAATAATACCTTCAAAACACCTTACACTCCACCTTCTCTCCTTCCCAGCTCTACCTCCTCCCCAATTTGAGCAGGAAGACAGGGAATGGGGGTTACTGTCATTTGTTTCTACCAATGATCAGAGAGGTAAATCCTTCCCCTGTTTCAGCGTGGCTCCTTCCTAAAGGAGACAGTTCTCTGTGAACTTCTCTGATGTGAATTCATCTCATGAGCAACAGCACTCTGTGACTTGCTGCAGTGTGAGTCCACCCCATGGCAACAGATCTCCCCAAATTCCTGTAGTGTGAGTCACTCTTCCACAGGGAGCAGTCCTTCAAGGACAGGCTGTCCCAGCATGGGTTCCTCTCTCCATGCATCTTCAAAGGCCTCACAGCCTCCTCTCAGGCATCCACCTGCTCTGGTGTGGGCTCATCCACAGGCTGTGGGTGGATCTCTGCATCCCCATGGATCTCCAGGGGCTGCAGGGGCACAGCTGCCCCACCATGGGTTGCACCAAGGGCTGTAGGGAAATCTCAGCTTTGAACACCTTCTCCCCCTCCTTCTTTCAACTCTTCATGCAGAGTTGTTCCTCTTACATGTTCTCACTCTGCTCTTCTCTGGCTTCAATTATAACTATGCAATAACTTGGTTTTTGTTCTTAAATATGTTCTCACAGAGGTGTTGCCACCATTTATAATCATGCCAGCCATGACCAGTGGCTCATCTGTCTTTGAAACTGCCAGGGCTTGGCTCTGCCAGCCATGAAGGAAGCTTCCAGCAGCTTCTCATAGAAGCCACTCCTGTAGACCCCCCTACCAAAACTTGGCCATGCAAGCCCAGTACAACAGTAATGATGAGTCAATCCATCCTGGCAATATTGACTGACCTTTCAAGAAATTTTTATTGGCTGAGCAGAGAATGTAGAAGAGACTGGGGTGTTTTAAAAGAAAAAAAGGTCACCTAAATATGAGAGGTTATTACAGACTCATGGTTTTTGCCATTATTCAAATTTCTTGCCTTGCATTTTGCAAGTGCATAAAGCCAGTTGCATAGTAGTAAAAGTACAAGATTTCTGTATTCTCACTTTTCTGAGAACTTTCATGGACAAATATAAACCCTGGCTTCAAATCACATAGCTAGCTATTAAGAAGAAATTACATTATGTTTGATCATTTTTCATTAAATTTTCCAGAAAATTTCTGCATCTTTATGCTAATAATTCAATTCTACATTGTAAAAAGTTTCTGGAAAGATTCTCTGCAAGACATTAATGAAGATGAAGATTGGCTATCTAAATTACATTCATATTAATTTTTTCTAATACATAAAATATTCATTAGTAGTTAAAGTTTCAACTATCAGTTGAGTTAGCTTATAATAAATTTAAATTTAGTGAAATATAGTAATTAAACAAGAAAAAATTCTTATTATAATTACTTCAAAATTGTTAATTGATACTACATAATATTGTCAATAAATATTAGACTTTAAAAGAGGATTTAGAAGAAACACATTTTCACTAAGAATAAAAAAGGGTTTAAAGTCATGGCAAATGCTTCACTTACATTTTAAAAGTGCCATGTAACTGATTAGTTTAAAAGATAGGTTTTAAAAATAGATGAAGACTTGGCATTTGGCTTATATGACAAAAAAAATCTGTGATGTGTGTTTGTTTGAATAGGATGATTGGGCAAATTTCTGCATCACTTTGAAATGAAAATGCCCCCAATTAAGTGTGAAACATTTCTAGGCAGCAACAAAATTTGTACTTTAAGGTGAATATTTTAATTTGGCTACAGCTTTCTAGGTCTGACAGGAATCTGAGGATGCTTGGGCACCACCCTTCCACATCTGGACACTTTAATATGCCAGAGGATTGCTGTACATCCTGACTCATCCTAGCTATCACATTTGTTTTCTCATTATTTTGTTAAAGCTACATAAAGGTACAAGAAACTAAGAAAAGGGACATATATCCGCTTGCTTTTACAGCTATAATTCCTGAAGACCTAATGCATAATACTTGGTTAAACAGATTTATCTTCTTCCCATACTGATTTGTTTCAACATTAAAACTTTCTCAGCTTTTCTGTAATGATGAAATCAATTTGAGAACAACCTACCCAGCCAGTGAAGCAGCAGCAGCAGCAGCAGAGGTGACAGGGTTAAGTCTGGCAGTGAGCATTAGTTTCCTCACGGACACCCAAGCAGCAGTCCAGAGCTCTGTTCCGACCTGGCAGCCCTTGTGGGATATTTGAACATCTCCAGAGAGCATGAGCAACCCAAAGCATGTGTCAGAAGGACATGGCACAGCACTTTGGAGGACAGTTCATGTAAGAGGGTGCAACCACTTTCCAGGTTCCTGAGACAAATACACCTGATGGTTTTTGCTTGCCCAGTCAGAACATTCTGAGTAATGATGGTCAAAAGCCATTGCTAGCAGTAGCATGGTGACCAGATGGATCTCCTTAAGAAGAAAATGGTGTCCAAGTCTTCAGTTGCAGGGACTGCTTGAGCCTGGCATTAATATGGATGGACAGCAAAAGATAACACCTGTATGCAGTGTGATCAAGTGGATGATCTGCTCAGCCTGGTAGCAAAACTTAAAGAGGAAGAGGCTGAGGGCTATAGGGGACTGTGAGGAGGAAATAGACTGCTGGAGTCACACCTTTCAATCCATTAGAGAAATGCAGTGAATGAAAGTTCAGCAAGAGTCAGAGAAGACCCAGGTATGATGGGCCAGTGCATATTGCCAGCTCATGTTCAGCCTCTTATCCACGAGCTCCTTCAAGTCCTTTCTGGTAGGGCAGTTCTTGCTCTTTTAATGCCCCAGACTGTGTTGATACCAGTGGTTGCCCCAACACTTGTGTAGTACCTTGCATGTGGCTGTTGATCACTACCTTCTGAATGCAACCATGCAACCACTTCCTTATCCATCTAACAGCCTACCCATTGAATCCACCTTTCTCTCTAATTTAATATTGTGGGGGATGGTGTCAAAGGCTTTACAGAAGTCCTGTAAATGACAGGACAAATGGCTGATAAATGACAGATAAATTACATCTGTAGCCCTTCTCTTGTCCACTGATGAAGTCACTCCATTATAAAAGGCTGCTGGGTTGGTCAGGAAGGATTTGCCCTTGGTGAAGCTGCATTTACTGTCCTGAATCACTTCACTGTTCTTCTTGTGCCTTAGCATAGCTCCAAGGAGGATCTGTTCTATGAGCTTCCCAAGCACAGAGGTCCGGCTGACAACCTGTTAATTTTCAGGGTCCTCCTTTCTACCCTTTTTGAATATGGGTATAATATTCCCCTTATTCCAGTCACCTGACACTTCAGCCTACTGCCATAGTTTTCAAATATGGAGAGTGGCTTGGCAACTAGTCAGCCAATACCCTCGGAACTCTGGTGTGCATCTCATTGGGTCCTGTACTCCTATGCACATTCACATTCCCCAGATGGTCACAAACTTGATCTTTGTGTGGGAAAGAGCTTTCTCCCCCAGTACCCATCCTGCTGTCCATCCACTCGAGAGATATGGGAATAGAAGTTTCCCTTGAACACTGAGTCAAAATTTGTTGAGTACTTTGTCCTTCCCCTCATTCATTGTAATCAGTTTACTGTTGTTGTTTATCAGGGGGAGAACACCATTTTTACTTCTCTTTTCTGCTAAAGTACATGTAGAAGCCCTTCCTCTTATTCTTTGTGTGCTTTGGCAGGTTCAGTTTCAGCTTCACCTTGGCCTTCCTCACCCCATCCCTAAATATCCAAACTTCATCTCTTGCCTTCCTTGCCCAGTTTGTTGTCCCTGGGGATTGCTAGCTCTTGCATTCTGTCTTCCTTAAAGATCTTCCAGCTCTGTTTTGCTCCCTCATCTCTGAGGGAAGTCTTCCAGGGGATCCTATTGACTATCTCCCTCAAGTGCTGGAAGTCTGCTTTCCTAAAGTTCAGAGACCTAACTTCACTTCTTACCTGACCTATATTCCTCAGAACTGCAAACTCCACAGTGCATGATCACCGCAGCCCAGGCTGCCTCCAGTCTTGATGTCCCAAATCAACTCATGCTGGTAATCATCAGATCCAGTATAGAACAAAACCAGTAATGTGCTGGTATAAAGGCAGAGGGCTGCAACCTGGCAGCCAAAGGCAGGAATGACTTGGATAATGCAGACACCCATCCTGCTACCTCTCACATGCCAAGCCAGTATTCTACCATTTGAGCTAATCCCTTCTGTGAAATCAGAGCACTGCAGATGATGCAACAGCCACAGTGTTGCAAGGGATAGTGTCAAACTGGCCCCCTGCAAGGGAGGCACCTGGGCGTTCCCACCACTTAGTTTCCTCTGTTCTTCTGTGTTTAAACTGGATCATAACAGGAGGTGTGTGAGAATAGTCACATTTTAGGATCCTTCTGTTATGTCCATGCTATGCTGTAACATTCAAACAATGGAACCATGACGCCGGTCTTTCTGTCAGAAAACATTTTTTATGAACAAATCTGCCTGATTAAAAAATAATGAACAGAACTTTCCTCGAAATTCAGCACTTGTTTTGAAAAACTTGTTGCTTCTGAGTCCGTACTGTCATAAAAAAGATTAATTTTCTAGGTTAATCATGAAAATATAGACTCAGGATAGCCACCTCAAAGTAAGAATTTTTTTTCTTTAGACACAAGGTGTCGAGAAAAAAAAAAGGCTTTTGAATAAAGCAATAAACCCTTTTTGCAAAGATCAAAGGAACCACATTTTTTCAATATGTGAGCTATGTCAGGAGGAATATTCCTGCACTTTCATAAGCTGTTTCCAAATCTAGGTATCTTCAGATCTAGGTATTTTACAGTGGGCAGCTGTATGAAGCTTATGTGTGAAGCATTTCAATGGGTAGGGAGTACTGCTGAAAAAGACTGCACTGGAAGTCTCCCCTCCGTAGGACTGTGTGGAAAGTGTCTGTAACAAATTTCTTTATGATTTCCTTTGTGATTTCCTAAGACATCACCGGGGAAACAAAAAATATTTCTTTTTCTGAGGGAATATTATTTTTTGCATACGCATGTAAAAATAACAGGCTTTACAAGCTCTCATTTACTGGTGTGGATTGCTGCCAGATGCCTTTCACTGTTATTTTATTATGCATACACCTGCTCTGTCCCTCCATTCCCCATTCTTTATAGGGGGCTTTCAGCAATAAAATTTAACATGTTTGCTGTTCTAAGCAAATTGTCAAAATAGGTTTTGATTGATATGCTAGATTGTAACTTGGTATAGAACTTTATGATCACAGATTGTGATCGCTTCAATAGATATTTCCCCTTTTCTACTGAACTTTGGTTGTTAACCTTTTCTAGGATTCTGTAGGAGGAGTACTCACTTCAGCATAAAGGATTTGGTAGAAGATTCCTAAGGGAGTTGATAAAAATTTCTCTGATTAAAAGCATACCTTGCAATTTATTTTTGACATTGCTAATTTATTTCAAATTAATTGCCTGATGGACGGATTGATGATTTACTCGTGGTCTGATCTTTTTAGTCCTGCCATGTTCTGTGCTACTGTTCATCAGCTACAAAATGAAGCCTCTATCTGAATTGGAAACTCATGTTTTCCGTGAGGTAGAATTTTGGAGTGAGCTGTTGTGCAGTGGTTGCTAAGCATGCTTCTGCACATACCCTTTAGCAGCTGTCACAGACACTGTAGAGTTATGCAGGCAGATTGGGAGGATCGCTCTATCATCCCCTAGTGCTTACTTGCCCTTAATCTCTTTTTGTAGCAGAGTTATGAAATGTATGAAATGTGAGTTATGAAGCTTGAATGAAGTCCATCTCTGTTGCATCCAAATGCTCTTGCATTTTATAATTTCTTGTGTTGTAACAGGCTTCTTGAAGTTCCCTCACTTCATACAGGTACCTGATCTAGAATATGGTCCAGCCCATGAAGGTCAGAGTAGGAGAATCATGGAGGATTTTCATCCCTTTTAGATTGTGTATTAAACAAATTTTTTATTATTTTTTTAAATTTACTAGTATTTTGTAGTCCTTTAGATGATGCAAAATTCATGGGGCAGTAGCTGTCTTATTAATATCATACAGCAGGGAAAAGCTGGAGAGAGATTACTGACCCTTAGCTTACCTAAGAGATAACTTTGATGTCTCCATGATTGTCTGGAAATGGGTATGTGACTTGTCAGGTCAGCTGTCTTGTTTGTGACTCAGTTCTCAGTAACTGTAGAAGAAAGATTCTGTTCAGCAACACAATGAGTAAGGATGATTAAAAAAGCCCTTCTGTGTACTATGGAGAAGTATGGTATATGTGTGTGTTGTACCAGCACATAAACTGACAACTATTTAAACAAATGCATGGCATATGACATGCTGGAAAATTAAAACTCCATAGAAAAAATATGATTTGATGTATCTGATTCTCAGCTGTACCTTGAGAAAAGTTTGTGAACATACTCTATATTAATTTGTGAAGAATACCTGCCTTCTATCAGTCTTGAAATTCGCACTTGACACTTTATTTGCAGGGAAATGAAATTAAATTATTTGCAGTGTCTTTTTTTGAGAATACATCACAGCCAAATCTGTGGATCACTCATTCTCTTTAAACTTTTCTGAAGGAATAAGCCCCCACTAAAATTGTGGAAGATCCAAAGTGACCTTTAGGGGGTGATGACCTTAAATCAACACTTGTACATGTTGGGCGAAACATAGGCTAGATTCAGCCTCCCAAGAAATTAATTATTTAATTTCAGTGTATAATTTTATTTGTTACACATGGAAATAAGTGACTGATTTAATTTTCCAACTGCTACCATCATAATTTTTTTCTGCACTGAATGATGTGGTACTGTGAATATCTTGTATATCTTGCCAGACTGCTGATGTAGTCGTGCCAACAGTTAGTCTACAACAAGTAGTAATAGGAACCAAACCAATTACTAGCACAAATACCCCAATGTACAGGTGTTTCAACAACAAAAACACATGAAGGTAAAACTTATTTTTCATGAAAGCTATTATTAAAGTGAGACAGATGAAGAGATTTGTTTAAAAAGTACACAAAATCACAGATACAGATTTGAAAATATTTTAGAGGAAGATGTTTGCTATTTTAAGGATTGAATTTTTGCCCTACTATTAACTATCCTATATAAAAGCAATTATTTGTTCTAATTGATTAAAAATACTGTTACAGAATCAGTACTTTACAGAGAAACCTAGGTATGGATATGCATGATTCTCTTCAGAATTTATTCAACATGTATTAGATTTATTCATGTTAGACACCTTGTGTGCTCCAATATCTTGACCACCTGTATTTGAACACATTTCAGAGAAAATGCCTTCATAGAGGGTGAAAGCATTTCAGTTCCAGTGCATCTGTTCGTACACTTGAAAGTAACATATAAGAATTAGAAGTTCTTAAAATGAGTTTTTTATTCCAGAATTATGTTCACTAGACAAAAAATATCAGGCTAGAGATAAAAACACCATTAATAACCATCTGTTTTACTGGTTTTGACTACGAGAGGAAATTCAAGCATTTTTTTCTGTCTTTTATCAAAATGCCAAATTAGGTCATGCCAGGAACAAGATTAAAGATATGTTCAACTAAGAACAGCATAACTAGTTAACTCCACATAAATTTCTTGTTTACACACTAGTTAGAAACTCATCACACTATACATGACTCCACTGTGTTGTCAGATAGTTTTCTTTTTTCATAATCTTTGTGTGTCAAGAGCCTTCATATGAATCTGAATTTGTGTATAATCACACTTATATAAATCTACATAGTATAAATTTGCAAGTGTTATTCATTTTGTGATTCAATATGACCTACATCTTTTGCTAATAATATGGTGTAATTCTTTTGTCAGTGTAGCTTTTCTGTTTGCAGTAACTGAGGATCTGTAAGCTAGTGATTACAGAACATTTCAATTCAGTCACTAGATGAGAAAAAAACCAACAACATTTACCCTTCTCTGTTGTTGTTCAACAGCTACAAACTGATACCTCCATCTGAACTGGAAACTTAGGTAGCAATTATGGAGCACTCTATCTCCCACAGCTACAATCTCAGTCAAATGTCCTTAACTTCGTTTTCAAGAGACCATCTCTTCTGGGGTTTTCTTTGGGGATATTCTTGTCATTTTAACTTCCCATTACATGGATTTTTTTTTTTTATATATGTGATGCTTTATGTCATAGCTGTTTTTCAGCAAACAGGCAATTTATTATGTCGTGATTTCTAATAACACTGTACTCCCTGAATATAGAACAGTATTTGTATTAGTGAAATAGACATAGTTAGGCATACAGCAATCTAGCATAGCAGCAAAAATTTTTCATACTTATTGTTTGTTTACATACACACTGATGGCTGTGTGTATTTTTTTATATGAGTGTAAACATATACTATGTGACATAGTGAAAGAGGTTAAAACCAAGAAAAGCTGCAAATATTTGCTCCATTTTGCACATAGCCTGAGTATTGTGAAAAAAGCTAGGTCAGATTAACTTCAGTGAAATTAGAGTTAAGATTTTAATAACATGTCCTTTGGAAAACCTAGGAAAAAAGACCAATAAAGTAATGAAGAATTTTCTGTTCTAAATATTAGTGATCTCTCAAGAGCAACTGAGACAGCAGATTCCTTTTATATGAGAATTTGTGATTGACACAACTGAGTACAACAGAATCGGCACATAAATATTTCCTAGTGATGTTTGATTACATTGGTAGAGTGATCCTGCCTATTCATGGCATGTGATAGACAGACTCTTGGCAGGTAGCAATGTCTCTTACTGTATTGCTCCTAATAACTATCATGACATGTATTTCATGAAAAAAAACAGCCAACAGAAATAAAGAAGAAAGAAGAAAAGAGGATATTGTCACAAAATGAGCATCAGTACTATATATATACATATATATATATTCACTAATACATATGAGAAAGGGAGTTATTTAAATTCTGATTTCCTTTGGTCTGCTAGTTAAAAAAAAATCAAATTCAATTATTAATCTGGAAAGCTAAGTCACACACATCATAAATTTGCATGTCATTGTTAATCACACACGTTTAGCCCATTCTTTAACGGTTTGTAACTAAGTTATGTAGTTATGGCTGATACTGCCACATACATCAAATGAAAAGTTTTCTTCCAGACAGAATATGGAACAGAATTGTTACAAAACCTACAAGTAGAGAGCCCTGTGCTGGGATTTAGGATTCTTCCTTTTGTTTCTTTCTCTCAGGGAATTTTCTTCCATATGTGTTGGTAGGAGACAATAACGACTGCGTACCTATGAGAGACAAAAGAAGTGGCCACAGCTCAGGAGAGGGGTCCAGCTGGTAGCGCAGCACCCTCCGCCTGAGGGACTATACCCATATATACTAGTAATGAACTGTTATTTCTTTTCCCATATCTTTACCTGAAAGGCACTTAATTTCAAAGTTATAATAATTCAGGGAAAAGGGGGTCATATTCTCTATTCCAAGGGAAGTTCCCACCTTCCGTGGCAGACACCTGTCTTTCAAACCAAGACACTCTGATGTTTGGGACATCATTCCATCTAAGAGAAGATATACTGGACAATGTTCTCTTGAAGCCTAAATTGCATCTCTGAACTATTATCTGTGCATATTTTTTACAGTATAAATTTTATCAGGTATTCTTACATATCAATAACTTGCCGATTTCTGTAGAAAATAAAAAACATTTTTCTGAGAAACTCATAACTTCATTGACATGCATTGACCATTGTGGACATTACTTATTTCGAAAAAACTGGTGTAATTCCACAGTTCTGCACATATATGGCGTACATAGTATCTTTTCTCCATTGTAGGGAAAATTCATACAATATTCTTGAAACAGAAAGTTTTCAGCCATATGATGTTTTTATAATAATTTAAGACAAATGATGAGGAAAATCACCTCTCATAGAAAATGAACCAACCCAACCCACTAAGCTGAAGAAGAAAAATTTATGGAAAAACCAAGGAATAATTGTGAAAACACACTTAAAATAATGACCATAGGAGAAAAGAATATGACCATCAAAGATCTTTGGAGTTTTCATATAAGACAAAAAACTCTAGTGAAATTTTTGGGTAACTGTAAGATTTTCTTTAAGTGAAATTAGTGCTTCAGTCTTTGACATGCAGACATGGTGTAACTAGAACAGATATTGTAACTGGGGGTCATTTAATCTGATCACCATCCTGGAGGCTGGTGACTGTGTTGCCACCTGCAACCAGTAATTTTGACAGCAATACTGTGACAAATGGGTGCAAAGCTCACTCAGGCTGAAGAGTTTGTACCTTTAAAATATTCTATATTTTCATCCTCAAAACCTAAAGCTGAGTTTTCAGTTTAGCGTGTGGAATTTAAGCATAAATATTAAGGTATACACCTTTAACAGGAGTCTCTGTCTAATTTTGTCAGAAAAGATGAATTATCAGAGCAAATGAAAGTGGCAGACTCCCCTTGTGATTTGTGTTCTTAGGTCTGAATTGAAAAGGAGATTTTAAAGTATTGTTTTACTTACAAAAATCTTGGAAAAAGCTTCACTATGAAGCCTGTTAACCAGCTGATTTCCTTTGCATCTTAAACTTTTCACAAGGTTTTATTGTCTTGCTTTAATGATAATCTTCTTAAAACTAGGTGGAATAGTGTGTCTCATGATTCCAGAAAGTGAAAGTTAAAGAGCTAAAATTAACTGTAGCTAATAGTTATATTATTAGTATAGTATATAGTTATATGTATAGTTAATTAACTAGTTTGATTCAGAGTACTTGTAACTTGATTGATTTAGTATTTAAAGTTACATTTTGGTTATAATTTGAAAATTCAGTTATTCACTTTTGTAGTTTAAAATAGTTTATTATGGTGAGATTTTGCTTTTACACTGAGAGCATAGGTCAGGATTCTACACGTCTACAGACAAGCAATTATCTGCTTATATTTGAGTTAAGTTTTACAACTCTAGATGTTAAAAAGAAGAATTTTGATATTTATTCAGCTTTTTTAAAAATTAAGTGTGTCAAAAAGGGTGCACAGATAATTTTTCATTTAATCTACAAACAGATTATCAAAGAAAAGAGGTCTTTTGGATATTCTAGGATACTACTCATCTTCACTTAGGTGCAAACACTTGCTAACTTCTAAAAATGTGGCTGGATGTTGACTGGTGATAGGTAGCATGCTGTGTCTTCTACATCTTCTAAAATCCTTTCCAACTGTGATTATGCCACGCATTTTCTCATGCTCTTTTGAAGTTTCCAATGTACCTACAGGGAATAAATATTATTTACTGAGATTGTAAACTGTTCTTGTTGTTTGTTTCAGTGGGAGATGTGAGAAACACAAATTGTTTCTTTGAAAAAACAGCTCTTTGAAAAACATGAATAAGTTAGCCTCCTTCTGTGCATTTGCTTTGTTGTCCTACTTGTAAGGACTATGAAAAGGATATCTCTGAAGCACTAGGTGGCTTTTTCTTAATACTGCCCTTAAGGCTTATGCACACTGACTAGGGCTCGTTCTAAAAATAACAAAACTGAATTTACATAAACTTTTGTTCTGCCACTTAGGTCAGCCATGAATGGATCATTTCTTGCTGCAATAGTTCGTATTATGGGTTTCAAGTCTTTTCTTCAATTAGATTCTGTTGCTTTGAAAGCTTACCATCTTTTATTTGTGCAGCTTTGAGACCTATCAAGAACCCCTTCAAGGCAGTCAATTTGTAAAGTAAACACAGAGCAACTGGGCTTTACAAAAGCGATCTTTTTCCCTCAGCTCATCTTTCTTCTATTTTGTAACTGAATCTGATGATATCTGAGCTGATTTCATTGTATAGTCAGGCCTGGTTCCCCACAGCTAGGAAATTGTGCTTAATCACTTTTCAAGACCACAAGTACACACTTGAGCCCAAACTTTTATATCAAGTTACCTTTTGTTAACTATCAGTTTTTGAAGTAATTTCTAAACATTCATAACTGTAGGCTGCTTTCTTAAAAGTCTCTTTCCAAAGCATAAAACATATATATATATATATATATATATATATATATAAAACATATATAAAACTTTGAAATATCTGCTGATATGAAGTTTTACAGAACATAGATAAATGCTAAAACTCAAATTATAGATAAAGAATAATAGCAAAGTTCTTTGCTGACTGTTTTATCACATTGCAGTCCAATGCTAAAATATTATATATAGGGTTGTCAGAATGTTTCAGAACAACTACTTTCTCTTTCATCAGTTTTCTTCTTAATAAGGTTGGCTGGAAAACAAGGGTTCTGGTTTTCTATGTAAACTTGGAAGCTTTGAAAATTTCTGTTCTGCAATGAGATGACTGAGGGATTTATTTTCCTTGAGACAGTCTTCTTCAGAGAGAAGACTGATGATAACAAAAAGTAAAATTCTCACAGGTTTCTTCTGGGATATGAAGCATTCATAACTCATCTTTCTATATGTCTCTATAATTTGAGTATTGTTCATTACAAGTTTGTATCTTTTTCTGGCAAAATATATTACTTTGCACAACCATCTTGATCATGAGAGCTTCTCAAAAAAGCTATTTCAGAAAAAAAGAAAAAATTAAACTTTAGTAAAAAAAAACAAATCCAGGAAGAATTCATCATTTTCTCTTAAATATGAGTGATTTTTGCATTGGTAATATACTTCGTAGAACAATTTTCATTTAACAGTTCTTTTATTATCAAGGATTTCAATACCATATGTATTTCATAATAAATAAATAAGACCCATTTCCTCTTACTACAATTTATTTAGAAATTACTAGATTACATCCTGAGTTTCATTCATACCTTCAGAATAGTTTGTGAGCTTAAATAAAGACACATATATTTTTTTAGCTTGTCTTCAGCAGTGTAAGTAAAAGTGGGTTTGTATTGTCGTAATTTCATCTACTGTCTTAAGTCCTAGTATAATGTAATTTATAACTGTTCCAAAGAGTTAAGCAGGATACTTTAGGTTAGGCTGTAAGTGTTCCAAAGAGTTAAACAAGATACTTGAGGTTAGGTTGTAATTTATTACACTTTTTTCAGATATATCCTAAAGTGGAGAAAAAAGAGTTCAAAGAATCTGCTCATATTAGGACATCTCACTTCCTCATATCTCTCTTTCCTTTCTTCATTCTTTCTTCCCAGTTGGAGTGAAAAATTGTTGCTGTTTTGTAGACTGAGATTAAATACCTTATTCCAGCAGTACCAAGTACCATCATCTCAGATGTTAGGTTGGAGGATTATCCCTTCCTTTTTAATTACATACAACCATAGAGTGGACATAGCTGTGCTTGTACACAATTAGGGGAGTCCTTCATCTGCTTTTATACCGACCCTATTTTAGAGATGGACAGCATCTCATAAAAATTTGAGTAAGGAGAGTGCATCATCCATGGATATATTTATCTGGACTTGAGCTCTCCACATGAAGATGTAGACATTACTACTACAGAATTGCAGCTATTTCCCAGAAATTGGTTATGTGATACAACCTAATCTTGCTCACAGCAAGAGAGTTGGGTGCAGACCTTTGGTACACATTTCCAGACTAAGCTTGAAAGTTCATTTTTCTAATATACAATTCTCCATTCAACTAGATTAGGTGCGTTAGAAGCATTTTTAAAGCCTATTGGCAAACAAAGCTTTGGGAGAAACCTTACAATTTAAGAAATGTGTGAGATCCATCTTTAAACAAATTAATACAATAGCCAGTACCTCACCTTACCTTTAAGCTAAATACTTTGTCAAATTGTCTTGAAATCACTGTTTCTGTGTTATTTCTGCTACTGGTATCAGTTTGTGTCCTTCCCAACAAGCAGCTCAAAGACTGCTTAGGCCTCAGTGGAGAAGTAAAATCTTGGAGGCTAAGTCATCAGCAGGGCATCTAGTGATCCCAATGTTCATTACCCAAGACTGCAGAATGATTCCTCTTTTGAGACTGCATTCTTTCCCTTTTTTCTTTTCCATTCTTTGTAGCATCTGTGTCTGCCTTGGAATCATGCTGTGTGAAATATTCTGTATAAAGAAATCTTCATCATAGCGTGAAATATGTTGTCTCTTAAGCCTTAGTTAATAATAATAATGACATGGTGTTTAGAAAGTGATATAATAAGCTATTTACCTTAGCAACATTACTGTTGCTAATACGTGCTTAAAATGTTGTCTTCTTGTAATGCAGATATTGTACTCAAATTCTTCCTACTACCTTTTTTCTTTCAAACTTTAGAAGCTTCTTTCTGTGAAAATTTGTGAAGGGTGAGATGGTTTCCTTCTTGCTCCTCCATCATGCATTCTAGACTGTTTTGATATTTTTTACACACTGTGTTTGTCAAATATGTGAATGCCATCCCTCTGTATTCCTGAAGGGTTACAGGACTCAAAGATAGAAGAATGTTTCTGCAATAACTCTATTTCTGAATATGGATGTGGTTACATTTTTCTTTGCATTTTCTAGAGAGTATCAGCACTATACTGGTCTTATTTCCCTGATTACTATTAAAAGTTGGTGATCTTTATTTGATTAAATTTTGGTTAGAAAATAGAGAGGTCTTACCATTCTAAGCATATTCACACACAACTCGAGACACTATTCTCTCAGGCAGTGTTTTCAAACCACAAAGATTAGGAAATGGTTCACATTGATTTTGAAAGTCTTTGTTAATGTTTGACCATAAAGCTTTTCTAATGGGAAATGTAACCAATATGAAAAATATTCTGGATAATGTTTTGAATCAATACTTGCATGGACATATTTGCACAATGAATATAAGGGTCTTATGTTGACAGAGCAATATAAGGATAGTTCAGATCACATTTATGGAAAATGCCAATTCTATGCATCTTTCACTGATCTGCCCATGACATCATGTCTGAAATTCACACGAATAAGAAAATGAATCCATATAATAGAAGCTATAATTTCCCAAGATTTTAGTGTAGACTATTGTTCAGTCACATACCTTCATAGATATCACCTCACTTTAGAAGTTTGTATCTTAACTGTCTTAAACATGAAAGTAAATACACTTACTAGCTCCTTAAATTTTATTTCTTTCTTTTATTTGAACCTACACACTTTTGTGTTCTGAATGCTGTTTTGCTATTGCTTATACTGGGTTCTCCTCTTCTAAGATAAAAGGTTTGGTCATCCAGGCTTTTGCAGTAACTTGAATTCTGCCATTGGTCTTCATTCTTAATCATTTTGGGTTGCGGGCTGACATTTTTGGTAGAATTTTTGGATCCCATTTCCTTCAGTGAACAGGATAATTTCTAATTTTATGCTTAGAAGAAAAGGAAATGCTGCTTTACATACATTCCCTAACAGACATACTGCCTTCTTTACTGTGGTGGCTTTTTTTTGTTTGGTTGGCTATTTTTAGCTGCTTGGTTGGTAGAGGTTTCTTTGTTTGTTTGTTTGTGGGTTGTTTTTTGTTTGTTTGTTTAGTTGGTTTGGTTTGTATTTTTTGTTGTTGTCTATTTTCTTCCATTTTCCTTGTTTGTCTGGAATATTGGTACAAATTAAAAGGATGCTTCATTCCCTACAAAAAATATTTTTTAAAAAAGGTCTTATTGAGAACTCATTAATTTTAGGAAGAGTAGGTTACTCCTAGTGCACTGTAAATAAAATTTTATTATTTATTGCAGTGTCATAGGTGTTCAGTAATAATAAATGCCATATCAGGTAAGACACTAGTAAGAATTCTGCATATGTGAATAATTCAGTGGTTCTGTTCAGACAGTGAGAACAAATCATGAAGCCTCCCGGGCTTCCAATGAGCTTAACGAATATAAACAATGAATTAATTTTAGGTCAGGGATATAACTTTGAAGTACCAAAGCAATTAGAGTTTAATTAAAAAAGATGTTCATGAAAGGTAGTTCACATAAATTGTGTTTGGGCATAAAAAATAGCTTTCAATACTGGGCTGAAATTCTTGATACAAATATGGCCACTCAGCTATTTTTACTTTGTAACTGTTTTCAAAATCAACTCTTTGAGGGTTTCTTGAAGAGTAGAAGTGACATACAAACTTCTGTCCAGCTGAAAAAGATGGTGCAGAGGTTCAGTTGGTCTATATAGGCCTTTTTATATTGTTTAATTCTGTCAATGCCATTTTACTAATACTAAACCATTAAAGCATCATTAGGGCAATAACAAATGATACAGTCTGTGTGAAGACTCATTCTCTATTTTTGGGGTTTTTAAAAAATAATTTCCATAAATTAAATTGGAAATAGAGAGCAAATGAAGGCTATGTTGCTATATACTTAGTGACTCTAACTCATATTCTGTGCTACAGCACTTTAAGTTGTGTAGTTATGTATGCAATCAACCTAGTGCAAACTCATTGTCCAGAGAAATTCTCTGACATAGAGGTTCCAAAGCTGTTTTAAAACTATCCTGACTGTTTCCTCATATGTCCCAGTCATGGCTCCTCTAGGCCTGAGAGTGTGGATTCACTATTTATTTGTCAGCAGGAAAGAATCTTCAAAAGATTTTAAATTTAGACTTAGAGATAGCTCTCTTCTCAGGATCTGATTAGCAACCTTTCATTTTGCTATTACTAAAGGCTGCAAATTACAGAGCTATGCCAAGGGATAATGCAATACTACAGTAAACAGTGACTCCTTTTGCCTTGTCATATCTAGTTAAATTGTGGATACCTGTTTTGACCATATCATAATGCTTTACTATGTGGCAGAAAATCTGCAGTAATCATAAACAGTATATGGTGGTTAGAGTGCTCTGATCCATTTAGCATATTTGAGTATATCTGTGACAATGAAGGTTTTAAAGTGACTGAAAACAAGAATTTTGTAAGTTTTCAGTACTGAATATATGAAACACTTAACTGCTCTCTGCAGTCTAATTGCCAAACAAGTTTCTTGGAGATCTCAAATATTCAAAAGTGAGCATTTGGCTATTGTTTAAATGTGAGCATACGTGTGGAGTACAGGGGAGATAACACTAGATGATTCGACATAGCCACTTTTGAACTGCAGATTTAGTCTGTTCTTATATTCATTTATCAGTGCTGTTTTTAGTTGCATTAGTGCTCTCTTGAAACCTTTTTTGTATTTTTTTCCATATATTCCTGATAGCAGTTTTCTTACACTGGAAAAAAAGAAGTAAAGATTATTTTTAAGGCATCAGACAGTCTTTGCATCTGGCTAATAGCCTATTCTGTGTTTTTCATTCTTTTGCTCTCGATCCTGTTTTTACTCCATCTTTTACTATTCCAGTCCAATTCCAGTATTTGTCCCTTCCAATTAGGCATTACTGGCTCAACTACACCGATGGAAGAAACAGCAGTCATGCCTTAGAAGGTGTCATAGACCATTAAAGACCTGCTGAAGGGCCCCCAGACTCTTGTGCACGATCCACAGTTGCAAGAGCCAGTGTAATTCTCCCCCCCACTGAAGAGGTACCTGGGCGTTCCCACCTGAACCTGAATATACATTAACCCATTGTGTTGTGTGTGCTTCCCCCACCCCCAACAGATCAAGATTGACACTATCATTTCAACCAACAGACATCTAAATTTCGACAATCAAGCCTTGTTTCTGAATTAATGGGTGGTGATACCTTTCTTCTCCACTATCTACTGTTATACTTCCTTTTTCTTTTTTCTTTCTTTTCCTATTTTCACTATTTTCTTAAGTGATATCTTTATACTTTTATATTGTATATAACTTAGATAATAAACAAAATAGCTACATACTTCCTTTCCATTGCGATCAAATTGTCCTAAAATAAACCTGCCAAATATATAAAAATATAAACACAGATCATTCTGTGTCATTTCCCTCTAGTCCAAGGGATGTATTAACATCCAAGGGATGTATTAAAAAGGGATGTTTAAAATATGTTCAAAGATTTCTTAATTTTGCTAACCAGTATTTAATAGAATTTTATTCTAACGCTTTCCTTGAGAATTTTGTTACTATTTTTCATATCTGGATCAATTTCAGAGTTTAGTGTTTTTAAGCAGACCTTTATGTTTTTACTACAGCTTATTTAATTAGTGCGTTTTATTATCTACCAGATTCTTAATATGCTCTAATATTCCTCTATGCTCATTCATTGATAATTCAGTATTTAGAAAAAATGTCTTGCTTATCCAGTTTTATGAAATTTAGATATTTATGACCCTTTTGCCTGACACGAATGTCATTATAATCTGCTTGATTTTGGAGTAGTTTGTTACTTAATTTGCATGTAAGTATGCAGTAAAGAAATTAGGAGTAAAAGATTTTAAGTAATAGAACAGCAGAGTTAAAAACTAATCATTAGGGATGATGACTAAAGCATATGCAGGATTTGCTACCAAAGATTCAATCTCCTACTGAAGCAGTCTTGCTCTTTTTACTCTTTTTCACAGTATGTTCTGCATATATTTCAAGAAGGGAAGGATGGGTGTTTTCAGCCAGAAGAGCCTGTAGCCTGATGCTTCAGCCACTCTGGGGAAACAGGGGAGAACTTCCTTTATCACAATTTAAGAAATCTGTCTGTGTGAATAAAACCCTTATTTTTTCCCCTTGAAAAAGGAGCTTCATTTAGAGGTCTGATCAAGTGTCATGGACACTGAGGAAAATCTCTGTTACGTGTATTAACACACAGGAGACTTCTCCATGCATTTAAGTAGTCTCCATGCATTTTAAAGGTCCTCAAGGAAACTCTGATTCAACTTTGCCCTCAAAGTTTCCTATTGGTCAGATTTATTATATATTGAACACCTACACCATGCAACAGACCTTCCAAAATTAGTATCTTCAGATACATGGTTAAATTTGAACTTCCTATTTCCCAATTTAAATTATTTAAATCAAAATACCATGACTTTTTCTGCCTATGCTACACATCAAAATACTACATAGGCACTGTTTTTGAAGGTGTACATAAAAGGTTATTGTTAATAATAATAAACAATCCTTATTATTAGCTTGATAATAATATTAAAAATAATAACAACTATTTTGCTCTTGATTATATTAATAATGATGGCCTTTTCAAAGTCACAAATAGTTCTGGAGAAAAGACAGGGTGAGGGGAATTGACACTTAAAAGTTCTTACTTTATGTCAGTTGATGAAATCAGAAAAAAAAAGCCTTTAACATTTTAAGCATGAATTGAAAATAAGTGTATGTTGAAATATTTAAGAAAAAATTTGTTTGTTAGAGAATTTAACACATAAAAGACAATTTGGGAAAATTTTATTGTTGCTGTACAACAAAATGTATCTTACTGTGAAACTGATTGTATGAACTAAGTGGATGCAGATAAATGCTATCAGTTCCACTATCATTGTTAACTATTCATATAGCATAAATTACATGGCCAGGTTAATATAAATCAAATTAAATAATAAGCTAAAACTATACTTTCTAAACACTCACATCATTGCCTAGTAAGTCAGTAATTGCACTCAGGGTATTTGTCCTGATATCTGCACATGGTGGTACTGTGGGTTCAAATGGCATCTACACTGTCAGTGATGAGGGGGAAAATATCCACACCATAAGAAATGCAGATTATAGACACCCATGAGCACTGATAAATCCTATAATATTTTTCTGCTTGCTACTGAATTACTGTATTTCTGTGTTTCTGCATAGTAACCTTGCAGCTGGAGCATGATGCAAGGCATGGTTTTCCAAAGGTTGCTTTAAAAATTTCCCAGCAAGTTCCAATAATTTCTAGTGAACAGACGAAATATAACATTAATTCTAAACATATGCAATAAAATTAACAAATTAGGTTTGGCCATTGCAAATTGAGATGCTTCAATATCATACTTCCCCCTTAATTGGCATAAATTTCTATGTTGCAACATGCCCTGGCACATTTTTCCCCTCTTTTTTCCTCTTGATACATTTCTTATTGCTAATGTAAAATTTTTTTTCTTTTTGAGGTGGCAGAAGAAAGAGAGGGACTTGGATGTGTAGAAGGTTAATGTGTGCTTCTGCTGTGCAGAAACTATTAAATCACTGAATGGTCTCTGCTACTGTTCTAAAGCAAGAGTTTCATATTCCACTTTTGCATAGCACTTTTAAGATGCAAATAGTGATTTCTGGAGCAGTTTTGAAAATGAACACTTGAAAAGAAGTGTACTGAAAAGATTTAGTGATTAGGCTGATATTCACCATCACTTCCATTGTAAAGGAAAGAGGAAATTTGTTTATGTTACAAGTTCTTTGTCTCCCTTCCAAGAAAGAAACAATTCAACCATAAAATGAGTAAATGCTCCACTAGGGAAATCCCACAGCTTTCCAGATATGCTATGAACAGTGACGAGTGGATTTGGGGAAGCAGCCAGTCAGCTAAGCAACTAAAGGGCCACAAGCCCATGACAAAGCATTGATTGACAGTTCAGAAGCAAGCAACAAAATTATTTATCTTTCATATGAATAATAAAAGTTTAGGACTCCTAAGTCAAGCTGATAATAGACTGGAGAGGAGTGGGAGCTAAAATAAATAAAATGCTGTGATGTCTTTGCCAAAGTAGAGTAAATCCTGGAAGAGACCAATTAATTAATGTCACTCTGAATAATGATTTGTGGTGGTATCTGTAACAGAAGATCCCTCAGACACTGCAAGCTGTTGCCTCAGAAATTGAGCCTCTCTAATTAGGTAGATGGCATACAGGGTGGATCCTTCAAGATGGTACACCGTCTGGTCTGACTAACATACAAAACAAGCGTCAACAGTGATGAGGCTAGCAAAGATAAATGGAAATTAAAGCCCCAGAAACAACAGTGCAGGGACTTGGTGTAGCAGATCACTGCAGAAAAACTCCTGACGATAAATTAGAATCAAATGATCTACTTAAAACATATGGAAAATGGCAATTTCAACTGCACCACATTTCAAGGGTGGTCAGTCCACGTTTTTGAAGACTAAAGAAATGCAGGGATAAAACAATTTACCAATAGAAGATTAAGTGCCAGAAACTCATATACAAGGAAGAAAATAATCAGTTTTTGAGTAATTATGTAATATATAATTTTTCAAAAGCAAAGGCCAGTACTTCATGTTCAGTAAACAATGTTCTTGGCATAGATTAATTACTGAAATACGGTTTAGGTGAACATTTCCTATAATGTACCAAATATTATAGGTGCAGGGAACATACAGGTAACAAAAGTTGCACATGAATAGCCTAAGTATAAAGGGCACCCTGAAGCCATTCAAAAATTCATTTAAAATCTGAATTTCACCTTATTCAGAACTGTTGACATAAGTAATATTATAGAGTATATTAACAACTAATCTGATGAACAGCCTAGCAGTCTTGGCTATGATATTTTGTGTATCAGTCCTGTACCTTCCCATGAAGAATTAATTGTTGTGAGACTCTTTTCCTTTCCTAGCTGACAGGGCAGATGTGGAGGTTTGTACTGGAAACAAAATGAAACACAACCCCTAAAATAGTGTTTGGTATACGTGTCTTTGGTCTCAACAACAAAGTTCAATATACTTCACCTAATTACTAAGCCAAGCTATTCAGAAGTTGCGGCAAACTACATTTAGGGATAATATATCCTACTTCATCCACCAGCTGCTAGAGAACCTTCTCCATTGGAGGAAGAGGATACATCTGTGTACAATTATGTCTCCACATTTTGTTTCTCATTGAATATATGATGCATTGCTTTGTAGTTCAGAAATCCTTGAGTGTGTTTTGCTGAAGTAGGAACCACTATTCATTGTGATGATTCTTCCCTTGTTTGTCTTCACCCAACTCATATTGAACACTCGTACTCACAATAGTTGTTCTGTTTCCTAGTTCAAAGTCATTCTTGGAATCCAGCTCTTTGAAAATTTTTCATCGCAGTGTCCCATTAGTCATCATTCTTCTGCTTCAGCTTGTAAGTTTCATTTGGGTTTCTTTTGTTTCTTTCTCCTTTAGCAATTATCTTTTGGCACAGATGTGAATGTACCCTTGTCATTTCCCATCCAAGGGTTCACTGTAGTGGTGAGATAGTGAAAGTGGCTTTAAAGCTGGGGAGCCTCAAAAGCTAATGACTAGATAGATGAAAGATCAACTTTCCTGAAATTCAGCCTGGCATCCTAAGCCCCCCTAGTTGCAACCTATATTTCATGTTCATTGCTAGTCGTACATTCAAACCTCCCTTTGTACTAAATGTTTAAGACCTGAGTTGTACAAACAAAATTACATGCATGCCATTTCCACTTGCTTGTAACTAATGGTGCGCATGGAGGTACCTTGCTTGCCTTTCAGCACATGTGATGCCTTCATTCATGCCTACAAACAACTGGGAGCTGTGATTGTTAATTGCCTTGATAACTACTGACTGTATTCATAGGGCAACACTTCCCCTGTGGTATGTTTTATATTGGTTTTCCTAAAATATTTTCTTTTTTTTCTCCTGGGAAAGAAAAATTGCAGAAGTACCAACCAACCTTCATTTGAGCAAAGAAGGGATTAGGTGCTTAAATCATGAGCCCAAATTACAGGATGAAATATATTTCTTTCCTTAGAGAAAATATCAAATTAGTCACAGTAAAATTCCAAGGTAATTTGAGATGTTACTTTCTAAGTTTCATTTATGAAATACATGATACATTATGCCTATGACATCTGTTTTATTGAAATGTAAGGAGTCTTAAAAGACGAGCTCTTTGATCCATCTACCAACTGAAACATTAGTTTTCATGCACAATTGAGGATATATTTTCTTTTTGATTGACATTTGAAATGATAGAAAAATATATCAATAGTCCTCTTAAAAAGAAGCAGCACGGTTTCAAATTTGCATTTATTTATAGGATAGGATTACTAGAGAGACAACTATACTAGTGAATATTTGGTGAAACACAACCATATGCATTTATATCCATGCATATAAAGCATCCATTAGATAAGAATTTCTGGTATGCTGTACATATTCTTTGCAAAATTATTGCTAAAAGATTGCATATTATTATCATACTACTGGGAATGCTGATTTGCAACACTTCTGCTGCTTCTTTAATCTCTTGAATATAAAGTAAGTGAAATGTGACTGTGTAGCTGCAAAGTTGTATGACATCTTCAAACCGGGAAAAAATATCTCATCTTGATTTTCTCAGTGACAATGTATTTTTCAGGCTTTCATGAACATATTGCCTCTAAACCAAGTTACTTGGCTCTTTGTATGAATATTGAATTTGCCCTTTTATTTGAGGTTTAAGTTATTTCTAAAGATTATATCTCACTTTCCTTCTTACAGTCATTATATTTTTCCTTAAATTTGCAGTCTTCTATTTGAGGCTTGGGTGTTTTTCCAGAAACAATATATTAAATATTTTCACCCATGGATCACATGGAAGTAAATTCTTTTATTTATTTTATTATCTCCTTTAATGAAAATAATAAATTTTATATCTTGAAATAAAAACGGTTTGGTTGACTGAAAACAAGAATGAAATGTTAATTTAAAAATTCAAAATAAGAAATTTACAGAGCAAGAAAATTATATTGACAAAACCACTCTCAATTTGTGATGTATCTATACTAAATCTATTATAAAATTTCAACTTTAGAAGTTTCAACTTTACAATGTTCTGATGAAGTTTTATTACTTATCTATCAATTGTCCTGTCAATGTTATGACTTTTTTTCTCCTTCTGTATTCTGCATAGCTTCTTACATAGCACTGTTAATGAACCCACCTGCCACTTCAGGCACAAAATGCAAGTATTACTCCAAGTTAGTATTTCTAAAGGCACATCACAATAGAAACATTTAAAAAATTACCAGAAATTATTTTCTGTGTAATCTGTAGTTAATATTGTCTTTTTTTTTTTTATTGTATCCCCTCCATAGCAGTGATCTAATGAATTTTACTCTTAGTATTAGTAACTTACTTTCACAATTTACCCAAATATGTTTTCCACGTTATTTATTTTGTTGAAAAACAATTTTTCCATGTAAGTTTAGCTCTGCTCCCTGATATGGCATGCTTTCAAATTAAATCTGAAACTGGAAAAGTTAATGATTACCCCGTGTCCTAAGAGAGGTTAAAAGTTCTGCCAGGAATGATGGATGCACTTTACTTTTGCAGAGAGTGTTCCTGATAAAGTCAGCTATTCTGTACTATACAACTCACCACTACAGAAAAGCTACTGTGTCTGTAACTGAGGCACTAAGAGGCTAAGGTTGTTTTTACAGTGCAATTTAAGGGTGTGACAGGATCTCATGTGGGATGTACTTGGGGTTTGTTGGTTGATATTTCTTGAACACTGATGATCTGGTGGCTTCAGCAGTACAGAACAAACACTCTTTCCCTCCATGTTCATGTGGTGGCACTGCTGGTTCAGAAGCCTCACAGTTCTTGTTCCATGTCTGATGACAGTGTAGCTATATGTAAAGCTGATTGAAATTATCTGATATAGAACTGGGCTCAGAATAGAAGTCTTCAGAGAAGGCATGCTCTGCTTTATTTTTTATAGAATAGCAATTCGGGTTATCTTAACTGATTGGGAGTAAACTGAGTCTCCTTTTCTCAGGACCAGTCAACCATTTTTAACCTGCCAATTACTCCTAAATGTAGGTTTTCTTCTGTTATTTACAATTGATTTTTTTAGATGTACTCTTAAATGACAATTTCATTTTTCAAAGGTTTTGGCTGAATGTAGGTTTAATTTTCTGAGTATTTTTTCTCTATTGGAATAAAAGCATAAAAGAGCAGAGATTCTCTGTCAGAATAGCATACTAGTTTGAGCTCAGCACATCTTCACACCTGAAAGTAGTATTTGTTTTCTCTTTTTTATCAGTATTATAAAAATGCAGAGGCAAGGATATAAATTAAAATCACTGAATTTATTTTGAAGATACATTTAAAATAATTTAAGCTATTATAAATTGTATTTATTAATTACAATAAGCATATATAACCCTAGGTTTTTACCATACAAAGTTCTGTAAAGGAGATATGACACATACCTTTCCATGCTGTTTGGTATTTTGAGAAGATACATGTTTTCCCGTAAGGTTTAAGACATGGATTTGCTCATTATAAATCTATAAAGATGGATTTAATTTACATTAAAAAAATTTTGGTTACTACTATTTTTAAAATTCACATTCAGACTAAGGTGGAAGTGAACAGATTCTATTCAGAAACTAGGAAAAAGTGTACAGATTGGCAAATGGAACTTCCTTTGAAAGATTTCAAATGCTTTTTAGGAGTTTACTTTTTAAAAATGACAAACAGGAAATTTAATCTCCAGCTGAACATAAATAACAACAAGACTCCATGACTCAGCATAAAGCTGTAAGCCTAAAAGGGTCATAAAATATGAAGCTGCCAATTAAAAAAGCTCATATATGAAGAGAGAAACAAAACATTTGCATTCCAGCTCCAGTCACTGCATACAGCCTGAAGGTGAAGAAAAATATGCAAGCTTATCAAAAATATCAAATGATACTAAACATTGTAGTTTTTTTCTGAATATATAGGCTGTTTCCTTTGTTAATATAGTATTTTTACCTAGTCTGAAAATATTTCAGGTGAGTTTCACATTTTGATACAGAATTGTGTTCATTTGTGATAGCCAGCATGTATGTGTTGCACTGCTGTCGACAGTATAGAAAAATAATGGGTATAATTTTTTCCTGTTTGCAGACAGCTTTGGCAATAACATGAAATGGGCAGAAAAAAATTCTCTTTGTTAGTCTTAAAACAAAATATCTACTAAATTAATAACAAGCATACCCTGAAACAGTGTGGCATTTTTATCAGTATTTCTAACTCAGGAGTATTCACAATGGTTATATAAAAATATATATGTAAAAATATGTATATATTCCTATAATACACATAAGAGATATACTTCTATATTTTAAATGTATACATTTTTACATCTGTGTATGTGTATATATATGCATATATGGACATGGAAAGAATAGACTGGTTTCACAACCCAGTTTGGCTTATAATACAGTCTCCTTCTAGAAAACTTACTATGGTAGAAAAAGAATGTAGATAGAATAATAGATGGAACAATATTTTCAATAATACATATAAAATTTCCAAACTGAAAATTAACTCCGTTGGTGTAAAAGCTAAAGAGATCAGTTTCCATCTGCAAAATAAGCCAACAAATGAAAAGGAACTCATTTACTGGCTTCAGACAAAACAACATATGAAACTTTATTTGAAAATTAAAACTTTTGGTCCTCTAAAGAACAGCATAATTACTAATACAGCTAATCTCTCATCACCATCTATTTTTTAAGCTAAAAGCACCACCAGGATTTATGTCTGAGATAAAAACCTAAGGCAAGTACCCCACTTATGTGTTAAGTGAAGATAGGATTGGGGTCAGCAAGGTCTGGTATTCTTCACTCTCAGCAAAGCCCGAGTAAATACACTCTGTATTATGGATTCAAGAATAACTGCAGATTAACAGAGGTTCAAGGAGAATGAAAAATATAGCCTTAGATACACCTCTTAGATGAGGGTGAAGTAACACTTCCCATTTATTGATCTACTTTGCAAATTCAAATGTTGTGATGGAAAACCATTGAGATGGACAGCTTTTTCACATAAACCTAAAAAATTATATTGTTTATGATATATCTATTCTTAGAATATGGAGTAAAGCATTAAGTTAGATTAAAAAAAGAAGCTTCCTTGATTTCAGGCTACCGTCTCAGGTTTAAAATTTGGTCTTGTGAAGCATCTGTTATTTTAATGATACTCCTAGAAATTAATTTCACATAATATGTAAATTTCGTTTTACCATATTATTTTTGAACCATACTGCTGAGCTCAGAAGAAGTCCTATTTCAGACCAAAAATCAGCTATTTGTGTAGCTACCAGAAATTAAGAAGTCAAGTGTGAATTATGGTTGGCAAACATAGCAGTTTGATTTGGCACCAGTGCATAATAAAAGTCTTTAATACAAAGAAAACTCACTACACTCATCCATGAAGGTAATTATATTTGCCTGGACTTCTAGTTCATAAAGATGAAGCATAATAAAAAAGGTTATGTCTGTCCTCACTCAAACCACCTGAAATTTCTTCCCATGTTATATTAAAATATCACTAAAACAAATTTGTAAAATAACTTCTCTCACCTCAAATACAATCAAATTGTGCTCTTCATACAAAGACAGGCATGCCTAGAGAATTGTAAATATGATGGTAAGCAAGGGAACACTCAGTAATTCACACTTATCTGGAAGAAGATTTTATTAGCATGAACCATTCCAATAGTAACTAAATACTGAAGTTCTGACATCCTGGGGAGAATGAACAAAACATTTCACAGCAGACATAGTGTTAAGAGCTGTCCTGTTTATGGTTTGCAATCAAATGATAGAGGCAGAGGATACAGACACACATTGCTTGGGGAGCTGTACAGACACTCAGTCCTGTCCAGCAGCCAGCACCAAGCACACACAGTCTGTACTATGGTCCTGCCCCAGCTACTCATTCACACAGTCTGACAAGAAGCAGTTAGTTAACCCTTGCAGCACAGACACAGGATAAGTGAGATTATGCAGAGACATAGCTAAAAAATAATTTAAGATGATAGGATGGTCTGCAGTGATCACATGCAGGTCTTAGAAAAGCTAATTGACTGTCCCATTTTACATTTGACTAGCCTATTTTATAATGTTTTTGCCTACCTTCCCTTTATTCCTTCCCAGTCCCCTTCTCCAGCACAGTTCATCAATCAGTTTGCACAGTCCCACTAGCCTTCCAACATCCTGGATCCTCAGGTTTTCATCCCTGTCAGCTGCAGCCCCTCTTCCCTACAGTTCCTTGGTAGCCCATCAATCAGTGTGTTGGCCAGGTTTACTTCTTAACTCTGCTTCCATTATGTTTACTTGTCACTTTTGTGTCTCTGTATACTTTGTTAATGGCATTTCCCTTTTCCTTGCCATCCCCTTTCACAAAGTACTTGATCATGTAAACCTACTGAAATGAACATTCCCACATTCCAGTAGCCCGTTATCTATTTCATTACTATTCTCCTTATAGTATGGATCAAATTTGTGCCTGTGTCCTACTGCTCATGGCTTCCTGCTTTAATTATTATCCCTTTCTGCTTTAAAAGAGAGCATTAAGGGAGCTGACTCTCCCTCCTACCACACTCACTTCCAATAGAGTACATATTAAAGTCTAGTTAGTGACAGATTGTTTGGTTAAAGAATGGTTTTGTTATAAATTTCTGCTTAAAATGTTGTTGGATAGTATTTTAGGTGATTCTGAAATGGACACATAGAGTTAGGGAGACTAAGTTTTAATATAATAAGCACTTCAACTTTAGAACTTCCATCATTTGAATAGGAAGTGAAGAAGAGCAGAAAATAAATTTTCTCTTCTTTCACAGGATACCAAACCTAAATTTTTTTGGGGTAACATTAGCCCTCCTTTGCTCTGTCCTCTTCCTCCAAATGTGGAATGATGCCAAAATAATTGAAAATTTTCTATGTAAATGTGAGTAGGAGCAGAGAATTGACAGAGGGAAGAACTCCAGCTGAGCTAAAGGAAGAGTTAAAAGTGGTCATGGCACTTATCACTTTGACAGATCTCTAAAAATTTGTACATATTAGATCTAATGCTGTGTATCTGAAGCTGTCAGCAAATATACCACTGCCAAAAATAACACCCTCAAAAGGAAAATGAAAAGGGATGCTAAAGGATTTAAAGTACTTATAAAAGGCAAAAGGAGAGGCTTAGGTGACCAGTTGTAAACTGCTTGTATTGAAGACACATTTTCTCCAATTACTTCTACTATCTTTTTTTTTTTTTTTTTTTTTTTAAGTGCTGGCACACGTACCTTCTGCTATTCAATTTGTAGCAGTAGAGACAGCAGCATCTTCTAACCTACAGAAATGGGAGGTGCAGGAGTACTCCCCAATAAACTTCTTTCATGACAGAATTTCTTTCCTCTTTCATTATCTGGAAGACATCAAATGCAATCCCAGAGGAGCTGACAAGAGCAGAAGCAGGTCTTAAGATAATTGGTATGTTTTTCGAGATCTATTTATAGAGTATAGAGAAAAGAGACATTTTGGTGAAGAAACAGGTTGGGTTATTGAATCATTTCAGGTCATTAGACAAGTTGATTCACTTTAAAAGGGGAAAGGTAGAGCAGCATGACAGAGAAAGAGAGAAGAACTTTTCCTTTAACTCTTTAATTGTTCTTTAACGAAGCATTACGGCTTCATTTGAGAATTTCATTCAATAATAGAAATAATAGAAATAACAAGAGGAGTGAACAATATTGGAATACTTTCTTGTCTTTGCTTAAGCTAGTAATATTAATTCCAGTATCTATTTTTGCTCCTAGATATTAAAAGTACAAACAAATTCATCTCCTTCATTGAAAACCGTGTACAGCAATAGATTACTCACAGTTGGCATCCCTTTATATCAAGATTCACTTTCTGGCTTGTGACTGTCTGGTGTACTACAACAGTCAAAAATACAAGAGTGATTATAGAAAATACAAACTGCTAAATCCTTTACAGTGTAGGAGACAAGTTACATAGCATGCAATATATTAACAACAACCCAGAACAAAGTCTGTGCCAGTTAATTGCCTCTCTCCCTTTAAATGTCCAAGGTCACTAATGGGCTACAAGCCAAACAATGTATTAGCCTTATTTTAAAAACAAAACTTCAATCTTCAGTCTTCACAGAGAAGTTGTTGCAGTATGGGCTGGATAAGAAGACAGTGAGATGGACTTCTATGAAGCCAGGATGAAAGCATTGGGGTAGTTCAGCCTGGAAAAGAGAAGGCTCCAGGAAGACTTTATTGAGACCTTGCAGTACTTAAGTGGGGCTTATAAAAAGGAGGAACAGTAACTTTTTACACAGACAAGTACCAACAGGACAAGGGGAGACACTTTTAAACTAAAAGAGGACAGATTAGGCTAGTTGTTAGAAAGAAATTCTGTACTCAGAGGGTGGTGAGGCACTGAAATGGGTTGCCTGAAGAAGTGGATGCCCCATCCCTGGAAGTACTCAAGGCCAGGTGGAATGGGTACTGGTCTAATGGTGGCATCCCTGTCCATGGCCAGGGGTTGGAACTAGATGATCTTAAAGGCCTGTTCTAGCCCAAGCCATTCTATGATTCTGTGATGAATGATCTGGATGGTAGGGCAGAAAGCTGTGCTACCAACTAGAAGGGTCTCAAGAGATTATTACTCATAGCTTACCTAGCCTGCTTTAAACAGAGAGACTTTGTATGGACAGGAAATTGAACTACTTCTTTGTATACATTCATCAGAAAGGAACTTTTAGAGGGTGATTTTAGCAGGTATCATGTAAGAAAATTGCCTCAGTAGCTGAGTAGCATAACTCTTCTTTGACTGCTACAATACTATTCTTTGAGAAGGAAACATTGCTACACCATTAAACAGGAGAAGACATTACTAACGCCTCCAGACTGACATGCCATTGGTAAAGACTCTCATATTGAAAGGAATCTGTTGCCATCTCATGAGAGTGCTTATAGAAAAGTAAGAAATTTGTAACAGGATAATTGGCAAAGCTGTTAATTTCCTAATATAGATCTTGAACAAGATCCTAATCACCACTTATTTCTATGCAAATGATAAAAGGAGTTATGAATCATCTTAGTAAAAAACAGACTTAGTCACTCTCTGCTAGGTTTTCATCAGTAACAATGAAGATGAACTCAGCCCATTAGTCAATCATTTCTTCTCTCTCTCTCTCTCTCCCTCATATATTCTGAGATTCCTTAATTCTTCAGAAGCAGACTCTTCTAAACACTCATGCCATGATGATTTTTCATCTCCCAAATCTGTAATGGTCTTGCTGCATTTATATATAATTGCAAAGGCAAGTTGAGTGGCTGGTGGAGACAAATGGAAAAATGTTTTTCACTTTCACTGTACCTGAGATTAGCTAAATTAACTCACAGTGTAAAGAAACAGAACTCCAGGCATCTGCACAGGATATGGTATCATATCTTGTGAATTCAGGATTTTTATTTCTAACAATCCAGTCTGGATGCAGTACTCCAGGTGGGGGTTTCAGAAGGACAGTGTAGAGGGAAAGAACCACTTCCCTTGACCTGCTGCCCACACTGCTTTGGATGCAGCCCAGGATGTGGTTGGCTTTCTGGGATGCAAGTGCACATTTTTGATTCATGTTCAGCTTCTCATCCACTTGCACTCCCATGTCCTCAGCTCCAGTTACCACTGCTTACCACTTGTAATTGGAATTACCCCTTCAAGGAGACTCATGCCCCACCAAATCCAACCATGAAACCAGCACTGCCCTGAACTGATGTCACTGCTCATGGTGGTACCCACCACCCAGTTCTACAGCCCATCTAACTCTCCACGTGCCAGCACGCTCACTAGAGTACCAGATACCCCAACTTCCCAGTCTGGTGGGTTTCAGAGGTACTCAGTCTCCACTGGGGTCAGGCACTGAGGGTGTTGCACCCCCACCTGTGGGATGGATGGAAGAATCATAACACCAGGGCTAGAGAAAATAAATATTTTTTAACATTTTGGATAGGATTGGGGTACCGCAGGAGGCTCCTGACCCCAGATTCACTGGATGCTCATGATTAATGAAATTTAGGTTCTATTAATCTTCTTCTGGGTCCAACTCTGCCAGCACAGGGCCTTACAGAAGGGGACGTGGTGGGGTCATGCCCCTATCCGCAGCCTAGTCCACATCCACCGGCAGCATCTCTGATGGGATTCTGTCCCTCAGGAGCCCCAGCTCAACTTTACCTTGGTACGGCTACCTCTGCAGGTCCCCAGTACCTCTCTCCATTGGACCAGCTCCTCCTGCAGTGGCTCTCAGTTCCACTCAGAGAGCACCTGGCTCTATGGGAGGGTGTGGATGATCTCCAGGAGCAGCATGTCCTTGTCTGCAGCCATGTCTGTGATGCTGCTGGGGTGCACCTTCACATCACCAGGCTCTGTACCCTGTCCTTGCTGCTTCCCTGCTTTGGGTCTGTTCCTGGTGAAAGACCATCCCCAGTTTCATTACTGTCCTCGGGACAACCTTGCAGAACTGGCATTGTTCCAAATGGCTGAGAATAGTCAGGTCCTGGCATGGGGCCAGAAGGAGGAGTCTGTGGGAATGGAGCTGTGCCATGATACCTGGGTCCTCAAGACTCCAAGGGATGGCAGGCAGACCAGTGGGGACCGGCGCTCCTTTCTTGAAGCCTTCATATTCACTGTGCAGAGAAGAGGAAAGAGACCCTGGCCCCTGTGGCACACTCCTGCACCTGCCCAGAGACACACTGTCAAGAGAGGACAGTCCCTGGTACAGTCCTGGGTTATTGCTGCCATGAGGGGCTGGCTGTTTGTGAGGTGCTGGGTGCCAGGGCACTCGCCACTCTGCTCCTGTTTATGGGCTTTTGCCATGATTCTGCAGCACTTCCAGTGCTCTGCAAAACCCACAGGACACAGGTAAGAGGGGAGCAGCTTCTGGGCCCACCCTGCAGCCCTTCATGCCTCTCCACACCACATCATGCAATACCATTCCATGTGAGCCCCAAACCCCCCAACCTCACACTGCAGTGCCATGCAGTGGCCACCAACCCGCATACACTCGGCCTGCAATTGTGCATTGAGGCAGTGCTTCTCCAGCATGTGCATCAGGAATGCAATCAACTCAGACATGGTGGGGATGTTGGAGCACTTCATGGCACCAGTTCTAGTGCAGCTCCAGTTCTCTGTGTCACCAGCACAGGCTGATGATGAGGATCTCCACTGACCTCTGGGTTCCCCAGTGATTGGTCTCTCCACGTGACTGGGACGGCAGAGGTTGAGGCTGTGAAAAGACACTGAGCTGCACTGTCCATTTGATAGCAGCAATTATGACACCTGTGGAATCTTGGTTTTTAGATTATCTAAAAGTTCAGAAGGAACTGTGTGAAAATTATTAGTGTTTGGCAATGGAAAAAATTTTTTTTTTGTGGATGATTAAAATGGGGTATTCTACCACAGACAGAAGCTGCACTGTGTTGTGATCAAAGATCGAAGACACATTTGATGTCGCACAGCTTGAGATTCCCAGCATCTGAGAGACTTAAGCTAACTCTTTCTGTGTAGTCTTATCTCTAATAAATGGTATTTGAATTGATACTTTGCAGAATCTGAGTGCCTTTCTTACTGGAATCATAACAAACCAGCAGATTCTGATGCAAAACAGATACTAAGATGCTGCTTAAAGCTGATAAACTGCAAGCTGCAGTGTCTGGAAGAAAGACAGGCTGCAGTTGCAGCTGAGATAAGTTGCATCAGCAAGCCTCCAGTAATGAAAAACAAATCCGTAGCCTAGAGGGAAAATTAAACTTGTAAGAGAAATTCTTGCTCTTCCAAACATGGTTATAAATATAGGATGACTAGCAAATGAAAATAAAAATAAAAATGTAAATACTCTGTATACCCATGTAAGCAGAAAGTCAGACTGAAGTTTTGGTGTTGCATAGAGATGACTGCAGTCTCTAATGCAGAGCCTTCCCTGAGTCTGAATGACTCCTTTGAAGAGGGTGAATGTCATCAAGGTGCTAGCAGGGAAAGAAACCTGTGATCCAATTAATACAGCTGCAAACTTCTGAGCCTGTCAGAACTAAGTGCAAACATTGCTATGTATTTGTGAGAAATATTACAACAATGCCACTGTAAACTGGAAGCAAGAAATCTGTAGTAGTTTTATCACTACGAATTAGAGTAACAAAAGTATACTCCTTCTCTCCTGAAATAAGACAACTTAAAAGCTGTATTCATATCCTGTATTGTTGATTTATGTCAAACTAAGTAATTGCCTTTTGTGTCTATTGCACCCTCATTATCCCTACAGGAGAGGCATCACCTTACAGAGATTTATGGCAGGGGGTTGCCAGGAAAATTATTCCCTTTCTACTCTTTCACCCCAGGACATTTCCCCTTCCATGAAGCAAAATGAAGCAAAGCATATATGAAACATTTCTTATAAGGGGTTGTTCTCACTGAATGGCCTGAAGAGATATTTCTGTTTGTATTCAGCACTTGTCAAAAAATGGAATTATTCTGTATGCAACATTTTCCATAGAGCTTCAAAACTTATAGTGCCGGGTTGAATCTGGCCATAGCTATTTGTTAAAGTGGCACCTTATTGCAGAGCAATGTCTGCCCGGCCAGATATTAATTGATATGCTTTGTCCAAAACACACAAATATCAAATAATAACTAAATCTTCACTATGGAGAATTTTGGCAGTGCTTCTCTTGCTAAGAGAATGTGTCTCTTGTTACCCATGATATTCATGTGAATATTAATTTTTAAGAACTTTTGAGAAAGAGTGGAGGAGAAGCAGGAAATGCGTAAAGATGGGAGAAAAATCCAACCTAGGTTCTGTCTTTCAAAAGTATTTTTTATTCCTTTTGGTGAGGGGGAGGTGATAATTTTCATTTCTCAGACAAAGAGCCACAGCTTTCATTTTACATATTTTACACTCAGGTACTACAAAACTGAGTGAGGAAATAGAAAGGGTTTTTTGTTACTTTCTTGGACACTTTTTCCTAACCCCTTAAGCCCTAAAATATTAAGACATGTAATGCTGTTGTTTGTTTAAGATACACAGATCAGTCAGATGTTTGGATTATATTTTTTTCCATCACTTAAGGTATGGGGTATAAGCAAAAGTTTCACAGAGCAAATAAAAATAAGCTGTTGTAAAATTTATAAGAAATAATTTTTTTACATTTCAAATATATGTACAGATTACAACTTAATGATTTTCTATCTTATGAAACTCAAAAGTAATAATTAAGAGTATGTTTTCTTTCTATTCAACTGACAGCTTAATTTATATATATATATATCTATATAGTGAAAGATATAATGTTTTCAGGAAGGAGCTCCTGAAAGCTAGAGAGGCAGATGGAATTACTGAAGCTTCCTTGAAAATACACCAAATTTTCAACAGAAGTGATTCTGCATAAAGTAAATGACTTTTCATGGCTTTTTCTCCTCCAGATTTTTCTTTTTTTTTTTTTTTTTGTTTCCGACTAAGATTTGTAGCAATCAAAATATCAAAATATACCTTCATTTGTAGTTTTGCATTTTCTTTTGGATATAGTTAACTACAATCATCCAAGATGATACTCCATGTATTAAGAACAGTTAATGAGTGGCAGAAGGGAAACTGCCAGCATTTAAATGGTGTTTAACAAAATAGCATATTACAGTGCTGCTCCAGAAAAGAATTTCCAATGACTTAATGGTAGGACAGTGTGTCTTACAGTGTGTCTTTTAAATACTAGGCCTTTGTGACTCATTAGCTAACTATCTAAACTGAACTCAATAAAAACAATGAACTGAAATTGATAACCTAATTTCAAAAATATGAATAATGATGAGGATGTTCTTCTTGATTGTCCTCATTTATAGGAACTCTCTCAGGCTAACAGAGACTGAGACAGAGTTTGTGTTTCTGGTTCTTTCAGTTAAAATTTTTCCAGTGTTTAGATTAGTTTACCACTGCTTGACAAAACAAAGGTCAAGAAGTGATGAGACTGTTGAACTACGGACATAGACAGCAGCAATGGAAAAAATCTATACAAGTTCTATATAAGATGATGGTGAGTTTTAGCACAGCTATAAATAGAAACAGCTGCCAATGAATCTTTTACTTAACATTAAGGAAAGGTTCTACTACTCACTCCAAAGAAATGTTAAGAAATTAACAAATGTAGAAATATTTCTTCACTTGCCAGGTTTTCTGTCACTCTCAGTAACAATATTAAAAATGAGAATTGCAGGCATATTTTACATTAGAGTAATTTCATTCTTTGTACAACATAATGAATTCTAACTGCCTATTCTGTTCTGCCCATTTGATAAAAATTTATAAATGTGTTAAAAAGTAAAAATCTAAGGTTTGATTGAAATGGCTCTTGAATCAGATTGGTTAATACTTAAGTATAGCATGGAAATTTACCATAGTGTTGGAGGTTGGATTTAGTTTTTTCCTCAGGAATTTTTTCTCCCATGGGTTGCTAAGACACAAATAGCTGAGCTGATATCTGAGTATTTAAGAGACACAAAGCACAAGGCTAGGGGGCCTTTCTCCTTGGCAGGGTGGGGCAGAATCGCCCTCATGGACGCAGAGCCTGAAAACGGGAGATTTTGGAGACTGAAAAGCAAGGGCAGGGGGGAGGTCACGCCCTCTTGCTCGGGACCCTCGGAGCTGGACGGTCGGAGCTGCTGTCTGCTGAACCCACGGCCCCTGAGAAGCCAGCGCAGAGCTGCCGTCTGCTGTGAGTTTTCTCCTCTCTGCCCCATCGGGAGCCGACCTGCCTGCCACCAGCCTGTCTCTGCCCCGCTCCTCCTCGCTGCTCCGAGTTTCCTCGCTACATTGTAGCGGGGCTCTCCCTCCACGTCGGGACCTCTTACCGTCCCAGCTCCCTGTGTCCCGGGATCCTGCTGTGGCACCAACACCAGCTGCCCCTCCCGAGGGTCTGTGGAACAAGGGCTCTCCTCCATCCCTCCGTGCTTCGGGCAGCCGCCATTGCCGTGTGCTACCTGAGCTCACGCCGGAGCGCCCCCTGCAGGCACCGGGGAATCACCGCACCCAGAGCGCCCCTGCAGGCTGTGACTGGAACTGCACCAAAGGGAAAGATGCCTGAAGCCGAGCAGGCTGCCACTGGGTTTCTGGTTCTGGTTGTTGGTTAAGGTTATAATTGTTGTTATTTGTTAGCCTTGTTTTAGATATTAGCAAAGAACTGTTATTCCTATTCCCATATCTTTGCCTGAAAGCCTCTTGATTTCAAATTTATAATAATTCGGAGGGAGAGGGTTTACAGTTTCCCATTCCAAGGGAGGCTCCTGCCTTCCTTAACAGACACCTGTCCTTCAAACCAGGACACATAGTATTATGGACAATGAATTTCTAATGTGCTACAGTGCACAATATATGCATTAGAAATGTATTACTACTGTAAATTGTGCACTATATTATACAACAAAGTTTGGATGCTGCCAGAATTATCTTATTGCTAAGGAAGTAAAGTGCCTGACTAATACCCGTGCTTTTCTATTATTAAAGAATTGCTCTGTATTTTGGAAACAAATGACAGTTTAGTATGCATGTTTGGTAGACAGAAAAGAATACTTGAGCTTCTAGATAATGGCATAGTTTAATGTTCCAGGAAACCATTGCATAATAAAATATGATAATATTGGATAAACTACTTAAGCTTAAATCCTAATCAGGAAAAAGACAATTTACTTATTTTTCTTCTAAATACAGGGTAATAATCAAGAACATTTGGTATTTATGTCAATCATAAGTTTAAAATTCTGTGAACTGTAATTTGGGATGAATTCAACTCTAACCTTTAGTACGCTTTTTGTGCCATGGGAGTAATCAGACTAAGTTCAATAGATTTCACAGGATGTGAAATTGCAAAGACTTCAGACTGAGACATCACATGCAGCCTGACAGTAGCCCAATAGCAGAACAGTGACACTGAAGAGAGAAAATTTAGTAAGAGAAACTAATTAATCATTTGTGAACCAGGACTAGATGGAATTAACTTTATTTGCATCGTCTTCCTTTACAGTGTAGAATCCCTAAGACAAAGACTTAACTGTGGCTGCAAAGTGGATGGCAGGATGTTTTTGCATTTATTTCGGAAGCAGCATAGCCTCTTCTTGGGGAAAAAAAACCAAAACACAGGGAAAAAAAAAAAAAGGGAGAATTATGTACAGAAAATATATTTAATTTTTACAACAATTGTACAAAATAGTTGCAAAATCAGATATTTTTTCTAAGGCTGAACATTTTTTAAACTAAGTTATTGCTAATGCTGCAGAGAGCTTTTTCCTAGGTGAGAAATTATGCATTTCGTTCATTGTATCAGATTACAGTGCAAATGCATAGAAATAAGTGACCCCTGTTTTCTAAATTATGGCATTTTAAAATCCACCAAGCCTGCCAGACTTCAAGCAGTGTTTGGATTAGGCTCTCAGGAGCACAGTGTGATTTTTGGGGTTGTTCTGTGCAGTGCCAAGAATTGGACTCTATGATCATTTGGTGTTCCTTTAAATTTAGGATTTTATGATCTGTGATTTTATGATCTATGATTTTATGAAATAATTTTAAACATTATAAATTTCATTATCACAATTCTTGGTTAGCTGAAAATTTTTATACTTCCGTGAAAGTCCACCTTCTACCAAATGATTATGACTGTTAAAGTTGAAACCACTGTTAGTCAGCATATATACACATACACAATCCTCTCTGATCACTGGATAAACTGTATTTTAGCAGAAGAATAATTTGATTCAAATTAATGAATTGGGTTTTTGTCCTTATTTTGCTTTCATTGTTTTATTATTTCCCTTTTTCAAATTAACTACATTATTTTTTTTAAACCTGTTAATAACCTTATAGTTATATTTATGCTCCTTCTTGTTGCATAGTGCCAAGCCTTCATGTAGACTACATATAGTAACAGAAGGAAAAGAAAGAACAGTAGCTAATGCCTTTGAGAATGTGGTATTTTTTGTAAATGTCATTTTGCTGCCAGTGAATGAGCATTTTTCTAGCACTGAAGTACCATTTCTTAAGTTACCACATATGTATGGTTTACACACAATGGAGATTCAGCAATGTGAGTGATAAGATAATGCTTCCCTAAGCATGAAATGAAGAGAATGCATTTCTGCTAGCACTTTGAATAAAATAATTATTACAGAAAACTTGAAAATCATGATGTTTAGCTGTTACAGGTGACATACATTAGAAAAAAAATTGATTCAAAGTTAGTCCTAAGAACAACATTTAGTGAGAGGTGAATGTATAAAAGATGGGAGCCTGTTTATGAATTTGGTACAATTGACCTCCAAGAATTAAAATTATGTAGACTGCCCCAGCAGAGTTATTCTGCATTCAAGCTTGTTAAACAGAAATAATTTTTTTGTTACATTAAAAGTAAGCATCTGAGTTTAACCAGGATGAAAAATGCTTTTGTCCTGGCAAAATGATGTAAATGTAACATCATATATGCCTGAACAGAAATATCATAGGTAGCCATGCCTAGCAGAAAGCTATGGAATGAAACATTTTATTGTCTTTTTTTACATGCCAACTCCTCTTTTCTCCTCCTCACAAGTTAAGTCTTCTTTGTTCAGAAGATCATATTTTTTTAGGTTAATTATACTAAAGTGGGACTCTAGGCTAAGGAAAGGTTGACCATCACAAAACTGTAAAACAGTATCTTGGTAAAGACAATCTGAATAAAATTTTTATTGTCTAGTTTTCTGTTTTCAGTTAGAAGGAGATGAGAGAGTTAATGTCTGTAGTAGAAATAAAGTCCCAATAATATTACTAACAATTTAGCAGTTCCTTAACTATTAAAAAAAACGTAATGTGTGAAGTAGGACTAGTTAGACTAAGATTGATCACTTCTGTGCCACCTGTAGTGCTATGTGACTTTTTCTATGGAAATTTATTTATAAGTTTATATTAGGTAATGAACAAAACCCAAGAGACAATAATTACTTTTTTTAGAAGTTCTTACATGCAAAATGAGTTAAATATTCATCCTGCTTCATTGAAGGCAGAGTTGAAATGGTAATATTTTACTTTGCAAGTTTAAAAAAGATGGTCCTTATCACAGTTGTCAGACATTCCTAAATTTCATGCACAGAACAATATAAGATTGAGGAGACCATGAGGAACAGCCTTCTCTACAAAGTCAACATGTCTGTAAAGTGGGACAAATGTTTTTCAGGTCTGCAAAATGGAAGTCAAGGGAGGTGGAAAGAAAGAAAGTTGTACAAAATAATGGGATATTTATTGAATGTTTATGGCATACTTTGAAAAGTGTTTAGATCTCTTAATGTCTCCTATAACAGCTACTTTCTTGAGTTCCTCCTAAGGTCTTTGTGAATTTTGCCTTTATGTTAAGAAACTTATTTTCATAAAGTACAGAAGTGTCTCTAAATATTGGTCTAATGTATTGTACATATTTGCTATTTTGAGGACAGTTATTTTGTCAGGACATGGTCTCATAAAAACTCTGAAGGTTACTTGATGTGCTTCTTAATTTAAATAGCCAAGAGTTTATTCTATCAGGCAGCTCTTTAAGCTTTAAAATTAAAATATTCACTGCTTCTTTCACTGAATTTGATGTGTGAGAAACAGCAAAGTCATCCAGCAGTTACTAAGACAAATATTTTTGTAGTTTGACTGTTTTATGTACTTTTATTGATTCTATTTATTCTTAAAAATATTGACTCAATTTTACAGCCTGATTACACTTAGATTTTTTCTTGTGTAAACCCAAGCCTAGCTGACTGCTACACATGCACCATATTTATAAGATGGAAATACTTTGTTTGTGTTCAAGTGACATGTAAATTTTACAGAATTGAAGCAAGCTCTTCCAGTGCTGTAATATCAATGTCACTAATGAAGTTTACTAGTAAATTAAGAAATTAAGTCCCTGCAATATACTGTGTTTTAAACTGTGCATACAGCCACTGTAAATAATAAAGTAGATCAATAGCTGGCATCACTACTGGAAATCCTCCTGACTTTGTTACTAGTTACCATTATAGCAGAGCGTTCAGTCCTCTGCATTAGGGCTGACAGTCTGCCTGCTGGTAATAAGGATGGAAGGAAATTAATTATAATTATTCTTTTTCTCTTTTATTATCTTCTGTGCAAAATGATTGGTGTAATTTGTGTGAATATTTTGCATTTTCTTTCTAAATTTTTACTTTTTGTAAATCTTAGTCTAAACTGCTCTGTTGGAAGACTGGTTTCAGGGAACTGTATGAATTTCACTGTTGTCTTTAGACGGCCCTTCTCAAAAATTTATCCTGAGGATACCTATAGCATGACTTATTTTCACCTCTACTGTGCATTTCACAGCATGTCCATGCCAAATGAACTTTGTTTCCACTTAATTTGATGGGTTAGCTTGGAAACTGATGATGCTGTGGTCCATAAGGAAAAAAATATCTTTTGGTAACTGTCAGAAACCAGGAAAACTGAGACAAGATATGCATCAACTGACATAGCTGGCAGTGGAGAGAAATTCGCTGTATGAAATTAGATTAATACCTGGGAAAAATAATATGGCTTGATGTTGGCTAAGCCATTATTATGTAACTCTAGCTTACGCTTGCTTTTAATAATTGTTGATAATATCTGTCTCTTTTGAAAAAATTGTTGGTCTTTGGGGTTTTTTAAAAATTTAAATAGTATATGTCAGCATTTTTTTAAAGTATCCTACAAATGTGGAAAATGTAGTTTTAACAGAAGGAAATAAAAGGTAGTAACATAATCATGAAAAGAAATAAAATGTACTAAATTTTTGTTATTGTTTTTAAAGTCATTGAAATATGAATTTATGTGAGATTAATATTACCTTTCCTGCACAGTTCTTTCAGTTTTTCTCATTGAAATCCATGTACCAATTAATCTGCTAGTTAACCTTCCTCTCCTGTGTCACACTGTGATCTCAGAATGCGACAGCATTTTGAAATTTTAGTTCAAGATGTCATTACTGATATAATTGTGTGTTTTGTACTCCACGAGTTCATTTATACTTAGTAATTTAAATAATAAAATTTAATTATGATTTAAATCAGCAAGAAAGATGTTTGCACTTGAATAATTTATTTTAGGCTTGTTTTACATTAATACATTTTAGTCCATTTCTAAAAACAAAGTAGAGCTTACTGCTTAGTAAGAATTTAGGAGAGGATGGCTACTGACTAAAACAGTATTTGTACTGCATTTAGTGGGAGTTCAAATGCAGGAATTTTTAAATATATTAAGTATATATTAAGAAATATTAAAGACTATGTAATGATTCTGTATTTTTTAAAGGTATCACATAAATGAAAATTAAAGTATTTTAAAAAATAAAAACTCATTACTTTAACTTTTTTGGTCTATTTAATTTTGGGGTGTTTGTTGTATTAAGAAATTAAAAGACCACCAGTAATTAAAAGATTGGTGGAAAAATAGATTTAAATAAAATTTAGTGTGATTAAATTAATTTACAAGAAAAAGTGGAAAAAAACTTCATGACCTATTTGGTGACTCTGTCTACTAATAATAGATTTGCTACCTCAAGATATTGAATTTCGGACCTCTTCTTTAAGATCATTTTTAAAAAGGGTTTGGTTTTCTTTTTATATATTTTTTTCTTCTGGTTTTGCCCTTCAATGAAAATAAAAATAGTTTTAGGATAATTCAGGTTGAGGAGGACGTTGGGAAATTCTTTCCTTCTTGAAGATGGATCACACCAGGTTGCTCAAGGCTTCGTGCAGTTGGGCTTGGAAATTTCTGGGTATGGTACCTAAATGGCCTCTATTGATAACCTACCTTTTTTGCTTGACTGCCCTCAAGAAAAAAAATCTTATATCCATTCAGATATCTTCTTTTGTTATAGATGCTATAAAAGACATTATAACTTCCTAAATTCAGTTTTATACCCTGCACAACATACCTGATGACAGAATATGCTATCCAAATTTTTTTGGAACTTCAGTAGCAAGTTTGAAGCACGTGAATATTATTTTTGTGCTTTATTTTATCTGTTGAAGTTTTAGCAAGGAGGGATCTATACACCATATATCCTAATTCAAATTTAATGCATTCATTTATTGTAGAAAAATGTGTTTCTTTCTCAATAGGCTTGAATTAATTTCAACTGGCATATAATTTCTGAATTACATAAATGCAGTTTCATATGTACTGTCATGACACCTGGCTGCTCTTTCCATTGAGACTTTCTCGAATAAAGGCCTGGCACCTTTTCAGATTAAATTAAAAAAACCCATAGAAACAACAAAATAAAAAAACAAATGGAAAATAAGGATGAAATATAGAAAACTAACATATAACTACATTAGTTAGACTGGTTTCATATTCCAAAGGAAGAGGGGAAAACTGATGAGTATTTGATGATGGGAATAGGAATGCAATTACTAAGCAATCAGGATCGAAGCAATAGCTTGGACATCTTTCTGAAGTTTCCCCTTAAAAGACCTTTTTTCTAGGCACTGAGATATGCAAAAAAGTTAAAAATCACCACTTGGTGTAATGTACTTGCAGTACAATCAACTTCAAAACTAGATAAATAATTGAAAATTAAGGACACTTACCCAGTTTCAAATAACTAGGTAATAAATGGATTTTTCCTCTTTTTTCCCCCCAGAATCTCAGATACAGAGTATTTTAAGATATTAGAAGAATAAACTGAAATCCAGGGTCTGTACAATTTGAGCAAAGTAAATATCTATACCTCTCTATGATAAATGAACAACAGAAAATAAACAAGACACATAAAAAAATGCCATACATATACTGACATGAAATAACTATAACATATCCGAATAGCAACACTCACATTCATTTCTGTATAGAAAATCTACAAACTGAATGACTTTATTTTTCTTAAGCCCACAGGCAGTTTAAGAAAGTAATTTTTAAGGTCTGCCTTAACTTGTGCTATACTGTCAATTTCTTTGAGTGTTGGTTCAGTGTTGTACTTTCATCATTGTCAAAAAAGGCTAAGGGGTTCTTTTGGGAAACAAGAGAGGCTTTCTTGCCTTTGTATCTACCATTCATTTTTAACGAATAGCCAAATGATGATAATTCTCTGGCTGTCTTAGCCATCTTTAGTGTAGAATTCAAATTAACATTTTTAAATAAATGGGAACATCGCATATTTGAGTACATTACTTAGGGAATCTTCCAGTTTCTGTCCAAAATTGTCCCATACTCCGTTGGAGACAAATGAAGGCATTAGCGTGAGCAGGCAGCTATGGGGTTATTCTGATACTTACAAACTAGTGCTGCATTTGGATATTTAATTTAATGTTAAATCCTTATCTAATTCTCCTGGATCAGCAATACTTGTAGACTGTTTCAAATTCACCATCATTAAGACTCATAAGCATTCCTGGACAATTTGACAGATCACAGAGTGGTGTTTCAAAATGCATGCTACCCATCTCCAAGATCTGCAGTATTTCTCTGAATCCACATATCTTGAGATAGACCTCTGTAAATTCATAGGAAACCTGCATTAAATCCCCTTTTATTTCTTCATAACTGATGGCTTTCTTTTACATCCTTTTCTGCACAAAAACATGGAAATAAATGCTGGGGGTTGGTGAGGGGAAAATTCTGAGGAGTGGTCTCGTGAATTGTTTTGTAGCATTGGTTGAAAAAACATAATGCTCTGAGAGAATCAATTTCGTAATAATGGTCGACTGAGCAAAATCACTTCATGCACAAACAGCTCTGCTACTCTTGGCCTTGAAGGCTCTCAAATTTAAATGTATTTTTTGGTTGTGTAAGTTTGGTGTCATAGGTTTTACTTTGACCTGCATCTTTCTCAACTGATTACACCTAAAAGCCAAGTGATAGCACAAATAAATATGAAATTGTATTTATACCAGTATCTGAGCTCTTTGTATGCAGGAGCTTCTGAGACATCTGAATCCCATGAAGTGAATTATTATGTATGCTATCTCTTATTGTGAGAGATACTAATGCATATGGTACTGAGATAATTTCATTAGTTACTTAATTGTTTGTGTGAATCTGCTCACCATTCTTTAGCATAGAAGAACCTGTAAAAGGAGATATATTAAATCTTTCTTGCCTAGGTGTGTCTTGATGGAGGTTACAGGTTCAACACCAAGTCTTCCAAGCATCTGAAAATAAAGCAGAAATGTTTCCACTTTTGCCTTCTGACTAGTTTTGAATTGTGACTACTTTAAAAGCAGCTCTGTAAAAATGAGGTCTCTTCTTTCTGTGAATTGTATTTGACTAGGAAATTAATAAGAGTAAAAGATGGCCATTTGTAGAAGGATAATTAGCATTAAAGTAAAAGTAGAAATTTTAAACAAAATAATTAATAATAAAAAAATATTTGTGTAGGATCATAACTAACACTGAAACTGACATTTTAATTTTCTCAAAGCCTGCCATTAAAATATGTTGAATAAAAAAGGGCATTTATTATTTGAAATTCTCAACTGTGATAGAAAAATGTCATTTTTATTAAATCAAAGCATATATTTCATTAGCAAGATCCTCTTTTAGCTGTGCTATGTATATTCTGAACTAAGTATTCATCTGACAATCATGGTCTATTAAAATTAGGAATTATGCTAATGGGACAAATTTATGATTCTAAATTTATGAAGGTTGATATAATTAAGATAGGCATGCTGACAGAAAAAATGCTTCTATGAAACTTGTTCAAAGTGATCAGTGTCAACATTTTGATATTTAAAGCCAGGATTTAAAAAATTGTGCAATGTAAGTTAATTAATCAAAATGTGGAGTAGGTGTCTTTGCTTCCTGTTCTTTAAGAATGAATGATTATGGTATTTTATTTCTGCCATAAAATAACCTTGAAACTGAAGAAATTTGTACATGTGAAATTGCTTAAATTTTCTGACTTCAAATCTATCAGGTTTTGTTTTTTGAAATGTGAGGCCATTCTAAGATGTTAAACCTATAATGTATGTCTTAGTTTCAAAGACTCCAGCAGGCAACAGAAAAAAGATACAAAATTTTACGCCCATTTTTCTGGATTCTCGTGACTGTGATGAGAATTATATGCTGGTGCAGCAAATCTCATCTCTTCCGTGATTTCTATGAGGTAGAACACATATTCTTGTCAACGGAACCTGAAAACATTGAAAATGGGTCAATTTTATATTTGATGGGAAATAATAATTTTACAGTTTCCAAGGCTCATTATGATGTTTAGTGCACAACTGGATTAATCTCTCCCCTTTCTTTCTTCCAATTTGTCAGGAGAATAAGTTGCCTTCAAATACTAATAGGACTGATATATCTTATGGATTAAGGTGGCAGAACTGTGACCTCTTCAGTGTTCTGCACCCTGGTTGACCTTTCCACCATGACACGGTGACTGTCATCTAGGATCCATCCATAAAGCTAGTAAAGATTTACCATTTCTCTAGAGCTGTTCAGTAGTCCATAGAATGGATTCTATCCACAGGAAAGCATATCTTGAAAATCAGTAGATCAGAAACAATAGCAATATTGGGTGACAATGTCTGATTTGGCTCTTAAAAGTAAGTTGCATCTGCTAAGTACAGCTTATCCTAAGGAAGGACAGGTGGTCTAAATGTAGGTCTCTGTGAATAACACGTTTTTCAAGGTGTCTGTGAAACTGAAATTTAGGATCATGATAAATAATGGTATCTCTCACATGATAATACACTTATCAGGCAAAAAACCATCTAATTCCCAGGGTTTATTATTTTTTAAGGAACAATTAGGGTAAAGTTACCTGAGAATAACAGGTGGCCTGACAGATAGTCTTTTGGCAAGATGAAGTGAGGGAAACAAAACCTATTGGAAGGAAGAGAAGTAAGTCACACATTTATTGGAGAAATGCATTAGCAAAGGATAACTGCACAAAACAGAACAGAACCAAAATTTTGTTAAGGTGGTGATGGAAACTACGGTTAAAACTTCTATCAAATTTATCTTAAATTCTTACATGGATCAGGAACAACTGAAATTGTGTTTTCCCATTGACTCTTAAAGAAAATTATTACTTAAATTTCAATTAAAGCCTTTCCAGAGCAAACTACTTATTGGTACAAATACTTCGCACACCTGCACCAAATTATTAAACTTCTCTGGAACAAAATTAAAAAGTACCATAGAATAGCTATGTAAGGCTCTGTACTGGCTCTTTCTTCACTACAGTCCCACTGTTGTTTCTCTAGGAACAAATGATCTACCATAAAGGCAGAGTCATAAAGAAACCATAATTCAGTCTTGTTAACCTCAGTTACCTAGATTGACCTGATGAAACGACAGATGACATAAGTCATAAGATCTGCATGAAAATCACAATGTTTCGAATCAAATCAGTTGTGGTTCCCCACCTCACCCTAGTTCTACTGGCACAATAAAAATGAAGGTTTAAGTTTATTCCTGGGTGGAAAGTTAATTGAATATATATTAGGGTAGTGAAATGTTTCCAACATCTAGGGTTCTAAGAGAAACTTTTGCAAAATTATTCAGTTTGCAGTAAAATCCTGAGATTTGTCAGATAATACAGTGAACTTGAGGGCTGAGTCCTTGCAGGGTCCAGGATTCGGCTTAGTGCCCTTGAGCAATATGTGCAGTTGCAGTTTAGGATTAAATCTGTTCTCCTTCCTCCTTCACTATTAGGGTACTGATACAATGAGTACACATAGCCAAGGGACTCTTCCTGTAATTTAAAATACTGTAGATTTTAGAAATAGTAGACAGGGATAGAAGACACCTCCCAGCAGGTGTCAAAACTTTATAATCTTGTCTGTTAATTGTTCATTAAAAAATGGGAAATTGTTCATGGGAAAATGGGAAACTTCTTTCACATCACATTCCTATATCTCTAGATTCACACTCAGACAAGATCAAAAACATGCTGATATATGTAAGAAATTAGAACATACAAAAATTAAATTTGAGAATGAGTGAAAACATTTACTGATCTAAAAAGAACAGATCTTTATTTTAACAAGGATAAATTTTTCCATAGCTGCAGCAAGGGCATAGTTTCCATATCCTTAATTCATCAGAGTTAATAGATGATTAAACCATGGCAAAAAATTATAATAAAAACTGAATACTAAAGCTTCATAATTCCATCATTAATAATAGAATTTGTGAGATTCAAGTTACTGGTAACTTCTGAAAAGTAAATATTCTTATATTTAACTCTTAATATCATTAAAAGGCATGATACAAATCCCTTCATCCATCACCCCATATTACCACCTGAATTGTTTTTTCCAAAATTCTTTCATGAGAAGCTTCTTGAAGAGGCTTATTTACTGCATATACTACTGCATTTAGGTGATTCCCCGGACTGTTCTGACAAAAATTAAATGCATTTTTCCAGTTTTTGATAGAAATTTTCAACTATCATATGACTGTAGGCAAATAGTCTACAATTATTCCTTTCATCTACTCTCTTTAGATTTCTTAGAAAGAAATAAGTTTCTGCTAGAGTTTAATACATGTTATTTAGAGTTTCTAACTCACATAGCAACCTGTAAACTTTTGCTTTCCAGATGCAAAAAGCTTCCTTCTTGGATCTTGCTTTTACATGGAAACTATAATGGCATTTCTGTCTGCTCCAAGGATTTAAAGTCCAGCGTAAGGAGACTTATGATAACCCTGAAAGAAACTGGATGAAAGGATGCATTTCTTCTACATGAAACATCTCAAGAAGAGCCACAGCTTTCCATCACCCATCACATGGGTCTTGATACATTCCTCTGCTCCACAGGGTGACAAGGGTGTACCAAAAATTTTTCTGCTGAAATACGGTCTTAAATCAGTGGCAATCTTGTACACTCTAGTAGCTAGCTTTCAACCCAGTTCTCCCACGTTCCAGAGGTGCTGTGATTATACACACTTCCTTTTTTCTTGAATTAATGTATGAGTTTTCTATACTGAAATTTCAACCTGTGATGGCATAACACGATGATTTTCTTCCCCACGCTTGCTTGGCCTACTTTTCAAATCTCTGACAGATTGCTATTCAGTTATTTTACTGTCATTCCCTCCCTTTATTTTTCAGGATAAGCATGAGAAGCCAATAAATTTGCAAAATTCTTCTGTGTTTGCCTTCTCAGTTGGCTTAGACCGTTCTGAAGACCAAATGAATAGTGTGAAGTAGGAAGAAAAATTTTCTTTTGGCAACAGATGGCAATAAAATCTCACTTGGCTTGCAACCTTCCCTTTACTTTCTACTCCCTCTTTGATTGACAACACTGACTTAAAGCAGAGTGTGACCTTTTGATTCCTTACACTAACACACCTACTGGATTTATGCTATGAGTCAACTTTGCCTAGTAACTTTATTTTCTTTTGTCTGAAAACTTTGTTAACAGTGATGAGCTATAACTATTTCTGATGAGGGTTGCATATGCCTGGAATAGTAATGACTGAGGATCCTGCTTGTCACACTATTCCAGAGAAGTTAGATTTTGTATTTTTTTATCTGAAAATAAATCCATGATTCTTGACATGTTGAGATATTTTACATGTACTTTTCTTCCATGTGTGTGTGGTAGTGAGCAAATAACATGGTTTAATTTAAACTGTCAGTTTTGTATCTAAGCTTCTATCAAGTCTGAGATAGAGCAGGAAAATTTGATAATTGGAGCAAGTATTATAGCACAGGTCTGAAGGGATGCTAGATTCAATGCCTAAAGGTTTAAAATAAACACCTTGAATTAAATTTTACTGAAGGCTGTCCTGTTGCTGTTACAAAGTATGAGAAAGGAATGTGTGGGTGCACTCTTTGCCTTTGCCACCTGTGCTGGCAGTCACTGAGTCAGCGGTAGATTGACCTAAGCAGCTGTATCCAATTTGGCTTTCCACACTGAGGGTCCCTGAAGCAAGATTTCTGCAAAACAGTAGCAGCTGCACCTGGTAGTCCTCTATAAAAGCCCTTTGTAATGTAAAAAAAGTGTAGGTATTACTGTAGAAAGTATGTAAGTGCATAAGAGCTTCTCGTTTTTTAAGGAATTTGGGGAAGTCTCCCACTGCTTTGACTAGGTGTCTGAATTCTGTAGCTGTCTTCTTCAGGCCTTTAACATGGGGTAATTTGGTTGCATTTACAGCTGAAGGAGGGTAGCATGACACATCCATACAGTAAGTTGTTGAGGTAATTTTACCCTGAATAATTTTGGATGCTCCCCTGTTCCCTTATCTGTGAAATTAAATCTGTATGAACAATCTGCTAAAGATTGTAATTTAACATGAAAATTATTCCATGTTTTAAAAGTTAATATCCTGGTCCAGTTAAAAGTTGTGGATGGTTTGGATGAAGATTTGACCTTTGGATGGCATCATATCCAGTTAAATAGTTTTTTCTTTTAGATGTGACAAAATTTGCTGGTTCCATGTGGAAAAGGATCCACATCTCCACACAATGTACAGCACATTTCAGCATAATGGATAATTTTGGAAAACTTCTTCTCTACACAGAATTTACCTAAAAGCAAAAATGCATTGTGGCTGACATTATGTATAACTTCACATTCCAAGAAAAGGACTTATGTTGCAGCCTGGTACTTTGTCACTTCTTTTGGAACACCATTTATCTCACTGTTTATTTCTAACTAAATACTATGTGTTCCAGCAGACAGTGAGAGAATCTGTCCAATGTTTTGTAATGAAATTAAACCTGCTTATTAAAATTTTTTTCTATGTTTAATTATTAAAGAAACCCAAACACCAAAGCCCTTATTAATTCCAATTAGTTCCTCAGAAAAGAATGAATTTTCTGATTTTTAGTGTTGTAATGTCAGTGAAATTACGAATTTCTTTAGCTATTTATAGTTTCATTTTCTTAGTTACAAAGTTTTGGGATTTTTTTAAGTACGAAAAAAATTGAAAAATTAATATAATTCTAAAACCTCTCTCTTAGAATAATTTGCAATATTTTATTTCATGTTTCGCAAAGCAAAAGCCAGTCAGAATTTTCTTATACTTGGAGACATACACCATTAAAAGCTAAAAATTCCTAAAACCCAACAATATCAACAACAAAAAATCTATGTTGGTGGTGCATTAAATGTAGTAAAGGGATTTTATTCCATCCCTACTGTGAGAGCGTGTGCATAACATACTCACATATTCACACATCACCTACACAACTTGTAACTACAGAAATCAGGATGGAAATAAAATGGAAAAAAAGAATAAGAATTGTGAGGAAAAAACCCAAACATATTAATATTTGAAGTATTTGAATAATAAACATGTAAATGTATAAGAAAGTAAAAGGTCTTTTCTTTGCCCTGTCTGTGGACAGTTCATATGCATAACTAACTGCAAGTTTGCTGTCTTAGCTCTCACAGGGACTGTCAATTGTCAAACGAATCCATAAATTTGAAGATTCACTCTGTTCCTTTCTATTTCCAATTGGCTTTAAAGGGCTCTATATTGTGACCTGGCTGTACAAGAGAATTTATTTCTTAGCAGGCAGTAAGTTTTAATATAACATGTATAATAATAATATAGCTGTATTCAGTGCTGTGGGGAAGAAAAAAACAGTTAAGAAGGCCTATGTCTTGCATCTCACAGACTGAAAAGTTCCATGTTTTTTCTGAACTTATCATAGATCTCCTTTCTATGTTGAAGCTACAGGATTTGTGTTGCAAAAGTGGGTTGTACAAGGAACAGCACCATATTTATAAAGTCAAACACGGTGTGCAATATAGTAACTCAATTGCATAGACAGCTATTGACATTATAGATTTACAAAATATTGATGCTTAATAAATACTGTTGTCTACAACTATGCAAAACTAAACTCCAATAATTTTTTTGGAAATCAATGAATATGCTGCAAAATATTAAAAATACTATATTCAAGTTGGTTCAACATTAAAGAGACTGATACTGTATTTTTTTTACTCTAGATTGCTGGGATAAATGCTACCAAAAATTACTAGAAAAAATCCTTGTTGGTCTTAGTCTATGTGAATTGGGTTTGTAGATTAATTTAGGTTTGAAATGGTGTGTGTTCAGACACTACTTCCTTTAGCCAAAAAACACATTACAATATTAATATTTTTATCAAAGAGTTTTACATAAGTAAAACAGTAGTCCTGTTTCAGTGCAGGAATGTGACACCAAGTGGTGGGATGGAAGTAACCACTCTATGAGGAAAGATGATTAAAAGAAAAGGGCTAATAAATGGCCTCTAAGATGAATTTTTCATGGGGTGGCAAGGGAAATTTACCAAGGCCATTAAAAACATATCTCAGAAATGAAATATTGACAAATGAATTGGGGCAATATATAAATTTATAATTTATGCAGCTAGGTGAGAGGAGCTGTTTTCATACAATATTCTTCTGTAGAAAGGTATTAGAACAAAGCGGGGGAAGATCTAGAGAAAGAGCTGCATTAAATACTGTGTTCAGATGTTAGTAAAAGATGACAGACAAAGCAATGGGGTAGTCCATAGGGGGAAAAAAAGAGGAAAAATAAGAAATAGAAAAAGAGAGCTTTCAAAGAGCTTGAAGAAAGAGATTAAGATTTCCATTTTAATTTTGCAAGTTTAAGGTAGTGATTGGGATGTGAAGACTTCCAGTGTAGTGTAAATAAGCTTTGACTGAACCTTTACAACACAACATACTGAAGTTTGACATAATCAGTGCATAGAATTATAGAATGAAGAGTGCACCCATCACACCAGGGAAAGTGAGTTTCTCCAGAAGAATACAGTGCAGCCACTGTCTTATGGTGTTAAAGGTTTTATATGGTATTAAAGGCTTTACTAAAGTCCATAGATGACATCCATACCCTTTTGCTCATCTACTAAGAAGGTCACCTTGTTATAGAAGGAGATCAGGTTTGTCAGGCAGGACCTGCCTTTCACAAACTCATTATGGCTGCCCTGATGCCCTGGTTGTCCTCTATGTGGCACATGATTGAACTCAGAATGATCTGTTCCATGACCTTCCCTGGCAACAAGACTAGGCTGACAGTGCTATAATTTCCCAGATCCTCCTTCCTGCCCTTATAGATGGGCCCTCACACTGGCTAATCAGTGACTAACTATAGGGTCTCAGTGTTTTGGGACCTCTCTGCTTAACCAGGACTGGATAAGAACTTCATAACTGCAGACAAGGGACAGAGGTCTGAAATAATCATGAAAGTGATGGAGGACTCCTTTGCATTTTCTGAACTAATCAGAGTAGGAATTTGCATTCACAAAACGTAAGAACAGAAATATGATTTGTGCACAGCTCTAGATATACATGTTGCTATGATCTTCTGGGAAAAGATTTTAACTAACTCAAAAAATAAAGTTCAGAAGTTAGTCTTCCATCCTGGTGCATCTTTAGATAAAATTACCAACAGATAGCTTAGCACATCTGTAGCTTGAACCTCCATTTGAATCAATTAGTCCCATTTAAATGAACACTACTTCTTTCAGCAGACTGTGAATTAATTTTAAATATAAGGGTGGTCTAGTAAAACATGGAACAATATAAAAGGATTAAGTTTTTCCTGTTTTCTTGTAGCACCTAACATTTTTTAATTTTTCTCTAAGCAAAGTAAGTATGTTCTTTTTGTATTTTATCTTCAACCAACTATTGAAATTCATGAAAACTTCACAAACTGACTCCAGGGCCTTGTTCTTCTTGACAAATACATTAGGCAGTTAGAGTTAATAGGAGCTACATACAGTCATTAAGGTGAAATACACATCAGCTTATCTTCACCTTGACAGGGAGTTAAGGGAGTAAACACCCACACCGAATTTTTGTAGGTGACAGCTACTTTTCCTTAAAAAATCCCCAGCTTGTAATGTAATGTTCAAATATTTAAGAGTGTGACTTGCTTTCTAGACATCTATTCTGAGAATCCTGACTGCATGTAGGGCTTTTTACTTGCTGTTTTCACTTAATTTTTATGGTATGAACCTTCATAGCACAGATAATCCACAATTTATCTTGTATGAAACAACTGAAGGTTGACAGCTTTTTTTTTCTTAGAGAAAGTGTTTAATCCTCACAGAAGAATAACATGTCTCCATTTTCATGGGCTAGAAGATGTAATCAGGTGTTTTAAGAGAACTGGGTGGTCCTATTTTTTGTATAGATTTTTTCTGGGATGTAAATTCATATTGCAAAAAACCAATACCTTTTAAAAACAATAACTGCTCCTTTACTCAATCAAAATCTGATCTGGAAAACCAGCCTTTTTAAAAACAATCAAAAATTCAAACTAAAATCCTCATAAAATACATACATGAATTACAGATCATTGATTTTACACTGTCTTTTTACTTAGGTTAGTTTCAGCTGTGCTATGTGCTTTTTAATAGTGACTGTTGCAAGGCAACCATGTCTGTGCTGCTGTTCAACTCACACCCAGCTATAACTTACATTGCACATTTATCAGTAGTTTCTATATACTTACTTATGCACAGCTACCCCTACCAGGAGACATTTTTGCTTTTCTTCCTGTACACCTTCCAGAAATGCTGTGAATCTGTCAAGTATTGATTTGTGTTTGCGACTATAAAGCATCTTTGAGCATGCATATCTTCAAAATAAATACAGCAGTTGGGGTTTCAGAATTGTTTTGCCCTTCACCTTTATTATGGATCTGGAGTGTATTGAGCAGGGTGGAAGAAATCCCTGGCTGTAGCTGAGGAGGGAGGAATATAAAGACATCTTTGTACTTCTGTTATTGTGAAGCTGTACTGCATCTAGGCTTCTGGCACAAGTGTGCTGTGCTTAGCCTGTGACTCCCCAGGCTACTAACGCAGCCAAGATTGGCTACGTGTCTGCACCCTCCAGGGGTTATTTCTGCTTCCTTCTCTATTATGCTCCTTATAGAAGCTCTACCTCTGTTGCAAAGACAGTTCAAAGAAACTTCTATACCTAAGGAAGCCTGTCATAGTTACTGTGCCCAGTGTACAAACAGTTATTATCAAATAGAGAAAATCTTTGATGACTTTATTTATTCATTTGATTATACACTGTGAAAAATATTTTGGGGCTAGCTGCAAATCTGTGTCCATACAAGCTATTATTCATATATCCAGATGTTTATTTCCTAATCTCAAAAGCAAGTTCAGGCATGCTCTTCAGTTTTTTGAATGTTATTTAACTTGTTCCATGAAATGACCAATAGAAATGAAACAAAGAGTAGAAATCCACTAGCTTACTACAATGGGTGAAACATATTTTTGTGTTTTTATCATTCAAATGTAATGTTTGGAACATTCCGATATGAAAGAATGGATCAATATGGATTTTTAAAGTAATATAATGAGGAATAATTTTTTTAGTAGTTTCATTTTATTTTATTAGTTCGCAATCAACTTAAGTTGAAAATTTTCTGTCTGCTATATTAATGCTAGAGGTAATCGCTGTTGAGAATATCAGGACAAAAAGGAGATCCTTGTAGATATTTTGCTAATTGAGAAACAAAACTACAACATTTTTGTACGTAATATAAATATCTACTCCAGCACCAATCTTCAAATCCTAAGTATTACCAATTTCAGAGGATGTGGCTTCATGAAACTGTTCAATAGAGTCATTCTGTAGGTTCACAAATATGAATAAAGGTATCACCATGTGATCAGAGGTCAGATCCAGCTGGCTGAATTAATCTTTTTCCTTTTACAAAGATGAGCTTCTACAAAATAAATAATTTGAACACTTGTTTAGAATGCAAAATTATGCTGTGAAATTAAAATCTGTAACATACACCTATTTCTCTTTCAGTTTTTGAGCAGGAAAACAATGCATCAATACATTTACAGAAACTGCACACACAGGATTTTACATCACAAATTTCTATTGATTATGCCTGAATATAGGTTTTGGACCAGCTACTGCTAGTTTTACAGAGGTTTGCCAATGATATATATGTAGACATAATGAAGCTCCTTTCTTTTGTGTTTTAGAAAAGGAAAAAGCAAACCCTGTTTACTTAATTTGTGTGTCTGTTCTGAGCAGAGGAATTAGAGAATCCTAATACTCTGGGACCTCTCTTAAGTGTGCACAACAGGACAGAATAAGGACAATAAGCACCCCCACTCAGTCTACCAAATATGTAGAACTGTTTTACATAGGGCTATGAAGACTATATAGTAATTTTGCATCCTAGTTCCAAAGAATTTACATTTGGAGTTATCAGTTTAGGTGGCATTTCCTTCATGGCCAAAGTTTATCAATACTTATCTTAATATGTAAATAATTTTGATACATATCCTATGAAAAAAATGATGTGTCATTAACTCTAATGCACCATCATCTTTATAGTGTATTTCTTTCTATTCATAAACTTTGTCTTGTAATGATTCCACTAAAACATTTAAAGGTTTCTCAGACTCTTAAAAGGGTTTTAAGTATTCAGAAAGGTCTGTAATTATCCTTTAAAGGACCTTCATTACTTTCATGGTGATGAATGTTTAAGTCTGAGACATCTCTTTATTTCAGCAGGGTTTTTGTTTTCTTAAAATCACCTTAGATGTCTCTTTTAGCATTACTTCAACACTATGTGTCTCTTGCTATCATACGGGCTGCTTACCCCCGTATTTCATGGTTAGTTACCTTAATGTTCTGTATTCTATATTGCATATATTTCTGAAGCAGAACAGAGACTATATCTTGTAATGGCAAATTCATTACCAAATCCAGCAGAGGCAGGATAGAGGACAAGGAGGCAGAAGAGCTAGAAAGAAAGATAGTGAAGCAAGAATTTAAACATAAAGAAAGGCAAAGGGCAGAGAATATGAATAAAGGAAAAATTAAAAGGAATAATCTAGACTGTAACATCTGATTTTGGATAGGTGAAAGGGGTTAGGAGATTTCTGTACAATAAACCAGCTTTTTCTTTGTAATCAGCATAAAGCTAACATTGCTACGTTGCACGTTTTGTTTTGTGGTTTTGATTGGTGGGGTTTTTTTCACTTTTTCTGGTGTTTGTTTTGCCTTCTGCATTCTGTTGCTCAACTTTTCCTTGCCAGACTAAGAGTCACAAGCTAGCAGTCTGCAAGAGACTGGAAAGTCAGAAAAGAAAACCAAGCAAGCTATGGCTTTGCCCCCTGCAGGTTTTGATTGCTTCAGAACTTCCACCAAAATGCCTGGTTAATGTATTGTACAATCCCTCCTCTTCTTCTGCTCTCCCCATTTTCACTAAGGAACACATTCTGTAAAGAAACCACATGTCAGTTTTGACTGCCAATATGAGAAAACTAAGAATACAAGTGAAGAGTCTTTAAGTAAGTGCCCCTTACTATTTCAGATATGAAAATATACTTGCAGGAGACATAGGAACTGCAGGAGTATTACATGTATCTCTGACCCTCTTCCCAAGAGGCACCCATTCAGCAGATTATCATTCTGTGGCACAAGATTGTATGGAAAATGAAGGCAATGGCTGACACCTGAGGGTTAAACTCTAGAGCATAGAAAGTATTTGGAACTCCTTGAAGATAAAAGCAAAGAAAATCAGTGTATGTGATACATAGTGTTGTACCAGGAAGTATTTAAGGCCCAGAAACCAATTTCTTCTTTCCTTCCTCCAATTAATGACTCATTTCTGTCATAGTCAAATGGATATATTTATGTATCATTTGGCTCTTCTGTATGGTGATATTTCCACTAAAGCAGGTTTTCAATTAGAAGCACAGTAGGTCGCTTTCACAGCCTTTATATTTTTTATCATAAATATCATAATATGAATTATGACATCAAACAACATGAAATAATCTTCATCATGAATATGGGGTTGGACTAGAAGACCTTCAAAAGTTCCATTTTAACTCAAACTATTCAGAGCTGAATATTCCATGTCTATAGCCTGTGTTGATTATTTCTAAGTCACAAGACTTAGAAACTAGGTCAATTAATGATGTAGGTGTCAACGAAGATTCACATTCTGTGCCTAATTTTAAGCATTTGTCTTCTGAACGGCCACACAGAACATCAAGTCTGAAAAAACCTAAAAAATGCCAACTGTTAACTAAAAAACACTAAACACAAAGGTGGCTTTGCTTGTTTGTTTTAATTTGAAAGTCTGTATTTACATGCTGCAGGGGCATAAATCAAAATGTTCAAGAAAGACAATCTGTTTATCAAACCTAGTAGATCACAAAAGACTGGTTTAATTTTTTCTCTTTCCTCCAGAGATTTTTGTCTTTATGAAAAGAAGTAAAAAATCTCACCTCTGGTATTTCTTCTGATATGGTATGATGCCATGACCACTGATCTTTCATAGAACTGTTGTCTTAGGGGGTAAAAAACTTGTTCTCTGCCATTTGTCATCTGACAGGGTACCAGTTCTAACTGCAGGATACTATCTTCTAACTGCATAAGATTATGCCTTAACTGTAATGCTGTCTCAAAGGCAGAAAACTGAGCACACCTTCACCGCGATCTGGATGACTCCAGCAAAAATAAAAGTTTCAGATTGTAAAAAAGAGGATAAACTTTAAGAAAAGAAACACATCTTAGGACTTTCAAAAACAAGGTATGTGATGCCTGTTGTGGAGTCTGAATATCATATTAAGTACTCTTTTGTAAAGTTAGAAGCAGAAATATCTGGGAAGATGAAGAATATGTGGGAAGCAGTATATTCCACAGTTTAAGAAAAGAGTGAAACACAGATCACTGGCCAGACAATTCTCTCATTGTTGGGCAATCATATAGAAACAGATACATCACTTTTACAGCACGTTTTCTGAATCACTGCAGGCTGTATTCAGAAACTAGAAAAGTCCACACCCAAGCCAGAGTAGAGGACATAAAAACTGTACAGAACAGACCAGGCACTGCCAACAGTGGATGGCTCTTGCACAAGTATCTTCATCCTGCAGCACTTAAATGACCACTTGCAGCAGTGAGTGACCACTGTTTTATAAATTTATACTCATAATTCCTCTATAAAGTCAGGATATGCTTGCATGAATTCAGTGTGTAATTTTCTGGGCATAATTTGCTGCCTTCAGTTTGTGAATATTTTTCTACAGACAGCTACGCACATTTGAATTAGTGATGACAGGATGATTCAGAAATATAAGAGGCTGTGCAAACCTATCCTTATTTCTGGAAACAATGCTTCTGAAGGCTTGGTTACACTTTTGGTTACACTTGGTTACACATAAATTTTCACCTCCCCAAAACTGTTTAGTTATTTTTATCTGAGTCTGAATTAGTACTGAGTGATGCCATTTGGATAATTACTGGAGATTAAACAAAGTCAGTCAAGAAATAATAGAAATGTCATAGAGAAAACAGGTTCTTAAAAAACAAATTGGGTATTTTTTGTTGGTGGTATTGGTTTTGGGGGTTTTTTTTGGTGTCTTTTTTATTTAAGAGTAAAGAAGTATAGCTAGAATTCTTCAGTAATACTGTTAATTTGTTTAAATTATTAGAATGTTAGGCATTCTGAAAGTGTTAAACTGGGGAAACGATGTATTTTGTCACCTAAGGATTACTGTCACAATAATGTCACTCTATGGTGGAAGGGATAATCACACTTTATACATTGTGCTACTTTTGTAAAATGGGTTTTTGCTCCAAGAACAAAATAACTGCTCTGGAATGAGAAATTAAACTTTTATGAAACGTTTCTTTGGTTAATTGGGACATTCTCATCTTCACATTATTATATTAATGTATAAAACTTAACAACAGTTAGGACAACATTTAATACTGAGCCACAATCACAAAAAGCCTGATGAAATCTCAAGAGCTGGGGCTGTCTTTAAAACCACTGTAGCCTCTGCTGTACAAATGAGTGCAGCAACTATTGGCATTAGGTCTGCCAAAACAAAGAGGTATTTTCAGCTATGAGTTTCACAAACTTTCACAGAGGAGCACTGACACACGGAAAACTTGTTTCCAAGCTTAGAGTTCTCCTACCAGTTACAAAGGTTTTTTTGGTTTCCTTTGGATGACTTTTATAAAATCTGCTTCAGCCTCTGCTTGTTCCAGATGCCTTTCTCATATACCTCTTTGTATCTTGGTCTTTAACCTTCTGCAATTTATCATGGACATTTATCCCTTCCCCACTTCTCATTATATTCACCCTGTGCTGGAGAACAGGCTTTGCATCTACTACTCTCAGACACCGCTAGCTCTGAACTTTTTGCACAGCACTTCCTGACCCTGAAACTTCCTGAGTAATCTCATGTAGCGAGCAAGGCACAGGCCCAGATCGGCAGGCACCCGGAATCGTTTATTCACAGAAATGAGCTGGTTTCATAACCTTTTCAAAGCACAGTATTTCCTTACATGGCAACTCTCACTACATGACCTATGCCATGTTGCCACATCACCAACACGTCTTCTCAATGTCCTTCTATGGGTGATCATATGCTGCTCACCCCCCGTCAGCTTCTGGCAGGCTCCTCTTCCACAGGGGTCTGTTGTGTGACACCTCCTCCCCACAAGGTTGCTGCCACATGCTCCTTTGTGCTGCCATGTGCTTCTGCAGGCGCATCCCACAGCCCACACCCCAACTCCATCCCATCTCTTCCCACAATCTCATAGACCAGGTCTTTCATAGCTTCTGGAGAATTAAAATTTCTTAAAACCTCTAGAGACTCAAATTTGATACAGAGAATCAGCTAGAACAAAAAAGTATCTTTGGCTATGGATGTCTGTAGATGACAGAAACTGAGGATGAAAGGAACTGTTTTATAAAATGGATAATATAAAATCCATGCTTACAAAAGTTGCAATTCTCAAATCAGAGGAGTTATCCTAACAGATTTAAATTCAAGAAAGAAAGGGAAATGGTGCTACATAGCCCTTTCAGACATTTCTGTTCTGTGCACATTTGTAACATGATTCTTCTTACACTTTGGCAGTGGTTGTTTCTAGAAAAAGTTATGTTGGTTACATTAGGCATCAAGATACAAGTATCAATTTGCTTCTTATTTAATTTGTGACATTTCATACTGGTTTTTAATCTTCCTTATTTCTTCATTCATATCCCACATAATAGTTGCCTGCATGTTTTATTTCAAGATATTAAGAGCAATTGTGCTTTCTATACAGACTGAGTATTCAGAGAATTCCAGTAAATAAGTAGAACAGACCATGTGACAGAGGAGACAATTTTTTTCGAACAGAGGTAGTCTTGTTGCTCAGTAATCCCTCAACAAAGGTAAGCAGCTCTTTTTCACACTGGCAACCTGTCCTGAGTGATACTCCCATGGATCAAAACTGAGACCAAAGCTTTATAATATCTTAATAAGAGATCTGGACCATGGGATCAAGAATACCTTGATGAAATTTGGCACTGCTGCAAAACTGAGTGGGGAAGTGAATATTTCAGAGCCTGCAGGGACACTTGGATAGGCTTAAAGAATGGGCTAACAAGAGCCTTATGAAGTTCAACAAGGACAAGTATAGGGTCTTGCACCTGGGAAAATATAATCCCGAAGCCCAGCACAGGCTGGGATCTATCCAGCTGGGCAGCAGCTCTGTGGAAAGGGACCTGAGCGACCTGGTCGACAACAAGCTCAATATGAGTGAAGAGTGTGCTGCTGGGGAAAAGAAAACCAATGGGATGCTGGTCTGCATCGGCAGCAGAAATAAAGATATTACCATGCTCTATTCAGTGCTTTTCAGGCCATACCTGGAATATTGTGTTCAGTTTTGACCTCTGCTACACAAAAGAGATATGAACAGGCTGGAGAGGTTCCAGGCAAAGGTCACAAAAACTTGCCATGTAAGGAAAGACTGAGAGGACTGGATTTGTTCAGCCTTGAGAAAATAAAATTCAGAGGAAATGTTATCACCATGTCCCAGTATTTAACAGCGTGATTACAAAGAAGACAGGGAATCCTTTCTTTTACAAGCAATAACATGGAAAAATGAAATGCTAATAGGTACAAGTGAAACCTGGTAAGATTCTGATTAGAAAGAAGAGAAAAATATTTTTCAATGAGAACAGTGAACCATTCCCAATATTGGACACTTTTGAGATTCAGCTGGACAGGGTGTTGAGCCATGTAGTTGAAATCATGCTTTTGCCAGGAAAGGCTGGAGCAGATGATCCTCAAGCTCTCCTCCCAACCTGGTATTCTGGTATTCTATAATGCAACTGTATTCTATCCAGACTCCTTTTCAATCTCAATTACTTACTGGCCTTCCCTGACAGGTCTGTACTCAGTTTCTACAGTAGAATGTGAGAACAATATTTTACAACCATGATTTTTCTGTGTTTTCAGCCAGCCTTTCTTTGAAGAATTGGAGCCAACTGTGAATCTGAACTACCAGCCCTGTAAGTTCACCTACACTAGATAGTTCAAAGCTGTTGTGTTTAAAACACTTGAAAAGATTCTAGATGGGACTTAAATTAAAATGGGAGGCCATGAATACTACTTGCTATTCCTTCCTTTACTTCTCAAGCTACAATTGTTTTAATAACTATTTTACCTAAAGTTTTACATAAGCTTTTCTGTACTTAGCTTTTGATTTTAACAGATGCTTTAACAGTGCTTTAACAGATTCAGTTGTTTGATTCTTAAAACAGAAACATAATTTGTTGACTCTAACCACTATCAACTTGTTGCATTAATAACCCAATTGAAGTCTTGGCAAAAATCACTATGAAAATGTTATAAGGCTTTTCAGTCATATCATCTAAGTCTGGAGCAAGTCTGCTTCTGGAAGTTGATTAATTACGTGTATTTTTACATGCAAAACCAAATAGGGTTTTCTATGGTATCCTCAAAATATATGCTTTTATAAATATTTCGGTCTAAAAATTCTATTTGAAAAGCAGAATGAGATCATATATATGGTAAATATATTAATTTATTTTTTTAATAAATGAGGAGAAATTTGCATTTTGCAGGCTTTTGCAGTCTTGTTTGCAGAGCTTTGCTCTTTTTTGGTGAGTTTTTTGTTTTGTTAGGGTTTTCTTGGTTGGTTTGTTGGTTGGGGTTTTTTTTGTTGTTTGTTTGGTTTTTAGGTTTTGGGGGTTTTTTTACAGCTTCTCTGTTGCTTTTCCATGTGATAGTATTATTGCATGTATTACTATACTGTTTACTGAGCTTAATTCCCTTGAAGATAATTCTGAAACACAGGAGAGAGCCACAAAAGTAATAAAGAAAAATTAACAACTTCTCTTACCATCTATTGTAACAAACCAATGGAAAGAACCTGTAACTGAGGGAAGAGAAAAATGAACAGATTAAGAAAACAGAGTATAAAATATAGCTTGGGGCTTCTTAAGGTGTAAGTTTTCAAAGAGGTTGCTTCAAGAGACACAAATTTTTATCACAAATACTGTGTCCCATAAATATGAGGCAACCTCTCATATAAATATATTCTGATTAGTTAATCCTCTTATCAGCATCTCTAATATTTTATAACTATGCCTAAAATGCAACAAAGATGAAACAAAAACCAAAACAATCCAAATCTATTTTACCACAAAAAAAGAAGCATTTTGTCTGAAAACTGCATTACTAAATTTAATTATATTTGACGTGTAAATGGTTTCACTATTGCATTATCCATACACTTCATAATTAACAATACTTTCTTTTTATATGCATTGCAGACATGAGAAAATACCAGTTATCTATATATTTAAAAAGGAGAGGGAACTAGGGAAGGCCTAATGCCCAATTCCACAGCTGACATAATATGAAAGCTAATTAACAAACCTGGAGCCTTACCCTGGGGATTGTTTCTGCATTCTGCATACAGCAAGCACTTCCCAGAAGACAGACCAAATTCATGATGCTTGAGGGGAGTTGAGATGCACTCTCCTGATTCCTAGACTGTAACATCATGTTTGCTAGCTTGCTTTTTTCCTCACTTTTATGGGCCAGGGAATCTTAAACTACTTTTTCAACAATAGAATAGCTTTAGAAAATGGAAAAGACTGCCTTCTACCATTGAAAACCTATCCTTTAAGAAGCTGAGAGACACGGCTTCATTTTCTCTTGAGGCTGTGTGGTGTCTGCCACTCATTGGGCAATACTTAGGGCATTGTGAAATAGGAAAGATAGAATGATATGACAGCTGGATGTTTTTGCCAGTAATATTTAAATAATTAAATTCCTTACATATTCACCAGACAGTGGCTATAACTGCCGTGTGAAAGATGCAGCAGGGTGAATGCTGTAATTATGGGGTCAGCCAGGTTTGAGAAAAATGGTTTGCTGCCCAGCGCAGGAAGACAGATGCCGTATCGTGATTAAAGGTGATATCAGGACTAGTAGGTGGCTCTGCAATTTGGGACGGAACACCTAACTCGTAAGTCTTTGCTAACTTTCTTTTGATCTTGCCCTAAATGGCTCAGACTTAGAAAAGCTGTGCCAACAAAGAATACTCAATAGCCTGAATTACATTAGCACCAAAATTATTGGCTTATGCTTCCTCTGTTATTAAAGATGACTGAAATTTTCAAGTTAACTAAATTCCAAAGGCTGAGAAATCACATATAAAGCCAATATCAAGATGAAGTTAGTTACTTTCAATTAGTCAAAATACCAAGAATATATCAACTCCTTGATATCCAAGACTAATAATAATTAAATGTCATATGTGGTAACAGAAATAAAATCATAGGCACTTGTTCTGAAGATGTTAATCTAGGTATAAAAGGTGATGCTTTTTATTATTACTCTTCTTTCAGTCTGTTTTCTGCTTTAATAAAACTCCCATTGATAGCTTTGTGACTGAGACTAGAACACTGGAAATACAGTCCTGTGCACAGACATAAGTGAGACAGTTTTGTGTTGTTTTTGTTGTTTGCAAGTATTCTAAAGTTCTGGCAAGTAAACTATGAGGTAAAAAATGAATATATTCTTGAAATATGACTTCACTGGAAATTTTGAAACCAGATCCATATAAAGGTGTCATTACTTATCAACTAGCTATTTTCTATCTACATATTAAATGCAAAGAGTAAGTGTTATTCAGATGAAGTTATAAATCAGTTAAATCACATTACTCTGTCCTTAATATAAAGTCCCAGGTTTTAACTATCCCTGTTTCCCATACATGTTGTATAAGAAATAAATAGCTTATTATAATTTACATTCAGAATGTGCGTCACGAAGTTGCATTCTAAAAGACAGCAAAGCCAGTTGAATATATAACTTGTTTCTTCCCTATTATTAAAGCATGGAATAGCAAAAGAAGAGAGAAACTATAAAACATACAAACATGACATATATGTGATTAATGTCTGATCATGTACAACATACAAATGAATAAGCAGATTTGTCAGTATACAACACTGGGACTTATTAACCAAGGACTTTATGAAAGTAAAAAGCCCTATCCTTTTATAATCTTTGTGTCAGATATTCAACATATAGAGACTTGTATTACACTGACTATGCATTTAAAGTTCTTAAAGAGGTTTCAGAAGACAGGAAAGAAATTTTTGAGGTGAAGAAAGTTAATATCAGCAGCATAGGTTACTTTCACTGTGTCATTTCTACTGCATTTAAAAAAAAAAAAACAGGAGTGGGGATTAAAGAGCGTATAGAACCTCTTTCCGTTAATTTTTATTAAATTTTGAGAGTTTCTGCAGAAGGCAGCAATAGATGTATTCTGTAGAGCCTCTAGTGATGTAAAGTTAGGAGTAAATAGGAGTAAACCTAAAAGTGCTCTCTTCTTTTTCTGTATTTCTCAGTTTTTAAATCTCAGAAATACATGTCTAGTCGTTGCCAATGTGTACTTCTGAGATTATGATAAACAGGAACAAAACTGTACCTGATTGTTTTGGCTGACTGTAGCCAATTTTGTAACACCCGTGCATTTCTCTCCAGCATGACATAATTAATGTTTATGCTTTTTGATCTGTCTGTTGCTTGCTTGCTTTCTTTTATATTTCCATAAAATCTGCATGTTTCCTAACTGTGTTTAGTTTTTAACTGTACTAGCAGTACTGCTGATATCAACAGGGGCACACAAAGCTCAATCAAGGTTATATTACAGAAAAATCATTCCCTTCTATGGGGAAAGCAGAGAGAAAGATCAATATTAGACCTTGGTTTGTGGAAAACCCAGGGCATTATCTACTGTTTCAGGAGGGATAAATGGGAGAATGGAAGGCCTAAAGAACATAAGCTTCTCTGTAATTGCATCAAGTGTGAGGATCTGAAGGGAATCTTGATTCCTAATGCAAAGATACAGATGCTTAGCCTCTGCAGTACTCTTTTCAAGATGCTCCTCTGCTTTGCAATGGATAAGGTTTAGTGAATGCTCTGCTGCTTTCTGGTTGAGTATTAGTTCTTGCTTCAAAACACACCAGTCTGGACTCAGAAGTTAGCGCTGTTTTAAGCAAACTGCAGTGGCAGCATGGCATGAGCGATTTGTGTACAGACAGGTGCTCCCTTCAGAATGAGGAGAAAGGTGAGTGTGCAGAGGGTAAGTATTGACCACAAGAGCAAACAGGGCAGTACTACATCACACTATGTATTAGAACTACTGGTTGCTTACTTTTCTTAGTTTTCTTTCCTAATCTTGTGTGTAAAGTCTTACTGGCAGTAAGGATGGAGCAAAATCTGGGAAAAGCTAGGCACCTCTGGTTCATTTGTATCTTGTTTGTCATCCCAGGACTTTGAGATATTGTATCTCATGAGACTTCCCTAGAGATCAAACACAAAAAACCATAATTCCCAAGGAGTTCTCATTCTCAGACAGGAGCTGGTCTGGGTTCTTAATGAATTATTCAGCAAAAAGACAGTGTACACAAGTGAGTGAATTTGTCCAGTCAAGTCTGTAACAATAAAAACAACCCACAAGAATAAGTTTTTTCTTTTTGGTTTTATACAAAAGAGCATCAGACAAGACAATTGCTCATTTTACATTCAGAATGAAACTGCCTTTGCAAGACCTTGATTGTTCACTGATATGGGTGGGGAGAACTACTCATGAGGTTGCTAATCTTTCTGTCACTGCTCATATCCCAAATGTCTCTCCCTCTCAGTGTCCGTTTCACAATGAAATAAAGAAAGACTACCTACCTGAAACACACCTCCAAAGTGATCTTACACCTTGAAGAGATAATGATCATATTTACCAGCTAGGCACTAGTATATTAGGAGTTGCTCATTGTATCATGTGATGTTTATATTACTAATAAATATATATATATGCAAAATATTCAGGCTGGATATTTTGCATATAACTCCCGTAGGCATATCACAAAGGAAAGGGAAATAAGAACATACAGAGTAAAGCGATTTTCCCGTTTCTGATGCCTGCAAAATTATATCTGAATGGGGGAAAAACAGAAATTAAATAATTTTCCTTCAGAGAATTGTGTGTATGTTTCAATGCATTGAACAGTGTCAACAACAGTTAACCTACAGTATGTAGAATCTGACCCTGGTTTGTAAAATGCAGTCCAGATCAATGAAACATTGGCTATTTGCAGCTTACTCTTAGTGCTGACAATGCAGGTGAGACCTGCCCATTCAATTCAGAGACAGTCACATTTTTGAAAAAGCTGAGTTCAACTTGAAGAAATCTGTTTACTACCTTTTTTCTTTCATATTATCTCTCTGTTACACATTGCTTCAACAAAGCACCAGATTTGTATCCTAATTCTGTTGTCAAACGAACAATTTCACACAAATTAAGTTAGAGAAGACATATTATATGCCTTTTTCTCCTAACATGGTGGAAATAAGACTTGCGTAAGTTACGTCTTCTGTTGTACAACACTTGACTGCTTTCCACTGAATTAACAGATTTTGAACGCGAAATAATTACATTTAACTAAAGTCTTGTAGTGTTGATTTTTATACAGTCCAAAAAAGCTACATAAACAAATTATTCAAGTTTACCTTCCTAACATTCCTTCTTCAAGGAGAGTATATTCCTCCTTCAAGGAGACTTGTCATTTGCATAGAGAAATAAATCCAGGCTCATTATGGAATCATAGTTTCATGACTCTTGCTTTCTTGGCAATGAAATCTAGGTTTGACATACAAAAAAATACAGGAAATGTCTTCTTAAACAGAGAAAGACAGAGCTGAGCTTCATTGTCCATGTATCAGGTAGACAGACATAAGATAGCTCCAGGCGGCATGCTTTTTAGTCTTATTTGCACCTGTGTTTGTAGCCATATCCTTGGGCATGATGATAGTAAACAACTTCACAGCAAGCAGCTTCACCTGACTTTCAGGTGCCTGAAATCTCCAGATTTCAGCCAGGCAACTAAGCTCCCTATCTGATGCCCAGAGAATGCTGGTTGTGAGTGAGAATTATACCAACTTAAACACTCAGTAAGCAGTGATCTAAGTTAGTCTTCATAAAGTTAGAGAATAATCTTAATTCTCTGTTTCTGTTGAAGGAATCTATATCAAATAGGAGCCACAGCTCAGAGTCTTCTTCAAGATTTACTTGACTCCTTTGGCAAAGGAAGCAAGAGTTGTTCCAATATTTGAAAAGATCTGCAGAACACCTGGGGTTTGGCATTCCAATCCACAGCATGGATCTTGGGTTCTTGGCTCTTTACCACTCTTGAAGATTTTCAAATTAATGTTTCTAAATACTGGTACTGGACAGGGACAGGAGTCTTTGGATCCTTTGTTCATTTCTGCTCAGACCCTTTGGCTCACACTCCATTCCCAGCTCAGATACCTTCCTGGTGCAGGTCATAATTGATTTTTTATTTTTTTGTGGCTCAAGCTAAGCTTATATTCATCTCAGAGTTGGCTGATTCAGCTAGGATTATCTGCTTCCAACTAAAGAACTAACTTGCAGCTGGTGTCATCAATGTCAGCCTCAGACAATGCACATTCTTGCATATTTTACTATTGCATGTGCTCTAACTTTAATTCTTTGGGAAGGTCATCTGTGTGATACCTTTCCTACACTTACTGTATTTTCCTAAAATTCTCCCAAATCGTAAGCCCCACAAGTCTGTTCCTGCTATTTGCACTGTAGCCATGAATTAATACATTAACCAAGGCTTATACATAAATGACACTTTTTTCCACCTTTCTTTACTACCTTTCCTTCTGATTCATTGCACATATGCTTTGCTATCCTCCATCTTTTTTACATTATCAAAGAAATATCATAACGGTATCATATTCATATGCATCCAATGTCAAGAGTTTATATTCTTCCTTTAGGAAGGAATCAGATATCAAAGAGAGCTATGAGCTTTGTGTACTGTGATCTGCCTTTGATAAATCCATATTATATTTTATGCCTTCACTGTGCCTTTCTAATCTCCATGTCTTTAGACATTCTATCCTTCAAGACATGGTCTAATTGAGAACAAAATCACCAAAGCACCTTCAATACTGTTTTCTTGTTTCCTTTTATTATTCACACATTTATTTCTACAAATTACTTTGTATAATATCCTTTTAAAAAATACCCATGTCACACGTGAGACATGTTAAAAATACTTACTAAACACTGTCGTTGTTTTTACTATTGTTGTTATTATTATTACTATTACTATTGCTATTACAATTCTTATTATTGTCATTATTAAATATTTAATATTTAGAAAAATATTTGAGGCCAGTTCTTTTTAATACCCTTATCAATGACTTAGACAAGGGAAAGGAATGCATCCTTTGTAAGCTTGCAGATGATACCAAGTTGGGCAGGAGTGTTGACCTGCTGGAGTGTGGGAATGCCCTGCAGAGGATGCAGGTAGGCTGGATCAATGGAATGAAGACAACAGCATGAGGTTCAACAAGGTGAAGTGATGTGTCCTGCATCTGGATCACACCAACTCCCGGCAGTGCTACTGGCTGAGGGCAGACAGGCTGGAAAGCTGCCCAGCAGAAAAGGATCTGGGGGTGCTGGTCAACAGTGACTGAACATGAGCCAGCTGTGCCCAAGTGGCCAAGAAAGCCAATGGCATCCTGGTCTACCAGCAATACTGCGGCCAACAGGAGCAGGGCAGTGACTTCCCTCCTGTACTAGAAACTGGTGAAGTCACACTTTGAATTCCGTGTCCAGTTCTGGGCCCCTCGATTCAACAAGACATTGAGATGCTGGAGCAAGTCCAGAGTCAGTGAAGGGTCTGGAGCACAAGTCCTGTGAAGAGCTGGTGAGTGAGCCGGGGCTGTTTAGCCTGGAGAAAAGGAGCCTCAGGCGTGACCTTATCACTCTCCACAACTGCCTGAAAGGAGGGTGCAGCTAAGCAGGGGTTGGCTTTTTCTCCCAGGCACCCAGTGACAGAAACAGAAGAAATTGCCTCAAATTGTGTCAGGGGGATTTAGATTGGATATTAAGAATAATTTCTTGACTGAAAGAGTGGTCAGGCATTGTAACAGACTTCCCAGAAATGATGGAGTGACCATACCTGAAAGAATTAAGGGGGCATGTGGATGTGGTGCTTTTGGACATGACTTAATAGCATAGATGTAAGTATTGCTGAGGTAATGGTTGGACACAATCATCTTAGAGGTCTTTTCCAGCCTTAAAAATTCCGTGTATAAGTTCTTTTTCCAGTAACCTGTATTTATTTCCAGTGTTGGGAGCCACAATACACAGAGTGTTTACGATGAAAATAATAAAATTCTTGACTGTGAAATGAGACGATTCACAAGTGATAAGAGGAAGCACTTTCACAAACCCTGAAAAAAGGATGTCCCCAGGATTTTCACGGCATCCTTACAGGTGAAAAACCTGAATGGTCAGACAGCAGCAGCAAAAGAACTGTCTGTTACAACCTTCAAACATAGATTTACAACAGTGTTAAAGGCACGAATTCTTCTGTAGGTGCATGGAGCCTTGTCTGCTCTGGTTTGTGTTTTGTGTCTCATCTGCGAAAAAGGTAGGTTTTAAATCCTTAATGAAGTCATTAGTGTAGGTGCAGTAAGTGTAGGTGCAATACGTGGTAAAACAAGCCATACACAGATGGCTTCTATTCCCTCCCCTTTTAACAAATGCAGCCTGAAAGGAAATTCGCAGCTTTGCAATAAGACAAACTGTGCTATCCTGACCCTACTGGAAAATAACAAACCAAAACAAAAACCATAAAACCAAAACATTGTTAAGACTTGTAGTTATGCTACCCTTATTTCTGATAATAATTTTTTACTCTATGGCATATCTGCTATATGGAGATACGTGATTAAAAAAATACATGTAGCAGTATTAGGTGGATATGAATTTTATTTGTTTCTTTAAAAATGGCTTAAAAATATTACAAATATCATTATTAGTGTACCTGGCATTATGTGGTTCTGTTCATTTATTTTTGATTTATATTTGTCTTTGAGCATTTCTGCTCTCTGCAGTCTCTGCAGACAATTACAGCAGTGTTTTTCTGCAGGGTTGGGAATAGTACTGGGAAGGAGATTTTACATGATCATGAAAGAATCCAACTGCATTAAAAAGATACACTCTCCAGCTGCGTTATATGACTAGATGCTGTAAAGAGAAACCTGTAATACCAGTACAACTGCAGCAGGTGGCACTAGAAGGAGGGTTAACCAAGGCCATGACGCAGATGAGGGGACCAAGAAAACTAAATAGGGAAAGACGAACATAAACATTTAAAAATTTTATCTTTCTTTCTAGTATCCTAAAATAAAGTTGCAGTGTCACTGCTAGTTGGATAGTAAATATGGGCTTGGTGGAGCTGAATTACTGAAAGGTGGGGTGAGGAAGGTAGTAAGTGAATAGCTAATTTCTAATTTGGTTGATGTCATTGAATGAGGAATTTGCTGGGAAGAAATAAAGCAAATATTCTCAGTCAACCAGTATGGATGCTGTTGACTTTTCATACTTCTATTTTTGTGCTTCACTAGCAAATTATTATTTTGCTGTTATTAAATAATGTGTAGTGAATAACTGGTACAGTGAAAACAATTGTCCTGTTGTAAAGCTGATTTTGTACCAGAAGCAGAAGAAAGTGCTTATAACTGTCCTTTTAAAATTGGTTTACAATTAATAAGCAGATCATAATAGTGACAGGAGTATGGTTAGTATGAATTTAAAAGTGTTACTTCTTTATAAACAAAGTCACATTGTAAATAATTTTAAAGAGGAATAATTTCCATCAGTTTTTTTTTTCTGCTAAGAAAAAGGACTTCACTACAAGGTTCCTCATTTATAAATGGAGGCTGGCAATATCCAGATTAACTAATTCAAGTTTTGAACAACTGAATTTTGCAGATATTTTAGCTGTAAGAATTAATCTGCAACAAGACACAGTTGTTCTGGGGAACTTGCAGTCTTTCTAAAGAACACATACATGAGTATCAACTGGGAAAGATCCTCTATCAAATCAAGTGGTCATAATGTTACATTTCAAGGGCAAATAAAATTAATAAGATTTTTGGTGTTTGGGGGAGATTTCAAAAGCAAGGTATGCGAAGGAAAACAAAACACAGAAAGAGTAGGGGAAATTTAAAAATTACAATAGGAAAAGAGGCTTGTAAGAAACAGAAAGACTTGTCTGGGTTCCACAAAGTGGAGCTCAGAAGTTAGTGAAAAATCTAGACACCACATGGAAGAGAAATGGCAAACGAGATGCTGGCACACAGAGATAAGATTATGTGAGCAGAAATATTTCATGGATGCAGGAGGGAGATATGATGCAGAAGCAAAGAGAAGGTTGCAATATTCTGGGTGAGTCAAGCTATGCTATTTTATGCACTTCCCAGATACCATAGATTCATCCGTGGATAAATAGATGATTATCTTGATATTCCATATACATACTGTATAGACTTCTGTAATTCTGTCTGTCCAAACAGAAACATATGTATATATTTTGGCATACCATTTTATTCTAAGACTGGCTTTTCCATAACTATAAACGTACATTATATCTATGTGTGTATTTGCATGCAATTCAGTAAAAAAAAAAAAAAAAAAAGTGGAAAATTCTGTGACCTTTGTCTGTTAGATGTTCCTTTTTGGTGACTGTAAGCTATTTTATAAGCCAAATATTTACCCACAATGGCATTGGCCTTTTTACTGAATTTGCATTACATTACCAGAATAATAATTCTTCCTGATTCAAAGCCCTGGGGATCTTAGAGCTAATCCTAAAGAACATCATTACATTGAAAGTCCTTGCCAAGATTTTATGTGATATTTGTCCTATTTTTAAGCATGAAATTTTGTCTAGCTGCAGAGTCAAGGACCATCTCATGGGATATTCTTTAGAGATGGGATGCAGCACATGGAACATTTTTATGCTCATATTAATTTAGTTAGAAGGTCAATATTAACTCAAGGAAAGAGATAGCAAAGAAATCCAGTTTCTGGACAAGTGACTCTATGGTTGTATTAAACTCTGGAAACAGAATATAGAATTTAAAGGATGATTTAGGAGAGCGAGAAGGCAGGTTATGAGTCACATAATCTTTAATACAGTTTCTCCACGCATTTTCATTCAAATAAAAGTTGACACGGAGAAGTGGAAGGCCAGCTGCATAATAGATTATTAACTTCAGTTGAAACTTTTTACCCAACATAGCAATTTAGAAAGAGGCCTTTTTTTCTTAAACATGCCGATTTGCTATTTTTAAAAGAATGTAACAAAAACATGCATTAATCGCCTTTCAAATTTTTTATTTTTAGTTGTTTTGGCTGAGCTGAAATACATTCTTGCAACACCTAACATAGTCTGGCTCAGGTAGCATGAAACCAGAACACATTTTACTCTTACTTCTGTAGACGAATCAGAGCATCCTTCAAGGGCTGAGGAAACTGCTTTAAATAAGCAACAAAAATTGAGAAGCTTTGGGAGCTTAATTCACGTTTCATCTCTAAACCACAGTTATTCTTGACACCAAGCAGCTCTAAACGGCAATTTGCAAAAAAATTCTATAGTCTCTGCAACATGGAAGAGGGACACTCAGCAACATTCTACCCAGTGTCTAACCCACACACTAGTACCACTTAGGATGGAAAATCCCATGGGTATACAGAAGCTGCCAGATAGCTCACATGAAGCAGGAAGACAAAGTTTGCACCACTGGGCTGAATATACAAATGCTAAATCTACTTTTTATACATCTCACAGTCACAAGGCATTTGCTGTGTATTGTCATAGTAATTTCTGCCAAAACAGACAGTTCATATGGCGTAAACACTGCAGAAGCAGCAGGGATGGGGCCATTGATGTGGCCCTTTAATGCAGTTTTTACCCTCACTAGTGTCATGAGTTTGCTAATGTGCAGTTAAATTTCTCACACTTGAGAAATAATGTCTCTAGAGTTAGTATACACAGTAATTCAGACTGTTTTGCAAAAAACACTACAAACAAACAAAAACCCAAACAAAACGCCAAACTGAAACCACACACTTTTCAGATATAGTTTGAATATAAAGACTTCAAATTTCCCCGAAGCTCTATCTCAAATGAAGCTGTTTCCCAAGCAATATGACAGTTTAAAGAGACCGTGCCCTTTGTGAAAGTATAGAAAGCAAAATGCTCTATGTGGTATTTGGGGGCTTAAGTATTTTGGGAAAGCCAAAGGTGCAATAATATTAGATTATGTTTAGGTGTTTACTCTTTGGTGTTAAGAATGTAATTCTTTAATGCCAGCATTAATAGCGATGAAGCCCTCCAGGGACAGTGGTGATGCCTTTTTCTGAGGGGCACTCAAACACTCAGCCCTGCGCTCGCTTCTCCAGTAAAGGCAGGCTGCTCATTTCACTCGCAGGCTTAGGCTCACTGCTACCGGGAAATCGCTCTCCTTTAAGAGGGCAGAACTTGTAACGCTTTTGCAGCTGAAAGTGTAAAAAAAAAAAAATTACAGAAAGGAAGGAAAAGCGGCACCTCTAAGGAAAGCCGGGCAGCGCGACACTCCGGGCAGGGCAGGGCAGGGCAGGGCGGGCAGAGCGCGGCCGGCGGCGCTCGCTCCCTCACGTGCGGCCCGCACCGCCCAGCGCCCGCCCCGCCGGGGCCGCTCGGTTCCCGCCCGCTTCCCGCCCGCCGCCGCCAGGGGTGTCCAGCGCCGCGCCGGGCCGGCCGCCGGCAGCAGCAGCGTGCCGAGCGGGGCTGGCGGTGCGGCTCCGAGCGCCTCTGTGCCAGCGGGAGCGAGATTCTCGCTCCTGCTCTGCAGGGGTTGCTGCTGCGAGAGGCAGAAGCAGCGGAGGTGTGCGCGCCTGTGCCGGGAGATGCGGAGCGCGTTTGGCTGAGGTGTCTGGCCCCTGGGAAGCTCTGCCAGAAGAGGCAGAGAGAGGCAGTGGGAAGAGGCAGGAGCAGAACTGAAGTAGAGAGCAGCTGTTTCCGAATACTCTGGTTCTTTTAGGTGCCTCAATGAATGTGAACATGGATTCTGTCACTGAAATCTTCTTGAAGCTGCTCTTTCTCCTGTCTGTTCATCACCGGCATATGGCAGTTGCAGGGAATAAATGTAAGTATTGCATATGATTTAAAACTCTATCCAGAGTGTGTTGAAAACTTCTGGGCTATTTTATTTGCATTTAGAATAAATATAATTTTTAAGACAAACATTTATGCTTTGAAATCATGACTGCAAGCTGCTAGCCTGAAAATATTCTAAAACCCTTCTGTATATTTTTGTCCTGAGTCTGTGTACAAAATGTTGTTTATAAAGCTTACTGTATAAGAGTATCTGAAAGCAGCATTTTGTTAAGGGATGCATGTTCAGCCGTATTTTCATTTTTGTTTTCTCTTTTGAAGTGCAGCATTTTCCAAGGAATTGTATCTTACATGGAAATTACTGTCAGACTTCTATTGTGCAATGCTTCTATTGTGTGGTGGGTTTTAGCATTTAAAATTTTGAAAGCTGGTATCTGCATATCCTGGATTAAGCTGGCACAACTTTAATGGCAATCACAGTGCTGTTCAAAAGCACTGGAAATGTAACGAGGAAAAATGTGGATAGCAAGACTTTAAGGTCTATGCATGGATTGCTTAGGGAGTATTGTTCATGCATGACTACAGAAGAGAATGCTAACAGTTACAATTGAAAGTTTTTTTTTTTAAAATGAGTTAGCCAGTAGAGTGGCATCACAAAATAAAGACTGTGATTACAGTTTTAAGGACAATCTCCTCTCTAGGAGACAAATCATGTGTATTTTGATAGGTAGATAGATATACACACACACACACATATATATTTGTAGCTGAAAATCTCTGTTTTCATTGTTGAATTAGGTTAATTATCTTTAAATTATAAAAGAAAAAACTTAGTAATTAATTTTCAGGGCTTTTATAATTCAGTAGTAGAATTGAGTTATTCTTGTTCCATTTGATTCAGCTTCAACAAGCTGAAGGATTTCATTTTGTGTTGTGTAGTAGTGCAGTAGCCTAAATGCCAGATGCTCATAACCTGAACTGAACATATTTTCTCCCCTTCCTGTTAAATCACTGGTTGTGCACCACAGGAATGGGAAAGGCAGAAGTAATGCTTGTATGAAAGAAAGTGCATGCCAAAGCAAGGAGGAATGTTCAGGAATAACCTTACAGCCCAGTGGCAGGGGACAGCTCCCTGGAAACATTTGAGCAATGGCAGAGAAGTTTGAAGTGCTCAATGGATCTATAGCCTAGGGTTTTGCATATGGATGGTTTGTAAACTGAACATGCTCCCACGAGCCAGACATTCACATTGCAGCACCAAAATGATCTTGTGCTGTCATTCAGTAATGATATCTCATTTGATACTCAAGTGCATAGTGTAGCCCTAAACATGAATACTAAGTTCCTCTTGTTAAACACCCTGCTGCAATCCAGTCACAGCTTTAATTCTCTTCATCATTCTGCATTGTACAGTTTATGAATACATCCATTTTCACAAGACCATGATAATTGAATTGCACATTAATAGCATTTGGCACTATGCACGAAACTAAATCAGTTGCTTACAGGGAGGCATATTAAAACCATTGCAAAAAAGACTTGCATCACACAGCAAAGCAGTAAAGCACTAGAGGTCACTCTTACAATTTAGGAAGCAGGGTTTGAGGAAGAGGCTCCAGCTTCTTTCCAATAGAGAATTCTGAAGGATAAAACAAATCAAGTATAAAATACATTTACTACTGGCTTTCTCAGATAATCGCAAAACCACAGCACAATCCTGTGTCAAATGGTTGAATTGAATGAACAGATTTTTTCGCATATGTGCTACTATTTATAAATGTAAAGTATTTTTATTTAGGAGTAAGTCCTAACTACTACGTCAAAACATTCATCTGAATTGAAAATACAAAAGCTCTGCCCATGATACGGGCAAGGAAACTTATTGTGGGAAAAATAAATTAAATTATTTAAATTAAACAGCGAACAATAACCTATGGAGAGAACTTGGCCAGCCTAATGCATATTGTTCAATATCTAATCTGGGAAAAAAAAATCTTTTATATATCGTTTTGGAAGTGAAAATTTATGTAGGAGGGGTAGTTTGTTTTAGAGGTGACAGTTTACATCTGAAGTATTATGGTATGAATTTTGTTAGTGTGTTACAATTTATAAAATTACCTTACGAGAAAAGGTTTTTTTGTAATTACTGATTGTGGTAGATCTATGCAGGAGCCATTGTTTACCTACTTGAACTTACTTTACTCCTTTCTTCTCTTGATGTTAACCAGGAATTGAAATCCTTTTCAGTAGGTGCTTCTACTATTGGCATTAATGTATTTAAAAACACTTACAAAATGAGGTAAAGTTTAATTTTCTTGAAAGAATTTTGATGGCTAGATTTTCCAGTAGGCTGCCAATCACCAAAGATGATAGGATGGGTTTTTAATTTTTCCTCTGTATGAATATACTTTTCTTGTTTTAATTTTATGTTTTTTTCTGTAGTAATACATCCTGAAAACTTAAGTTTTGCTTTGTTCTTGAAGCCAGCAGTCAGTAAGAAAAGGCAAAAGTAAAGACTTTTCAACGTCATCTTGAATTGTCATTGGTAATATTACTAAGTCAGTTGTTCAAAGAAAATTTCTTGGATCAAAAATTGATGTGTTCAAAATTATTTCTGTTTTAAAGAAATCACAGTATTTTTCCTTTGAGTAAAATGATTCTGAAGTTCTTAGGTTGTCTGGAGCCTAACAGACCCTATCATCTAAAATACGAAATTTTATTTCCAGGGTCTTATTTTGTGGTTTGTTTGTTTCCTCTGAAAATTAACACTGAAACTTCCAAGCAGGGGAAGTAATAATTGGTGCTGAAATTTCAAATATTTTAAAAGTTTTGTAGTAGTGCTGCTTTGAGCTTTCCTATACTTTCTTCCTCCCAAAGAATTGCACTTCCAATGTAGTTGAAAGAAGTTTGAAGTGCACAGCCTTAGTAAGTAATTGTATAAGGTCAAGTGTGAGTTTTAAATGGAAAATTAAAGCAAGTACCGCTGTAAGTTTTTTTTCCACTGGAGCTGTGAGACATCTTTATTTTATTGGTAACTGTCTCTACTGCTGTAAATCAGCAAGTTACTAAATCATCCCTTGAGAACCTGCCAGAAATTGGTACTCCAATAGGTGCAGAATTTTTTTTTAAAACTCTCTAAAACTGAAGTGTTGCAGAAAACATAATTAAACCCTCTATACACATCAAGTCAGCTGTGACTAAAAATTATTAAGGGTAATTTTTACACTGAATGGAAATAAAGAGGAATTGGGGAGTTTCCATGCAAATTCTCACTTCTGCATACCTACTTCCCTGTGTTAAATCTCGCCAGTTTTACGGAAGCTTTTATGAATTCAGATTTTCACATATGTACTATGATGATCACAATTTCTATAAATGCATGAATGTTTATTATTATCATTATTATTATTATTGTTGTTGTTATTGTTATTACTAATACTACTAGTACTACTACTATATGATAGCTGTTGATTTTATTTTATATATCAGGAATTTCTTGTTAATGCTAGATTAGAGGACCTTTCTAAAGCTGACAGAGAATGACTATTAATGAAGCTGAAGTTTTCAAGTTGAGATTTGAGTGAACACATACCTTGATTATACCATCAGATGCAAGTCATTGTACAAGTATTGTCCCCAGGGAAGGGATTACTTGCTACAAGGAAAACATTGTATATTAAGTTTGAAATTAATATCATTCTGATGTTAATCATTGGTACCAAACAGTTCCGTAGACTTACTGACAGTTTTATGGAATCACATTAAAAAATATACTAAAGTGCTGTTTATCAAAATCAATTTAATTTAAAATGTAATTCTTTTATTGTTAGTTTGTGGTTGATGTGAACTGAAGGGGAGGAGAAAGTAGTCACTTCCTTAATTTTCTTTTAGCCTCATTAATATTTATTTTCTGTTTATTATCATCTATCTCTGCTGTGAGAGAGCAATGGAGACCTCATCAGAGATCAGGCCATCTCTGGGCAATTATTTACATGAATAAAACATTACAGACATCTCTGGTATATTTGACATGTTGTTTGTACAGTAACATCAAAAACTTGTATCAACATCAAATCTAAACTAATACCAGAAGAAAAATGTGTCAATTTTTGTTTCAGACTTTAAAGGCTTAGAATTCACAGAAGAACCTTGGATTGATTACACTGGGTATAATCAACAATTCACATCCCATTGCTCTAGGCTTTAAAATTCCCATGAATACACTTGTCCCTGAGCCCAGTCAGCAGGATGGATGGAGCAAACTTGATCATGATTGGAGGAAAGTGAGAGACAAATAATGGCATTCTTAAAGTATAACAGAATTAACCAAAAGATGAAAAAAGGTTATGTGTTAACTATGTTTTAAGTAGGAGTAATAACGTTTGCTGCGTAGGTTAGGATATACTATATTTTGATTAAATGCCAGTCAGAAGTTCCAGAGGAAGCACTAGCTTCTTCATATCTTCATAAATATTCCGTCGTGGCCATTCTGCTTTCTTTCTTTCCTACGTAAGAGTGTGTAAGCCTCCATCTATCTTCATCCATCAGAAAGACAATTTTTGAGTAAGACGATTCCTCAAAGTCTCATAAAATAAAGCGTGCTTCTGTCATTGTATATGAGGTAAAAAGCTCAATTTTAATATTCTTTCTGGGCATTTCTCTGTTGCATTAGAAAAAAAATCCACAAACACATAGTTTGCCATGTGTTTATAGGACTGTGGTGCTTTAACCCCAGCCAGCAGCCAAGCCCGACACAGCCACTCAGTAATTCCCTAGCGAGCAAGTAAAGATGAGGAAGGGTAAAACATAGAAAACTTGTGGCTTGAGAAGAGTTAAACTTGATGATCCTGGTAGGTTTTTTCCAGCTCAGAATATTCTGAAATTCTGTAATTCTGAGGATACAAAAAGCAAAAGTCACATACACAAGCAAAGGCAGACAAGGAATGCTTTCATCACTTCCCGTGGACAGGCAGGTGTTCAGCAGGGCTCCCTCACACATAACAGTGACTTGTGAAGACAAATGCCCTCACTCCAAATGGCCCCCTCTTCCTCCCCCTTCCCCCAGTTTTATCTGCTTAGCCATATGGTCTGGAGTATCACTTTGGTGAGTTTGCGTCACCTGTCCTGGCCGTGTCTCCTCCCAGTCTTCCATGCACTCTCCACTTCTTTGCCATCATGGCAATGCAAAGGGCAGAAAAGACTTTGGCTCTGTGTGAGCCCTACTCAGCAATAACAAAAAAACTTCTATATTATCAACCCTGTGTTCAGGACAAATCCAAAATATAGCCCCATACTTGACACTGTGAAGGAAATGAACTCTACCCCAGCCGAAACCAGAACAGTATCTCATATGATATATTTTCCAGTATTCTGCCTACTGACTCATCTTCTGAAAGAACTTCAACAATCTCACCTTCTAAAAAGTCTAGCTGAGAAAAAATAGGCCAAATATTCCTCCTCATCCCTTCTCAATCCTGCTACCTCCCCACTCCAAACAAGCTAATAAAAGTACAACTTAATAGTCAAGAAGCATTAAATCTTTCAAATATTTCTTTACTTTCTCCCCCAAATAAACCTGTGCATTAGTGCAGCTTGTAGATCTGAGAGTTTAGTGTGCTGTATCATGCAGGATTGTGGGAAAGTTAGAACTACTTCTAAGTACTTTTCATGTTTAATGTTAGTTGCTCTCAGCTAACAAGGTGATAACAGGTGGGAGCTGTGAGAGCCATCAGTAATTCAAAGGTCTTTTCTTCCTACAATACTGCAGGCAATTTTTTAAAAGTGGTGAAGAAATAACAAGTACTAAAATTAATCATGTCTGTGTCTGTCACTGACTCTAGAAGCTCACATTATCTTTATTTAAGATGTTTCTGACGTGAAAAGTTAAAATTTGCTTTTCCCTCTGAGTTTTCAGTTGTTTTAAGAAGAGGGATGGAAAAGCAAAAAAAAAATAGTGAAAACATTGATGATGATGAGTTTCTGTACAATTGCTTGTATTTTGCATTGTTGCGTGTTTTGATAAATTATCTATTAGTTCTTGAGCATAAAATTTCCTTTTAACGTATAACTTGTAATTTTGGCAGTCAGGGCCTATGTATGACTTCTAGATTAAAAATTGAAGAAGAGATGTCTTTCTTACTATACTGATATATATTAGATAAATATAACAGGAGCTGTCTTTCTAGATTTGAGGAATAACTTAAAACATATAGGAGAAACAGTATACTGTGAAGATGAAAATGTTTCACTCTGTAAAAAATGACGCATCTTTAGTGCTAGGGTTTAACCAACTGTGGTTTACTGAAATTTTACCTCTGCAATGTTTTATGTCTATTTATTTTATCATTCTTACTTATATATCATGTGTTTGTGTTTTATATATGTGTGAGTATCCCCATTACAGGCTGATATTATACTCTGTAGAGTATAGAGTACTCTGTACATCATCTGTTACCTGCTGAAGTTGAGGCTAGTAACTTTGAGTTAAATCTGTGAAACATAGTGGAAGGTTGGTGTCCAATTATTTTGCTTTTCAGAAGTAAGTTTTAAGTGTTTACTACAAATTGGTATGGTATTTTTAGTAACCAAAGTATTGTGTGGACCTGGAGGTAAAAACTGAACTATCTTTAATCTACTTAGTGAGCATTTTTAGTGCAATAACTTGAAAAGTGTTTGAAATCCTGGAATCCTCATTTTAAATAGATTAAAATTAGGAACAACAGAATTATTATTTAAATATCATACTCACTTAATAAACGAGTGAAGCAAACAGCCTCTAGGGCTTTAAGTCTCAAAGGATAGAGAAAAAAAATGGTTGGAAAATCTATCCAGCAGGGTAGCGGGTCTAATAACTTTTCATTAAGTAGATCATGTTATTTAGTTGTGCTCAAGAATAAGTTATTGCTTGTTCCTTGCTGTTAGAGTGCCTGTTTGTTTCTATAATATTATTTTAGCAATTAAAATATTTACATATGGGGTCTTGAGGGAAAAGTAGATTAGAAACAGCATGTTGGAAAATTTGAATTTATTTTTATTACTTAATATCATTCTTTTTTCAGCCAGTAGCTGAAGATCTTGCACTTTTTCTGGTGTTTCTCTGTCCAATTATAAATCTAAGTAGAGAGCGTTTTCAAAATCTTAGTTATTTATAAAAATAAGATTTTATAATTTTTTTTTCTGATTATGTTCGAATTTGATACAAGAAATCCCTATCTGTATTTCCTTGATCTGTTCAGAATTATTGTGAAAGAATACCTTTATAGAAAATTCTGAAGAACAAAAGTCTCATAAAATACGTGGTTAAACAGGGTACAAAAAATATTATTACTCAGATGCCATATAACCTAATAAACCTCACCAGGAGAGAAAACAGAATATATTGTTATTAAAAAAAGCCTGAGGCAGAGGTTCTGAACAAGACAGCAAGAGTAAAACCTTTTGAAGGGAACATGCACAACTGAAGTGATGCTCTAGACAAACCGAGTTGCATACAGGGAACCTGAAACACTGGTTTAATTCACCTACAGCATTCTGCTGCATCCTGGGTTTTATTAGATTGGATGTGCTCAATATGAATATTCTATAATTATCTGAAAATTTTGAGGGGAGGGGTGAAATTATTTCCTTCGGGATTACTAATTATGGTAGAGGTCAGATGATGTTTACCGCTATGGAGTACTAACAAGAAAGTACCACTTTGAAGCTCAAAGACTTTTGGAATTAGAAATAAAATTACAGAGGAGCAGGAGAAGGGAAATTTTCATTGTTTCATTTATTTTGCAAATCGGACTTAATTTTGAGATACTAACTTCTAACTGACTTCTGTCTTTTGCAGACACAGGAAAATTGGGATTTATCTATCTGAAATTAAAAATTTGAAACTTAGATATTCGCATCTGAGCTAACTAAGTCCCTTTTTAGACATATGAAAGAAAAAATATACTTTACATGAAGAAGTCATGACAAAGATGGAAGGAAGAAATCACATGCAAAGGCGATCTGTGGTATAAAAGTGCCATTTGGCTCACTCCTGATTATGACTAAGTAACTAGGTCACCTGTGTGGTTTGTAGACATCTACATGAGATGAGATAGGTTCTAGTTCCATCAAAATATCCTACTGTAAATAAGTTTTAGAAAAAAAGTATATCAAGCTGTATTGATTATCTTGTGCAGCATTCACTGGCAGTACCTGGCGACTCATTCATATTTGCTGTTAAGACTTACAGAGTCTCCCTTTTCTGTGTTTGGTAACAAAAGTTTTCCTTGATTTCCCAGGGGTTAAGGCTACTGCTGTTGCTGGTCCTAGACAAAATATAGGGACTAAGTGAGGAGCTGGAAATGTCCTACCACTGAGACTGTCTTTCATTCCTGAAAGTGTGAAGTAGGTATTTTGACCATACACAATGTTCTGGTAAAGAGCAATCTCATTAAATTAAATAAGCTGAAACTGACTGTTCTATCCACCTGAGACAGTCTGATCTTTCCATCCCTTTGATAAACCATGATTAAAGCTCCATTTTAACCCCAGTCTTGTCAAAACCTGTAGGGTTGTTTTTTTTTTTTTGTTCTAAAGAAAGCATAGAGTGAAAGAGACTATTATGAAAAAAAATACCAGAACCCTACAGCATTTCTTTTCATAAAACAAATAAAAATAGCCTGGTACTTTCATAGTTACTTTAAAACCTTTCTACCAACCAGCATCTAGTGATGACTATAGACTGAGTGTAATTTAGATTAGGAAGCCTTTTTATGCTTCAAGCCAGTAAACTTCGGCTCTCCCTGTAATTTCCAGTCAATGACAGGATGCCTATCTGCTATGCAGTAGTCTAGTTTGCAGTAGTTCTGTAATCATAGGGAGATTTACTTACCCTTCTTTTTTTAGAAGATTAAGCAATCTTCTAAAATTAAGTAATTGGGTTTTTTTTTTTTGGGGGGGGGGCATGGTTGTGTTTTTGTTTTTGCTTTAATTAAAAATAGTACTGAATCTCATTGTCCTTATTCTTTATAACTAAGGCTCCTATGGAGATCAATGGGAGCTTTGCCTAAATAAATATTGAATAAAAGCTTTAGAAAGAATGAGCTGAATATTCATTCAACAGTGATATGCTGCATAGTTTGAATATAACTGGTCTCTTTATTTCCTTTCTAAGTACCAATCCTTTGGCTACGCCTTGTTTGGAGGACTCAGATACACAACTGTATAACAAACAAGAATTACTCATTTGTCCCACTTGACAAAAAATAAATATGAGAAGAAAAAGACATTTAGAATTCTAGCTAGTTCGTGTGGTTGGGGAATTTCTATGCCTGTAGCAAAAAACTACTGCTGTTTTTCTGAGCCAATGGTAACTTTTTAAAAAAAAACTATTAAGATGATTGATTTTAATTTACAGGGGTGAAATAGCCCTTAAAACTAAATTCTTTCAGGACTATCTGGATGCAGTGGAGCACACTGACAATTGCTGAGCTCTGCCCTGCCAGTTGATGAAGTATGTTGCAGTAAACTCTTAGTTTTATCAGGCTAAATGTGGAAATTTTAGGGCTGTTTTTCAGTTGCACCATGCCAGCAGGTGCTGGAGCTCCACCATACCCTTCAGAGATTATATTTCTGTCCTCAAGCAAAGTCTGTTTTGGGGACTGCTTTTTCATAGATTAGACATGTTCTCCAGTAATTAAGACTGAAAATGAACCAACCTCTTGGAGAGAGGAGGGATTATCATAAAACTTGTTTGCAAATACTAACCCATAATTTTGCTCCTAACATGCTTGCTCTTACATAAAACATATTTTCAAACATACATCTATGTCACTGAATATGTTTCTGGGCAAACAGAACCATGGTACTTCGTAATGTAATTTCCTGATGTACTATTGGAAGATATTGATAATGGTTAGCCTGGCTCAAGAGAAGACTATGACAGGATTTTTCTCAGGGCACAGTTCTATAAAAATGTTTTTCGGACATCAAGTAAAATAAAATACAGAAGGAATTCAGTGATAGGTCAATCAGCTAACAAATGTTTGTTAAGTTTTGATAGACCTACTGTTACTGTAGGAGACTATCAATGTGCTCTTGTATATCTGGGTAAAACTTGCAGTGCATATAACAATAATCAACTGTAAAACTCTCACCTAGACACAGGTGACAAGTTAAAGGTAGTTATAACATTCTCCTGAAGAATCCTTTCAGTTATGAGAGCAAATGTGTAAGTTTCTTTCATGGAATATCAACTTTCTACCATCTACTTCTCGTATATTGTTAATGTGGTTGGGGTATGATGACTTCTTTCTTTTTTTCATTTTTCTTTCCCAAGGGCTCAAAACCCCCCTCTCTATTCAACTTGTTTTGACTTTTGTGAACAGTCATTACCTCATAGATCATACTTACGCTGTGCAACTGTGCTTTACTGTGTTCTGATTCATTCTCTGTGGACAGGAAAATAAAGAATTTAAGAGGTAGAGACTGGGGAAAAGGAAGATTGATGTGCAGGTACCCATATGTACATCTCTGTGCTGTCTGCAATGAAGTGTTGTTATTTTCGAACCCTTTGCAAATTGTCCACATCTCTTTGCTAGTTTGCTCTTTGTAGCCCAGAAGTGGTAGATACCCAGTCAGACTGCCCCAAATTTAGCGTGATGGGTGAGTGATGGATTCACAGTTATGCTGAACTTTATCTCTGTTACACTTAGGAAACTGCAGTAGAAAACAAGCTTTTTTTTACCATCTTGTGTCATGTTGGGGCAGGGTGAGAGAGTGGGTGAGGGTGGGGAATCTACTATCACAAATAAGTCTTTTCTTCTTGTATTTCTGCAGTGACTGCACAGAAATTTGACAATATTCTCCTTCTTGGGAAGGATGGTAGTATGTTCCCTCTGGATATTCTACACAAGGACAGATTGAGAAATTCTAACAGAGAATTCTCTAATCTAACTCTCACCTCTAGTAAAGTGTGTATGTGTGATGGAGATGCCGAAGAGAGTAGTCTCTGTTTTGATGTTTCTAATATATTTTTGTAATGTCTCAGTGGAAGCGTTTCTAAGATAATGCCGCAGGTGTTGAAAGCGTATGTTGAGTAGAATCAAATTATGTCAAGTTTCAAAGCATGGTTGTGCATACTTGAATATTACAGATTTAAAGATGTTATTAAAAATCTACCTGTGCTGTGAATGTGATGGTCATATTTACATGTTAACTTCTATAGTTATATGTATCCATATGTTGTTGAATGCTTTAAGGCCTTCTTAACAGATTTTTTTTTTAAATGATTCATCTTTCTTACCTGAATTTTTAGATCGTATGTTATCATTTTCTGATGACACAGATATTTAATTAATTATATTACTTTAGTGGCTTTAATTAATGTGGAAGTACATTTCAAAAACAGCATCCTAGACTGGACATGTGTCCTTTTCTCAGTAATTCACAATGGATAAATGTAATAAATTTAATCTTAAAACTGGAAGACCCACACTCATGAGAATTTTTAAATGTTTCTGTCATCCCTCCTACCCTGCCTCTTGCCAGTAGAGAGCTATGTGTAGGAGAAAGTGGTGATGAAGACGATGTTCCTCTGACTTTTGAACTCCACTGCTAAAAATATATTAGAACCACTTTTGCAGTAATGGATAATTTCAGTCAGAAAATCAGGTATTGTTTGGTACAAAATCTTTCTTTTAGATTAGAGCATTCTAAAATGTTGGATGTTTCTTAAACTGTAATTTTTCATAAAACATAACCAGGTAAATAGGTGGTAAATAGGAGTGGGTGGTAATTACTCAGTGTGTTACCTTCTTGGAGTATAAATAGTGGTCTATTTTATAGTATTTTTTAGTATCTGCCTAAAAATATTTGACAGATAGTATCTTGATCCACTTAAATTTCTTCTAATCAAATAATTAATTGTCATTTTTCTGGCAATTAATCTATCATCACTGAGAGAAGAAATCCTATGCCAGATCAATCTTATCTGTATTAGAATATGGAATTTTTATGAAAGAAGAATTGTGTTACTCTTTTAGACCAAACAAAAATTTTATTTTCAATGCTTATCTGCACAACTCAGAAGAAAATAAAACATTTTTTACAATAGTAAATGGCCTCCTGCTTAAACAACTACCAGGGAATTTTTATTTTATTTGTCAAGACAAGTAAAACACGTGTTCATGCTTAAATATAAATATAAAAATATAATTAATGAACAGCACAGTGAGCAGAATTCCACTTCCATAAGTGGTTCTAAAACAAGTTTGCATAGATGCCGCTTGAGCAGATGCCTTCTAACCACTTGCCCCAGTACCAGCCCTGTGAGTGGTCACGCTTCAGCCCACCCTTGAGGCCACACCTTCTCCCAGTTCTGCTGCCCAAATGTGGACTCAGACACCTTGCTCATGTTCCTGGACTGCAACAAGACAGTAGGGAGTCATGCATTTGGCAGTTTTCCTCCTAGACTGTTTAATCCCTTCTGAGGCCTTCTTGCCCTCTATGCCAAATTACTTCTCAATCACAAATTTACTACTGTTGACCAGTTAGAATTTTACTTTCTACTTTTGTACTTGTGTAGCTTTGTAGATAACTGCTTTTTTATTGTAGTTGAGAAGTCTGATTTTGTGGCTTAAATGTTGAAATAGAATTTTTGCCCAACTTATATGTAATACTATGTTTGAAGGTGTAGAATGTGGAGCGGGTCAAAACACAGATGTCCATGTCTTAGTCTACAATGTTTTCAAAGGATATTAAAATTGAAGAATGATGCTGGGCATAGATTTTTTTGCGGGTTGTTTTAAAATTGACTCAGTTTTAGTTTTTTTTACAAGGGTGGAGTTTTCCATAGTATGAAATAATGTTATGTGATCAGTCAAAACAAAGGTTTGTGGAACCACACTGTCCCTGACTCCTACTTTGTAAACTCCCTCAATTCCCTTTTGCAGGCATCAGAAATTCAGATGCTTGATTGTTTAATTTTACCATGGCCTCATTTGTTTCCCTGGCAAGTTTTCCAAGAGTTGGAATTATCTCTATTTGTGACATGTGATTTGGCTGCCAAGATAGGCCTTGGCTACTCTACTCATTACTGTTTCTTACTGTTAGTGAGAAATGTGCAGTTTTTATAGGGAAATGAGTAGATGGATCTTTCAAACTTGGAAGTCGTGCATATATTTGAATATTTGAAGCATAAAAAAGAACTCATTTGAACTCATAAAGCATTTGAACTTATAAAAAAGAGAAGAGCCTAATAGTCACTAAACCTGTGTACTGCTGATAGCCTGTCTATAACACATCGTCTGTGTGTTAGCAGATGGGTTTAGTCAAGAGGTTGGGTGTCAGCACTGCACGTACAGCATTGCTACATTTTGTAGTTTTTATGCTGACTTTTGATATTGTACACCCTCTGTGTAACTCCAGTGTTCAAACAGTTGCACAAAATTAATCTTTCTAATGATTTTTTTAAAGAGCTAATCTTTCTAGTTGTGGAAGAGAATAAAGCAGTTTAATGACTTAGCGAAGGCATGAAATATCTACTAGTGTGGCTCTAAAGGATCTTAAGTCTGAGTCCCATTGTGGGCTCCCAGTCCGTCCTTGTCTAAGGAAATATTTCAGCAGGAACCTGTAAAAGCACCTGTAAAAGAGCAAGAATATGTTGCCTGATTTTTCCCTTGTTTTGAATCTCACAATGATTGTGCATTGTAGCTATTTTTTGCTTTTGATTTGAGAATTACTTTTTGAATATTTTATTGTTGGGAAGCTTCAGGTAACATTGATTGTACTGTCAGGTAACTCAAAATCTAGAGAAAAGAAAACCACAAAACCAGCAAACCACTAAGAAAGTGGTTTCATCATTTAATTGTCAGGAGTTAAACTTCATAATATTTTTATACGTAATATCAATGAATTCTTTAGGGTGGTGAGATACCACTTGAAACTGTACTCACAAATCTGTATGTAAAGAATTACTTCACAAACTGGTGGAGTTTTTTGTTATTATTTTTATAAGTGTGATTTAAAAATTTCTCTTAATGAAATTGGTAACATGCATTTACTTTTTTAATGTGTCTCACACTGCAGAGCTCTCTTTGACCTTTATTTTTTCCTCAGTTTTAACATGGTTTTCCTATTGAAGCTTATGTATTGGTATTCACATTCATGAATATAACACAGGAAACAAGCGATTGAATTGCAGATATCAATGCAGACCCTGCTTAAGGATGATCAGGAAAATATCTATTGTTACTCTTCAGAGTAAGTGTCAGAGATAATTTTGATATGCATTCAAAGTAAAAATACACATACCAAACATCCTGCACAAACATTTTCTGTGCTTTTTTAGGTGTGTCATTCACAACTGCTGTGTGTTGAGCTCACACCTGTAAGAAGAGATACCTTTCCAAATAACAGAAAGCTTCATTTAAATATGTATTTTTCTCTCACGGGTAACAGTTTTAACTATTTTATACAACACCATTGAACAAAGTGAAAACACCGGTTTATGTCAAAAGAGGAGAAAAGCAGCCATGACCTCCTCTAGGTATGTATGTCTCTGATAGTGCTGTATTTAGTCAAGCCCCTCAAAACAGCTGCTTCCTTTGTCACCATCTGCCCCCACCATGAGTTTAAATTCTTGATATAATAGTAAGAAATACTTGATTTGATATTATAATTAGGCACTATCTTGAAGAGCAAATGGATAGATAATGCTTCAGTAATTAGAGCAGGAGTATTCTATGCAATGACAAGATTTTTTTTAATCATAGGTAAATTCATTAAGCAATAATGAAATGCAGTGTTTTTCACTCAGTATGTTTCACTCAGTATGATCATTCAGTATGTTTCCTCTAAAGGTGAGTCACATTTCTTTAAGCAGACCAACAAGATAAGACAAGCAGCTCAGCACAGACTTTTTGTCTTCACAGTGATTTTTACAGCTATATATAGAAGTGTGAGAAGGCAGTACTAAATAGAAATGTCCAGCAAGGGATTTCCTTTCAGTGCAGAGTGCCTTCATTTAAGAGGGTGAAGAATGACTTGACAAATCAGGGCCAAAAGAAAAAAATAATTAATTCTGTCAAACAATGTGTACTCTCCAGAAAAAAAAAGAACCCATAGTTTTTTTATCTACTATATTTTTGAGATTTCAGTGTTTGCCAAGAAATTAAGATACCATCTTCAGCTTAAAATGATCCTTTTATTTATAGTTTGAGTAGGCACAACAGCAGAAATCTCATACAAATTTTTTCACTACTAAAAAAATTAACATAATGATAAGAAATGTGATAATTAAGCTAACAAAGCAGGCTGGTTTTATAACCATGAATGCAAATTTTTTTTTCCAAATTAATCTTTCCTGTTGAAAAAAGAGTTATTGGACTGAAAGATTTATTTTGCAAGTAAATTGAAAATTAAATTATACCTCAAAGGCCTTATTAATTCTTCAAAACCAATTTTTAAAATGTGGTATTTTTGCTATGTTATTTTAACATAGTATTTCATCTCTGCTGAAATATGAGGGAGTGTAATAAAGATCTTTTTCCTTTCTTATATTTCTATTTCTTCTTGAAAGACCTCATCATAACTTTGCAATATTCTACTCCAGGAATAGGTTGAAAGAGAGTATCCTTGTGCATTACCTGTGTTTTTCTTTATTTCACATAGGCAGCTTGAATAGCTTTACTTGTATTATTCTGACATAAATATGATAGTGTTAGCAGTCAAAATAAAGCAGGAACTCCTAAGGTTGACTGTCCAAATGTTCCTCAATGGCACTCAATTATAGTGCACTTGCAAACTTTACATAAACGTTGAGTAAAAGATGTTGGTTTTCATTAAAAAGTCCATTTGTTAAAATTTGGTTTATCTGTTTTTTAAGATGAGGCTTGGTTTCATCAGTATATTTGACTGCTTTATAGTGTGTCATTACTTCAGTAGAACACTATCATTCATCTGGGAACAAGCATTCAGTAATACTGGATTTTGTTTTCTATCCCGCTGCTATATTCTTCGTTGTGAACATGTAATGAAAAATGTGAAAATGACCCTTGAAAAAGGATCTTTTTTACCTTTCTATAATCCTCTTAATCCAGAGTGAACAAAATCTTGATTTATTTTTTACTCTCTTTTTCTTTATTGTCTGTCCAGTTGATTGAGGGTTGTGGATGAGATGTTATCCACTAGGACTGGCCTACAGTAAATTGTTTATATCCATATCTTTGGGGCTGGGGCATGGATTTGTAATTCTTCATGTTGAGACAGCAATTGAATGTGATAAATTTTAAGCTTCTGCTTGCTTTTTCACAGTTGTTCGTACTTGTAGGTAATTTTATATCGTCTTATGACTGACTAGTACACTTCAGTCATGTCTGTCTAATAAGCTTGACTTGAGCTGAAATTCTTGATATTTCCAAGTCAAGTACATGACCTTGTATTTTCTGAAGCCAGACTTCATTCTCTGTTACGCTGCCATCACCTAGTTCTTTGTTTTGATATCTTGATTCTGCTCTGTATCGATGACACCTAATTGTACAGGGAGATAAATTCATAAATAGATCTGTAGTTTTTTTTTCATAGTGAAATTAAGGAATTCCTTGATTCTGTGATCATTGTCATGGGAGGTTTGATTCTTCCCTTCTCAATACCTCATATTACCATTTTCCTGTATTTATGCACCATGTAGTTCCTTTTCTCATGTACTCATGAATGACTAGCAATTTCCTATATAACAATAGATAAAATCAGCCACTGCTTTTCCATCTGAAAATTGCCTGTCACAGAAAACCACAGATTACTTTGACATGATCTACATGAGATAACCTTTGTTCCATTTGATCTAGTTTTTGATTCACCTTCAGTTTCTCAAATATTCTTTTCTTTCAGAATTTTCCTAAATTCTCTCGTATTATTGAAATCAGATTTACAGATTCTTTACTACCAGCTTTGTACCCATTCTACTTTTCTTATTCTCTCCTTTCTGTATTTTGGCTACACAGGGTTCTGTCCAGTTATGCAAGTCTAATTCACTCTGTTAGATTAGTTTATGGTGCTTTTATCTGTATCTGTAGTAACATGTATCAGGCTTTCAGAATTCAGAGACAGAGACTTCTAAACAGAGCTGGCGTGTTATAATACACTGCTGTTGACTTTTTTTTGTTTTTCATTTGTTCACATGATTCATTGTACTTCAGTATCTTTGATCATCAGTCACATTTCTGAAATTGAGAGAAATTTTTATATAACTTATTAGCTAACATTGTATCTGTGGGGGAGCAAAGAAATTTCACATTTAAACCTGGATGTTTTCATACTTCAAGAGGAAATGAGATGTGTGTAGTTGAAAGTAGAATGTCTCATCAATAAACATAGGCACTCCATACTTGTTAGAAATACTGATATGCAGAAGCATGGATATTAAAAGATACACATGTACTCAGAATTAATTCATAAATTTCATCATAAAATAAGATCGTAACAGCCAATAAATGTTTAAGTAATATAAATATTGAAAATTTTTCTGGAATTATTGCTTCTGAAATACTTTGCATGTACTTTATATTTGCTTTTTATGATATTATGGGGGAACAATCTAATTTAATTTTGTACTATTGGCTTTTCTTTTACTTTTCTTAACCTGGTTAGATAAAGTAACGTATTTGAGCTGTTGCAAGTGAATAAATGGTTATCATTTAATAAAAATACCTAGTAAAGTTTAGACCCTCACCAAACAAAAGCAGATCTAACAGCACTAAGTTCTGTTTAATCTCCAAAATGTGTTGTGCCCAGTAGAAATTGTGTAGTATATTGTTTAAACACCTTTTTTAATACTTAAAAATATGTCTCCCTTTCAAGTTCCTGCATGGAAATTTTTAGAGCCTCTTGATTTTGTGGTAAGAGTTACTAATTTATGTCACTCAACTAATCAAGTCTTTCCAAAATCTTGCATAGGTCTCAAAATGTGAAGCTTGATTGTAAGTATCTGTATTTGTAGATTTTGAAATAACATTTGTAGGTCTTTAAATAACATACATTTATAACTTTCAGTAGTTAAAATAGTAGTATATAGACATTTTTCTAGATGAAGCAGGGGAAAATACTAGGTTTGTCATTTGTCTGGAGTTACCAAATTTTTGACTTCTCTCTGTATAAACTTAAGAGAAAATGATTAAATTGTGCTGCATTGTAACAGTAATGGCCCATCATTTTGTATAAATACAAGCAGTTAAATGTAATGACGGTTTTATGAAAATTATTTTGGCTCATTCCCAATTTTAGGGTAGTTTTACCATGTAACAACTCTTAGCTAACTGTTACATTAGACAACAATATGAGTATTATAATAGTACCTCATTGACTTAAGATGGAAGAGAATTGCCAGTGGCTTATATTAAAATGTGCCTTTATATGACACTCAGTCCCTTAAGATAACTTCTAAAAGATGTGCTTTCTTCGCTATTTATCATGTATTGTGTTGATAATATCATCAGAGTGGGTATTCATCTGCCTGACTTAAGGTTTTGTTTGCTTGGTTGTTCATTTATCTGAAGAAAAAGATTAGTATTCCATAGTAACATAGTGCCTTCTCAACCCTGAATAAAAATGCAGGAAGGAAGGAAGTAAACTTGCTGACATTGTGTGATTGACTCGAGCTTTTATAAGCTTTCAGAATGTAAATATTTATGACTTTTACTAGGAGAAAACATAGTATTTTTACTTCAAACTTAAAAAGCTAAATAATTTAAAAATAATTTTGACTTGCTTTGGAGTGAGTTTCAGCAGAATGCCATAAGTATTGACAATTACAAAAAAATTTTGGGGAATAGTTATCCACCTCCCATATGTATCTCTGTTTTGTTTGGGTTTTGTGGTTTTGTTGCTGTTGTTGTTGTTGTTTTGGTTAGTTGGATTTTTTTGTTTGTTGTTTGTTTTGGGTTTTGTTTGTTTGTTTTAAATTTTATTTCCTGTCAGGCTTACCACGAGCTCTCCTGCTAAAGGTCAAGGTTCTTAGGACTCTTTGAAATGATGAATGTAAACCTTATTCATAGGCAGTCGAAATTTTTGAAACCTCTCAATCTTAATAGAGCCTTTTCCAACTTTGGTTTTTCCCACCAGTATTTAAGACATCTTCAGCACATTTCTTCTCACATTGCCTCTCAAGCTGATTTTACATGTCTGCATGACTGTGTGCATGCATGCCCGTGTGCACATATACTATTCTCTAATATAGCAGAAAAAACCTCTTTTTTCTTTCTACTCTTTCAAGTCTTATTTCTCCCTCACATTAAAACCTGAAACTTATAAGTAGAATGAAAAAAAAAAAACCCAAAAACTATCATATCTGACATGATCACAATAAAATCATTACACTTCTACAAATAAGAATTTCTGCAAGGGGAAGAGCGTGACAGTGGCTGATTGAAGATTTTAACCTTCAAAGGCTGCAAATATGTGCACGCAGGTAAGGCATAGTGTGGCTTGGTCCTATCTCTAATAAATATATGGGTTTGAGAGTAATTGATGAAGCTGAAATAAGAAAAGGTAGAATTGAATTTCTAGGGATTTGTATTTCATATATCTAATTTTTAAAAATATTGTTTATATTTCAAAATTTTTTAATAAAATTTGATTTAAATTTTTTATTATAAATGCAAAATATTTTTTCATATTCTTAGGGGTTTTCTAATTCAATAAATTGCATATGAATTATGTTGTATGAATGAATTAATTCATAATTTTGTTTCTGTTTGAGGAGGAAAAAGAAAATGTCAGCTCTAAACAAGCCACCTTTCCATGGATTTACATTTTGCAGTATAAAATTGAATATGTATAAATCGATATGGATTTACAATTTTCCATAGATTTATATTCTGCAGTAAAAAATTGAATGCATATAAATTGATAAAAGACATTTTGAGTACCACTGTAAGCACTGACCAGTGTTTGTGATTATTTGCAGTTCATTGTGTAGATTCTCTGGTGCCTTCTAATAAGAAAGTCCATCTGGCATCATTAATAAAATCCCTTTCCATTATGATCTCAAAGTTTTTATGAACTTTAATATCTTTACAACCTCTCCTGTTCTTAAAATTGACTTGAAATAAGGAAACATAAATAAATGTTGGACAGCAGAATAAAGGAGAGATATAGATAGTCACACACACTGTAGAAATACATAGTTACAGAATTATTGTGCCTTATTTTGGTAGGAAACGAAGTTAAATGTTATAACTCTTTCTTCATGTAGATTTTTTAAGTTCTTATATAAATTGTAAGAAAATAACAGTCTAGTTGCATATTGCTTCTGAGACAGCCACTAAGCCTTTTCTTGGTTTATTCACACCATCTGATATGTCTCAGAAGTTTTGTGAAGGTAAATATCTTCAAAATTTACACACTCAGGTGTCACAGTAATGGGTATTGTGAGCTAAGGAGGAGAGAGAGAAATTTCTTTCAGTTTTGGTCTGTGTTGCACCAAAACACCATGGAAAGGATAAACTCCTGCCTTTAGCAGTTTGTAATATAACTATCTGAAGCAAATGTCACAGAGTAAACTGAACATGAAGGTGGGCAGATACTTTGCTGGCTCCTTTTTCGTCAGAGTAGGTATATGTGATTTTTCTTATTTGCTGTTACGTGTTTTTTACTGTAAATACTATGAGATTTCTCTGAAGGAGAACATTATGAATTTTGCAGGTGGAGCAAGGACAGTCTGTAGTTTCCTGAATATGGTTGTGCACCACCTCCAAGAGCGTTTAGGTTTACTGTGGCAAAAGTATTAAGCACCAATTCACTTTAAATAGACCATTCTTGGATGTGATTGAAAACTTACATTTTTTTACCTTTCAAAAAAAATTACATCCTTTCAAAATTGGGATTGTTTAAAATACGTATTACTTTTAAATCAATTAAACTTCACTTGAGTTCTCTTTACTGGTGGAAAATACTTCAATCACATGGCTCAAAGACAATTTTCTTCATTCTCAACCCTTTAAAAATTTCGTTGTGCTCTTAATTAGACCCTTGGTTTGTGTTTATCCTTGGATATGTTTATCCTTGTAGAGCACTGTATTCTGAGATGCTAGCTGAGCATCTTGGAAAAGTAGTCTAATAAAATCTGACAGAAAAAGAATGTGGATGTGTATACTACTGCTCCTTTAATATTTTTTTTCATTTGAAACAGAATAGAAATTAATTATTCTAGGTTTCTGTTTCACAGAGGTTGGGAATTACATATCTTTTCATTTCATGTATACTTTCCACCCATGGTCAGAGGGGAAAAAAGTCGATTGGTCAGAGAGAGGAATATTCTCATTTCTTTCTTCATTCATTTTGTTAATCAAATAAATTCTTCTTCACGTGTAGAGCACATCAGGAGTTCATTCAGATAAGATTTGGGTGAACACTTGTGTCATGATTAAATGTCTTATGGTCACTTATAGAATCACCTGCTGTAGTATCAGCGAATATGAGCAAATAATGTAAAAGTGAAATCATGACAGAGTTCATTGGCAGGGTTCACTCTACTACTTGCTAGATGCTTGAGACACACTGAGAAAAGCAAACTAAATTCTAAAATCAATCAATCCAAAACCAGAATCAACCCAAAAAGTGTCTGTGTGGAGGGGAGAGGGAGAAAAGAGCAAGAGTAGGAATGGGTAAGGATAATAAGGAATACAGAAGACACAGTTGAGATAGGACCTTCTATGCTAACCTGGTTTATTTTTAGCAATGTGAATAGAAGAATTCTGTTGCAGAACAACCTCTGCATTAAGCATATGAGAAGCACATTCGATTTATTCTGTAATTGCAGTGAATCTAAACATTATCATGCAAATAATTTTGTTACAATGTGGATATCTGTACTTCTGGAGTATTATTTCTCTGAAGGTTGTCTGTGTCCAAAATAGAATGCTTCCAAGAATACCATGAATTTTAGACGTGATTTCACTTCAAGCCAATATTCAAGTTAAAAAAAAAAAAGGCAAACTAAAAGTTGTGTTTCTTCCTCTGGGTTTTTGACTAATAAAACAGTCCTATAGCACTTCCATAAGAAAAGGAAGAGCAATTTTATGCTCTGTTCACTTCCTTAATGCTGAGACCCAGTCATGCCTTCTAAAATTAAAACCAGATTTACCAAGAAACAATAGAAATGGTAAATGAATTATAAGTGAATATTTTCAGTCTCGACAAGCCTAGAAATTGTGGAATTTTGCCTTTGGGAATAATTCTTAACTTACCACAAACTCTTCTAAAGTATGATTATAGCAGCCCCTCTTTCTGAAACGAACTTTAAGTGGCCTTTCTGCAGAATTAAACAATTCTTAATTATCTCATAATATCAGTTAAAAATAAATCTTCAGTGAACAACAAATTCCACTGAATTGTGTATAGTTGATTAAAAGAATCTTTCTGTAAATCATAGAGTTAAATTAGTTACAATAAAAATTCCAATTCAGTTTTTTACAATGAGTTGCTACCTATTTATGAAGTTTAAAAATCCTGTTTTATTATAATGCAAATACTAGAACTGTCTTCTACGCAAAAGAAAAGTGTTTGTTTTTTATGAAAAAAATGAGCAGGCTTTTATAATAAAGTAATTGCATATCAGACTAGATAAAAACACACTTTGCTTTCAAAAGCAACCTCAGTATTTGATTGTTAATCTTCTAGTACTTTAATATATTCAAAGTTATAATCCATAGAATGAAGAGTATGTTTAATCTGTGTATAGCTAAAGGAAGATAAAACATGATGTAAACTATAAAATTATTTAAACCTTTCTGATACTTTTGCATCAAAAGTGACAATGCTAATACTCTAGAGGAAATTGTCTGTAAATTCCCTATATACCCCAGACAAGTGGTAAGGCTGAATATGTTTGTATAAACAAAGTTTTTTTACTTCTTTTCAGTGCTGGATGACAGTGTAGAATTTCCACTGTCAATCATGCATCTCTTGATTGATTTTACCACTTTTATGTGGTAGCTTACCAAATTCCAAGTTGTTCTGAAAAGTTCTCAGTGCATTTGTTTGCATAGAGAGGCTCGTAGGGTAGTTTGTAAGACAGAAAAACTTAGCTGTTCTCTTTCATTTAGACATACTCTTTGATATAAAATCAAAGGAAGATATACCTGGGGTCTAAATTTTGCTTTTTGAGTGTTTATCTCATGCATCGAGATAAAGCCAGTTTACTAGGGAAGACAAAAGCAAAGCAAAACAAGGATTTCATTCAGTGCTTCCCGTTGGCAGGTAGGTGTTCAGCCGTCTCCAGGAAGGCAGGGTTCTAACACTTGTAATGGTGACTTGGAAAGATGAAAGAGAATTGCTCCAAAGACTCTTTGCTATTCTTCCCCAGCTTTCTACATTGAGCATGACACTGTATAGTATGATACTGAAGGGGTTCTCCATCATCAATTAACTGTGATTTGCGATTCCTAAAGACACCAGGTTGGTACAGAATTAGTAGTTTGGAGACTGATACTACTTTTATTTTACAAAGTACATACTCTTCTAGGATTTCTTCACCACCTACTGGACTTAATTTTTGCCTTGTGACTTCATTTTTACTCTACTCACATTTTAATGCAAGAAAAAAAAAGTAAAATGAAGGTTTTCCTATATGCTGTATTAACAGATCTTTCTTTGTTGTCATTAATTGTAGAATTATCTCTTTTTCAGAGTACTTTACTGTGGATCTAATGAATTGATATATGAAATAATTTCTTTCAGTTAATTTAAAAACCTATAAAAGTTTGCTTTCATTTTCTTCATACCACTGCTATCCTTTGATCTTTTTCCTGTTTTTCAGGAAATTTTATTATTCATACTCAATGTAGTGCTTCAACTTCAAGCAGTTTCTCGTGAAGATCTATAATCCCTCTTTACTGAAATGTTTGGAGCCTTACTCCTTACTTAGTGTCTATGTAACCTTTGATAACTGCTGGAACCGTTTTTTTTTTTTAAAGACAACTTTTTTCCATACCAACTACATAGTTAGAACCCTCAAAATTGCATTAAATTGTAGTGTGATGTAGGAAATCTAGAGAAGATAAGCCATGTGCTAGCATCAAATTTATTTTGTATATGAAAATTGTAAAATTACTTTGAGTAGGCATAGAAGATCTTTGTAATGTAAGAATTTTCATTTTCAACTTCCTGAAAGAGGGAAAATATTCACAAAAATTTTTTAAAAAATGGAAAATTAAACTGAAGAATTTCATCCAAGTACTGTAGCTAGGAGTGAAAACGAGTTTTGTAGCCGAGTATCTTCATTATTTCTTGGCTTTCTACTACGTGTTTTATATAGTTAATATGGGACTTGGATCCATTTTCCCTGTGGTAAACTGCATCATATATTAATACCAAGCAACTGTGATATATACCTATTTAGTTAGGTATAGTAAGATGAGCAAAGCTTACTATTCAGCAAAGAAATTCAGCTGTAATGATTTAGAGAAATAATGTTGCCTCCTTCAGTGGGATTTTATCAGCACATACTGTGTTTTCATACTTAACAGAAAGTACTCCTATGTTCTGGAAGTCCTGTATTGATTCCACAGTTAATGTAAGTGTAATCTTAAGGAAGAAAAATTGCTGTGAGATCAATAAAGTCAATCTTCCCCCATATAGTTGTACATAACTTATTTTTGCATCCAAAATGCTTTAATCTTGTATGCTAACGAAATTATCAGTGAAGGCTTGTTAACTTTAAGCACTACAAAGTCTCACCTTAAATTTCTGAAATCAAAGGACTATTCCAGTGTTTTGAGTTCTGATGTTGAGTGCTTTAAAAAAAATAAAACAAAATAGATTAATGTTGGCAATAATCTAGCAATACAGTTAAGACTGCAAGACCTCTCCTATGGTAAATACATTCAGACATATGGCTGCAGAAGGCTGAGTGATGATTGAAAGGAAGATGTGATTTACTCAAAAGTCAGGTCATAATGAATTTTTTTTTCTCATGCAATTCATCTCTGCTGAGGGAAAACACAAAAATCTGTAAGGCTTTAGACCAGATAACTATTCTTACTTTCATAATTCAAAGCAGTCATGAAACTGGTGAATTGATGACCTGAAAATCATCCTGTTTAGGGCAATCTGCATGACTTTGAGCTGTTATAGAAGGTCCTAAATCATGTCAGTTCTAGCCTTGCACTCCTGGTATGAATGTTAAATGAATGCCTACATTATTCTTGACACTGAAGGTTTTTGCAGGCAGAGTAAATTAACAAAAATTAGCAGTGCTATTGAATTATTTTGCTTATCTTCAGTCAACACAGATATAGCCATATAAATGTATTATCCAAGGCGGTTGTTTCTGGTTATTTCATTGTTGTAATGAGATTGAGTGAGAATTAGCTTAGTTTGAAAATTATAGGTTCCAGGGGATATAAGTCTGCAAATGCCATATTGTGATCAAGAAAAAGCAGTAAATAACTTACTAACAGAAAATAAACATCTGAGATACTACTTTTCAGTTTAAATCATGTAAAATTCTCAGAATATGATGACATATAATTTTAGTGGTTTCATTTAAATTTTCCTAAATGTAGTGGTGAGAAGGCTGATCTGGAATCCCATTATACCACTGTGCTTCCTAGTCTACAGTTTAAATGAGGTTTCCAGTACACAGTTAGCTTCCACTGAACTTGTGCAACAAAACCAAACCAAACCAACCAATCAAAACCAAACCAACCAACCAACCAACCAAAAGTTTCTTATTGTAAGGCAGTTCCTTCCCAAATCACAGTAGAAGTCATTGTGAAAAGACACCATAATTTAAAATCGGCTGCCACCCACTGCTTTTCTGCCCCGTGTGGCATTGTGCAGCTTCTGTTTGAATTTGAACAACAAAACTTCATTGTAGTCAGAATCCTGTGTTCATGCCTTCCTGAGACAAAGAATTTTGGTATCTAGGGGACATTTTCTTCAAGTGATGTCAAAAAATGATGAATAAAATATTGACCAAACAATATCCTTAAATCCAGTTCTATTCAACATGATATATCTCTGCCATCCATTCTTAGGAATACAGTTAAAAAACCCAAGAAACCACAAGGAAGAAAGGCGTGTTTTGTACATAATAGATTTTTCCTTTCATAGTAAGCTGTCTGTTATTTGGCATGCTTTGAGTCATTTTAGTTAAGCTGGTTGGGAATGAGGTTTCAAAAAAATCTCTGAATGGTTTGATTAATAATTTAGTTATTAAAACTGTTTATTAGGGAAATAAAAAGAGAAGAAAAAGGAAGAAGAAATTATTTCCGTACTTTGTACAAGTATGCCTTGGAAAAGTGTAGAATTAACTGTGTATAACACCAATGGTACTCTTTTTTCCTTTCACTTCATGCCATATTGTACTAATATTATCCTCATAAACCGAAGTACTGATTTCAGTGTATGCCTACACACCATAGAGCAAGTATTATTTTGAGAGGCACTGTTCAATGGTTTGGACATGTATTAGGGAGTTCCCTTGTTCAATTCCATTTACAGTGCTAAAGCAATGGGAAAATGTATATAACATAAAGTGGTTAACGTCCTTTCTCTGGGCTAGACTGACGTGACAAAACGTGGTGCCACTGTTTTTTCTTAGGCTACATTTTAATGCATTGCCAGATACATAGGCAGCTTCAACTAAACTTGTGAAGTAATTAAAGTCCTTTTTGTAAGAGGACTTTCTTATTATTGTTATTATTACAGAAATCACTGTTGAAGTCATAAAGCTAAGATATCATTACTAAAAATTGTCTATAGTCCCCTGTTTTACTTACATGTATGATGTAGTTCACTTTGTTTTATTACAAGCAATAATGCCACCAGTTTTATAAGAGATTTTGCAGTTTTGGTTGCAATACAAAGACTTATTCAAAAGTTTTACAAATAATTTTGTCTCCCTATTTCTTTCATGTTAATATTAGCACTAATAGCAGTTGCAGTAGTATCTGGTTATTCAGATAGAGTTATGCCAAAATTCACTTTAACAGAGAAAATTGTTTGGGAGGATTTTCAGGCAAATGTCCCAAAGAAATATGGCATGAAGTGAAACTTTCACTGCTTAGCATTGAGCCAGGTAAAGTAAATTTGCAAAACTAATGGGTTATGGAAAGGAACGTATCTTCCTTTGTCTCTTATCCTGGGACAGAGTTGTGCATTGAACCAAGAGTGGATATTTGCCGCCTGATAATTTTCCTGTTCCTTCTAATCTTTACTCTGTTGGGTTTCACAGAAAATACTACTTTAATTTTTTTAGAGAGGAAATAATTGTGGTATTTAAGAGAAACTTCTCTATAACTCCTAGTGAAATGCTGTATCCATTCTGGATCTCCACTCACAAAAGAAATTGCTAGGTTTTGTCCCTGTGAAGTCCGCATTTTAAGGGTTTTATTTGTGGAATCCACACTGATATTTTAACATTTCTCATATTATTGTAGAATATTTTCTCTTGGGAAACATGGAAAAGACATCACTTACTCAAACATTTTTTATCTCAACAAAGAACTCAATCTTCTCTGTTTACTGGACTGCAGCCAAAACCTGCAGGACATTTTAGAGTGTGCTTGTGATGTAGCATAATGTAGGTCATCTCAAATTCTCTCCCACCCTAACAGATTAAATGGATGGTCACACATAGGTGTTTTTAATCTTCCCTAGTGAACTGATAAATACTAAATAACACGCCCAGTGCAAAAGACGTGTGGTAGCACACTCCAATCCAAGAGATTGGAGGGGGTGTTATCCCTTTGTAGCAAAGGGCTGTTCACTACCTATTGAAGTAGGTATGTCAGCTTGCCTAGGAAAGATACAACTGTAAATTGAAGGAAATGGAACAAAGATTATTTTAGTTATGAAGAGTGGTCCTCTCAAGAAGGGAGTAGAGGGAAATATGGGAGGAAAAATAAAATCTTTCTGAATCCCTAGGAGACTTGCATAAACAGTCCTGAACAGGCAACTGTGATTTATAAGGACTGAACAGCAAAATAATTGAGCAAAAAATTAAGAGATTAAGAGAAATAAATAGTGATTGTTGTCTGATGTTATGGGCTTTCATTTTTCATAAGAAGAAATTTTACAAATTCTTTTTTATCTTCTGTCTTAATTGAAAGTAAATTTAATGAGATTGAAAGCACCTGGATAAGAACTAGGCATTATCTGTCTATGCAGGTAGTTTGGAATGTTGGCTTTCAGAATAATTCTTCCAAAGCATGCAAAAGTTAATAGTGTGTGACTTTACTCTAGCTGAAGGGGCAAGTGGGAAAATGTCACCAAAAATGAAAGAGAGGTATGTTCCAGCAAAACATAATAATTGAGAATGCACTGTAGCATGCAGTGTCATGAAATGAGGTGTGTAAGCCTAAGCTTCAAGATTTGTAAGTAGTATGTAACATTTCTGCTGTAAGTATTTATACTTTTTTTTTTTGTTTCTACCCTTTTACAACATGCTAGATAAATGTTAAAGTTATATGGAAATATTAGCTCTGCTTAAAACTTCCTCTTTTCAAAGTACTTCTCATTTTGATTAGAAAATCAGTGCAGTAAGTTTGCATGGGTATTTCTTTGTAATAGAACAATCTGTGTATTTCCAAATGTAACATGCTTTTCTCAGTGATGTTCTAATTTTTTTTAGGTTTTCATTGCATGTTTAATTATACCAGATTTAATCACACATGCCAGTGAAGCTGACAGCCTATTACATTGTTTGTTATGCATTATGCTACCAGATCTCAGTAGATCCTGAATATTACAAAAAAAAAAAAAGAAACTCCTCGTGATCCATGCATGTCCATGCATTCTAAAAAGCTCTTAATACCTGTATTCCTTATTGGCATTTGAAAATTATAAAGTGGTTAAAAAAACTTGTCAGTGAAAATTACTTGTATTTAAACTTGAAGTTGTAATGAAAGTTTTTAGTGGCAGAAGCCATCTTTGTAAAGGTCTGGATATGATGTAAGAAGACAAACTGGTGTAACATCATATGGGTTTGGTCTACTGCAGGACTTAAGCTCAGGCTGTAGGCTTCAGATAAACTCTTAAACTTAAAAATAATTAGAAGGAGTTAATGACATTAATTAGAAATCAATGATGAAGGCATTTTAATATAGTTGAATAATTCTTAGTCATGTGAGGTATTGCTGGGTAAAACTGATTAAAAAATTGTCTTCTGTATTATTAATATAGGAAATCCTAAATTCTATGAAAACTGGCTTAATGGCAATCTCAAAGTATGTAGGTGTAACTAAGGTGAGATCACTGGATTGAACTTTGTTTAGAAGGATGCCTAAGACACTTCTAGTCCTGTTTTGTCTACAACATATGCTGGGATAAAAATTGCATGCTGCTAGTAATAAAATTACTTGGATGAAGAGATAGACTGTCTCCTCAGTAAGTTTATTGATGATACAAAAATAGGATGAGTGCACCTGGGGTGTAATAAATCGAGATACCTGTACAGGCTGGGAGCTGACCTGCTGGAAAGCAGCTCTGTTGAGAAGAACCTGAGGGTCTGGTTGGACAACAAATTGGCCATGAGTCAGCAGTGTGCCCTTTGAGGCCAGGAATGCCAGTGGGTTCCTGGGATGCATTAGGAAGAGGATTGCCAGCAGGTCATGGCTGCTGATCTTGTTACTCTACCCTGGTGAGGCACACCTCAAGTGCTGTGTCCAGTTCTGGACTCCCCAAAACAAGAGAGACATGGAGCTCCTGGAACAAGTCCAGCAGAGGGCTATTAAGCTGATTAGGGAACTGGAACATCTCTCTTATGAGGTGTCCTGGTTCTGGCCAGGAGAGGACTAATTTTTGCCAGGAGAGGACTTGGCCAAGACCCAGAGGTTGTTCTATACCACCTCACATCATCTTGGGATGGGGGAAGGGCTCCTTTCCACGTCGGATAGCCTGACAGAGGGAATTTTTAGGTGTTGTCAAGGGTTTTCACAGAGGGTAAGCAATTGCATGTGAATCATTCCACTCTGTTCTTGTACACTTTATCATTAGTATTGTTACTGTTGCTGTTCATTGTTTTATTTTGTTTCTGTTTCCAGAGCAGATTCAAAACAAATTTTATCTAATAATCTGTTGGTTAAGGTCCAGAGTCACTGGTCACAATGTTGCTTGGTCTCTTCATGTGATTGTGGTACCTAACCCTGTGTATATTCCTATATGTGCACTATGTCGTCCTCATGTGTTCTTTTCCAGCGCAGGGAGAGGGATCATAATTGTTTTTTTCCTGTACTGTGTGATACCAACTTGTGACATGATAGCATCAAGGACAATTAAGGTAGTTTGGAATGTATATTCAGTGTTACTCTGCTATCATTACCTTGGTTGTTACCTTTGGGAATCCATTAATACCTGTATCCACTGGAAAGAACGGGGAAGCATGAATTTCTGCAGCCTTTTACCCCCTTTTATTCCTTCAAGCCTGTTACAACAGCTTTTGAGAATTTTGAATTTCCCTTTGATGTTAAGGAAAGCATGTTCTTGTTGCTAGGTCTGCCAGGTTTTCTGAGTGTGGTTCACACCCATGTTTGTGTCAACAAAAGAGTGACAAAAGAGATTTTTAGGAGGGTCTTTCAGACATCTGCCCTTGAGGCTGGATAAGTGGCATGGAAAGTGGAAGAAAATGGGCCAGCTTTTGAAGGACTATTCTGCTCCATTGGTTCAGAAGTTCACCTGTGAAACTACAGGACCCTGCTTAAATGGCAAAATATCTGAAAGAAAAATGCTGTGACAGCTCCAGAGAGGCCCAAGGTTATGCAACATGCTGGGCCCTGGCTACTACTTATCAGACACTGCTTGTTACTGTACAGCACTCTCAGAGGGAGGAGAGGAAAGCAGACCAACATCAGCAAGGCCACTCAAACTGCAGCTGAACCAGAGGAACAACCCATGCCAGCAGCAGTTGGCCCTATACTAAAATAAAATTTAAGAACAAGGAGTGAAGAGGAAGCAGGGCCCTCAGAACAGGAGGAGGTGAAGCCAAGCAGCTGGGATCCCTGTCCTGGCATGCAGGCATTGACAAGGGGATTGGGAAGAGGACAGAAACTCTCAGCCTCTTGAGGTGACTCCTGTCAAGCATGAGGGAAAGGTATTCTCTCAAGGGTGGTCTAATAATGCACCCAAGCAGCTGGAACACAATGGAGAAAGGTATCCTGTACTTGAAAGAATTACCTGTGCTGGAGGTAATCTACAAGGCTTCAAATAACGAGTTGTAGATCTCTGTTGATCCAGGTGGAGACCGGTGTACACAATCCATGTGGCAGAAGTTTGTAGAGTGTACCATTGTTGTAAAACATCGCATTGGCATATCAATGAAAGAAGGAGAGCAAACAATGCTTCAGGTGACTACCTGACTCTCGGAATGGGAAGATCATCTTTTCTCCTCCCTACCAAAATGTGCCTTGGCTGTGGAAAGACTGTCCAAGACTGTGGACGGACTCAAAAGACTCAAGCAAATTAGATAGGAAATGTCCCATGCCCTGCCAGGATGGACCAGTCTCTGCTATTGGGAGCAAGCACCCCATGCTTGTGAGAGAGAGGGTCCATGCCACGAGATAACCTGTGGTTTTATCTGCATGACCACAGAGAGGATATGAGGAAGTGGGATGGAAACCACATCTCTGCTCTAGCAACACAGGTACGTGAGCTGGAAGGAGGAACACGTACCACAGGAAGTTCTTCAAGGATAAATGCCACTCCAGTTTCCAGTGGGCAAGTCCTCCCTCAGACAGAATAGGAGGGCTGATGTTACTTCTGGTCCTCTTGAAGGGACCTCAGTTCACAGTTACAAGGAGTGAGCAATGAGTTCCATGACCAGAACTAGAGGGGCTCTGACTCCAGCCAGGGACTCCAGAAAGGGACAGTTGGATCTATTGCACTGTCTGGATCCCATGCCCTGGCACATCAGACACACAAGGGTATAAGGCTTTAGTTGACACCAGAGCACAAGATACCCTGATGCCATCAAGGTATGCAGGAGAATCCATCTCTGTTTCTGGGGTGACAAGGGAATCCCTACAGCTGACTATACTGAAAGCTGGAGTGAGCCTGGCTGGGAACGAATGGCAAAACCACCCCACTGTGACTGGCCCAGAGGCTGCATGAGTCCTTGGCATAGTTACCTCAGGAGAGGGCATTTCAAGGACCCAAAAGGTTGTTGTTAGGCTTTTGGGATAGCTGGTATGGAGACAGAGAAAACTGGATGGCTGAATACATTGCCTGGTCTCTCAGAAGATCTTTCTGCTGTGGAGCTGCTGAGGGTTGAAGAACAACAGGTACTGATTGCTGCCACATCACTGCACTATCAGCAAAACTACACCAACAACTACTACAACTGGGGCTCTGTGGTCCCCACCCATGAGATGATTTGAGAGCTGGAGACCCAGGGAGTGGTCAGCAAGCCTCACTCATCCTTTAACAGTTCTGTATGGCCCGTGTGTAAGTCCAGTGGAGAATGGAAACTGACAGTGGAATCTCATGGCCTGAATGGAGTTTGCTTTCACCTGGAGGGGCATAGAGTACACCTGGAACTGACTGCCCCAGAGCTGGAAACTACCCCAGTATTTGCCATGGGCTGATCCAGACTGCACTGGAAAAGGGTGAGGCTCCAGAACACCTCCAGTACATGGTGTGCGGCAACACGGCATAGGAAGGTTTTGAGAAAGGGGAGAAAACAATTAAAATCCTGAGGGTTGGTTTTTTTCCATAAAAGAGAGTAAGGTGAAGGGACCTTCCCAGTAAATTCAGTTTTTAGGAATAAACTGGTGTCATGGTTTAGGAATAGTACTCCCCTATTTAGTGTTCCTACTGAGACTCTCCAAACCATACTTCTGCTCTCTTGCTTCCTTCTGCCTTCCCTCTCCTCCTTGCAGCAGGCTGGACAGGAGAATTGGAGACACAAAAAGTAAAGATCACTGTTGAGATAAGAACATTTTATGAGAAGCAGCAATGAGATAAGGAAATAAAAATAACAGCAACAACACTAGCTCACCAAGGAAACTCCTGAGAATAGACAATACCCAACTGCCCCTTCTGCCATAATACGCCCACTACTCCCTCTGACATGGAATCAGTATCACCCAAATCACTCCCTCTGGCATGGAACTGGAGTTACCCCACCTCTTGGTCCACCACACCTGATGGAAAGGAAGCCCTTCTCTCAAGAAGAGACCCCCTTCCCCTTTGCCCAGTAATGACATGAGGTGGTACTGAATAACCTGAAGGTCCCAGCCTCCTTCTGGCTGCTGCAAAAATTATCCCTATACTGGAGGGAGCCAGGACAAATAGCAAGATGAACATTGTCAGATTCCTGTGGATGTGGTCAAAATAGCACACACAACAAGCAAAAAGGAAATGCATGCTTTCATGGGTGTTGTGGGTTTTTGGAGGATGCATATTCCAGATTACAGTCAGATTGTAAACCCTCTCTCTCATGTGTCCTGGAGAAGAATGATTTTAAGTGAGGTCCTGAACAACAACAAGCTTTCGAACAAATTAAACAGGTCAATTCATGCAGTAGCACTTGGGCCAGTCAGGATAGGACAAGATACAAAAAATGTGCTCTACATAGCAATTGAAGAGAATTGTTCATTCTGGAGACTCTGGCAAAGTGTCCAGGGAGCCCCAAGGATGATTCAGGGGGTTCTGGAGTTGTGACGTGTTACACCCCAATTGAAAAAGAAATAATGGCAGCTTACAAAGGGGTTTGAACTCTTCAGAAGTTATTGGCATTGAAGCACAACTCCTCTTGGCATCCTGAGTGCTGGTGCTGGGCTGCATGTTCAAAGTCCTTTCCACACATCGTGACACTGACGTGATATGAGGTAAGTGAGTTGTGCTGTTCCCACTGCAAGCTCAATTAGGAAGCCCCAATCTCCCAGGGATCTTGGAAGTCATCACTAACTGGCCTGAAGGCAAAAAATTCGGGACCGTCATCATCAGAAGAGGAGGGGAGTATGACACGTGCTGAGGAGACCCCACAGTATAATCAGCTACCTGAAAATGAAAAGCAATACATACCCTGAACTGATTGTTCTTGCCATACTGTAGGGATACATCAGAAATGGATGCCCTATGTGATGAGTTGCTATTGGGGCACAGGGTGGATTAAGTCAGAGCTGAAAGCCTGGCTTTAGATGTTGCTGAAAGAGAAGTGGCCAGCTCTCTGTCTCTACACTGACTGTGGATGGTGTCAGGTGCTCTGCAGAGGTGGCTGGAACAATGGAAAAAGACCAATTGTGCAGCAACAAACCCATCTGAGCTGCTGAACTGTGGCACGACGTCACTGCCTGGGTAGAGAAGTTGGCTGTAAAACACATCATGAGATGCACATGTGCCCAAGAGTTGGGCTACTGAGGAACGCCACAACAATGGAGAGGTGGATCAATCTGCCGAGATTAAAACATCTCCGGAGGATCTGGACTGGCAACATAAGGGTGAATTATTTCTGTCTTGGTGGGCCCATGATGCCTCAGATCAACAGGAAAGAAATGCAACACTCCAGTGGGCTCATGATCAAGGGATGGGCTTACCCGTGGACGCTCTTCCCCAGGTTTTCCATACCTGTGGAACGTGCTGGGATCAGGCAGGCCAAGTAAAGCTTCTGTGCTGTGGTAGACTATGGTCACAGGATCACTGAATTCAGACCTGGAACAGACCCGTAAGGATCACTGAGTCCAGCTCTAAAGTGAATGGTCCATACAGGGCTTGAATCTTACAATCTTGGCATTGTTAACACAATCTCTAACCAACTGAGCTCAGGTCAGGTCAAAATACAAATAAGGGAAAGCCTGGTGGATCGGTTATGTCACACTCCTGTAAACCTGCCAAGGCAAGTGTTACGTGCTCACAGTGGTGGAAACCACTGGATGGCTGGAGGCATACCCTGTGTCTCATGCCACTGCCTGGAACACCATCTTGGGCCTTGAGAAGCAGGTTTGACAAATGTGCTATGTGAAAGTAATCAATGAAAATTTCATTTCAGCCCAGAGCATTGACCCCTGCTACCAGTTTTTCTGCTTGTAGCTTTCCTTCAAGAAAAAGCTGCAAATAGTGACTGTTCAAAGTATGCCTACAAAGTGATACAAGGTGGAAAATAACGCTTACAGGATAAGACTAGAAGAATTTGCTTTATTAAAGAATTCTTTGAGGTAATTTTATCACCATTGGTATGAACTTCCACTTGAAATAATATGACTGATGGTGAAGAAAGGAGATTATTTCCTTTGTATGGAGACAGGACAGCAAGATCCCAAGGTTTACAGCTGAAGGTAAACTTTAAATCTTGTCTTGGAAATCCTTAAATGTGGAAAAAAGATACTATTCTCTAGCAGTAAAGATATTTAAAATTATAAAATTATGGGGAAAAAAGGAATTTACAACTGTAAAATGCTGTCGCATACACTGTGTGTGTGTATGTATGAATTACTGGATTTTTACAGTCTGTAAGAGTAGTCAATTTGGTATTGACCCGTTAAATCCTGAAATGGGTAAGTGCATACACACTTTTCCTCTTTTCCTACGGTGCCATAACAAGGGTTTTGTCTATACTGCCCTCAGCATTCTTGGGCCTCTTGAGTTCATTACTTCTCAGATACTTTAAAGCAGGGCTGAGCTAGCACATGCCTTCAGAGGTGATAGTGAGGAGCCTGTTGCCGGAGTCACGGATTAAATGAGGGGGGTTTTTGGAATTTATTTTTTCTTTAGGCACTGAATTTCATTGCTCGTTTCCCTGTGAAATCTTATATATAATTTTTTTTTGGTTGAGGGGAACCTGTTCTTTTTAAGCATGGGAAGTTGCTGAGTGAGATGTAATCTAAGTGGAAACCCTCTACCTTTGTGCGAAGTTTGATGTAATTAAATCACAGTCAAAGCTTCCAGTGAAACAAATAACATTCTTTCCCCTTTTTTTGTGTGAATTCTCTCTGCATCTGCTGGTTTAGGAAAAAGAAAAATGATTTCTACGTATTTCTGGTAACAAGGTGTGTAAAACATCATCTCAATAAAGAGGCTTTTATTGATCTCAAGAAATATGTATGTGTTATCCCATTATGTTATCCTGGAGGAATAGAATTAATCTCTAAAAAAATACTCCAAATTTAAAAAATATTGTGACATAGCACTAAGATGGTGAAAATTTAATCATCCAGCAAGAAAGTTAAAGACATACTTCATGAGAATGACCATTTCATGGTGCTACAAAATTAATTTTCATATATTGCACAATGACTTGGGAAAAAATGAATGCTGATGGTAAATTTTATATGCTTTTAATCAATATGAAATATTTTAATTCTAAATTGTAAGTATTTTTTCAACCCCCTTACAATATATTTATCCATTCTCTTTAAAAACCTTGTCTTTTTTCTACCACACATGCTTAAGAAACTTCCAACTGAGATTATAAAGTGCATTAGTATTTCACAGCTTTTCTCAGAAAAAACTCCATTAGACTTACTGAATTAAATGATTTACCCATAAGCTCATACTTACTAACATTTAATATATTACTATCTTTTTATACTTAAAGCTTTTTTTAACCTGTAGTCCATGTTGCTAAGATCCCCACCATAACTCAGTGAAAATGCACAGTATTTCAGTAATGGAAATATTAATTAAATATTACTTTGAGTTTATATGACCAAGTAAGGCACATAAGATCCCACTAAACTGTGATTTTATGATGTTTTGGAATGTGTTTATCAGAATTTTGCCATTCTAACTGTTTTTTGAGAAGAAGTAGGCCTTTAAGGCAAAAGACATGAAATTTGCCTATCTAGTAGAAGTTATCCACTTCTACTTGATTTTCTGTAAAATACATCTTGAAAAAGGTGATCTAAAAGTGTTACTGAAGCATATTTGCTTAATTAATAAATTTTGTCTTATTCCTAAAAAGTGAATAAGAAGATCCTGACTGGAAATTACCCAGTTCTCCCATCACCTCTCAGGTCTAATTTGTCCTAGTCTAATGTTCTATTGAATCATATGCTCTTTCACCACTGAATTCACAAATAAAAAATGTAGTTGAAATCTATGAAAAAATACCAATCATCTATCCAATCAACTTGGAAATTATTATAAGAATTTTTCTGTTTTCAAATGGTAGAAGGAAGTTAGAGTTAAGTTTTAGTGATAGTACTTTCTTTGCGTTGAATCATTGTCTGAAGGTTTTTGGAAAGGACCAAGAGAATCAGGAGTGAGTTAACTCAGTTTTTATTAATGTTTCTTTAATGTCTGTTGACAGTAGCGTTTCTGACTTGTGACTGGTTTCTGAGTAGTAAGAACAAGGAAGTTCTTGATTTCACTTTCTTATGGTTTTCAGAACTCTTTGTGATTTTTGTGCCCTCTTTCCCTAATATGTGGAAAAAATAAATCATGAAATCAGATACAAATAAAGAAGTAAAAGTAAACAAATAAAAACCTAAGGAAAACATAATTTCCAGCTATATAACAACCATGTCATCAATTGAAGATATATTGCAAGGTGTGAATCTTTGCAGATGTCTGTAGGGAAACATTTTTTCTATCCCTTCCATTCCTGTATAATTAAATTCCGATCTATATAACTGCAGTGTTTATCATACTCGTTCTGGTTTGTCTTTTTAAGTTTGCCATGTTCAATCACAATAAGTCTTTCATGTTCCTGGAGAATAACAAGGTTATCTGAACACTGAGGAAATTTGGCTTTTTGTACTCACTAACTGTTCTTGATTTCTTGTTCGCATGAAATAGCTTTAATTGAGAAAAAGGGATGGCTCCTTGAAAGGAAGGAAATATAGCATTTCATGTGTTTTGTTAAGGTAAAAATCACGTGCCTGATGTGAATATAAAAGGAACAATTGACTGCTAAGTGTCAGAATTCTATGCTGAATTTGTATTAACTGCTATCTAGAAAAGATAAACATTTTTATCAGAAAAATGGAAGACATTGTTTCAAATTCAAGAAATCACCAGCCCTGCCATGCAGGTTATTTCCTTGATAAAGTCTTTACATTTGCAGAGAAACTATTTCAAAGTCCTAAAATCATCATTTTTTTATCTTAGGCAGTCAGCTCCCTGCCTTCTACCTCCACTGCCTCCAAGCAATAGCTGTAATCTATTAATGAAAATTTGTGTGTAAATAAAAAATAAATTAAGAAAACCAGCCTGAGCTAGTCACTAGTAAAATTTCAGCTTGAAAGGTTAACATCTTTCGAAGAAGTAAGCAGCAGAAAACCTCAGTGAAGTGAAGCATTATGAATTTATTTGACTACTACATGCGGTTGAAATGTAATTATGTGGCAATGCCTAATATATTCCATAAACTTAACTGAAGGATGGAAAACCCTGGTGGCTATGAATGGCTTTAAGAGGCATGAATGAAACAGTGCAACTATTCTAGCGTGTTGTTTTTAAACTTCTAGGTACAAATAGGCAGCAGTAGACCTGAGATAAAGAAGTTCTTAGACTGTCTGAACAAGGATAATTTATGCCTGTCCAGAAAGCAAATGCAACCATAAGCATATAGGAGCAGCAGTAATGACAGGCTGGGTTCATCTTAGGTGACACTGCATATTGTATAGCTAGAAGGCCTGAAACTGTGAAGGTCTAATGGTCTGTAAATCTGTCTACTTCTCCTCATTTCTCTTATTGATGAAGATTTCACTAAGATTGGGACCAGCGTAATGGTCAATACCTCTCAGGAAAACAAGGAGAGGGGAAATCTCTTTTTATCTATGTCATGGGAATCTCATTAAATTCAGTGAATCTTTTGAAACTAATTACAAGCCTGCACACTGACCAAAGACTTTATCACCACAATTAACATATTTAAAAATTCTATTAGGTAAGATGACATAGGGGCTCACTCCTGGGGAAGATAAAGCATCTTTGGTTGAAAAGTGTAGACAGGGAGTATTTGGTCTTCACAGTGTTAGGAAAAGAAACTTTGAAGTGTACATGACAGAATCAATATATTAATAAATCCCTGTTGGAGGGCAGGTTTTGTGGCACCTTTTTTTTCAGATTTTAGCATTCACTGGTGGTGTTGTTACAGTATGACACGTCCTTTATTTTTATGAGTCTCATTCCTTTTTATGAGGTTTTTCATCATAGATATTAATTTATTAAAATTTGATAGCAAAGTTGATCCTACTTAGGGCTTACCTGCATGGGAAAGATGAACATTATTACACTTCTCAGAGACTCCAGGGCTATTGTCTCATCTGTTGTGTTCCACTAAGACTGCATTTCTAGTTGTTCTTAGCTATGCTACTTGTCTAATGATTAAATATTTTGTTTTCCCTACTTGGGGAAAGATTGCAAAACTTGATTTGATTTGTTTTTGTTTCTGTTTTGTTTTCATGTGGTTTACTGGAACTTTTATTTTTTTTTTGTTTAATGTTGAAGTGCTGCTTTGCTCTTTAGGTACTAGTATTTTCTTTGAATCCTTGATAAAATCAAAGAACTTCATAGGTTTTCATGGAGGTCAGACATCATAATATTTTTTTCCTTCTCTGCTACTTCTGTCCTGCCTTACAAGAAATTTAATAGTTAATTAAAAGAATTTGTAGTTCTTGTTGGTTGAAGGAGTTTTGAGTAAATTGAATTTTAAGGAAAAAAAAAGGCATCTGCAACTATAAAATAGCTGAAAACAATTTCATTAAAAAGTTAAAGAAGTGAAATTGTAATATGTTAATTTGTGTATGCTCTTGGGTTGGGTTTAGTTTGAGTTAAGATACATGAGTAAAGTCAATGTGTCAATGTAATGCATGTACTTTTTAGATGATTATGAACAGAATATCATTTTTGCATATCAACTTGTAGTAGCTAGGCACTATATGTTGACATTTGCTTATTTAGAGGGATTTTGCACTCAAATTGAAAGGCATTAAAATCTGTTAGCCTTTATTATGGATAAACTGATAATTTAGATAAAGAAAGCATTCCATCAAAAAAAATTGTTGCCATATATTCTTGAAGTTTTCCCAGAAAAGGGAAGGTTTATGCCTGTAAATGAAATCAGTTTTTTTCTTTTGCTACATGGAAATGAAAATATACACTTATACATTCTGAATACATAAATCTCAGATAGTCCAAATATTCTTCTGTTTTTATTACTATTTTTATTTAAGCAAGCAGATGCTGTGGTGGAAGAAACACAATTTATTTGATCAACCATAACGTTATAAACATAGTCACGATAACTATTACTATTGTTACTGTAATTATTATTATTATAGGGTGATATCCTATTTGAACTCCTTTATTCTAGTTCATGTGGCATGATCTATGTTATTTATAGTACTTGTGTATTAAAAATTTCTTGGTTTACTCTGAGTATGCACAATGGGATATTATTTGTAGTTGGAAGAGAAATGAGAGGCTTACTTTATTCATGCATCACTTAAGAGTTTTATTCCTTTAAAATGCCTCAGTTGCTTTATAAATATGATTAAACTCACACTGAAATTACAGTATATGGAAAGGCATGCCTTATATATCCTGATTAATTTTTCTTGAATAACAGGTAATATGTATTTTATTTATATATTATTTCCTTCACAAAACCTTAATTGTTACCAGATTCTTGTGCATATTACATAAACCTAGGTTTTCTCTGTGGTTTTAGTATCCTTATGTATTTTCGTTACAAAATACATATTTACATATTTATCACAAAAAATTTAATAAATGCTATATGATGGACAACTTTAACTAAAACTTCTTGTTTTAAATCTTATGTTAGAGTAGACAAGTATTCCTTTAGCCCAGAGAAGTTAGTGTAAAATATCACTAGAGAGCCCTACATTGCCTTCAGCAGTGAGATGCATCTGTTGTAGAGTGGAAGGCTGTCCAAGAGAAATGAAGAGCCGCTAGTAGCACATAGAAAGCACTGAATTCAAACAGTGTTTCCATCGTGTAGAATGTCTTCCAATGTAAGTGAAAGCATACAGAATTGCCCCTTTGTAGAGACTATTTGTTTTTATTTACATTTATAAGCAAGTTGATACTGGCCATCTGGTTCTTGACAATTTGTACAGAGTATTTTGATTTCATTCTGGAATTCATACTGAATTTTGAGTTAAACTGCACAATGGAAGTTGCCACAAGAATGTGTTTTAAGCTACATGTGCTAGGCAATTAGGCAGAAGTTCATATGAAGTCATTTTCCTGAAATAAAACATAGTGGCTGCTGTAAAAGAAATGTATAATTATTCAGGGTGTATATATTTGTGATACATTGCTGTTTTCTCATATTATGCAAAGGCAAAAAGCCATATCATGGACTGTTGGATTTTGGATAACACCTTTTTTTAATATTCAAAATTTTATGTGCCTTTCTATTATAAATCGAGTTTGACATAAACTATTGAATGATAAATGCTAAGAGCTCATGGAATTCTTCTGGGAACATCTCAGAACAATATGTGTGTTTCACAAATACACATGTATTAGACCATCTGGGTAGAATAATTCAGTACCACTGATTCCTTTCTAATATGTACATTAAAAAGAAAAAAGGTGAAAAATGTATTTGGCAGAAGCTAACATTACAAAGGCAAAGGTATCATCCATCCAGCGGAAATGTACCTTTTTTTAAATTTTGAATTGAAACTTGTGAAGACTTACACCCAGGGGTGTTTTAAATGTAGTGTGCCTGCTGTTGTTTATCTACTAATACTTCTTTGTATTAATGGCATGGTCTCTTTCCTGATGATTCATTTCATAACACATGCCACTTCTCACCAGAAGATCAACATTTAATGTATGAGGCATTTGAGAGAGATGAGACATTCTGGTACAAGTAGCTTTGCAATTTTCAGCAGAGAAAAGACATGGACCTGTGGAGCAGGTCCAGAGGAGAGCAGAAAAAATGTTCAGAGGGATGGAGCAGAACCTGTCCTATAAGGAGAGGCTAAGAGAATTGGGATTGTTCAGCCTGGAGAAGAGAAGCCTCTGTGGAGACCTTATTGTGGCCTTTTCAATACTTAATAAGAAAATCTGTAGCAATAGACAAGGGGTAATGGTTTTGAACCAAGAGAGGGTAGATTTAGAGGAGATACAAGGAAGAAATTTTTATGATGGGGGTGGTAAAACACTTGAGCTTTTTGCCCAGAGAGGCTGTAGATGCTGCACACTCAGAAACATTGAAGATCAGGTTGAATGGGGCTCTGGCCAATCTGATTTAGTGCAGGTGTCACTTATGGCAGGGGCTTGGACTAGATGACCTTTAAAGGTCCTAGATGACCTTTCCAACTGTTGCCTTTTCCCCCAGCCTGAAAAAGAAACTCGAGATCATTTTAGCTAGGAGGTAATATAAAAGGGGATCTTTATTTTGAAGGTCTTCAGGAGCAGTTATGGAAAGGTGTCCATAAAAGCCCACCCCCTCCAGGGGTGAGGACATACTTACAGCTTTTAGGAAATTAGCATAATTGATTAAAAGCACCAATTAGAAGAACAAGTAGTGATTAAATTCCCCCCCCAGGTCCAGCCCCTTCTTTGGAGCCCCCCTCTCAGCACTGGCTCTACTTTGTTTATGGAAATGAACTCAGAGTTGTTCTCGGCCTTGGTTCCCAGGAAGAACCGAGATAGGACAGGGCCTTGTACCCCCTGAGGCTTGGAGCTCTGGAATTTGTTTTGTCTTTTCTGCTTAGGGAAAGGCCATGGAAAAGTACTAGGAAAACTAGCTATTAATACAATAGGCTACAGAGCTACAAATATATTTGCAGAGTACAGAGAACATAGAAAAGAAAAAAGGCAGAAACCAAAAGGCATCACAACTCAAACTGTTCTGTGATTCTGTGGTTCCGTGATTGTATATTGTGAACATGGATTTGAGTAAAAATGCCTTTCTATTTTCTGCTCTTAATATTCATCTTGGTATCTAGACTTAAAATGTAGGCTTTGGCAATAGAAAGAGGATCAGTGACACTTGAAGTGTTCCCTTGCATAAGCAGTGTAAGTAGCTCTGTGTGTGAAACACAGCATCATCATATTCTTCTCTCTCTAGTGCAATTTGTGACTAATAAGTTCTTTGTATTTTCTGTGGAGTGAAGAAACCTTTCACTAATGAGATCCTTTTCTAAGACTTACCAGTGCAATGTATTTACTCACAAGACCTTCATTTTTTTTCCTGTTGTGCTTACCAGTTGGACAATTTGTCCCAAGTAGCACAGCTTCTTTCACCATTGTAAATCTAATCTGTGGATAATGAAGTGAAAAAATGAGTTTGCAGTTAGACACTAAAGAGTAGTTATAAAATTTTGCCCATTTTATTGTATAAACCTAGAACAGGAAATAAAGTTATGAAAGTAAGAATAATTCTATTTCTTTTTTTTTCATGGGTGAAGAACTGTGAATTTGGTACTATATAGCATATGTGACTTTATCAAGAGCAATTAATAAAACCTGTTTTTTGTTGTGAATGGATATTATTTATGAGATTTAGGAGAGAACTTCTAACTCCAACAGTCAAGGCCAATACTAGGCCTTTCCTTTAGAAAGTGCCTTCCTCAAAGAACCAAATTAAATAACGTTAAAAAAATTTTTTTGAATGTGATAAATTCTCTTGGGACATTCATAGAAACGTCTTGCTGCTAATTAGAAATATCTATAATTACTTAGCAGAAATATTTAATTATTACTGCAGTAAAAGGTTTTGTATTAATTAATATTTACAGTTTTTGACAGTGAAACCTGGTAGACAAATAGAAGGGTTGGAAGAGGAATTCACCTATGACTTGTCAGCTATCAGTTGCATCCAAAGAATGTGATTGTCCTGAAAAGAAACACTTCATAAAGACTCCATAATTTCCTCTCTCTCTAAGGAACAGGTCCCAGCTCAGGTATAGTTAGGGAAGGACTTGTTGCACTTCTTTGAGTTTTTAAATGTTAATCTTCTTTCAGCTAAACTAGATCAGATATTGATTCTCAATTGATATCTTTCAAATTTAAATGGAGAATGAACACATATCCTGTATAGTAATTCAGCTGGAGAGGCATTTAAAGCTAGAGTATTGATTAGCGTTTTGCTTGTTTGTGCACAATTGATTGTGAGCTGCAGTTAAGTCTTTTTCTGAAACACTCAGATTTTATTCTGTATGTTAGGAGTTGCATACTAATAATTGTGAGATAACGATTTTTTTACTGTGTCTTTATCAAATACATATACCATTGGCAAAGCAAAAGATTTTCCATTTTATCATGCTTACTGTGCTTAAAAGGGACGAGATTACTTTTTTATTTAATTTGATTTAGTTTTCTTGGCTTTTTATTTTTTTTCTTTTAGAAGCAGCTATATTAATGTGATTGCACATTAAAAGTGATTGCAAAGAGCTGTGCTGACATCAGGTCAAAGGTAAATAAAAAGCATGTGGTGAGGTTGTAGCTTGGTGCTGCAACAGAGAATAGAATATGTCACTTGCTATTCATATAAATCATAGTGAGTGAGCAGTGAACCATTTATTGATATAATCTCAGAAGTTAAGTTAGAAGTGGGTAAGAACAGCTGGTTAAAGAACATGACAAATTGCCATCTGGTAGTCTCATGAAATATTGGGTTAAAAACCCCAAAACCTATGCTTCAGTAGTGCTACTTGTACACATAATACAGCAAGAAGAAATATTTAGAGATGTGCTGCTCTCAGATGCAGAGTTGATTCTGTTACAGTTCCAGTAAGCAGTGTCTGTCGGATTAACCTGAGTGTGATATTTTTCATCGGCAGATAATTGTGATGATCAGCTGGTGTCTGCTTTGCCTCAGTCATCATTCAGTAGTTCATCAGAGCTATCTAGCAGTCACAGCCCTGGATTTGCAAGACTTAATCGAAGAGAGGGTGAGTGAATTTTACTGGTCAATTGTTAATGGTTGAAACTGGTTGAAATGAAAACAGTTTAGCTATTCAAGAGTGTATGCTACTGTTTCAAATAATTTTTCTTCCGTATTTGTATACCAGCCATGAAGGACGGTGTAGTCTCAACTCAAGGAAGTTATGAATTTCAACTTCCCAGCCTATGGTAAGCTGTCTGACACTGTGAGCACTCAGTAGCTGGAGCTGCTCTGGGGGCTTACTGAACAGGGAACATCTATGGATATTGCCTTCTGTTTAATTATTACTGACGAGGAATCTGATGAATAAACTGTTTCAAAGGTGCAGTCCTAGGAAACTTCACTGAAATAATGTGTCTTAGGTCAAAATCTAATTTTAATAATTCAGCATTAATATATTGAGGTTAGTTGTGATTACTTAGAGACATTCAAATCCATCCAATTCCCCTCATGTTGTCTATTGTTACATTTTACGTTAATTTATATAATTGAGGAGTATATAAAATAAATATTAAGAATATTTTGTCCTACCAAAATAATTTCTGTCATTGAATCTCCGTGATTTACTGGAACATTTGCTATGTCTGATAGGCAAAAACACTCTAGTGAAGAAGGAATATCCCAATCTGTTTTATTAATCTAGTGTGCAGATTTGATAAGCATGAGCTTCTGTTTTGAATGAAGTTGTGATGTCGATGAAAATTATGTATCCTGGAATGACTTCCCTTAGTGTGAAATAATATATGCCCTTAGAATTTTAAATAACACATATGTTATCATCAAAGTTTACATCTTCATATTGGTCTTCCCTAAAAATGCATGTTTGAAAACCTTTTCCATTTGGATCTCTTCATGTGCTCTGATTTTGTTGGTGCCATGTTAAAATGCATTTTTTAGATTTATAATTTCCTTCTCTTTGCCCTGTACTGTATGCACACATCAGAAATGCTTATGACCTTACATCTGATATAATTTGAATTCATGTAGATACAAAACAGCAGGTAGCCTAATTAGAAGACTGTGACTGTCTTCCTTCTCATTCTGTGTACCTCAGGTTCATGATATTCAGCAGAGTACAGGTTTGAATGTCTTATTCATTTGTCATTGTTTAATAATATGACCAGATTGTTTGGCAAGATACCTTTTGGTTCATTCAGATGTAATTTTATGGAATGGTGTAAATGAGGTGAGATGAAAATTTCTTCAGTCTTCAGTAAATTAATCTTAATTAAATTAGTTTTAACTTATATTTTATTCTTTATTTTTCAGTGAGAGCAGAGACTAATTACTTGTTATGGAACCAGGAATACATTTTCTACACTAAATCTGTGATTTTTCTGTGAATTTTTCATGCAAAATCTGATTATATTTGTAGGTGTATATACATTAAAGTTCTATTTGGATAGAACAAACCTTGTCATTATACCTACATGGTTATAAGCAAAAACATTTTGCCACACAAGAAATCATACAGACTGGACAAAAAATCTGTTATTAGGAAAATATGATATATACTGTCAGTGATTTTATGAAAGCAACGAACATATCATTACTGTTTTAAAAGAAATTGTGTGATAACTGAAAGCAGGTTCGCCTTTAATATAGATAAGTTGCTACTTCGAATAAAAACAACTCTTTTTTTCAGCCGAAGTTAGTGGTTGGGAGTGATTGTGATCTTCTAACGTTCAAGTAGGACAAGTGGATTGTGGTTCTAATACAATAATATGCTTGATTTTAAAATGCAAAACTTAGAGAAAATTGAATGCATTTTAGACAGGAAAATGTTAAGTATTTTTACACAGATTACACAGGAGTCAAAATGTTGTCATTCATCAATGAAGAAATAAACTAAATATGCATATACACATACACTGTTTCAGTTGGCAATGGAAAGTTAAAAAATAGCGTAAAATTTATCAGAAATGTGGGAAGTTGCACTGAAATAGTTCTTTAACCAAGTATATTTGGGTTTGCTAAATGTAGGAAATCAATAGAAAGAGTTAAAGGGATTGAGGAGAGAAAACTGTAGCCTAAAAAATTAAAGTACAATATGTACTTTATGTGAAGACATAGTAAAAATGATAACAACAGAGAATGATTAGTAAAACAGCTAACTGAGAATATGTTTCATCTCTGTCTCTGTAAAGCAAAAAGATAGTGTGGTTGAAATTCCATGATAACAAAAAAATTTCCAGTCCATTAGCAGTTAGGGAAAGTGATAACATCCAGGAATAACTCATTAAATGTTCTTCAGAGTTTTAATTATTACTAGTTCATTGGTTCCCTGAAGTTTTCAGATACTCAATACTCAAGCACAGTTAATGAATACTCCTGCTAACTGCTGAAGTAGTTACTCTGACATCAGCTTTGCTTGCAATAATGGAAAAGTAGATAGAAAAATTAAGTAACAAGAACTAAGTAAAAAAACCCCAAACACTAATAGCAGTTGAATATTTCTAATAGAAAAATAAATTTTTTAAGCCCCTGATTTAATTATTTGAGGTTAGCAGACATAAAATGCAGGGATTTAATATAAGTTGAATTTGACTTTTGGCCTAACGTATGAATTTTTAATTTTAAATAATAGCACCATATCGATGCGGTCCAAATTAAATATATTAAGATCTACCTGGTGGACCTCATAATGCATTTATCATTACTATATAAAGGTGTTTTCACAGAAGTTCAAAGGAAATTCTAAGGCCAACTTTGTTCAGTACTTTGGTTGATTATGTGGAAGTAAGCACAAACCATTTATGATGAAATGCATAATGGCGTGAAGATTGGTGAAACAGTGAATAATCATGGCAAAGCAGTTATGTAGAGATATGGTAATCAATATACCTTGTGAAATAAAGGTATATTATTACTTTAACAGGGTAAGTTATAAAGGATTTAGAGGAAAGAACAGAGGTCATACTTATCAAATAGGAACTGTATTCTACAAAGCTGTGACTGAGATTAATTTGGGAATTGAACTAAATTAACAATTCTCCATAGCTTCTTCTCTAGCAAAAAAAACCCGACCAACCAACCAACCAACCAACCAACCAAAAAAAACCCCAAAAAACCCACAAAAAAAACCCAAAGCAAATAAAAAGGTTGTACATAAGCAAACAGATAAAATAATGTTCTTATTGTCTGTATAGCTTTATACTTTACCACTGAGATGTGTTGTAAAATTCTGGATCCTGAAAGTCTGATCGAAATTCTAGGCTATTCTCCTATGCCAGTGGGAATGGGTGATACAAAAAATGTTCAGGGGACATCCTCTCTTTTTACATATCTATCCACATGAGTAAATGAAACAAAAAGGAAAAAAAAATAAAGGTAAAGCACACTTCTTTATAGGCTGAAATGAGGCATCCCAAAAGAAGGGAAAAAGCAGCTTTCAGAGCATATCTGCCCATATATGGGCCCATAGTGATAGGAATTTAAATACCAATACCTAACCAGGACCACCAAGGATGTGTTTCTGTCCACTCATTGCCAATAATTTATATGATGAGTAGTCAGTTGAAGTCTGGTGCTACTGAGGGTTTGCTCTATCTGAAAATTCTTGATGTATTATCTCCCAACCATGATCTGTGAAAGAGCCCTTTACCACGTGGAGAGAAGGTTGTATCATTGTTGAGCTCAACATCTTTTGGTTTTGCCTGCAGTGGGCTGTCAAGCGGGTTTTACGTACACTCTAATACATCATTCCAATACCCTTGGAAAAGATATATTAATTGCACTGTGAATTACCACACCATGAGCCTTCATACCCAGGAACACAGGCTTTCTTTTGAATTAATGAACTTATGAAAACTTGCAAGAGAAAAATTCAGAAGGCAGTTGTTCTACAAGAGTGAACATACCATTGGAATAGCCTTAATATTCGGACAGCTAAATAAGCTGGATAAGGATTTGGCTGTTATTGTCTTTCCCCCATATTCACACACAATTAATTGATCAAAATATGATGGAAGAAAATTGAATATAGAAGTTGTTAAGTAGCCAAAAGAATTGGCTTACAGCTTTCTCATTCCCTGAAGCAGGAAGAAACCCATGTATTTTAATTATGCTTTCAGCCTACCCTGCCAGTTTTCAAAAGCAGCCTGAAATTTTGAACGCATTAACAGCTACCAGGTCTATTTTTTTCCTCTGATGTATACATGGAACTTCTTTGTCTTTTTCATTACCTTTACCCTACCATTAAACTGAATATCATACATTTTATTGCATTATTTTTGCTACACAAAATATTTTAACTTAATATTTATTTTTCCTTTTTACAAAACAGTATACTTTAACACTTTCTGGCAACTCAAACTAAGTAGGTCAAAATGGATAAATAAATTCTAGGAATCAGTAGTTAAGGAAAACATCAACAGTTAAAGAAAATACCAATTCTCTACACAATAAGAAGGTCTATTTTCATCAATTCTTTTAAGAAGCAGTTTAACCTTCATAATGTAATGCTAACAACTAAAATTAAAATGGCAGACAAATTAAAAAATATAATTACAGCTAGGATTGTATGTCGCCAAAGGATAATTAGGAAAAGCTTACCCCCTCCATTTCAGTAGTATACAAATAAAATCTGTTAAGCTGATATTTTATTTTAATACAAAGAATAAGAAAAGGAAACTAGAACAAAAAAGATCTAGTCTGATGGCAATCATTATGTTTTTGTAGACTAACAGCAAATGTAAGCTGAACCCTCTAACATCATGACATATTTTTATGGCTTACCTGCATTTAACGTATGTATGTGTGTTAGGAAAATGGCAGAAGTAGCAATCTAAATATTTTGCTTTTCAATGAAAAACAATAAGCACTGCTACAGTGATTTCTGCATAAAGAAACAGATGATGTACTGATGTCCAGTGAAAGTCCTTGACCATTCAGTTTCTGAGGAAGAAATCAATTTGGTTTTGTTTGGTTTCTTTCCTGTAGCTACTGCAATAATTACATCTTCCAGTGAGAACATTACCATGGATCTCTCAGCATATTAATTATGAAATTGTTTTTAACACCATTGTACAGCCTCGCTTTTTCTGTAGAAAATGTTTCTTATAAGTGTATTAAACATCTTATATGTTTAATTATATGGACACATAGGAAAGTTGCATATGGCATTGCATATGCATATGTTGCATGTACACCATTTTAAGAAATTCCCAGGAGTACATCAGCCTCATTAAAGGTAGAATTTGAAGCAGTATCTTTGCATAAATGTCTAAATTTTAATTTATGCTGCTTTTGTTTTGTTATATCTTGTGTTCATATGTGTACATAGTGTGATTCTGATATTGCAGAAGGGTGAGGGGGTGAGGAAAAAAGGAAGAAAGAGAAAGAAAGAAGGAACTAAATTTCTCTTTAGCAGAGTGAATAAATAGGGTCAAAGATTCACTAATATTTTAAATATTTACAGCCCATTGTGCTTTCATGAACATTTATGTGGAGTTAGGAATATTTTTACAGTTATTTCAAGAAACCTAATTCCAGCCTTGTCATCAAATTTCATTCAAGCATAACAAAGCATAACAAAAGGTTTCAACCAGCAGTTTCATGTGTTTCATCATTGGCATAGTAAAATCTGTGGTGAAATGCACAGAAGAAGTAAAAAAATGTTAATAAGGGCACTTTATTGTTTGGGACTGTTTTCTACCTGAAATATAGCTATGGGAATAGAAAAAATAAGAACAATATTTTTGCAAAAAATGGTGTTGAACTACAGTATTCAAATCCTCTGACAAGCAACCTTGAACAGGCGAGAGAGCAGGATCAAATAAAAATTTACTTCAAAAATAAAGTTTGCTAAAACCCATGTCTGCTATGCTTGTTGTTAAAGTTAATATAATAAAAAATAGAGATCTGGATATAGCCATTTTGTTATTCTGGGTTTAGATAGTTTAAAATAATTTATTTTTGGAATCTTAGATAAAGGCTGAATCTTATCCAAAATTTGAATCATGATATCTTATAGAGAGTCAAAATAGAATTTGACTCCCAGGACTGCTTTGCAGTAACAAAGGATTTAAGATCATGCCTCCTTTAATATTTTGAGGAATGAAAAAATAGTTCCTAAGCAATGATGTATCTGGTTTTCACCATTTTTTCTTGTATGTTTGAGGCAAGGGTAAAGTAGCTTAAAATATATTTTGCTGAAAAATCAAAAGTACTAAAAAGCACTAAGCAATTGCTAGATGGGATAAAACCAGATTTTGGAAAATTTCCTAAATTAAAAGAAGTACAAAATTTTCTATGTCATGTAATAATGACTAATTTCAGCTGTAGTGCAAAATAAGATTGAGTGTCGTAAATTCAAATTTTTAAAGAATTATGGAATTTTCAGTTTTAAAGGCAAATGCTGAAAAAACACATAACATTCTTCCTGCCACACCCCTACGAAAAGTTCTGAGACTTTACCTGTACAAGGTATCTGTCTCTTGACATCTCATTTGTAATGGTTTTCCTTAGCTTCTTAAGGAACAACTTTCTGGCATTGAAGACATGGGGTTTTTCCCTTTTATCCTCCTGCTCATAGTGCAATGTTAGTGCCATACTAGATTGGCTGAATGGAGAAATCAGACTAAATTAATCTCAAAGCTTTACAAAATGATGTTATTCTAATGAATATCCTAATCACTGCTTCCCTCAGTGTCATATAAGCAGATAATTCATATAAATATTGTCATAATCTTTATGACATTATGTTAAATTTATATATTACATGCTAATCTACACCTTCAGGTATCTCAAAGATACAGAAAATCATGAACTAAGCCACTTCAGATAAGAGATAAGAGCTCCAAGTACGTTGGGCACTCTTGAAACATGTCATTAGAAAGTATCAGACTCATCATATTTAGTTAACTAATATATAAAGTAGAACTTTCTGGTGAAAAGTGACTTTGACTTGTCTCAGCTTTTTGATTTCTATCCATCAATAGGATTTTATTTTTAAAGATATATGTAATAATGAAGAGTAAGTGAAATACACAGATCTATTAGATAATGGCACTGTGCATGCAAAATGCATTTTTGCATACATAATACCATTTTCATTCACATTCTTAAACTTTGTCACAAACTGGTCCTGCTCTGGACTTTTGAAATGAAATTAACAATGAATTTCTATTACTCAGCTGTTTCAATTAAATTTCACTGCTCTTGGGGCCAGAGTAAAAACAGCAGTCTCTGTCTAGCAGTCTTATGTCCCTTTTTTTTTCTTCCAAAGTAGGAATAATTTATGTTCCAGAGGAAAAATTTTCAATTACCACTTGTTGCATATAAAGAGTTAGAGAAATAAAGTAATGAAAATTCGTGTTAAATAAACCAAATATATACTTACTGCTCTGTTTTCTTCAGATGTTCAGTGAACAGTGAAGTCTATCCATCATTCTTCAATATGTTTTCCTGTTGCAGTACCTCGACTGATAACCAGGGAGGTTTTAACAAATTATTTTGATGCAGATATTTGAACGAGGGTATAACAAAGGTTTGAGTTCTACAGAGAAGAATATAACAGCACACTAACATCCTTGTCTATCTTGGAATTAATTCCAATCATTGCTCCTGGTATAAATGTCACACAAAACTATGATAGTACAACTTTGGCCATACAAGCTTGCAAGACAACGTTGTGTACTTGACTTCATTATTTCCTTCAGTCTCAAGGGAGATGTTTCAATAACTCCTCCCAATGGCTTAAAGCAGTAGAAAAAGGTCAAATAACTACATCAGCAGGATTTTGATGTACAAATAGAATTGATAATGTAGTTTTAGTTAGGTTGTTTGTTTTTTTTAATTTCATGGACAGATGATCAATAGTGAGGTAGAGTGGGCAGAACTGATTTGAATGAAATCAGTAGAAATTTTTATAAATATTTTTATGTCCTTCATAGAAGTACCCTTTTTTGGAAACTTTTTTTACCTGCCTTTTTATTTCCTTTGTCATTATTTATCAAAACTAAGAATTCTGTTGTAAAATTTATTTAACACAAAATTCAGTGTATATAATAATGCCATTTAACAATCAATAGATTATAAAACATCTTAAAAATATTTTTATCATTTGCAGGATCAAAGGTATTTCTATTACTAATTTTCTACATTTAAATAATTTATGAACCTGTAAATGCTTCTAAAAGCCTTCACCTGTGCATTTTAAAATTTCCATGAATATGGCATGCCAGGTCCTTTGTATGATTTTGTAGGTTTCTTCAGTTTTAAATATTAGGAACCTAAAATAAAAGTGTCATGAATATTCTAGAATTTAAATAATTTCTTTAATGTTATTTCTGTTGTTGTGGTCTCTTGCTAGTGTCCCATTGGTAATTATAGATTATAGCTTATGAACCATGTTAAATGAAACTAAAAGGTCGTCAGTAAATTAAGCTGCTCAGTCTTCAGTATCTTGGGGTATTAAAAGATCGTCTTCCTTTACATAGTATGTGAACCTTTCAAGACTACCAGCACTACAGCTGTTCTGTTTGTCTTAAAAATAAGAACATTACATTTTTTTTTTGTCCTCTGGTGAGTTGTTTATGGGGTTGTTTGTTTGTTTTTGAAGGTGGGTGTAGGTTTTGGGGGTAGAAGCTTCTCCATTTTATACATTTATTCCACATATTAATATGGCGTTCATTCTCTGAGAAATGAAATACAGTTGTGCATTAGGCTCATCATGACTGTGTCTAGAAAGAAAATGAAAGGTACCCTATTTGCATTTATGCACATCTCAGCTCTGATTTTTTCTAAGAGGTATTTCGGATGTTTTTATTTTCCAGTGACTTAACATGCCAGAATTGCAGGTATGCAGTGACAGCCATAGCAAAAGTCAAATCTGCAAACACTCTGAGGTCAGAAACTGTGTGTTTGTAATGAATTTATCATACTTTCAGGCTGAGGTATTCTTCAGTCCTTCAGTAGAGAATTAACTTGTATAGAAATGGTGCTGCTATCAGAGATACCCGTGTATCAATGCACAAAAAGGTTGCTGTCTGCCTGAAGCAGGCGTTGATTGCAGGATGTCTCGCCCATAGATTATTCCCTGTACCATTTGCATGACAACATAAAGAGGTCATTGATAAATAGTATGACCTGCAAAGGAACAGAAAAAAAAATAATTTTAATTCATGATAATTCTACATTACCGAGCGTATCTTTCACAAAATCATCGCCACAAGGCTAAGTTCCCCTGTTTTGGGACAGAAAGATAAGCAAAGAGAAATATAACCCTAAATAATCCTGTTTGAAGATGTAAGTTTAAAGGAAAAACCAAAATAAAAACTCAAAATAAAATCCAAATTCTTAAATTGTTGCCTACATTAACAAATGTGTCTCAGGACAGGTAATTTATTATATTCAAAACTAGTTATTACTTCTAAACATAATATAATGAACCTGAAAGTTCAATAGGGATCTTCAAGACTTTTTAAGGTTTGAAATACTTAACAGTGTTCTGAGTCCATTACCTGGGAATTTTGTGAAAAATAATTATATTTTAAAAAGCCATGAGAAACTAAATGTCTAGGAAAATGAGAAGGACTTAGTTAAGATCATTTTCCTCTTTACTAGGCTAGTATTTTACTGCAAGGTTCAATAAAAAAAAAATGCTCTGAAGGCTGAAAGAGCATACTTTGCTCAGTTGAGGCCAAGAATGGTGGGTAATACAAGAGGATAAATATTATCCCCATTTTATCATCATTTGTTTTTTGTTGATAAGTTGAAATGATCTGTTTAAAAATTTCTCAAATGTAACAAAATAGGTATATTACTGAATATCTTGTGTGAACAGGATACTACATGTATAGCTAATAAAATTTTGAAATGCAGATGGGATTTTAAGTACATAATTAGTGTCATTGATCAGGCATTGATTTAAAAATATCCACAACTGAGATTTCCAGTGTTGCCAACTACAAGAAGACAAACACAAAGGTGGAAAATTTAACACAGATACAATACAGAATGCTTTGTGTTTTTAGCATAATTTCACGTGATAACTGTTTATTTCAGTAACACTGTGAAATTCAGTTGAAAATTCTGAATTTTTAAAAGGGAGTGTTACAATAATTTTAATAATTGAATAAAAATATTAGGAAAATGTAAAAATTGATTCCATCAAAATTTTTTTCAACATTATAACTTACTTGTTTTGTGAGTGATGAGTAAAAGTTGTGCTCTTTATTTTTAGATATAAAGCAGCTGAAGTCTTCCTTTAATATTAGATCCTTGAGCTGTAGAAAGAGGAATGTCTTTCTGATGGGAAATCAAAAGTGTGTATTGATTCTAAAGCGTAAATTGTCAAAACCATACTGGCAGGAGCTCACTGATAAATCAGTTTTCAGACAGCCTTGATATTTCAGCTTCTAACATTTTAAAAGGGATTAAGCTGCCTCATGTTGAAGTGCACCTGGTTTCTAAATATAGAATGAAGGGATGAAGTGGGATCTTCACTTTTTCTGTTGTTGAGAGGGATAATACATTTACATCTGGCAAGCAGAACCCTTTGTTTGCGTTTATTGTTTGTCTTTAATTCTGAAACAGAATGTCTGCAGTTTAAATACATTTATAAAACCACTGATGTTTTTAATTAAGCTCAAAAATAAACAAACAAAAAGGAACAGGCCACAAAATGTGAGCTGTAGCCAAGAATGTATTAATCTTGAATTCAGAAGCCTAAATATTGTAAAAGTGCCTTAAATCAAACAAAGCTGGGGTTGGTTTGCAATGAGAAAGAACTGGAAAAATGTTTTTTTTTAAATAATTTTGATTTTTCTTCTTTTATTCCAGCTCATTTTATACAAAATTTTTTTAATAAGATATTCAGTGGACGATTCACATGTCTTTCCATGGATTTTAACAATATTTATATGCCAAGGCTTCAAAACATCTTATAAACATGTTTTGATTAATAAAACATGAGTGTTTGAATGCACGTTTTAGCTTCATTCATCATAAGAATTCTGGGCAACGCATACGATTTTGTTTTGTTTATTCCTTTTTCACAATATTGTTTTATCTCTTTAGTTCTTCAGTGTGTTCTCACAAATAACCACCTTGTTAACTGAATATCTTTTTGATTTTTTTTTAAATATTAAATGTGTGACTCATTACTTTGCTAAAAAGAGTACTGCATTCTGAAGTGAACACTAGTTGGCAAGAGAGACACCTCTTCCTTTTTAGAAAATAATTGCTCCAGAATATATCTGGTACTAGAAAAGATCTTCAATTTCTTTAAAAAGTGAATGCTTTACAGTTTTTCAAGGTACAGCTATTAGAGGTAAACTATTCTGAATTACTAAAATGTAAGTATTCTGAGAGTTTCGCTAAGTTTAACGCATCCATACATTTGCATTTTTCTAAGAAGCAAATATTCAGTAGAAATAGGAGCAAAAGCTCTTTGATCATTAGCTATGTATGCCTCATACCTAATCTAAAATACAATAAACAAGAACAGTTTGATTTTGCTATTGATTTTTAATGATGAATCAGGATTCTTTTATTTTAAAGTAATAGTTCAGTAGGGCTTTTTTTTTCTGTGTGACTGCTTTTTGCACTTACCCTCTAGCTCTGTGGCCATATTTAGGTATAAGTTCTTCTACATATATTGAAAAATACTTTTACTTACCCAGACTTCATTCTATATTCCTTTTTCTATTCTTCATTCTATATTACCTTTTTCACACCCTCTAATAGCAGCAATAATTTAAAAATACATTTTGTAGGGAAATCACTGTATAATAAGTAATATCTGTATACACTCACAGGACTAGATTCGAGTTTGATGCAGAAGGCCAGCTGTCTACATTTAGCAAAAAGTCGACCTTGAAATTGGTGAGCTTAGCAGAGTAGTCATGAAAGAGCAGTTCAGGCAAAAATGAAACGATCCATTGAAATCATAGCTTTCACAAGTCATTACATTGTTTACTGTGTTTCCTCAAGGGATTGTTTTGCGTTTTGGATAACTAAGAAGCCTTGATTATTTTTCTAGCCTGCAGAAATATGGAAAAGCTTTCATCATTTAATCTTTGCAAAATGCAAGTGCTAGAGATATAAGTATATATAAATACAAAAAAAAAAGGTAATTTCAGCTTATTTCCTCATAAAGCAAAAGAAAACAAACAAAAAATCCACCTCACCGTCTATTTATTAATGCAACAACGAACCTCTTATTTTTACTGTTATATGAGTATTTGTCACATAAAATTAATTATGTGATCATAGTTGGGTTCTTAAAGTTTTCTGATATGTTTACATGGAAACAAAGATTAACATAATCAGACAGTTATGGGTGGAGATTCTAAAGAATTCTTCACATTCAAATGAGACAGCACAAAACCTGCCATGGCTTTGTTCTCATTTCTTAAGAGCATGCAATGTATTTTTTCTCTGACAAATCCAGAAAAGTTGTCTGTGTTCAAGTTTCCCACAAGTCTTAAAAACTTGTTTCTAGATTCATCTATGTGACTGATCATGCCTCTCACTGTAGTCTCAAAGACAGTATTTACAACTAGAGTGAGATTTTGTGAGCCACTATTAAGCAGTTTTCCCTCAGGTGTTCATCATTTTCTGGGACAGGGGATTGCAAAGAAACCAGGAAAAATTTAGTAGAATAGAGACTGAACTGGGATTTCTGGCACACAAAATTATAATGCCAGGAATGGCAGTATGAATACTGCTGTACTGTTTGACCTAGTGCCAGGATCAGAAGCAGCTGGAGCCTTGTCCTGGGAGGGCATACATAATAACAAACAAGAATTTTCTAAATGTCAAAATTTTGCTTGAGGGAAACCATATTCCCAATACGGTTTCTGACTGTATTCCATTTGCAGTAGCTCTCAAGTCCTTTCATGTGCCTTTTATACTCATTTCCCTAACCTTTTCACAATTTTTAAGATCAGAAAAGACAAAGGCACAATTATTTTTGTAGCTCTGTGCTTGCTGAGGCAGTTTTGGCTTATGTGGTTACAAATGTCCTTCTGGCCTTTAGTTCAGGTTCCAGGCTGCCTGGACTCAATTTCACAGTTGAACTACCAGAAATTCAAACCAGATATGAAGGCAGTGCTTCTGGCTTACCGTCACAGGTAAGAACTGATCTTACAGATACAGGATATCCCATATAATGTGAAAATAGTTATCAGAATACATTTTCCACATCAAAATCCCTATGGAAATTGAATGTTACCTGCAACTAATTCATGTTTTGGTACCAAGAAGCTTTTGACTTCTTGTTGAATCAAAAGCAAATAGTATCTTAGTAATCTCATCCATGTCAAAATGTTGACAACTGACAATATCCTTCATTTTTCCAACATGGTTGGCCATGGTTTTTCTTCATCTTGCAGCATCCATATTTATGGGGGGAAAAATAAACTAAAAAGGTCAACAAACTAAACAAACGAGCTAAAAACCTCCAAAGGTCAGAGAACATGTTCTTTCCAAAATCACAATTTATTCTTTCTGAGTGTCATTCATTGCCATTTTCTTTTTCAGCCCACTTAAATCCTATCTTCATATACTCACTCATTCAATATTTATGATTGATTTGGTGCAATTTTTAGTGGTTATTTTAAACCACTAAAACCAAAGTCCACTTAAAGTCATAGCGTTCTTTGTACCAATCTATACTTCTCATCTTTGATCAAATTATTTTCTTCCTGTATTGGATGTCCTGGTTTCTCATCACCTAAAGAAAGCAGATGGAAATGGACTGCAAAATAAATTTCCTCATTTCAGTTCTTGTACCTGCTGTTAGCCCATAAATCTCAGAAGCACCAGTACTTCTGTGGTGTAATACAGGCAGGTCTTTCAGAGTTGTCTAAAAACCTAATAATACCTTGATAATTTGTTTCTATTTCATATATCAATCAAATGTGGTGATTGATAAGAAGAAGGGTGAAAGAAACATATTCTTGGTACATACTCATCGCCTAATAACAAGCAAAATCTTTGTAGGAATCTTGGAATTGCTAAAGGCATTTCTCAGATAGGAAAATACAAAAACAAAACTAGAAAAGGGGAGAAAATAAGCCTGAAAGATGCAAGGTTTCAGTCTACTAAGTTTGACAGAATTTGAAATACCTGGATATAATGGATAACCTTAATAATAAACCATACTACTAAGAATTCCTATAATGTAATTCTTCCTACATTTTTTACAGATCAGTGGATTTGAAATCCAGATCTATATCTTTTCAATTTCATGTAACTTAATAATGGAGGAAGAACATGTAGCTCTTGGCAAGCTATGGTTGGGCAGTCAACATTCAGAGCTGACGTCTAGCTGTAAAAGGCCCCTATAATATGATCAACTGAGGGCAGGTTTGTGATTGATTTGTGGCCCATTCCGAGCCGTTTTGTATAGTATCCTATTCAGTAAAATACAACATACTTGTTAATGCTTAATTACTAAAGGAATAGGAGTTGAAAGTGGAATTTCAGCTATCAGATCTCTTATTTCTCTGGTAGCTCATATGGTAGATAGTCAGATACTGAGTGAGAAAAAAACCTAACATAATATTTGTGGGGGTTTTTTGTCATTGAGTTTTTTTCTGGAGACTGTACTTTGACCTCTGAATTAACAATACTTTGTTACCGAAGAGTGGATATTTTCTTTTTGGTAGGAGTATAATACCTTTGTATGGAGTAGCATGTATTTTATGTTTGATTTAACCCTTTAAAAATTGCACAAATTCATTGTATACTAGTTTACAAAAGCATTCAATTTAATTTCCTCCCTTTTACCTCCAGGTAAGTCTGTGATACTGCTGATATACCCTGTAACAGTGTTGAGGAATAGAACAATCTTGGTTGTCTTATTTTTGAAGCAGTTACATGTTAGTAGCTCTCCAAAAATCCTAATAACCTTCCAGAAGAGAAGCTCCTCCATGACACTTTAAAGTGCAAAACATGTAAAAATGTTACAGCTGGAACTTGGGCAGCCTGGTGTTGTGTGTTATTTTGTGACCACCTGTAGTAAGTGGGAGATGAGAGATGTGGGATAAAATGCTTCTGATGACAAAAAGGGGAAAGCTTTTTACCCTGCTTCCCAACAAATATCTTTGTGAAAAAATTGGCTTTTTTAACACCCTTTTTTAATCTGTCATCTGCTGCATTACTGTAGCATTCTGCTCTTGACTAGGAGAGCAGGTTTATTTCTGTTCAAAATTATCTTTTTGCTGAGAACTCCAGTTAAATTTAATTATCAGAATTAAGATCATGTTGACTTTTCTGTCCAAATTTTATGTGCTATATCTGCATTCCTTTTCATTTGCTATTCATTTTTGAAGTGGGTCATAGGCTTTTTGTGAGGTTTTGGCTTCTATTTTGGTCTTTTCTTAAGATATGAAACTGGTTTAGCCTTGGTAGGCAGAATATAAACTTTTCAACCAACTGCAGTGTTTGACAGTTTCTGCACTCAGTCAACATTATTATTATTGCATGACTATAAAACTAACATTCTGGCAAAAGCAATTGGAAAATATTTCCTTTTGTTTAGCTTGTGATTTTGTTATAGCCCAGTAAAAGAAGAGACTTGTAGTACAGTAAAGATTATTTCTTTCTACAAATGATAGAAACAACAACAAAATATTCAAATATTAATGAATAATTAATGAACTATTCACCTTTAATTATTAATTAACAGTTTCACTACCATCTACTTATTTAATACTGATGATCAATATTCTCTAGATATTAGTCTTCAATGTGAAGAAATCTTTACTGTACTACATCTTCATTTCCTTGTTTAAGTAGACAGAATTTCCTCATAAGGACCGAAACCTGCAAAACCAAGAAAATAAGATATTATCATGTGGGCAAAAGTGTAATATGCATAACATCTAGAGTTAGACATTTAAAGCTCTAAATCCACATCTCTTAGCGGCAGAGAGTGAGTTTTTATTCTTTGGACAGCTTTTAATCAATTTGGCTTCAATCCTTGACTAAATCTCTTTGGACTGCCCAGGAGTAAGTAGAAGTGAGTTCTTGAATTCATAAACCCATTTGCAATCCAGTTAGTAATGTACAATTTTTAGCCACTTTAAATTGCTGTATCAAGTAAGTAATATGCTTTTAGAATTTAAGGGGCGTTAAGGGATCTGTGTGTGCATAGATATGATTTTTTGGTGGATACAGTCAGCTTCTCTTTTTCTAGTATACATGTATACACACACACGCATATATGTATGTGAGGTGTTTATCTATAAGATATGTTTATATATAATGTCTGTACATCTGTGATGTTTATTATCATAATCTACTTCTAAAAATATTTTAAATATAGAGAGCTGAATCTTCAGCTCAAAGCAGCCTACAGTTCCTTAACACATTACACACTAAAAAAAAAAATAACCAGAGAAAACAGGTTTTTTTTATTGAATATCTATCTAGCACATCTTGGATATCCTATAATCCAGGATAATGTTTGTGGATATAGAGTTAGTTTAGGTGATATATGTATGTTTTTTTAAAAAGAGCAGCACCACAACCATGCTGCTGTTAGACCTTACCTTGCAGTCAGGAATAAATAATTGCATAAATACAGATTTAAATGAAGGACAAGTATTGTCTGTTCACATCCTATTCATATGTATATTTTTGCCTTTTATTTTATCCTAAGAAAGTTTTTATTTTATTAATTAACATTTCATCTACCTGTGTGTTGCAAGAAGTTGAAAATAATTGACAAATAAGTGATTTTATACCTAAAATACAATAATTTGATTAATAATTGCTGATGTCAGATAAACTTATCAGTTTATCTGACATCAGATCCTGCTCATCAGGATCATGCCAAAGAAGTCTCAGTTCACAAAACTAATTATATAAACATTAATAAGTTGCACTGCATTTCATTAAGTTTCATTTTGACTATTACTTAAATTCTCTGCAATATTTTAAGTAATATCATACTTACAATGAAAAAATAAAGTTGGACCATGGTAGCCTGCAGAAGTTTCACTGTTCAATCCATCAAGGTTTTTAACAGTAATACTACTCTTCTGAAACTATAGGAACTTTCCTACCCAACCACTACTATGACTTATTTATTATTACATAAATTTTATAGTCTGATTCCAGTAGCTCTGCTGTCCGTAATGACTGTCATTAAAAGTAAAAAGCTGTGATGATCTAAGAAGATGGGATCTGAATATGCATAAATACAGAATTTTTAGTCTGAGAAAAGCTTTTAAGTTAAACATAATTTTATAAGTAACACAGCTTAGCTGTGCATTAGTTATACACCAGTTGTCTTAAAACAGATGCAAATAAAAAATCCCTGAATTACTCATTTGTCTGTTGAGGTTGGCTGATTTGATTTCATAAACATTATGATGCTATTTTTGAAAATCACGAATGAGGACTAATATTGTTATAATACTCTGAAAAAAAACAAAAACGGTCCAGAATGCTGAAAAATGAAGCCTTCTCATGGGACAAAACTTAAGTGAATGGAACTGTAGTTTTTTTTCATTATTAAGTACCTCAATTAATAAATGTTGTCCTTCAATATTGTATGAAACAATAATAAAGCTCTCCTATTTATAGTGTACTACCTAAACATTTAACCAACAAAGATGTTATCTTCCAGATAATCAAACCAGATGTGATTATATTTCTTGATCATGAAATTCCATTAGTCTAGCTCAATCCCATTTTCTCTATGTTATTTTTTCTAGTCATCATTCTTATACTCTCAGGCTTTATGCCAACAAAACTCAGTCAGGAGCCAATGCTGTATAAACTGTTGAAACATCAAACTTAAACTGCTCAAACCTCTCCTTATTTGTGAACGCTTCTTTCCAAATTATGTGGGGAAGTAATGGCGTCATAGTGCACAAATTCTGAAAAACACAGATGTAACACCAATACACAAAACCAGAAATTGACTTTGATCTTAAGAGAAGCAGTATCTTTTTTTCAGTTGTTTTTATAAGAATAGGAATAGGAATCTTAAACCGTGGGAGATGAATGATTGATCAAATCTTGACTTTGTGAAAGCTCCGTAATAAATTTCTCTAGCAACATTTTAACACTCAGGTCAATATGAAAAGTAATACTGGAAACTAAGTACAGGACTTAGGGAGAGTTATACTAACTATCCAACTGAGGATCTGGCATAGTGTATAGATACCAATTAATGAAGGGCTAAGTGTCATGTGACATTTATTGTAAGTGAACAAAATGCTGGAAGTCATGAGTAGAGCACCAAATTAGGGAAATGCTGTATGTCTATGGGATAATGCATGTTCCGGTTTTACCTCATCCTTTTATGTTCTTGTCAGGTCAAATCACTCACAAATGTACAGAAATGGAACTGCACATGGGTACATGTGTAAGGTACATGTGGCACTTGTACCTTACACAAAGTCAAAAAATAATCAGGCTAGACATTTCAGTTGAGTTACAGAGTATCTATCATTCTATTGCAGAATATTCATATTCTTGTGCACGTAAGCACAAACAGATTTTAAGGACCAGAAGACTGACACTGCACTTTTTTTCTTAAAAAATCACTTTCTCTTTGTGTCAGATATACATGCAGGCCCATAACCAGCTGGAATTGGCCAGTGTGTCCCTGATGTAGTAATTTACACCTATAATAATGGAAATAAAAGAAGTATTTTCTGTTTTAAATATGTATACTTGGAGTATTTTTGCTTGAAAACTGCAGGTGTCAATATTTTTTCTGTTTGCTTTGCTGTACTGAAGGCATCGTGTACTGAAAAAGGTGGCAAAGTCAGTGAATCAGCATTTTGAAGGCTGAAATAGATTTTCCAGAAGTACCACCATCAGAAAGTGGATTATTGAGGATTGAGATTAAAGCAGTGATAAAAATGACAAGCACAAACATGTTCAGTTGCTCAAAGGTACTGTCCTGCTCATTTTTTTGTGAAGTATACAAACATGTCACTCTGCTAAGTAAAACGGGAGATGATACTTCTAGTTATATATTAGGACTGGGTGATAAATGTCAGGGGTTTTAAGATTTAGTTTGATAGTATTTTTGAACTTGTTGCTGATCCTTTTACAGTTCACTGATACTGCTGTGCCACACTCTTCAAAGCAAGAGTTAGCAAATTCTCAAGGAAAATGCAATAATATCTGAAATACTCATCTACCAGTGATTTTTGCAGTGTAGATTAAAAAAAACCCAAACAACTAGATATTTCATACCTGTGTCAATCCATTTTTAATAAATGTCGCTGTTTCCTATTAAAATGCCAGTGGTGGATTTATATTTGAGGAGACAGGAACACAAATTATAAATGAATTTTTGGATCACAGAATACAATTCAGGTACATATATTTGCATGTTTTGGTGTAATTCACATAATTGAAGATTGTAGCTGGTATTAGGAAATTTAACCTCATCAGAACACTGTCATAGTGTCAAATACTTAAAATACTCACAGTCTTCTTGTGTCAGATATACTTAGGGCAGCTGATCAATGCAAAATTCTTTAAATTTCCTTTCCTTTTCTTTGAATTCTGTGGCCATAGTCAATAAAATATTGGGATGGAACACTAGCCTGAAGTGAACAGGAGTAAATGCTAAAGAACCGGGATTTATTTGATTTCAAATTTTGGGTTTGCCTAGTTGTTTCACACTGGAATTAATGAAAACAAAACAATTAAGAAAGGATGAAAGAGTACTAAAATGTCTGCAAGTGAATGAATTGCAGACATTCGACTTCAAAAAATCTTTCTCAGTATAAAAATATATTTGGCCATGAAAACTATGGCTAATTATCCCTACTAGCTTTAAACATTTTAGGCAAGACCACTGGGCAAAGAAAACAAATATAGGTGGCTCAGTGAAAGCAACTTCTATGTAAAGAACATGTAAAAATTTATTAGCTGGAAAGAAGTTGTATAACTTTATAAAACTGTGATGAACAGTGTATTTGAGCTATCTATGGGGAGGGGGGTTCATTGTAAAAAATAATTATATAATAAATACATATTTTCCATTTATACACAGTTAGCTTATGTTTCCTGACATAATGCTGTATATACAATAAATTACATCAGTACAGAAATTTAAATGAGAGTGCTGCTTAAACTTAGTCATGTAGCAAAAGATGGTTGTTTTCCCCATGAAATTTTCTGTGCCTCATCTATGAAGAAAATAAGTTCCTCAGGTAAAATTTACAGTGATGAGATACAAGTGATCCTCACTTCACTGATGGAGAAAAAGAGAGAGGTTAAATATTGGTAATAGTGAACCAAATTTCATGCAGAGCAGGATTTACTAATACAGCATCCTAAACCTGGATATGACCAGAGAATAGAGATAGAGAAGAATTTAGAATTTAGTGGCTTTGATAGATCTTTGAGTCATTGCCAGTGTGTTTTCCTTTTGATAAACTATGTCAGTTTATCAGACTATCTCCCTTGATATATTTACATAATACATAATGATTAATTGAGGAGAAATGTCTTCAGAGCTTTCTGAAGGAATGTAAAATGGGATTCACTGACTGACTCACCTAATTTACTGTTGATGCAAATGGAGGGTTAAATAAAGTTATCTACCTTCTTCTGATTGAATGATGCAAAGTAGATCAAACTTTGTCACTATTAATACCATTTCCAGTGCGTTGCACTGATTCAAATTCAAAATGCTTCTGAAACTCCTCTTGACATAGTAACTACTACTTGTCACAAATTATTATTAAAACCTAATATTCGTTTTGTAATACCTGTCCCAGTTTTGAAAGTTAAGTTCCTTAAATATTGAATATGCTGACAGTTGAAAAAATAAGCACAATTACTACTTCTCTTCTAAGATCGTACATGTTTTCTTAATTGATATTCAGTTTCAGAATATCTTAAAATAAGGTTAGACCTTCCTACAAAATTAAGCTTATTCTACATTTGAGGCTGCTGAAGTAGCTGCTACACCCACCTCCCTTAGAAAGTTCTGTCTGACTGAAGCATTAATACAGCTGTTTTTATGTTCTGCCTCAAAAGTAGCTGAAAATTTTTTGTGGTTTTGATTTCCATTGACAGAGCTCTGCATGCCACTTGTGAAATAATTCTTAGAAAACACAACTTCCCTACATGAATAAGCCTAAACAAACTGGTTATGTCTATACTTATTTCTGAAAATTACTCAGATAAATTAATCTCATTCTGTAGATTTTAAGAGGCAAGACTTCTTCATTAATTTCTTAACAGCAGAAGTAACTTAATAGATTTCAGAATCAGATGCCTTTCATGGGACTTTTCAGTCTTTATTCAAACAGCACATCTCATGATACATTCCTGTGAGTGAGAAGTTCAGGCCCTCAAAAATGTGTCTCTTAGTTATCCTCTCTATATTTTCAGAAACCTGGTCAAGAGCTTCCCTAACAATCCAGAAAATTATGGCTTATATGTTCAGAAGGAAGGGCTGGTACTGAAGAGCTTCAGAGTTTATAGAGTGCAATTGATTTAGTTTTGTTGTAATGTACGGAGATAACTACTGTTTTCCAAAAATAGGATATAATTCAGAAGAGTTCTTTGAAGGGGACATCTTGTTTTTGACTCCTTGAAATAAATCCAAGATTTCATTCTGTTTCTGTACTTTTTTTTATATTGAACTTAATCTATCTCTGTCAGTTTGTAACATACGAAGACAAGACCTGAAAACATCTAAGAAGCTATACCTGAAGTTGTATTATGTAAGAGTATTTCTTAGTTTTCATCATCAGTTCATCTTAGTAGTTAGGACAGCTTCAGCTGTCTTGGTTTCCTGGATACAGCTTACATTATTTAAACGATCCTAAAATAGAAGGACAGTTGTGAAGACATTGAATGATTTCCTAAGAAATCCAGTTACGGATGGATACTAAACCGTGACCCTGTCCTGAAGGACAGCCATGTAGTCTTTTTATACACTGGTAAAGTGACAGGTCACAACTGCTTTTAGTGTCCTCCAAATCAGTAATGTGTCTCTTTCATGCTGAAAGTAACTGCATAGTAGAGGTCTTAAGATTCCCCCACTATTCAAAGCCCCTTGTTTTAGTAATCTTTAAAGAGGTATTTCTCTGATCTTATGCTTTGGCTGAGTGTAGTATATCCTCCTAATTTGCAGATCTTAAAATCAGAAGGAGAGGAGACTGTGGAGATGAAAACATCAATTGTTTAGGGCATGGTGCTAATAAAGCCAAGGATGCAGGTTTGCTCCGTTTATGGACCATTCACTTAAGAGGTGGACTTGATGATCCTTGTGGGTATCTTCCAATTTAGAATATTCTGTGATTCTATTTCCAAGGGTGTACAGTTTGAGACTAGTTAGACAGGTCTCAGGTAATAACAACTCTTTTTGAAGATCTGAGTTTTCCTGCAGTGAATGCTCTTTTGGTTTCTTAGGTGTTAAGATTGGTTGTTTTGTATGATAGTTTAATGTGTAATGTGTGACTATGAGAAAGACTTTCTAGTCCTGATAATAATCTCATAGGAAACAATAGGATTTTGCTTAGATCACATCAGACGAAATGAAATGTTCAGATAAAGTTTGCCAGGGAGATTCCCCTGAGAAGTCACGAAGTTCAGAAAGAAACACTTCTCACAGAGGAGTCTTGGTGTGACAGGATCCATCCTAGTCCCAGACTTAGTCAAAAGTTTATGTCTAATAGTTTATGTAGGCATAATTCAGCCTTTATGTAACTTTCTCCAACAGGATTAAGGACAGCAAAACAAACATATTTATATGAATAAAGTATGTTATTTTTTGAAATTGATGGTGATAATGATTAGACTAAAAAAATTTAATCATAGTCACCTCCTGCACAGTGTATTTACAACTACTATTACAGTGTGTTATTTTTATTTTCAAGCAATATTGGAATAATTATATTAAAACTAGGAAAATAATTATTAACAGGAGATTTATTTTACTCAACCATACCAATGACCCTGGGCAACTCTTTCATTCAGCCTCGAGGAATAACCTTGAGGGGGTGCCCCCACTGAGGGGAGGAATCTCCACCTGCACTTCTAGAAGGAGTGTGTTGCATGTCCCTGCTGTAAGAACAGGGACTGGAGTTTCATAGGATAAAGTGATTGGCTGTCATTCATTTGTTTCAAGCCAACTTTGTCAGCTCAGCAGCCTCTAGTTCAGCACCTGTACATAAATTATGACTATTATCACTTACTGCTTCATCCTCACTGCTGTGCATTTCTGTAGGGAAATTATGTTCTTCATATCCTCAGAATATTTAGCTTTGGGATGGATGTGTCAGGTTGGCCTCAGTGTTCTTTAACAACAAATAGAGTGTAACCCCTCCTCTCCATCTATAATCAATAACTTTTGCAAATATGGTAAAGTTCCAGCTGTTTTATCTCCGCTTAGGCAGAGAGTCCTGCTGCAGGTCAAAGGCAAAAGATGAACAGCTATCAAAAATGTGGCTGAAAATTACTTTGCAGAAATTTTATATGAATTTTATATGTGACTGCAGAACTGGGATCTGATCTAGCTGTCCTTCTCAGACTCCTTCAATCTGTGAAAAAAAATGATTCTGTGCCCTGAATTTCTTATTCAGAGCTCAAGGTCCCTCATCTCAGGTTTACTTGCCACAGTTTATCCCTGGTTTCAGATTTTGTGGGTTTTGTCCGTGTTTTTTATCACTGAAAGATGGCTCAGAACAGCATTGCTGTGATAACTTCCACATAGCCTTTCTGAAAAGTGGGCCAAGTTGTGATTTATGCTCTTTAGCATCTTTGGCTATTTAGATTCTTCTTGATAATTACTTTTCTTTCATTTTGCTAGGCTATAAATGGGAATTTCTAATTGTATGAGCTCTATGTCTTGAATTACCTCATTCAAACACAAGAACTAAAATGTAAAACACAAGGAGTTTATCACAACACTACTGTTACTCTAGACACTTTTTTAAGGGGCCAAGAGGGTTGTCACCTGCTAGCAATGCATCAACACCATTTATCAGATATTGCTCCCCACTCCCCACCTCCATTATCTGTCAATAAACTTAAAGAACAAAACCCTTGAACTGTTTATCTAAGTATACACCTACAGTTTTAAAATTCTGTTTGTGGAAGAAATGCCTTTCAGCTTAAGAAATGAAATAGTGTCATGTTTTGGTATTTTAGGGGTTTAAAATGCTGTTAAACAGTTCATTTGACTTTCTAAAATCTTAGAAGACTCAATTGTCGATTACTTGCATGCTGAAAATCTGCTTTGTAATAAGTGCAGGCAAATTCATCCCTGCTGCAACTTTATTGACTTGAAATTAAAATCAGCTTCTGTTAAATGATCCATATGGGAAATACACAGTTTGATTAACCAAGGGAAAGCATCCTTTCTGATGTATGTTAGTTTTAAACCTGAACTTTTGCTAACATTCTTGCAATTATTGCAATTAAATATGCAAAAATTTGACAGAATTTAAGAGTGGAATAAATGCTGGTGCTGGCTAAATGGTCTAATGAACTGCATGTGAAGAAGCAGATGTCAAGGCATGTATGAGTGTGAACTGTTTTATGATTTACATAACAATATAGACGACTGTAGTCATAGATCCAGATAAGTGAAAAGTGGGGTGCTGTTCATACACAGGGGCAATCTTTAAATCAGTTTCTATTCTATGTAGTTCAGAAAATTAAGCAAAATAGCCTGACACCCTGATAACTACAGAGAGCGAGTTTGAAAAACTTAAGCATCACCTAATAAATTTTCTGCCATCAGAGTTAAAAGTTTTAAACCTGATTCAGCACTGCAAGTCCGCTGTATACTCAGGTATTTTCTACTCTGGATTTGAGGTTTTGGGCCTTTTCTTCAGTAATTTCTAGTTTTGTTCTCTTGTAGCTATTTGCCAACTTTGCTGACTTCTTTTCTATTTTCAGTATTAGCGATAATTGTATTGTCACTCCAGTGAAACTAAGGAAATATGAAAATAGAAGCTCTTTAAACATATCCTAGCAGACAGGAACCAGGATAATGAAATAACATCTGTTCAGTGTTGTGATTTGTTTATATTGATGATCGTGGGAGAGGGAAGAGGATATTTAACCCCCAGAAGCAGGAAAGGTAATATAATAGAATTTAAACTACATATGAAGAGCATAAAAATGGAAGTCTAGAAATACAGGGTATCTGAAGTAAAACAAGTCTTCTGCTAGAAGTTTAGTGCATAAATCCAGGACAGATTACAGGCTTCAGTCTTGTTTATAGTTTGGCAGTTGTAGTGATGAAGAAATTGCTGACTGAACTAATGAATGGCACCATCTTGTATAACTCCCACAGAAGAGCACTGTGCATTGCTTGGAGTGAATGTGTGAGGAAACTCCAATATATTTCACTTAACTCACTTGAAAATAAATGTTACACTGCTGTAGAAATAGAAATCAAGAATAATGGCATTTCATAGGCAATATTTGAAATATGAAAGATGCATGCTTGCTTGGATTTTAAACCTAGCACAAATTAATAAATTTCAGTGCATTAAAAATATCAAAAGCTTAGGAATTTTTTCAGTCATTTAATAATCTATTTATTGATGAATATCACATAAAATGAAGGAGGCTATTTATCAATTAGTATGTAGATTAGACTGACGGAAACTTTAAACTTTGATTTAATTGCTGCTAGGCTGAATGAACCAAATCTCCCAGTCACCACAGATCCTCCATTTACTTATGAGCCATCAAGTAAAGCTGGCAAGCTCTTAGTAAAATGGAATTGAAAGAGAGATTCATGAGTTAAGAAAAGGAGTTTGTACTTCAGAAAAAGCATTGCTAAATATGTTCAGTAAACTAATGTACTTTAAAAAATTACACCACGTGTACAAACATTTTAGAAGCACTGGTATTTAAAAAAATATAATAGGAACAATAATTGAAAAGATTTTTGTGTATTTGTGTGATCAACTTCAAGTCAGCATGTTCTTCATAAAAAGGAACTGTGTAATGCTTGGCGTTTTTAATAGAACTAAAGCGTGAATCTTTGCATGCTTGGGCAGATCAAATGTAGATTTTTGGTATGCTGCATACAAATAATCCCAATATTGGCAAGAGAGAGTGGAAAATAAAAAGGCTTAAAAACCTCCTGAGATAAAGTTCAAAAAAAGGAACTCTACATACAGGTTGTGTCCCCTTTAAAACTATTTTTCTGATGTGCCGTTAGTTTGCAATGAAACATGTTTCATCAGTCACCATAGAACATACATTCAGATATAATTGAAGAAAACATACACTTTACATAAAAGACACTGACAAAAAAAGAAGAGATGGAGAAATAAGGTGAAGACTTCAAAATCAGTAATTCAGGTAGTTAAGAGGTGACAAAATTATGTTCCTCTAAATTTTAAGTCTACCCCTGTGTGTTCATACATTTTGGCACAGCCTTGTTTAATATACATGGTATCTGCATCCCTGTAAGAAGCTCTTTAAGACCTCTCCAGATCTTCCCAGAAACATCCACACCACCCAGCATGAAATCAGACAAACAAGATCCTTTTGACATCTGTTATGCAGCCAACTTCTGTGCATCACCATGCCCAGATGTGTGCTACAGCCAAAAGCAACTACAGTTTGATACACTCATTAATCTTGCTGCAAGGAGAGGACACACTGTAAAGAGTCCTGGGTGAGAAGCCAGCATGCTGTACTAGTGTTTCCTGCAGGACTGGGCAAACATTTCAGATCTGTGATGCTTCAGGTGGCAGTCAGATGCTGTGAAAACAGCTGGCTGCTGGACAGTCAGACAGGAGAGCTCATGAAGAGCCTTTGACAGGTGAAAGCATCATGTGAACCAGTGTTGTGGTGCTTCAGGAAACATGTTGCATCTTCTGTCTGGTGGTCCAGACTGTGACTTCATACAGGCTGTTGGACAAACCACACTGCTTCTGCTCTGTGGTTATTCTCTTTGTTTCTTATGTTGCATTGGTCAGTACAGGGCTGGTAGATGACTTCTGGGACTGCATCTTTACTGTAATCCCTCAAATCGAATAGCCCTAACATTAGAGCACTGTGTTATCTGTATCTCTTGATCTTCTTTCCATAGGTTGTAATGCAGCATGATGAGGGGGTATTTACTGCCTGGTGGCATGCCTTGCAAAAACTTCTGGAAAATACAGCTCTAAAGACAGGAGTACTTACTTCAGGCTAGCACCAAGTATTACTGCCATAACAGACTGCTTTTCAGGCTTTTTTTTTTTTACATTCTTCTAACTTCCATTACTTCATTCTGAATAAAGTTCTGCAGTCACCAAGTGAAGATGTTTTGCCTCAGAAGGGATTTACAAATTATGTACTGAGCACAGTCTGCCAGACTACACCTGTTGACTACAATTCAACCCCGCTTTTAAGTGGAATGTTAAAAAATGTCATCAAACTTAGCACAGTGACACATAATTCTAAGAAGGCTTTGGATAACACAGCAGGGCAGAATGTTACTGTGTCTGTAAGTGTTCGTGCATGAACTGAGGTTCTGGTAGTTAAGTTGGCAGTTAAGTCTTACGTGGCCTGTGTCACAGATACAGGGAATGATGTGAGTGTGGGCCGCTCTGCCTGTGGGTGTGAGGACCCTTGTTTAACCTCCCATGCCGACTGTTTCACAACGTTTTCTTGTTTGATGCTACCACACTGTTCTGCACAACCACTAAAAGATGAAATTTTGTGGTCGTAAGGAAAGGCTTTGGAATCTGCTTGAGAGTAATTGAGATGCAGGCACTGAAATCACATATTTACATAAATTTCTAAATACTGATTTAGATAAAGAGGGAAAAAAATCTGCACAGTATTTAACTCTATAGTTTTAATTCTGTTACATCTTAATTAGCTCAAAAGTGTGTGGACAAAGGAGTTGTTACATATATGGAACTTTTTGTTTTTCTCTTTGTTCTTTCTGCTTGGCTCTGTAGAGTGGACCTCACTTTTTGTGATTTATGAATAGCTGTTTGATTTCCTACCATTTTATATTTAAGTGACAGTTTTGCATCCCTAAGTAAAAATTCTTTTTTTCTTTGTCTTTCCTAGAGGAGATAATGTTAAGAATTTGACTCATGGCTCTAAAAAGAATTAAGCAACATGTAGTATTTAGCTATGAATTTTTCTACATCTTGAAGCCCAAACAAGCATAAAATTGGATTGTAGCAAACTGATTGTTGTGGAAACTAGATATATCTGTTCTAGTTGCCTGTATGTACGCTTTAAGAACTTTTCAAGGTGCCTCTTACATTGTGTTTTTCAGAGTTAGATCTAAATCTGTCCTTAATTAATGGATATTTTTAAATTTTTATCACACCATTTTCTGATAAAACTCCAGATGCTGTGTCTGCATACTTGCATATTTTGCAATGTAGTTCTGTAAACCATTGTTTTTTCTTATGAGATTGTTTGATACCTACCCTTGAACTTTTCCACTTAGCTTTACAGGAGAACTAGTAGCATGATCTGAGTAAATAAAAACAAACGAAGACAAAGGAGAACTGAATTGATATTATTTCTTCCTTTTAATATATTTCTGATTAGCTGAAATACTGGGGGCATAGATCTGTGTTTTGGGTGAAATTTCTTCTTTGCAGATTGATGTGCCTGTGATTGAAACTGCATATGTAGACCTCATACTGTCTTACCATTTTGCTGAGAGATTTCTTGGTGATTTTAAGGAGCATGTGCAAATTTGTCATCCAACTATCCTTTGTCAATTCACATGCAAATTTATATATCCAGTTCTCACAGAACAGAATCATGCAGAATCATTGAGATTAGACAGGACCTCTGGAGATCTTCTGGTCTACACAAAATGAAATTGAGATGCATAAAATAAAAAGACAAAATTCAGATTTTTTTCCTTGAAGAGTCAAGTTTTAGAAACTACTTTGTAAAATTTATCGTTGAATTTAGAAACAGAGAAAAGGGTGTGAGTCAATTCCTAATAATTTATAGTAGTTCTATTCTTTTACAAATATCCAGTAATCTGGTATAAATTTTCAAAATACTTACTGAATAATACCAAAATAGTTTTGATGCAACTATATCTTTAATTAGAATCAGACAATAATTGGATGGTTTGAGTTGGATAGGTCTTCTAATGATCATCTAGTTTGAAAACCCTACATTGGAGAAGGACATTTTCCATTAGATAATGCTGCTCAAGTGAGCTAATTTATTTTTGCATATACAGATTTTTTGTTAATTTGCTTATTTTTAGGAATACTTTTCACTCTTTGTCATTCTTTTTAAGGTGCTGGTGGCTGGTCTCCACTTGTGTCCAATAAGTACCAGTGGCTTCAGATTGATCTTGGTGAAAGAACTGAGATTACTGGTGTTGCTACTCAAGGTGGTTACGGGAGCTCGGATTGGGTAACAAGCTACCTTCTGATGTTCAGTGACAGTGGACGAAACTGGAAGCAATATCGTCAAGAAGAAAGCATTTGGGTATGTTCTTTCAATAACGAGAATTAAATTTCTGCAGAAGACTTAAAGGCGGCTTACTACGCATTGTTGCAAATCTAAACAAAGCTGTAGAATATAAAGAACCTCACTGAAAGTGTTTAGATAATTAAACGTACAAAGCAATTTAGCTCTTGAAAAGATGAAAGACAGAAAAAAGCAAACAAACATCAAAAATCTAGCCATAGCAGTACTCCATTAAGACACAAGGAATTATTCTGAGGATTAAAAATGTACTACAGAATCTCTTTCGTCTTGCTATGTATGGCAAACTTCTTTTCCCAAAAGCACTGATCCCAGTGCGTGAAACTTGGCATTTAGTTATGGTTAAAAAATAAAATAAAACAAAACAGAACAAAACACTTGCTTTATTTTTTGTGGAACATTGAAACTGATTGTGAGAATGAAATGAAACAACCAAAGAAATGAAAGTCTTAACCAAGCAAATCCCAGCCTATTTAAAAAAAAAAAAAAATCAAGCAATATTTAAAGTTTGGTCATCAAATTCAGAGTCTAGTTTCTGATGCTTTAACCTGTTTATCTCTGATTAGCTTTGTAAATAATAATGATAATTAATAAGCCATGAATAAGATCATCACTTTATTTTAGCATGAATATTAATGAGAGCAAAGGATACAAAACCAGAGATGATGTCCATAGTCTGCATGAAAAAGTGGATTATATAGTTTTAGAAAAGTGTGGCATCTTTCCTTGATCCTCAATAATTGGTGGCTTGGACTAGAGGAAGAATATTGGAATTTGTGTTATATTATTGTATCCTGTCAAGTGAATTCTGTTCTCCATGCATAGAGCTGATTAATTTCTAAATTTTTCTAAGCCTTACACTTCAGTTATTTCTTGCTGCAGTTAAACATTATGTTAGAATATATTTCATTTTATGCATTTTGATTTTGTTGACTTTTAATTCAAAATGTTCTTGTCACTTGTACTGTCAAAACCCATCTACAGTATAATGAGATTATGCAGTGTTTCACTTGTTGCATAATTATCCTGCTTTTTGAATTTGCTACATACTTCCAACTCAGATTGTGTTTTCATAACAAAGAGAAATAAATGAGTTTCTAATCCATATGGCTGTGGGGAGTAAGAAAATCAATCAATTTTCCAAATGTTAAATGAACATAAGCTGCTACAATATTGTTTTTGCTCATCTTAAGACAGACTGACAAAACGTATCTGAGAGGTAGAGCAACTTGATCTCTTCCGTGACGGCTCTTTTGAAATCTGATATTAGTATTTCAAACAGTGATGCAGATTGCTATTTCTTGAATATTGCCACCAGTAAAATATCAAATGAAAGTTCTGAGAAATAGTTAAATGCTGATGCAGATGTTGGATAAGGGGGTTGTTAGATCTATAGGAGTGAAAAAGTGGAGCTTCAATTCCATCATCTCAGACTTAATAAAAAATGATTATTTTAATGATTGCAATGCAGATTGAAGGTATGGCTTGCAGGCAGTAATGAATAATTCAAGGATGCAAACCATCAAGTTCGGGGGCAGTCTATTGATCTTTTTTATGTGTCTTTATTTAGGAGTTCTAGGGTAATATATATTCTGTTTTCTAAACTAATACACAGATGTAGTCTTGGAGTGAAACTCTTAAATCCCTATTTGCTTTATAGATTTTCTCTGATTGTTATCTCTTTATGCTAACTTCTTAAATGTCGTGCTCAAGTTCATTAAGGCAATAACATCCAACATTTTATAATGTGTTATTTCTATCCTATTTTTAACTGGGTCGTTGGCCTGTTACAAAGCTACTTACCAGCAGTAACTTCGGAGTTCTTTTTAATACTGCTCTGCATTAGAATGATGGAAGATGTCCAGTTCTGAGGGCCCTGTGTTGAAATCTTTACTAGATATAAGGATTTTTACTTTGTAACCACTTTTTGTGGACTTAGGTAAAGATCCTTCTCTTGTTTGCATATTCACCACTTCCTACTTTCTATTTTTCTTTTCAGAAGTCAGTTTTGAATTATCTTTCCTTGCAGCTTTTCTTAAGGTTCTGAAACTCCAGTCACTGTGTAACTATAACAGTTTTTTCCTCCACTGTAAAATTTTTATAACAACTGAGGTGAAAGAATACTTCCTACACATCTCTAAATGATCTACTTATCCAAATTCTCTTAATAGTTTTGGACAGGGTAATTTTTTCCAAGGCTGGTTCCTCTGACCCTAGATGTCTTTCTTAGGTTCTTGACATGAACTATGTAAAACTATTTCACCTTCCCCCATATATAAAACACTTAATTGCCTATTGGCACTGAATATGGATGTAAAAATTCTGAAGTTATGTGAGATCAGCCTCTCTCCCTTCCCTGCTGCTAAATACTAAATACTTGTTTTCACTTTTCTGTATATTGGGAATTAGTTTAGAAGGAATCATGGTGACTATAGTCTTTACTCATGCAATAGATTTTGGTCTCAGTGTTCTAGTTTCTCATTGTACTGATGCAGTAAAGTTCAAACTCCCAAGCCCAATCTTTAGCATGGTTCTTTTTACCTTTAAAATGGGCAGAGGCCTCAAATCTCTTTGTATATTAACAGATTTTTTTTCTCTGGAAATGACAGTTCTTTTCACTTCTCTTCTTTCAGTCTTCAGCAGGTATACAGTAAAACATCATAAAAAATGTATGTTAAATTTTAGTCAAGAAGTGCTAGAAAATCTCATGTCTTTAAGTACTACCTTTAATAGAGGTATTGCTGTTCATTCTTCCTCGTGATTTGTATTTGTATTCTTCCTTGTAATTCTAGATAGCATCACCTGTATTTTGTTTGTGAAGAATCTCCTACTGTAATTTTGTTTATCTATTTGGGGCTATGTGTACTGAGTCTTTTAACTAGTGTAGGTTCTGGCTTTTAACTAAATTCATAGTTTTGTATCACAAAACTTTTTGTGCTGTGTGCTCTGTCCTTGACATTACTAATTGCTCTTCTTTTAAAAGGAGAGTAATAAGATAAAGAGATTAAAAGGGAGGAGTTAAGAGGGGGAAGAAGGGTAGCAGTTCACAGTTTGAATAACAAGTTTCCCATGGCGGATAATTTCAGTGAAAACATGAATGGTCTAACTCATGGAGAAATGCATCTCAACGTTATTCATTAGCAGGGGTTTCTAAGAACGAAAGAAATGCAATTTCTATTTGATTTAATGTTGACTATTTCTTCTCTGACATACCTATGGAAATACACATATATTCAGCCTTGAGTTTTGTGGATTTTTTTCCTGTGAGAGTAATGATTTATCCATTCCACAGCTGGAATTGAGTTTTCACTTTTATTTGTTCTGAATCTTCCCTTTAAATATTATTTCCAAAGAGAGAAATTAAAACCAACAGACAAAATTTGCTAAAATTGGAGGAAATTATGACCATTTTAGTAAATTCTCTTTTAAAACACAAATCTCTTTATGTCAGTTTATTATTGCACATATATTTGCATTCTGAGGTCTATCAGTTGTTTTACTTAAGTTAAAACTGTAAGTTTGTTTCATCGTAATACCCTCAACCCTGTAAGTTTGCACAGAATTATTTTCACTGTAACAGTTACATTAAAATGGTATGTAGCATAGTTTTATGAATGGTGAAGAAATAATCGTATATGCATTGCTACATATATTCACAACTTCCTTTTTAAAGGAATTGGGGCTTTATATTTTATTGCAGACTTTCCATGGTGTAAAACAACTCACAATTATGCAAAGCTGCAGGTTAAGAAATACTGAATCACAAGTATTCTGTGATAATCACATTATAAGTTTCAAAGAATGCACTGTTTTGATAAAGCTGGTGACTTTCATAGCCTCAGTGATTCATGTTTGCTATGATCCTCCTCCTTAGAGAGCAGAATCATCATTCTTGATCATAATTTGCTTCACTTTAAAAGCAAAAGACTGTATATATATGTTACTTTTTTGGACTTCTGCTAATTACTTCTTGAACCCAAAAGGTTTTTCTGTTGATTCCTTCTGCAAGCCAAGACACAGATAATTTCAATGGGTACTCTATCACTACATTTTCTGTAGGTACCATTCTGAAATACTGTCACTTCAGACTGCCTGACACTTCTTCTGTTACTCACAGGAAAGAGAGAACCCCTCTCTCTATGAATTAAAGTAGTGCATATAGTAATGACCCCCACGGGGGACCCACACTGGACCATTGTGTAGCTGAAGGACTACACTCCGTGGAAAGGACGGATGCTGAAGGACAGAAGAGTGTGAGGAGTCACCCCCCTTAAAGAGGAAGCCAGAAACAACTTCTCATGGAAGGCATCCCTGCCCGTGGCAGGGGTGTGTGTCAGGACTAGGAGGTCTTTTAAGAACCCAGCCCATCAATCCAGCCTGTCTGAATCCCTCTGTAGAGCTTTCCACCCTCCAGCATATCAGCACATCTACCCAGCTTGGTGTTGTCTGTGAATTGAGTAAGGAGGCACTTGATGGTTTGTGTTGACTGGGGAAAGATGCTGGGAGATGCAGGAAATGGCAGGAAAAAACAAAGGAGGAGAATATTCTTAACTTGGGGTAAAAGGAGCTTGAAGAGAAACATGAAAAATTAAGTCAGAGATACAAGGAACCTTGGGTGGAGTAATACAGACAGGGGACTATTTATTTTAATATTTATTTAAAACATTAAAATTTTCTGAACTTACCTTCTGAGCTTTTGCATTTCTCTATCTACTTCTGTTTTAAAAGCACTGTGACCACAGCGCTATTTTTAAACACTTAAATGGCAATCTAATAAGGCTAATTTTGCAGTCACAATGATTAATGTTCTGTATAAAATAACTTATATTAGGCGAAGAGATGAATGCATGCATCAAGGTTAACTTGTCCCAGAATATTTAAGATAAGTTAAAAGGAAGGAAAAAAAAAATGAAACATCAGCAAAACTGCAATGCCTTAAATAAAATCTTTATAATTTTTGTGGGTAAACATTAAAGGAATTGTTAATGCCAGAACAGGTAAAATATGTATTGTTACTGTGTATATTATGGCAGACCATATGGGGAAAAAAAAGTTACATATGTTAACCAAGGACAGCAGGATGCCTTGAAAAGATGCAAATTCAGCAGCATGCAGAAGTAAATATTCTCTAGATTTAGACATTCACAGGTTATTTTAAACCTGTGTGTGTTAATGTTGCAGTCATTAAGTTAACAGCAGCTTTGGGAAACAAATGTAAATGTGTTGGGATGATATTTGTTATTTTAAAGATTTCTGCTATGCAGACAATTAACTGTGTACCAGAGCTGGTTTCTGGGACTGCTCTTGATCAGGTCTAATTTCCAGGCAATTTCCACCTGCATCATAAGCAATAGAAAAGCAGCTACAATATATTTGAATATATATATTCTATATTTGAATATATATTCTGTATTTGGGTGGTACAAGAGAAGCAACAAGCAGCTGTTTTTTTGCTTCTACCTTTTCTGCATGTTTAGTTAGTGAGTTTGTGCTATAAATGACTTTGCACTTCTAAGATGCAGAAATCCTGTAAATGACAGTGCTATTACCTTGAGTTGGTTTTGTAAGTTTAAAATAGTGCTTTTTCATTAAGGTAATTATTTTCTTTAGGTCTCTGATTTTCTGTACTCTAAATATATAATCTCTACACTAAATATATTGATGCTAGCACACCATTTTTCCATTAAAATATTTCACTGTGATATGTGATGATTTATTTAGTATTGCCTTTACTTATTGCTTATATTATAAAAATAAAATTTTAAGATTCATATATGTGTGGAAAATACCACAGAAAGTATTAGTACTACAAAAAAAATTAGTTCTTCATCTTTCCTCTCAGGTGTTGGCTGCTTTGGAGTGATATTGCACTGATCCCTATCATTCTAATATGAGAAGCTATTGCTTCAACACATATGCCTGCCTGAAAATGACTTATGATGGATGAGGAAAATTGTGCTATGGCTGGGAAAATATTGTCCCTATTTTCTGCAATAGACAGATTGTGAGCTTGAAGAAATCAAGCTGTCTTTGAAGAAAGCATTTCATCTTTATAATCAGAATGGAGTGTGTTCAGTTTGCTCAAGGCTTATTGAGCAAGTAAGAAGTAACAGACCACATATTCAGCTTCTCTCTTGTTTAATCCAGCTACTCTCTTTAAATGTAGAAAAAAATACTTTCAGAAATGGACTTCAGACCTAATTTGGAAGAATCTCTCTGTCACACATGGATTTGTTTTATGCCTAGTATAATTCCTGAGGTTTAAAGTTAACAAAGTGAAAGAACTGATTTTTCATAAAATCTTCAGTCATTGAACTTCAATGAAAACCTCAAGTCATTTTGAATGTATAACATTTTAACCCTGGTATTGTGATGGTCATGCCATTTTAATAGTTTATGAGTTATTTTAATAATATATTATGTCTACAACATAGTCATATTTTAATCATTTTCACATTTCCCTTTTAGACACTTAAATTTCCTCTACAAATATTTTTAAATATTGAAACTACAGAGTCCTAAAAGTAGAAACAGGAATTTGGAGATCTAAGTGTTTATTGAACTTGACAGCTCCAGCATACACTTAGATGACCAAACTCCTATTTCAACTTTTAGGAATCTGATTTTTTTCAATAGTATTTAAGTGTTTTCAATCCAAATTTCATCTGCTACTGCTCTTTCTCTGTATCTGCATTTCTATAAAACAGATGCCATGGCTAGTAATCTTCCCCTACATGACTGAATGACAGTTTTCAGGCTACTGTGGAACTGAGATCTGCCATTATTCTTTCGTAGCTGTTCTGTTTCATAAACACAGAAGTCCCTTTTATTTCTTGTGCTGTGTGACTTAACATGGAATAAGAAATTATCACCCCATTGCGTGATCCAACATGAGCTGTTTAGTGTGCAACATCACATTTGCATCATGGACCCATGCCTAAGCATTCACTGGAAACCTACATAACCTCTGCCTCATAATTTGTTTATGTAGTTAAGGTTCTAAACAATTGGTAAGAATTATCTTCTGGACACTGTTAGAATGCAGTGAGTTTTGGGGAAAAAAATTGGAATCTATTTCCAAAATGTTTTTCTTAATGCGCAAATAGAACTTAAATATGTGAATCACAGAGTGGTTGGGGTTAGACAGGACCTCTGGAGATCATCTGCTGCAACACCCCAACTAAAGCAGATTCAACTAGAGCAGGTTGCACAGAATCACATCTAGGTGGATTTTGAATGTCTTCAGGGAAGGAGCCTCCACAGCCTCTCTGAGCAACCTGTTTTAGTGCTCTTGCTTCCAGAGGTCTGGGGTCCCTGAGGCCTACCTTTAGCAGTAAAGACTAAATTGAAAAAGACATTGAGTATCCCCTCCTTCTCTGTGTCCTTTGTCACTAGGATGGCTACATCAGTCTGCGTCAGACCCACATTTTCCCTAATCTTCCTTTTACTACCAATGTCCTTGAAATCCCTTTCCAGATTTAATTCCAAATGGACCTTAGCCTTCCATGTCACATTCCTGCACACTCTGAAAATGAAATCTCTATGTTTAAGACAGACAATTACACAAAAAGAACTTTTTTGAGATAATTAATACAATTTCTGTTGATTTTTGAAATAAAATGTTCATATACCTCTCAGTGTAAATGTCTTATTTTATCAATATCACCTCTAATTGATACCAACTTGACCAGTAATTGGCAAAAACTCCACTGTGCATAATTTTTTAGTTGTCTAAGATTCCATGTGATCATCATATCTTTATAGCCTTGGTAATGGCATAGAAGTTGCTAAAGTTTTACAGGCTTGTACTTTATATATTTTTGACTCATTATTGGAAACTTGAATCATGTAAAGACAAACATGGTTAGTAATCTGTATATCAATACTATGTACTTTCTTGTTTCTATATTTTAGGGCCTTTTCAGAAATAGAAAGCAATTTTATTCCTCTACCGGACATGTATTGAAGCCTTAGCATCTTGCATTTTTGTGCTGAATAAGGAACTAGGTTTTATTCTCTAGCAGACCAGTGTTTAACCCATTTAAATCTACGTTTTCTGTTGCCAGACAGTGACACTTGCTACCATTTGATTTAAAGGTCATAGGTAAGTAAGTTTGAATTAACTTTATTGCACATTTCTTCCCTTGTATAAAACTTGCTAGATTTAAACTGTGTAAGGAATATTTCAGTGTGTTTTAAATAAGTGATTCAACGATTATAACAATACTATTCATATCTAGTAAAGATTTCTGGGTCAAACAGCCCTAATTAAAATATCACTGAAAAGAACTACCTTAATGTGCCTCTTTCCTATATAGTTATCTGTGAATATGCTAGCTGGAATTCCATGGTTTTTTGATCTTCAGAACTGAGTCAAAGTATTAGAATAGTTGCATGAAACATTCTAACTTACAGCATTTAGCTTATTTTAAACAAAAGTATTTCCTTTATCAGAAGTTTTTATTTCCTGTATCTGTTAATTTATCTACAAGTTTTTCAGCAGATTTCCTTGTGTGAAGCTCACATCTTTGAATGGGAATTGAACATAGAGACTTTTTTGGGTAGACTTTAGTAGCTTCCATGATTTTTAATAAAAAACATCTGAATTTTATTTTTACTTGTTAGATAAAGTTTTATTTGGCTTAGTAGACAGGTCATGGATTCTATATATATTTGTCAGTCTTACTATCACATTCTGTGTTGTAGAAGACATCAGAGAATTTCTTACGGGATTCCATAGTATTTGCAATAATAATCTTTTTTAACTAGCTGGCTGTGCAGATTTTTCCTATAATTGCAACATTCATTTTTGTTTATTAGGGTTACTGACAGGAATGTTTTAGGAAATATGATGGTAACTTACCTGCATAATGCCCTGAATCTGTATCAGGTAGTTGTAGATACTTGTGCTAAGTCCTTAGTTAAGGGCTTCTTTGTTCTTTATGGAATATTAAAAAATAGGTGGTTGTTAGCGTCTAGTCATAGATACAAACTGAAGTCAGCATGGAATTTTTATTCAGATTTGTAAGCTACTAAGTTAGGCTTTATTCTCTGCAGTTTAGTGATTGGAAAGTAGAAAAAGAGTGGAAAAGTATTTTTTTAGCTTTTGTGCATGGTTTTGCTGACTTAATTGATTGTTTTGCCACAAAGAGATACATATATCTATATTAGCCTTGGCATGGCAAGTTTTAACAGCTCTATCAGTTACATTTATGAATCTGTTCATCATAGTCAAACATACACTATATTACTCTTTCAAACAACTCTATCTTTCAAAACTTAGAATATATTATTCACCTCCATTCAGACATATTTGGGCATTTATTCCTATTAAGAGCCATTAGCCATAACATTTCAGTCTCTCACAATGCAAATCTGCAATGACAAATAACCTTGAAAATTTTAAGCAGTGAAATACAAAATTTATCAGGTATGTCCAAAAGAGTTTTAGCATTGAATTTATCCTCAGTTGTTGCTGATAATGTTTTAATACCTGTTTGATCTTAGTGTTTGTTGCTATTGTATTGTTGTATGTGGTGGAGATAAAAAGAGAAGCACAAAGGTCAGGCTTCACTTCTTGTTCCTAGGAAGATACGCAGTAGCTTATTTTAAGAAGTGAGAGAAAAGGAAAACTTACTGTATTTCAAACTCCTTATTTGTGAAAACAAAAGAGTTTTCTTTTTTTTTTCCCCTTGGGTGAACGAATCCCCAAAAGCATGAAGAAGCATATATAAAGCTACAGAAGAATAATATTAAGACACAAGAAGAATATTTTTAAGCCACAGTAGTCTCAGCCACTACCAGTCATCACACCAATGTCTTCTTAAGGAAAATTGTCCAGTGCAATTTTTTGTCAAGATTTAATGAATTGATAATGTATAGACTAATTAAGTGGTGAGTTTATGAGTTTGTGAGAATGTGCTTGCTACAAAGTTATGACCAGGTTAAGAGTCTGAAGTCATTGGAATTTTAAAATGAGAGACCCAAAGACACGCTTTACTTAATGCAGGGGAAAGATTGAGATTTAAAGTAGGAGTTTTTCATGCTTTTACACCGAGCAAAATCAGCTATTTGGGCAGACTCTTCTTGCAGTATTTTACTCCTTGTTTCTGATCTGTTTTGCCTACAGTGTATTTAATTAGCCCTGGACGCACATGACTGCTTCAGGTTTCGCTTTTTAAGGCTGAGTCTAGATTTCAGAGGGCTATCACACTCATGAAAGTTGACTGTGAGAAAATTTGGAATATTCCACTAGAAAATTCACCCATTTAAACTCTTCTTCATATCTTAATTTTGTATTGGTTTTTATAAAAGCAGACTGAAGTACATCGCAGATAAGAGATGAGGAGTTGCATATCTTGAGTTTAAATTAAACTGTAAAACTGTGTGCCTTGGTTTAACACATGAATTTATTATTAGATTGGTCTTATGATGTCTTCATTACTTAGACACTCTTATGGAAAGTTGTTATTTTAGTGTGCTGGAGAATGAGCAAAGGAAGTGGTCGATTTTGTCGTTTTTTGGGGGCTTCATTTTTCATGTTGAATATAAGAGGTTTTTCTTTCTGCATAGTTTCCTTCTCTTTATCAGCATATTGAGTAATCAAAGTATTCTTTTGAATTTGAATAGGTGTGATGTTCTACTCAGGGCAGTAAGAGTTGTAGAAAGAGGGATTTGTGGTGATCTCAACAGCAAAACTTTTGCTTTCTTCTTTGCGTTGCTGAAAATTGCAAGCATTCTGGTTTCTCCTCCTGGCTGTCCATCAGTCTTCCTCACATTCTGGCACACAAAGTGAGTGGTGAGAGTTGAAAGAATTTCAGATTCAGGACAGCAGTTTTATCGTTAATGTTTCTCAGACTGAAAAAACTGCCATCATAAACTCAGTTCTCCCATAATCTTACTGTTCATCAGTAGTAGAGCAGTAAAGAACTGGAATTAGCAAATTAGTGAAGCGAAAATACGGGTCTAATCTTACCAGGGTCTGTAACAGTGTATTGATCTACCCACATGTCTCTTGGTTTCTCCTGTTACAAAACCCTTAAATTAGACTTAGTGGAATGCGTAAAGGTGGAAGTCTTAAATCGGGGACAGAATAACAGCATTTCCAAGAAAATATCAACATTCCTGAAGATACCTGTAAAGTAATATAGGCAATTTATATACTTTACCATGGTGTCTTGGTTTGAAAGACAGGTGTCTGCCAAGGGAGGCAGGAACCTCCCTTGAAATGGAGAATATGACCCCCTTCCCTCTGAATTATTATAACTTTGAAATTAAGGGGCTTTCAGGCAAAGATATGAGGAAAGGAGTGCCAGTTCTTGACCTCTGTGTGTGTGTAACCAGGCGAACAAGCAGCAGCAGCCCAGCACAGCAAACCCAAGGCCGTCTCTTCCCGCTCCTGCGGCCCTTGCCCCGCGGGTGCGGTTATGGGCGCAGCCGGCAGGGGGCGCTGTGGCTCCTGGTGGGCGGGGCGGGTGCGGTGATTCCCCCGTGCCTGCAGGGGGCGCTGTGGCACAAGCGTGGCCGCGTCTCCACGTGGGAATGGCGGGCAGGCTGGCAAAAATGGGCTGCAGCAGGAACTGTGAAGCAGTGGCTGGAATGGCAGGGCAGGCTCACCCAGGGCAGCAAGCAAGAGCTGTAGCAGCAAGCAGAAACTTCCCAGCTGTAGCTGGAACTGCAGGGCATCCTGGCAGGACAGGGGTGTGGAGCTACAGTGTGGCAAAAGCCTGGAGCAGTGACAAAGAAGCAGCGGGGGCAGGGCAGTGGCTTCTCAGTTCTCATATTTCTACCCGTCCGAGAGAAACCCTCAGATAAGAGAGGAGCCAGCCGCATCCTTTCTGGGCAACTTCTTTTCTCTCTTTTAAGTATCAGGTCATTATTGTCTTTTGGCAACAAAATGGAAGAAAATTCCCTAAGAGAAAGAAAACTAAAGGAAAAACCCTAACCTCCAGCATACGGTTTATAATAAATTAACTCTGTTGCTAATAATGACAAAAAATGAGAATTGCAACTGGAAAAAAGTTGCTTCTGTCTGAAACTAGAGATCTCTATACATCTCTTGGCTCTATTCTGTCACTGACCATGATATTATTAAACCTTAACAGTAAGTAGTTTGAGATGTTTTGAGCCATTATGCCCGTGCAAATAATGTTTTTACATTAGGGGAAGAGTAAAGGTGGAAAAAAGTATAACTGTCTGTGGGGTCTGGCTGCCAGACAAGAACACGTTATTCTCATATGTAGAGTAAGTAAGTGTTCCTGAGTAACCAGTTCAAAATTTTACCCCTAATCCTTTGCAAGATTTATAGAGTCATAGAATCTATAATTTTGGTTTGAAAACACCTCTAAGAACATTGAGCCTAACCAAAAACCTGAGACTGCCAAGTGCACCACTTCACTAGGCACCACATGTGCACACCTTTTAAAGAGCTCCAGGAATGATGACTCAACCAATTCCCTGGGCAGCCTGTTCCAGAGCCTGACAACAGTTTTGGTGAAGAAATTTTTCCTAATATCCCATCTGAACCTTCCCTGGCACAACTTGATGCCATTTCCTCTTGTCCTATTGCATGTTACCTGGGAGAAGACTACACCTGACCAAGACATGAGAAACCACTTTCTCCAGGAAAATGCTGTGGGAAATGATGTGAAAGGCTTTATTTACTGAAGTGTAGACAGACAACATCCACAAGCTCGTCCTTATCTACTAAGTGGGCTACCCTGTCCTACAGGGAGATGAGGTTGGTCGGTTAGGGCCAGCCTTTCACAAAGCTGAGCTTTCTGATCTGATTCCCTGGTTGTCCCATATGTGTTACGCGATGGCACTCGAGATGATCTGTTCCATGACCTTCATCAGCTCCAAGGTCAGGCTGACAGGCCTGTATCTTCTTACTGGGCCTTCTTGTAGATAAGGGTCACATTTGCTAACTTTGAATCACCTGGGACCCCTCCAGTTAACCAGGAGTGCTGATCAATGATTGGAAGTCTCTCGGTAAGCACTTCTACCAGCTTCTTCAGTACCTGTGAGTGAATTCCATCTAGCTTGGTAGACCTGTGTGTGACTAAGTGGTACAGTAGATCACTATTTCCCCTTCGATTTTAGCCTGTCATTCCTCTCCTCATCCCTGCCTTCCAACTCCGGGGCCTAAGTATCCCCAGAACAAATGTTGTCTGTAAGACTGGACCTCCTGACATAATCTTTCTGCATCGGAACAGCATCAGTATATATTAATTCCAAAATTAATTCTAGAAAGCCATACTAGTTTAGTTCCATCTTAATAGTTCTTTTCTTTCGCTTTGTAATAGTCTGCCTTTTGAAATAAAAATAAGCTATCTTGAGAACTTATACTTACTGTTATAAAAATGTTAGAATACGGAAGGTATTGGCAACAACATTTTCTTGTTAAAAGCCGATCTCAGTATTAAGTTACCATATTAGAGTTTGGCCAGTGATAATAGCAATATTATGATGCCAGACAAATTGTTAGGAGGAATTTTGTGCTCAAATGTCATAACTGGAAATACAGTTATTTGAAACAGATTGCTGGAAAACAATAGTTTCTGGCTAGCTGGTAATATTATGGAAATCTGTCCAGTTTTCATTAGTTTAGTCCTTGTTTTGAAGGAAAGGTCGCATGGACAATAATATCTTTCGACAGTGAGAGGGAACAAGGGACAGACATATGTGCAGAAGATAAGTTTTGACATAAGAGAAACAGTTCTTTTTTCCTGTCTATTGTTCAGCCTAAAAAAGAGCCTGTGATTTGTGCCCATGTATTATCTTCAACACTGTTGAACACTGTCTTTTATGAATCCTCTATATTGGTCTTACATCCTTAGCTATCAAAAGAAAGTAAAAACCCCTATGTTATATAGAAAAACGTGCACGTGAAGAACTCGGTGTTGATCTTTCATGTCTTCTTAAAAAATTTAAGTGAATTTATGCCTTTTCCTCAGGTCTGTATATGGGTCAGTCTGTTTGTGAATAATTATTTAAATGGACAAAACCTCAAATACACTTAGAAAAAATCTATAGATAGTTCATGTAGGCTTCTTTTGTTTTTTCAAAAGCCAATGATTGCCACACAAAACTGATGGTATGTAGCTGTGAGATCAGTGTATTAAACAGTAAGACAGATGTTTAATTCATCATAAAAATTACTAGAACTGTCATAGCTTGAAATTTGTTTAGCTATTTCCTTTCAGTTCATTTGTGGTAACAACAAATTTCTATCTTACTGTTAGGACCATTTCTTTGCTATTATTTTTAAAAAGCACATTGAATGAAAAAGGTTGCTCAACATGATTTTAAAAAAGAAATAAACTTGTTTATCAGCATCTGTGCAAAAGTGAGATTATCATTCTGGTAAATAAAAGTATGCTTAAAAAGATTTGCATTCTACTTTTCATCTTCTTAAGAAATATCAGACTTGAATAGAAACTTGCAATTCTGAAGAAAGCAAATTATGTTTTTTTAAAATTTTAAAAATACTTTACATTGTAGCCATTTGAGATGTCAGATTTATTAACACTTTATGAAACGGAGACTGTTAGCTGTTATGAATAACAGGAGATAATTTGGACCCAAGTTTATTGTTTTGTCATTGCTGAAGGTGAGATGTTCAGTTTTGCCTTATATTTCCAAGGTAAAGATATATAGACATTTTATTATACCTAGATCTTCGAATCCAGTAGGAGATAACGTTTTTGGATTCCTGATATCTTAATGTAAGACTTTGCACAAATATTTCTTTTTCATCAGAGTTATACTAGTTTAATTTTAACTGAAATAGAGGTGCAACTTTTGGTTATTTCTTTTTCTTTTCAGGAACTGTACCTAAACTGCAATACATATATATATATAAAATTGTTCAAGCTCTGAAATGTAAGAATATATCAGTGAAATCATACTACAAATGCCATGAAGAAAAGCAGTACATGACCCCCTGAAATCTCGTGCCGTTATGCTCCTATGAAAATTGATTTTTTTTTTTAACTCATAGTGATCAAGAAGCTTTCCACAGGCTAGAAATAAAATTGAGCTATGATTTCCTTTCTGGAATTGCAAAAAACCTTAGACCTAGTGGATTCAAGCCTCTAATTCACTTTCTGTATTTGTTTCTTAAATGTGTTTGATCACAATAGTAAGTTTTCTTTTTATGTGTGTAATTTAGTAAATACTTTCCATATGTGAATTTGAACTTCTTCACTTAACTTAAACAAAATTTTATTTCTTTTTTTGAGGCTACAAATGAATTCCATTTTTTTCTTGAATGACTGTTTTGTCTTGAGCATATTTATAGATTTTTTACATCCCACTGTGTGTAAATGTTTTCCTCTGTTCCTCATATATCTTCTTTCAGTTCTTCAACTTTTGTAGTATGAGAGACAGACAAACTGTGGTTTTCCATACCTTTTTAATACATTTTTAATAAAAGAATACTAATTCTACGCTGATTCTAGTAATCTGTATCTCTTGCATGATATGAAAAAAGGATGACAAGTGGACATATACAAGACCATATATAAAGTCACGTCCTTCTTTGCTACAGATCTCTAGACAGTCAGCATGTCTGATGGCAAGCACTGGTCCATGAAGAAAACCATCAAGGTAGTGGAATGCACAGGTCAGAGGTATCATTTGCATTGGAAAATAAAAATTCGCTGTAAGTGGAAAAAAAAATGTTTTTGACAGTTGCATTTCTTGGTTTACCAAATGTCTGCCCAAAGCCAATTGTCTTCTCAAAATCCAATGCTATTCTTATTAGACACAATGAAAAATACTTGGCCAGAGCTACTTGCTGTTTCATTGCCCGAACAAGGTAGTTTCAGCAAAATGTTAGAATTTGAGTGCCAGTGACGAAGCATTGCTGCAAAGCCCTGTACACAGGCTGAAGTAAAATTTTCCTGGTTTCTGAATCTCCACTGACAGCACGTTAAAATCTACTCCTTGCCTCCATCAATTCCTCTATGTGGATCTGTTAATTCATCAGGAAATGTTTTCACTGTTCACATCCATATCTCCTCCTACCTTACTGGACTGAGTGACATACAATAAGTATTTTTCTTTTGTTTGTTTGTATGTGTTTCAGGGTTTTTTTACTTTTTTGTTCCTTTGTAGATTTTTTTTGTTTGTTTGTTTGTTGTTGGGTTGTTTCAGGTTTTTTTTATTTCTATGTTCTAAAAAATGCTAAGGAAGGGTGTATATTTTTTATGGTTTTCCTATTTATGGGAATATAAGTATGGTATTTTCCTCCATCATAGGCAAAAAATAGTCAGATAAAATGAACAGGAGATGGATTGCAGATCCATACTCTAATTTTCAAATTCTGTATCACATATAGGAAAACACATTATTTTATATATATATATATATATATAGATGTATATATATATACACACAATATATATTAACTAACCTGACATCAAAATTTACTTCTTTCATTGTATATGTTTCTTTTCAATAATGCAGTGCAAATTTCAGCTCTATATAGTAAAGCATTGATAAATAAAAAAAGCTTTCTTTTAACCTTTTTTGTGTTTTCATAACTCATTAATCACTGAATCTAGAATCTCAGAATGTTTAAATTTGGAGGGGTTGATTGGAGGCCATCCAGTCCAACCTCCCTGTTCGAGCAGAGTCCCCTAGAAAACCTTATTGAAGATTGTGTCCTGATGGCTTTCGAATATCTCCAGGAAAGGAGACTCTTCAGCTTCCTTGGATAGCCTGTTCCTATTCTTGGTGACCCTCAGAGGCATGAAGCAAAGATCTGAATTCAAATTAATTCAAGACACTAACTAAAGAATTTTTTCTGACTTGTGAAGGAAGTAAATAAGGAGGAAGGCTTAGGAGAAGGTCAGCCCTTGTTTGAAAGCTAGTCTGGATACGATATTCACTTAATAGAGTGTATTTAATATTGGGAGACCAAAAAAATCTAGAAAGTGTTAATTAATTTTGTCATACACACGCACACGAACACAAACACACACATATGTATATATGCACACTCACCCCACAAAAATAAAAAACACCCACCCCAAAAAACACATGCTAAGAACAGAGTAGCTTTTGAACAAAACTAATTAGCAGTGAGTACTAAGGCAGTAAGCATGATGGAACAATCTGGAGCAGCAGAGAGCTCTTCATTTGGAGGAACCTTTAGAGCTTTCTCTTTTTTTCTCCCTGGTAAGATCAATCTAATGTGAACGCCATCCAATTCAGTACTATCTTTGTCATTCTGTTAGATGTCTTTGGGACTTAAACACTGATATATCTTCTTTTTGCTTATTGTTACAGCACCAAGAAAAATATTTTGGCCTATGACACATGGTTCACACTAGGAATTGACTTAGGTTTACTGGAATATGGAACCATTAACACCCCACAGTTCCAGAAACAATTCAAAACTGTTGGAAAATATGGGGAGAACTTCATATTTACATGCACCAGGGTACAAACAGGTACACAGTCAGAACTTCATAAAAGTGATAAAACCTTCATCCGTGCTTATTTGTATCTAGTCTGTACATTTAAATATTTCATTTGGACATCTGCTGATCTGTTCTTTCACAGAGTAGGAGAGGAGGTATTATATAATTTTCTGTCTAGTTATTTGGGTTTTTTTTTTAATTACCGCATTTCCAGGAACTGATGAATTCTTCATCTAATCTTTTGATTTCTGTTTTTTTTTATTATTATTATCTTATTCATATCTATGATTACTCTTTTTGTAGAGTTTCTGTGGAATCCTCACTTGGGTGTGATTTAATTTCTTGAGGTAGTTTTTCATGCACTTTCTTGCCTACCCTCTTTTGAGAGTAGTTTCCCTTTATTTTCATAATTAACAAAACAAATTAAACAAAGTCTTTTCTCTTTCAAAGAGAGATTTAAACACGGTAGGGATTATTTGATTAGGATTATTGACATGGAAATGACATGACATCGTTGCTTGTGACTTGCCTTTTTGAATCATGGGGTCCTAGTGTTAATAATATTGTTCATGTGAAATCAATATATAAACTCAAGTCAGGAAACTGTGCATGATTGCCTAAGTGTCTGCAAGCTGAGACTAATAAATGAGTCAATTCCAGCACAGTCAGACATGTGTATCATTAGGTGCTTCAACCACACCAGCCTGATACTTAGTTTGATCATGTGCTAATATACAGAAATACATGTAGCAACACAGTTTTTATTTTTCTATTTCTCCTTGAACTTATGCAGAAGAGAGAAAGCCAGAAGGAAATTAAGTAATGTAGGCTTTTGCATATAATAGATCCTACAGAATTATAATGATTCCATTTGTCCAACTCTCTCTGTGTTTATAAAAGGCATTATTTTATTTTTATATCTACAAAACAAATGCGATTGCTGTGGGAGAGGAAGTATTTTAAGTATTATGCTCAGCAGTTTGTGTTACAGAAGCTTTAAGTTATACATTATATAAAGGTATTTAGGAAAAGCAATCTTATTTGCCTGTACAGCCTGAATTCAGGGAAATAGTGGACTACTCATGAGTATAACTTTGCAAAAAGAAAGACCTAAAGATAGCAAATATGGAATTTTAATTCTGGTTTTTACAAGCTGTTATATATTAGTGTTTTAAAAGTTAGTGAAATAATGACTGTGCTCAGGTCAGAAACTTAATGGCTTTCAGGAACAGTTTGTAATGAAAAGTTCCATGGAACACCTCACAGGCCACTTGTTTGGTTTAGCTTTATAGTGTTGCAACATTTTCTGCTAGCTAAAAGTATGTAGCTGCGAATAAATGCACATTATGCACATTTTGAAAAGACTAAATTGTTTCTAATCTATATGTTAATGTGCTTTCAATGTACTGTGGCATTTTCTCTTTTATATTACTGATGCAACCAATAATATACTAAATGCTATAATAACTGAAACACAAAAATTATTACTAGAGAAAATTATTCATTACATTTAAAATACAACATGGAAATGTAAACAGCAGAACTGTTAGTAAGTGAAAAAAACTGCAGAAGGAACGTTTTCCTCTTAATGATAGCAAACCTATCAAATTCTTGGATCAGATACAATAAATTACCTACTACATAAAACCAGCATTCTCAGATATTGAGCAAATGTCTCAGAAATTCCTCAAAAAGAGGATTTTTATATGGTGTAAGCTGATATTTTTACTGTTATACAAGCAATTGGCTGTGTTAGATATAATAATCAAACAATGTTTCCTGGATTTTCCTTGTAAAACTAGAGTTTAATTTGGTGTGAATACACAGAACATAAAAGTGAGAAATTGCCGCACATGAACGTGGCTCAGAATACCTTGTTTTTGTTCATAGTTTTCAGCAGAAACATGTTCACCTCTTCTTTTTGAGATACTTCAAAATATTTGTTCTTGATTTGTTTTTTAGGGTTTTTTTTCTAGTTGTGTTTTTTGGACAAATTTATATGACCTGCTAAATCCCTCTGACAGTCTGTGTCTCAAACAGCAAATGTGCTGCTTGAAAGCAAGAGCACAGTTTCTTCAAATCATTAGAGCACTGGTTCCGATTGCATACAGGCCCAAATACCCCACTTATTTATGCAGCATCTTCGAGTGATGACACTTGCTCACAGGATATAAGTGAACAGCAAGATACATGGATCTTAACAGAACTTTGTGAGCTACTTTTTGGGTTTTTGTCTTTCATTGCAGGTTATGTCAGCGCTTCTTCCCATTGCAGGTGCAATTTGTTCCCTTGGTAGGATGAAAAATGCAGTTGTTATGACTTTTTTTGCCCCTCAAAAATCAGTCAGTGACTGGAAGATGCCTTTGCCATATTCATGCACACAAGTTGAGTAGCTAGCAAATTTTAGGATCCTTGGTAGAGTCAACTGCATGCTCAAGACTAAAGTTCTCCTACATCCTCCTTGAAAATATAAACACATAGACTGATAAGAAGGCTACATAATGTTCGTATTTCTAAAGTCAAATTCATTTTCCATACTACTCTCATCTGTCTTTTTCAAGAAATTAATTACCTCTCCCTCTTCTTTGCCTTGTCCCACTCCCTCTGCCTGACTCCCTCCCTTTCCACTCTCTCACAGAAGTCAAGAAAAACCTGAGAAAGCACGTTTAAGTATTTTACATTCTCAGGAAGAATCTGAAAAATTGGTTAATCTTTCTTAATTTACATATTTTTTAATTTTCTAAGTTTTGACAGTCACGGCAGGTTAGTATTGCTATAGAGGCTTCATGAATTTCCTTCTATGAATATAAATGTTTCCAGATATTTCTGATCTTCAATATAAAGATAATTTTGAATCTAGACAAATTTCTTTTTCTATTTTGCTTTTTTCTACATAGACAATAATAATACTTTGGAGTGGTGAAAAAAAAATGCAAAAAAGAAGTTGTTACACACCACCTACAAGAATTATCATCCACTTTTGTACTTGTCATCAATCACATAAATACCCCATTTAACCCAATACTTGTCTTTTGATTGTCCCCTTACATTTAGGAATGTTGTCTGACTAATGGCAAAGTTACAATCCTACCCTTAGAAAAGACCACAGTGCATTTGAACTCAACAAGAAATTCCTTGGGGAAAAGCAGAAACAGAAAGCTGAAACTGGGTGTGGTTGGGACTGCAAGTATCCCTCAGGAAGGATGGTATGGCACATCTATTAAGATATTTATTCTGTGTAAACTTCGCTGTGAAACAGTGTTCTTCTTCAATTTTCTTTCAATTCCTTATCACAGTCAGAAAAGTTGTGTATTTTAAGTACTATTCAGGACCAGACTGTGTAGCCTTTCCTGGGTTTTTTGGCTATTCAGAGGGATTGGCTTGCTGCCATTGAGACAGAAGTAGTTTAATCCAGTGTGTGAAGCTGTGTCATGGTATTTAGCCACGTGAATTCAATTAGATGGAAAGGATTTCTTCTTTCATGCTACTGGCTGATTAATAACTTCTTCTAATAGAAATGTGGGAAAGAACCTCAAGTGTGTGAACATACATTTCAAAATTATTTTGTGTCATTCTAAAAGAACAAGTTGTTTTGACTGGATGTGACAGTTTCAATGGGAAAATTAGACATGTTTCAGTCTTTCAATAAAATAAATGGAACTCTATGAGTTTTCTGACATGCAAGATGCTACTGAAAGAGTGGAGCAGTCAATAAACAATAAACAGCGAATCAAGAGCTATTCTGAAACTGACTTACTTTATATTTTACATTTATTATATATATACTTTTGTAGAGGTTGAGTTTCTTTGTAGGACGCCTTTCTGCTCTTAATGTCATAAGAGATCACATAATATTTCCAATTTTTTCCTTCTGTGTAGTGGATGTACAACCTAGTCATTAGAGTGTGCAGTGAGCATTAAGGGATCATTAATATTGCAGATAGTAAATAGAAAAACACCCAAGAATTTTTTTGTTTTCTACTCTAAAGAAAGGACACTTTCATATTTAATTTTTGTATTTTCAGTCAGTGGGTTGAACTATACAGAAAATAGAATAAGAAGGGTGTAAGTCATACTTAGTATTATGAAATAGTCTTTAAAAACCCCATATCACTGCTCTTGTGGCCATATGTTATTTCAGACTGCAGAGTTTATTTATCAGTTCTGCGGGGTAGAATTTAGGTCTGGATAATACCTTTTGTTTCCTGTGAGTTGCTTGTTGAGCCTACTGTTATAAGTTGTTGAACGGGGTGGAATTTTTTTCTATTTTATAAAAAATTTATCAGGATTTTGTTTTGTTTCTAAAGTATTGACATTTTTTATTTCTTTGGTGTTGTAAAACTTGATTTGGGCTTTAATTTAAGTTGAAGCATCACTGGTGATTTATTATTAAAATTAATTTTTTTTTATTACTGTGTCTCAGCATATGTCATTTAAGCACAAGATTCAATGCAATTCCAAATTAGGATTCTGTGAATGTGTTTTCATGGTGTGAAAACATTTATTTCATTGCCATTACAATATCTCACCTTGAAAGTCAAATGTGGTAGTCATTCTGTTGGTGCCAAAGTCATTTTAAGGAGATAGAAATTATTATAGTGGATTAGTTCAGGTATAATTTAAATAATCAGTAGTGGGATTTCATCAGGGTGTAATCAGGTTGTAAAGAGAAAAAAAAACCCCACAATTTTTGCTATGTAAATCCCTAGTAAAAATAAAAATTGAAACTTAAAGTATTTGCACCCAACTTTTATTCATATGATTTCCCAGGTGAACAGAGACAAAAGAAATAAAAGACACCTATTTCTTTTAGTATGAATTTTGTCTTTGTTTCTTAGGAAGTGTGGGTCAAGCACAGTCACTCAAGTAATGAAAAACTCCATGGATTACTCTACCATCTTCTTTAGTAACTTTGACCTCCTAGTACTCTATTGTCTAAGATACAAAATCTCATATGGAAGAACGTAATGGATTCCAGATATTACATTTTGGTAACAATTGAACAAAGGATAAAATTTTATTAGCATGCAGATAGTATTTTTATAGGTATATGCAATGTCATTTATATGTTAAACACATAAATAAGTTTCAGAAAAAAAGTATTTTGTATAATTAAGTATTTTGTCTAAAATGTATGCCCTTCTTGAGGCTGGGTGGGATTTTGATTTACTCCCAAACTGTTAATTTGTTCCTCTAGTTGTGTTAAACATTGCCAAGAAAAAAAATTGTTAATTTCTGTGAAGAGCAGGAAAGATCTTTGGTATGGAAAGATTTCTCTATAGACATAATGGTGACATTTGGATTTATTTCAGTGTAGATAAATATACAGAATCTATTAATTTCATATACATTCAGGCTCAGTCAATTTTTTTAAAAAATATGTTTTAAATAAACTTCAATATGTGAAATATTAGGGGAAAAATCCAAGTTACCAAGAAATAGTTTTATTCATATTTTACGTATGGTGCACCTTGAAATTGACAAGTAACTACTTACCTTATGTGGAATTGATTTTTTTCTCAAACAAACATTGCACTAAAAAGACATCTAACCTTTTCAGGCTACCAGAAGAGACATCTTGTAACTACTAAATAAGAAAGTAAACCATGTGGTCCTTAGAACAGTTGTTATATATGTCCAGCTGTTTATTTAAAAAAACCAAAACAACAGTTGTCATTCCTAGAAATATTTTCAGCTTTTCAACATTTAAATTCCATTCCTAGAAAATGCTCTCATTTCATGGCATTTTTTTTCCATTATTGCAAGGAGTATATATTTTACCATTAGAAATTATTCTAAGTCTTCTTTGAATCTTTAAAGAATTCAGATATTTTCACTGAGTTACTAAATTAAAGAAAAAAAAAAAAGAAGAGAAGAAAATAAATTCCTGACATAGATGTCAGTTTCAGCATTTTGTTGTTGATGACCTTGGATTGGTAGTAATTCCTTTACATGGTGTCTTTGCTATTCTTACGCTAAAAAAGCAAAAGTCGGTCAATGCTGGAGCAAGACAGGTAGGTCTGGAGCAGCCCTCACTAGTTCTGTTTTGCCTGCCACTTCAGTGAGCTCAGCTGCTTGACTTTCTGGTACCATAGATTTCTGGGAAGTCACACATGCACAGAATTTGCCATCCTACTAGAAACAAACTAGAACCCTTTTGGATAATATGCATCCACTTTTGATTTTACTGAATGGTGTCTCAAAGCAAAGAACAATGGGCAGTGAGGCTGGACTGTTGAAATTAGAGATTTATTGCAGGTATTGGTTTCAATGTCATTTAAGTTTATTGCAGTTTAATATAGTCATGGTGAGCCCTGATCAGCTGCAATATAACTTCTCATTCTCAGATAAATGTATACAACTTTTAGGGCCACGTCTTGAATTCACATCACTTTTTAAAACAGACTCAGTTAATGAACATTCAGAAATTGTGTGTGTAATGTTATGTGATTTCATTAAAAGCAAATATTTTTGTATCGTGGCAGTATTTTAGATTTCACTGTGAAATGAAAAAGCTTTGTCTTGTCCCATTAAGAAAGAGAGAAAAATAGAAGTCTCCCATTAGAAAATATTTCCATCCTAGTTACATTCACATACTTGAAGACATAATGCTCTTCTGAACGCGTTCCACGGATCAGTCCTCTGCCGTCTTAGCAGATTTAAAGCCTCGTAATACAAAATTCAGGAGGGGGAGGGAAGAAATTACCATTATATTACTGTTATGCTCCTGGAAGGTGATGTAAATTATTTTACTTAATTCCTGATAATAAATTTTCAGGAGTACGAAATTAGTGCATAAATACACCATCCTACAGAGTGCTATTTAAAAAGGAACTGCAGTAAAACTCTTTTTAGTAAACCCATTTTAATTCTCAAAAGACATTAATGGAAAGAAAAAGGTATTATATATGAGAAGGGCATATGGAAAGTTTTGCTATAAACAGCATTCCACTGTTCAAAAGCTTTATGAACCACTTAAATTTCTTTTGATCAGGTTAGCATTTAAGCTGTGTTTATTGCTTTTTATAACAGCACTAGGTTACTGATACTGTGGGGTGTCATATATTTCTACTCCTACTGTCTTCTAAGCCAAGATCAATTTTACCAAATCCTAAAACTCATGAGAAAAAAAAAATCTAAGAACAGAATGAAAAAATTTATTGTCTGTGATATGATAAAGATGTTTAGTTCAGAGACTCTGAAATGAGGAAAATTGAAATTAAACTTGAGGTGATCACTTTATATTCAAAGTCTTCCAGGATCTTAATATCAAAGATGTTCTTGATATTAGCTAAAAAGACATTTTTCTTCTTATTTCCTAAAATAGGTTTCTCTTGTTAATATGCTTAATGATAAGTAACTGCTGCATTCTGAGAAGAAAAACGAAATATAAAAACATTCTTAAAGAAAATGAGAAAAAAAGGAGTCCAAGGATGCAATAGGAGAATACAACTTACGTAAGGAATAGTGAGGAGTAATGAAGATGCTGTGAGAGTATTCCTAAGACAGTCATTATGACAGATATTATAGAGTAGGGAGTGTTTTTGAGTTGAATAGTAAAGCACTTTTTAACCTGAAAAATGTGTTTGTGTTGAATGGAAAAATAGCAAAGTTCTCATCTGAGCAGATTAATTTATTTTAAAGATACTTGGATTAAAATTTTGAAAAAAGACAAAACTTTTTTAAAATTTTATTTGAAGTTTTCTACAGTTTGTCTTATATTTATTTTCAAATGGAAGACAAATGTCCAAAGTGAGATACTTCTATTTGTAAGTTCAAGTCAACTGGACTTGAGTAACCTAGAAGGAAAAACACAAGTAAATGTACCATTAATAGATTAAAAAAAAAAAAAAAGCAGCCACCATATTTGAGAAAGCTTTTTTTTTTACCTGTATATTTCATATTTACATAAAGCAAAGAAAACCAATCTGGAAAAAATACATATTACATTTATTCCCATTGTACACCGCTTGGACAAAAACAGAAATAGAAATCTACAGCAGGTGTGTTCCTTACGCTAGATTTTTAAGTTCATCAATTTCTTTGAAAATTGATAACTTTAACAGTGCTATTACTAATAAGTAATGTAAGAGCATATATTTGTAATATACCATGTATTCAGGCAGAGAAAAAAGTCAGTTTTTAGTGACTTTATTAAAACAAACCACAAACTAAGTAGAGAAGCTACCTTCGTTCTAGCAGAGCTCCTCATTCCTAACCTAAAAGTGTCGCTTCCACCAAAGGACATTGTATTACAATTTTCAGTGTTAGGTGGAAGCTGGTGAGGCTCAAAACACAAAACAAATGCCAGATTCATGGTGTACAGAATGACAGAATGCAGAACCTTTCCATTAGAAACTGGATTAAGATCAACAAAATCTTCGACAGATCAACATGCAGCCTTTGTCTGTGTTGTTCAATCACTGCTGAATTGGAATGAATTTAAACTGGTCACCTTGAAATGAAAAGCTGTTTTTCCCATTTCTTGCTCACTTCAGTGTCTCAATTCATACACAGGTGTAATATCCCTATCTCGGTCAGGTGTACGAAAGAGCAATGACTTCAATATATGAATTAATTGTGCTCCTGACAGTTACAATTACAATGATGACAATGAATTAAATGGTATGGAAATAATTTTAAATCTCTAAAAGCCACTTTTATCAAGTTATAGTTCATTTTTGTTGGTTTACTTGAGTAGTGGTTCAAGATATTCCTCAGAGATGTGCTAGAAGCTGAGAGAGTTCTACAGTAAAAATGATATACTGTGTAGCAACAGCTATTCTTCAACTGCAGTCAAGATGGAAACTGCTCTGCACTGTATTTTATATTGTGTTTTCTCTTTGTGGCCTGCCTTTGATTTTGTTTGTGCTTTATATCATAGGATCAGTTTGTCCCTAGAATTCTATAGGGAAACCTCTGATACTTCTTGTTTATTTTCTTAGATCATATGCTACACTATAGTGTGTGTTCTAGGGAAAATTATTCGTACTTTAAGGTTATTTTGTTAAAAGCAGATAATGTTTGCAGTGCAAGACTTAAATAAGATTCCTTTAGAGAGCTCATGTCTATATAAAGGTTATATCTGGAAACCTGGGGTATTTAATCTAAAGTTTTCTATGCCAGACAGCTATCTTACTCTGAGTGTGGATTGGAGAAAATTTATTTCTGATAGGAAAAAAAAGTAACTTTACTACCTAAAAGTGTACTTTTCAGAACTGCTGTTTCAGGATTTGTAGCATTCAGCATGAGAACAGATGTCACACATTTGTAAAGCCTTATGTCAGATCCATTAATAGAAACTTCGTTTTGCACTGGAAAAATACCAGTATTTTTGTGTCATTGCAAATGTGAAAGCTAAGGCATTTGTATTTCAGTTTAATTCCTTCTGCAATAACAAAACAATTCTGAGCTAACTGATTCTTCAGGGACAGTTTACACCCGAGTGAAAAGGATTGTCTCTGATTCAATAGCATTGAAATCAAGTTTCTAATCTATATAAATGTCTTGAAGGGAAAATGTCACCCACCATTTCATTTTATCTAATTTTTGTAATTTTTGCTTTCCAGTGGTAATGTCTGTGAAATATGTAGAGTTGCAAGAACAGAATAGTAATCAATAAGGGGCAGTTGATATCTACAGGCTTGGATTTTCTTAATATTCTACCTTCAAGTAATTGAGAGCAGCTATCACTACACTTCCATAGAACCAGCATTACTTTTGAATAATAAACAAATTGTGGAATATTATGAATGTGTCTTAGATGAAGTGCAGAGAATTAGCTTTTTTAATTAAATAATCAATTGGAAAGGTTTCTTTAATTCAGTTTTTAAAAAAAATGTAGGTCTGTACTTGTACTGCTAAACTTATTGCTCTTGAGAGAGATGGTTAATCTTTCTGATCTTGGTAACAGCAGGTTTTACATCATAAAAGGAATTAAATCAGAATGGTGTCCTTTTCGGTAGGATTGCTGAGAATCTTCCTTTCTACCCAAATGGCAAAAATCATGTTCAACAATAATATGAACAGTGGTATATTGTCTGCTCATCCTACAGCGCATTTTATACTCTTGTGTAGAAGGCACTTGTCCTGCACAGTGTGCAGATTAAAGCTTTTATATGTTCAGTTTTCCTCATGCTTACAATTTAGGTTCCTTTAACCTACATTGTCTTTATGGAATATAGTTCTTACGAAAAGTTCAAATGCCAAAATCATCAGAAAATCTAGCTGGAGTAGGTACACTAGTATTTTTGCTGTTGTGGTTTATTGATCACTTTGGGCCACAGCAGTGTAAACAAATGGACTCACAAAGCTACTACTACTACTACTACAAAAAAACCAACAGTTTTTGCATTAAAAAAATTCTCATCTACTTAGACATGTAAAAACCACCATAGTGTTAAGAATTTATATTCCCTTACTTGTCAATATTAGATTGGTTTTTTCAGTAGATTCCTGAAATTCTCATTTTGCAAGATATAAATTAGGATTTCTTTTTAAATCAATTATATTTTTCATTAGAGTTGCATCCCTTGATGTTTTTTTTCATCTGCTCTCCTGTCTGAATTTCATCATGCACAACATTATTTTCTGCCTGAAATTCATTACAACAGCTTGCACTGTTGCTTTTCTCAGTATATTCCAGTCCTTCAGGAAAACTACTTTTTTAACTTCATTCAGTCATCTTTCTGTGGTGAAGGTTGTTGACCACTACAACAGTTCTGAGATATGCTAGAAATATAGTTTAAAACTCTTAGATCAATAATGAATTAAATAAATGTTGGAAATGGAGCTGTTAACACTATCTCAGTTGTGTTTTAAATAAAAGGAATATTTTTGTATATATATTTATGTATTTGTAAAGATTAATTTGAATAAAGGTACTGATTACAAATTACCATAGTTTGACTTTACATCTTAGATTTGAAATATTCTCTTATACTTTCCTACCTCTGACATTCCTCTTATATTATCATTTTTGCAATTCAGATCTCTTTCTGTTCTTATCTTTATCTTCTCCATAACCAACTTCCTCCAACCTCTCCCCCAAAAATATCATGCATACTGGAAGATCCAACAATACAGCTGAGGGATTAATATTTTTCAGATTGCCTGCACAGTCTGTTTGTATTTCATTATGTCAAATAATTTTGACATAACACCTCTTCAAAAATTTCCCAGAGGAACCCTGTAGGCTCATCTTTTCATGTTGCTCAGATTGTATTGTATCTGCATTTACTTCTAGAGATCTTCCTTTTATTTGCAGTAGCATCTGGTGAAAAAAAACCACTATTTATTCCCTTGATTCTCCACTGATAGATTTCTCCCTGAGGTAGAGAAATGAAAATTTAGCACCAAGTTATGCAGTGGGTAAATTAACCATGTGTCAAGTTTATGGTAATACAATTTTAGAAATTTGCCTCTTAGGATATTTTTGAGCATGATGAGATTTGATATTTCTTAAGAACCTGCTTGAGTTACATGAATCAAGCCAACATTAAAAATAAAAAAACAAGGAAACCAAACCCAGAAAGACCACAAAGCCAGCCAACCAAAACGACAATGAAACAACCACCAAAAACAAATTTGATGGCAGTGATGGCACTTACTTTGTAGTGGAAGTCTGAATAGTTTTACACGTCTTTTTCAATGTCTACAGAGTGTCAAAAGGTGTGGAAGATAATATTTTCTCTTATTTAGAAATCAGACTTTCTGAAAATAAGTGCCATTAGACAAATTTCACAGAATCACAGAATGATCTGAGTTGGAAGGGGTCCATAAGGATCACTGAGTCCAACTCCTGGCCCTGCACATCACCATCCCCAGGACTCACAATATGTGTGTGAGAAATTTAATTTAATACCGTTACCATTTCTTAATTTATTATTATGACTAAAAGAATATTCAGAGATTCTGAAAAAAAAAATAGAATTATACTTCGTCAACATTCTTGACAAAAGTTAAAAGAGTGCTTGAAATAATGTTTTTGCATTTTGCTTTTATTGTGGATATAGGTGAGAAACCTGTGATTTTAAGGGGTTTTTTAACAAGGACTTGAAAAGCACTGACCTGAAATAATGAGATAAAACTCTCAAATGAGGTGATGAAGACTGTTAAAAGCAATCATTAGCAGTACTACTGGAAACATGGCATTGTAGATATTTATATATTCATATACATTTTTCAAGATATAATACAATATTTTATAGTATATAACTATATTTCAGTTTATTATAAAATATGTTATTCATCTTTATACAGAGCCGTAGAGTGATTTAAGTTGCAAGGGACTGTTACGAATGGATGTGGGAGTTAAAATCAGTCCTTGCCTCCTGCCCAGGCCTTGGCAGTAGGTAGTCAGTAGGTAGTAACTTTATTGAGGTAACCAGCACCCCAAAACCCACTCTTGTGTATAAGTTCTTTTAACGATGACTGATTCTGTCTATTACAGAATGAAACATTTATTAATAGACAGGGAAACTAACAGATATAAGACTTGAAAGCAAACCAATACTACACAGAAATAAAACAAAAAGGAAGACTACTAGTAAATAACTTACAGTGCACGAGAATGGTACCTTTTTTAGTTACAGCTAACAAAGAAATAGCATAAGCTTAAGATTCAATGTATCTTACCATCCAAGTTGTTGGTGCAGCACATTGAGATCCTTTCCCTTAATCCCTGGGGAAGTAACCACGAAGCCTGCGTCCAAACTTCGGGGAGAGGCTTCAAACACTTTTAGGGTGTGAGAGACTTCTGCCCCAGTGCTAGCTCGTGTATCTTTTATAGTGTAAAACCATGATTCTTAAGTCAGCAATTTTTTTTTATCTCTCCTTCCATCAGCTCTGCAGATGTTAATTCTTAGCTGAGGCTTGAGCCCTCTGGCGCCAGAGATAACCCCCTGTTATCTCTGCCCTTATATCCTGCCCTTAGGTTATCTCTTTGTGCATCCGTTATTTGTGGCACATAGGAAGAGGATGTAATGGGGTAAACATCCTGCCACAGGGACTGTAAAGATCATCCAGTTCCAATGCCCCTGGTATGGGCAGGTTCACCTTCCACTAGGCCAGGGTACCCATCCAACCTGGCCTTGAACACTTCCAGGGATGGTGCATCCACAACTTCTTGAGCAAACTCTTTCAGTGCCTCACAGCAAAAAAGTAATTCTCAATTAATACCTAATCTTAATCTATCCTCTTTCAATTTAAAGGCATTCTCTCTTATCCTGTCACTTCATGTCCCTGTAAATAGTCTGTCTTCATCCTTCTTGTAGGCTGCCTTTTACTGGAAGGAAGGCTGCAATTAGGTCACCCTGAAGCCTTCTTTTCTTCAGGCTCAATAGCCCAACTCTCTCAGCCTGTCTTCATAGGAGAAGGTCTCTAGCCCTCATACATCTTCATGGTCCTCCTCTGGACACAGGAGATTCTAGCCTTACATAGATTTATATTACGGGGACACTAAAAAATGGTGAAGATAAGATCTTGAAAAGATCTTATCAAGATCTTGATGTAAAGTTTCCATTAATTTTTTTTCATCTTGATTAAGTTCCCAGTTAATTTGCATTATTACAAATGTCACCTGACATTGTTAGCGTGATATTATGCTGATTTGTGACCTTTTAGTTCTGAAGGGTAAACCCAAACAAGCAAAATGTGTAATTGTGTTGGCTGTTACTTAGTTTTTGCAGTGTGTCTTTAACTCAGCCAATACAAATTCACAAAATTGCAGAAGAAGGTAATAATTCTTGTTTCAGTGTTGATGTGAGAAAACTTGACTCTATAGTGAAGAAAAAGAGCTGCATTGTCCTCAACAACTTTTCTTCCGTCAATGAGATAGTAATTTTCAACTTCTCCTTGTTGATTTGATATCAAGGAGAGCACCAGTCAGATGAAACCAGTAAAAATAGATACAATTGAAGAATTAAGTGATTTGAATTTCATTATATTCTTCCATGATTTTATTTGGTCTCAGGCAATTCAGGTAGTAGCAGGCTGTAGGTGAAGTTCTGTCAGTTTATATACAAGACATTAACTTTTGGATATGCTGAGGTAATGGAAACAAACAGGTCATCTTTCATTATCAGTGGTTCTGCTAGTATTTTTTTCACAATGTTTAGGGGATACCTGATGGGAAATCTCCATTCTCCTAACATGCAAATGCTTCAGATGCAGTGAAGCTTTTAGAACCTTACAAGAATACTTACTGTGTTGTAAATTATGTACAGTAGTTCAGTCATTTGCATTTACTCAGAGTGCAGTGGCACAATGTCAAAACCTAACATCTGTACTGCAGAAGTTGAGGTGATAAACATACATATCAGGCAAAAACTGGTGAATAGTTAATGTATTTTAGGCATTTTTAATTTTGATATATATTTTAAATCCTAAAATTAGAAAGATAATACCATTTCTTGATGTTCTGTACTGTCTATGTGTTAATACATAGTAAGTAAATAGAAACAAATTCTCTCATTTTTTCTTCCCTGTTTATAAATGGCACTTGGGAATTGAAGGTCATAAATTCCAAGTAAAACTGGATTAGTAACCCATTTTTATTTCTACGAGTCTGGCAAATAAAATGGGATCCTTAGGGGATTGCCCAAGCTGTTTAGTTTGTAACAGTCAGCATCATGTAATTTAAAAAAAAAGAAAAGGCAAAACACCCCCAACCACCTGCATATGATTATTCAGATCATGTAGTATCTATGATTTTTCATCCCTCTTCCAGCACATTTTCTACTATATGAAATTAAATTGCTCTGTTAACCTCTGAGCTTTGTGTGGTGTCTGGAGAACTGTCACCAGAGGTAATGTCTCATATCGGTGACTTCACCAAGATATGATATACTTTGCATCTTGGAAGAATCAAACCCTTAATAATCTGACATAAACAGAAGGAGTACCTAATTATGCACTCTGCTTGTCTCATTTCTTTTCTAACATGTTGTAAAAATGAGAAAAGGGGAGAAAAGAGAATTTTCCTAGAAATCGGTGACAGTTTGTGTGACAGATGTGAGCATGTAAACAAAATATAAAGATGGGTACTGCGAAAGCCCTGAGTAACCTTGTCTGACCTAATGGCTAAACTTCATTTAAACAAGAATTTGGAATAAATTACCTTTCCAACCCAGATTACCCTATGATGAAATGAAATGGTGTTCTCTTGAAGTATCCAGACATTTATTTTAGCATTTCACCTTGTCCTCTTTTTTTTTTTTTTTTTTTGTATGTTTCTGTACTTCTGTTTTGCAAAAAGAAAGCTATCCTCATGATATGGAAGCAAAGAAGAATTTATTAATGCTTCATTTAGTTTTGGTAGAAGCAGGATGATTGTAACATTGCACAAACTGTTGAGCTCTCCTAAAATTCCTATCCTCATCTACATACCCAATGCTGAATTATCACAGGTTCTTATTAAAATACCATACAAATTAATAAAGATAGCATTCTTCCATAAAATATGCACATATTTGATTAGATTTCTTCAGTTAAAGTATGAAACTATACAGATTTTCTTAAATGTTCACTGTTTCCTGTCTCTTTCTCATGCAGACTCACAAACATCAGCTCAAAATATTGTGCTCAAAAGTATGTATGTAATTTTGAAAATGTGTTCCTGAAAATCATATTGGTTTTTTTTGGTTTGATTTTTAATAAAGCCAAACAGTAGTATAACTTTTTATGTGAGAGAAAATTCATGTTTTCTTTGAAGTAAATATACCAAATTAATACTTAACTGAAGGCATGTCTTTACCAGAGGTAGGAAAAAATGTGTTGCAGTAACAAGTGCGTAACTCAAAACACATGAAATAGTTAACATATTGGCCTATTCCATGATCTTGTATATGACCTTGCCATTTTAAATTTTCTCTGATATGATATGGTCAGAAATTTCTTCTTGCCTTGTCTCTCTCTCTTTCTTTTTTTTAAAATAGTTTATTTATTTAAAGAGAAAAAAAACAAAAATAAAAAAAGAATATTCCCAGAAAAAGGTATGGCTTAACTTTTGGCCCAGAGCATTTATAAGGCTTTCTAATAGTTACGTATAAAGCACTGTAATTAAGCAGAACTACAAATATTCTGGCTTCATTGCTAACTAAATGTACATGGCCAGATTACCTCCACAAAATACCCCTTGGTTCTTCCATGTTAAATGAGTGACTGTAGGATGCTACTTCCGGGATAAGATTTGAAAACTATAAAATGTTTATAATTATCAGCTTAGTCTTCTGGAACAAAGATGAAGATAGAGTGTTAGAGTGATTAAGAAATTTGTTGTGAATGAGACAGAAAACCTTGTCATTCCTCTGTGAATGTATATGTGTTGTTCATATTTTCAGTGCAGATCTGATCATTCAATTCAAAATAATATAGTAGAACTGGAAAAGATTCAGAAAATTATGTTTCAAGATACTAAAAAGCAGCAGCTGGCATGGAAGAAGTGACTGCATAGACTGGGATTCTTTGGCCTTGAAAAGAGAATATTGGGTATGAATGTGACAGAAGTCTGTAAGCACAGTGGCATGAAGCAAAAGAAGGTGAATTGTTCATTGCCTTTACCAGTACACCAGAGCGAAAATAACGTACCCTCCACATGGCTCAACAAAACTCATCCTTTTGGGGATGTTTGTTCTGAGTAGGCTGCTTAAACTGGTCCTTTGAGGACCAAATGAGCAACAGATTTTAGTCTGTAGCATGTCTGACTGTTCCTTGTAGTTATTGCATTCAAAAAAGCCCTCCATTCATTACAGGAGTACCTTTGTAGGGATAAAGGTAATGGTGAATATTATCACTCAAATAAGAATATTTCATATCACAGTTTCTGTGTTTCATGAAAGAAAAAAATATTGTAGGTGCAAATAATTAGGGATACTCAATATGATGAAATAAACATTCCATGTTTTATAGTATTCCCAAATACAGAAAATTTCACTTGTTCTTTCTAAGAATTAATTGTACCAGCAGTTTTTGTCTTATGGCAAACACATCCTTGATACTAAGTTTGGGATGTTTGAATAATGGATAATCACACTGTGTTATTTTTTGTGGCTCTTATCTGTTTAGACAATATGTATCATAATGCTATTATAATTTGTTTGAAGATAGATTTTGTTGTTCATATGGAGTCTGCATTACAGTTTGGTTAATTAGTGTTGTGTGGAGCTGAAATTACATTTTCATTCCACTATGTTGTCTCAGAAAACAAATGTTATTCAAGCCAAAAAATCCTACATAGAAAATATCTAACATAGAATAGAAATTACTCTGGAGTAGTAAAGAACCTGTATCAACTTTTGTTTGGTAAGGCTGGAAGATCATAGTCTTTAAATAAAAAGGTGTATTTTTCTTTGATCCGTATATTCAGTGCAGTTACTATCTTCCATGTAACAAAGAGCTAACATTAAAACCAAGAAAGTTGGAAAAAAAATCCTCTGTCAGAATTATTTTAGTTCAGGATCTAATCTTTTGAACAACTGAAACCACTCCAATTCTATTTGTGATGGTGAGCCTTAGGAACAAGAAGTACCTTGCCTCTGGCGATGTAGACAGGAGAAGTTTAAAGCTTGAAAGATATTGTCATGAATGCCAGCAGGAAAAATCTGAGCTCTTAGTGGTAGCTTCTGCAAGACTGAAAAATCTGTATGGTCTCAGGTGCAGAAAAATATTAAAAGGTATATGGAATTATAGTGTATATAATATAAACTTCCTGGCAAAAATAATGTTTTTTATTGTTGAAGCCAGGAGAACTTTATTAATGCAAAACACTGCCGTCCTTTGATTTAATGATAAACTTATCTCTTAATGATAAAAAGTTGAATGCATGAATGTGATTAAATTTTTTGTTAAGAATGGTTCAATCAAGTTCTCGAATTCAACCTCGAATTCATATAAAAAGAGATTTAATGTAGAGAAAAAGAAAAACAATCATACCTTTTTTTCCTGAAGGCTAAGCTAACACATGGTTTTAAATATATTTAAAATTGCCAGGAACAATATGAAACATGAATATTTTTTACCTTCCCTTAGTTTCCATTCTTTCACATCCAAAGGTAACCTAATTAAAAGAAATTCTTAAGAAAAAAAAATACAAACTGCAAAGGCACTTACAGTGTTAATTGCTTAAAAATTAATTCTTTTTAGTTTGTCTATAGCACATCTCTTTTTTCGTTTCAAAAATAATGGAAATATATGCAGTTAGTAAACTGAGTTTTAAAATAAAAAATACAAATAAATAAAATTATTTTTGAAAACACAGAGGAGATAAAAAGAATAAAAAACCAACAGGAAAACAAATCTCCAAAAGCACAAACCAAATTTCTGAAAATATGAAGATGAGAAATAATTAAGACTGCCAAATTCTAGTTTGATGGAGTGAAACAGTAAGAAAGAGCTAAGTTCTTAATTGGATTAAGTATCCATAGCTAATTTTCTGACAAACAGATTTTACTTAAGGAGGGCTTGAGTGGTTGATTCATCATGCATGCATTCGTCAGTCTAAATAAAGCACACTTCAATTATTCTAGCTTGCATTATTGGTTTGTTATGGCACATTTTCCACATACTTTGTTCTTTCATCTGACATGTTTTTCTTTCTATTTTTTCTAATTTCTCTAATAAAAAACTAAAGTGTGTTATTCTAAATGAAAATGCTCTCCTCAATGGAATTATTTTAAAATGTTGTCTTAGTCTTTTCTTCACATGAAATCAGATCTTTGCTTTGTTAATAATGCAGTCAGTTTAGTGATATCAGTGGAATTCTGAAGCAGTATTATAGCTGAGCAAAAGTGCTTTCTTACGCATGTATTAGAATAATAAATATTTTGAATTTAAAAAGTAGAGTTTTTTTTCTGGTGGTTTTCCTCTTGGTGAATTCAATGGTGAATATACCATTGAAAAAGTATTCCACTTACCATGTTTTCTTTTGTAGATGAAGCCTATCATTAATTTTCATGCTTGATTTTGATCATCTATGGGAGGTTAGTTTTAACCTGGAAGGAGTGTCCCTAATACCATCCTATTTTAGGATTTCCTGAAGCACTGAGTCAATTCTAACAGATTTTTGGTGGCATGGATTGAAATTGCATTTATAACAACCTGTATTTTTTCCCAAACTTCCTCGTATTTTCAATATACAAGTAATAGTAAGACTTGAAGGTCATATTTGAAGTACAATTTACTTGTGTAGAACAATTTTTTTTGTCTGGGTATGTGTGTAGCTTGTAGGCCCCATACTCAAGCCATCTTAGTAGGGTGAAGATGAACAGCATGAGAACAAAGCTCACGTGACAGGGAGCAAATCTCTGGCAGCATGAGAGTGGAGGTATTGCAAGGGTTACAAAGAGCAACATGCTATGAAAGCTATGAAAGGGTGGCTGGGTGTTACAACTGCAGTGTCCTCCCAGTGTGAGACACTGCCTGCCATCCAAGCTGTGTTCATGTGACTTAGGGCAACCAGCAAGGATCTCTGCATGAGCAACTCTAAGCTTTGAGATTGGTTAACCTGCTTGCACAGCTCTGAGGAGTTTTTCTGTTAATTTAGTTTTGCTGAGCTGGAATTTGATGTCTCTTTCTTGGGCCACAATTGGAGAAAACTACAGAAATCTCTAGGTTCGAGGTAATCTTTAGATTTATAATGCTGGTAGTAGGTTTGGCTAAGTGATTAGATAGGTTATGACTGAGACAAAGTAGAAATGGATGATTCTCCTTTTATTGCAGTCAGTGGCATCTATCAGAGACCTCAGAACAAGCTGGGGAGGTAATATACTCCTTTGTGCGCATGATAAAAACTATGCTGTAAAATGACAGAATAGTCCTAGAAAAGAATTTGATGAGACATACAATTTCCTAAAGTTTTTCTTCAAGCTGATAAGGTGCAGAAAGCAGCAAGGATATAGGCTGCCAAGAGACTTTTTAGGAGATATGGGTCAAAAAAAGATCCTGGAAAAAAAAGTTCTAAAAGTTAGGTAGCAGCCTTGTCCTCTGTGTTTGCAAATTCAGGTGGCAGCAGCTTGTTGCTTGATATAGGAGGTTCTGTTCCTAGAAGAAACCTTGCTAAAAAAGCCTTTCTTTAGTTTTGTGTCTCTAAAGCAAACATACTAGACAACGCAGCTGCAGCAACTTACCTCTGTTGTGCAAGGAAAAAAAGCTACAAAATTAAAGAAAGATTATTACAAAATTAGGTAAGTTCGTATGCTTTTTTTAAAATAATTATTCCTTAAAAATGTTCTGAATTTTCTGCATGGTAGGTCTTAGTGGGATTTCATCCCCAAACAGATAAGCATTTTGGACTGAGTTGTAAGACGGACCTAGACTGTAGTCAGTAACAACATTTACAAGGCAATGGATATTTTCTCTTCTTTTCAATGATTAACAGCTATATGCTTTCATATTTTAGAATAATTTTGCCATTTTTATGTTACTCCTGTGTCTCTGTTGTGTTGCACACGTGTACAGGCACAGATAGGTGTAGATGGGGACGGACTTTCGTTGCAGAATTTTCCATCTAGATCTTTAGCAGCTAGAAGCTGTTAGAGCTACCTCAGACCTTAGAAACAAATATTAAATAGAAAGACTTGATCTATCCATCTAAGCTAATGGATGAGTAATTATTTTTTTCTGATCAGGTTACAGGAGGGAAAGCCAGGCATACAAGTGGGGATCATGTTTAATTACTTCTGTTGGACTCCTTTTTTTCTCTTTTAGAATACAGGTAAATTTGTAAATTCAGTCTGAAATAGATGGTCTGTTTTTATTACTTATCACTGTCAAAATATCCAGTCATGCCAATAACATAAGCAATACAGCACATAAAATCACAGATGGTTAATGTTCCAAAACCAACTTTCATAGTGTTCATCTGTAAAGAGCAAAAACCTGCAGAATAATGTCAGTAAGTTTGTGTTCCATATTCATTTATCAGCTTCAATCATTCCAGCTCCTAATTGTGGTCCTAGAATTTATTACCTGTGGCAGAACCATTTTCTCCTCAATTTCTTTTCAGTGTTTTCTACCTCTTTGGCAAGTTGAGCATGATTCTTGGTTTATAGTCTTGTGTACATTTATAGCTGATGACTACACAGACTACCAGCTCCCGGAATTGCCCTCTTTGTTTGAGAGGTGGTAATTTAAATCTTGTTCTTTACCAGCTAATGAGAAAAGACCAAGCAGCCTGGCAGTCAGCATGACCACATGTCTTTTTAGATGTGACAGAGCTGTGAGAAAGTTTTGTGCACTCCTAGTGACTACTGTCCTGGTAAGAGTCCCCTTAGGACAGACTTCACACAGACCTAATGACAGATAAAATTCCACACAGACTTAATAAGAAAATAAGTGAGCATATGCACTGAAAGCAGAGTCTGAGAAGTTTGAAGGGCTATTTGTTTGGTTTATTGGGGTTTTTTTTTTATTTTTCAGAGCTGAGTTTCAGTTAATAATATTATAGAATAAAAAAATACAGTAGTAGTTACATATCTTAAGAAAACCCATGTTTTAATCTATCATAAGTAGCTTAAAATTGCAGACATATTAAAATAATGGTAACTTATTTTAAGAATTACAAGATGAGATTATTTAATACCTAATAAATTAATGTTTGTGATAATCCATTATTGCATTGTGTGCTTCTTGTTGTTGGGTATTTAAAGTGTATTTATTTCAAATGTTTGTCCAAAATTGTTTGTATTTTAAATACATTTACCAAGCAATGTGATAATCTTTGCAAATACATACAAAGCTTCTTACTTTGTGGTTTGAAAAAATGAGATAACAAAGTGTGGCATTTATTAATATTTTAAACATAATGTGAATGACGTCTTCATTTTGAAAGTATTAGAAATCTTTTACTCACTCTATGTTATATGAAGATAATTTGAAATATTGTTTGACAGTTGAAGAATGACTTCCATTTTCTGACAGATATAAAAATATTTACAAATGATACCATATTAAATTGTCGTGTCCTTTTCCTGTGCTTGTTTTGACTTTACTTCTGATGCAAAGCTGCTAATTTGCCTAACAGAAGCAGTCTTCTTTTATAATTAGCCTGATCTTTGATTTATTCAATGATGACAGGTTTTTGGGAGCAAACAATTCCTTGTTTCTAAGAGAATGTGCCTCATTTAAGGTACAGATTATATGACAGAGTGATTTAATTCATAGCTTTTAACATAGGTTAAAAAAAATGTACTTATGTAGCTGTCATGAACTTACCAGCTTTTAAAATAAATTACATCTCAAGAATTATAAACTTGAGAATGGTCTTGACAATGACTGAGTTGATTTCCATGAGGACTTCCTACTTCCTTGAGTGGATCACTCACTACAGATGGAGGGACCATATGAACTGATGAAGTATTTAGCTGCCTTCCTTTCCCCAAATGTTCACCTGCCCCTTGAAGTTGTAAAAGACACTGCTGAATTACTCCGTAATTGTTCAGTTAATGATATTATATTGCTATCTAGAAATTTGTTTTTAACCTTTGCTCTTTCAGTTCTCCAAGGAACTCACTCTTCCTTGAATTGTGATCAGGCAACTTCGTCCTTGATCTTTATCTTGATTTATTTGTTTCCAGATTTCAGCCCTTCTTAGGAAATAGAATGGAGTTTCTACAGTAGGACACACATACTGAAATACACTCCTCAAAGGCAAGGAAAAAGCTGTTCTCCAATGTAGTGACAAAATGTTTTTTAAACTGGCTTCAAGGGAGTGCCCCCGTGGTCAGATGTCAGCAATGCTCTTAATATTTCTTTTTGCTTTTTATATATAAAATACGATAGCACCTGAAGTAGTTGCTGTCCTTAACAGTGAATTGTGAGTTAAACTGTATGAACTTAAATGTTGGTTGCAAATGAAAGAGAAAACAGTCCTCAGTAGAATTACTTTTGTGTGATGCAATCTGTATTTATAAAGTGTAGTAAGAATAATTTTACAAATATGCATCTCTGCAACTTTACGTGTCCTTAATTCAACTGGGGAATAACATTGAGATAGGTTTTTGTGTTTTTACAAGAGTCATATGATAATTTCTTTTTTTTCCCCAAGAACCCCTACAGGTGACTAAATAAAAAAGTAAAAAATTAAAGAGGAGCCTACTACTAGAATTCAAATTTAGGTATACCTCTGAATTCCTTCAAGTTCTCACTTAGTTAGATCTCAGTTTGAATGTTTTCAAAAGCATTTCAGAATCAGTTCATCTGTTAGATGCATTGTTTTCTCAAGGTGTAAGAGGATAATTCTCCATTTTCTTCTGCCTTGCTCTTTGCTTTTTTCCAGATGCACCAAGTAGATAGTGATGACTTGCAAACTAAAATTATCCACTTGAAATAGCTTAATTTATAACCATTCAGCAGCACCAGTGTGCACCAAAGACAGTTGAAGATGTTACAATACTACAATAAACCTAAAGCAGCAAAAATTAATCTATCACACTCTTTCCTACAGATTACTGTAGGTTTCTATACATCAAAAGTCATCAAAAATTTGTTTGAAATTAAATCTCTTGTCACAAACATTTAGTCAAAGAACTAGATTTTTTATTTTTAAGATTCTTATGAAAGAAAACAGTATTTTATGGAGCTTTAAGTTCCACAAGCAATGTCTACATTAAAAAAAATCTTACGATTTAGTTATTTTCTTTTCCTACAATACAGAAAGCCATGATGTGCTATCCATACACAATTTTGGTTGAAAAAAATGGGCTTAGGACCATCTTCATCCCACTCTGGAGTGCTATTTTTCCTCTTAGGAAAGCTATTCCCACATGATCTCTTTTGAGTATCAAAGCTAATTAAATAAAAATTAATTTCCAGACTACTCTTGAGCAAAGAATAATTTGGTTTGAGAGAAATGACCACCCATGTACCTGTAGTCATTTGATCATAATTTCCAGTGCAATGCACAAATGACTTTCACTGTCTCTCAACCTTCAAGCATTTCATAAGTGTTAGACATTGATTCAGTATTCTGGAAATTATGATATTAGAAGCTGGCAACACTTTAACTTGTTGAGAGTTGTCAGGCTTCATTTTTGTCTCACAAGCTTGTTGCTGGCATGAGGGCCTCCTTCTAGGAATACCAAGTGAAAACAAAATTTGTTGGTTCTTTCATTTAAGATGGATCTTTTTTAATAGAAAGAAACATCCTGCATGTGCCTATTCAATGCCACTTTATCACAAAAGAAGTTAATTATTGAAAGAAAGTGGTTGATTAAAGTTAAATGACTTGCAGTGGGGACTTCACAGTCTATGCAAACTCCAACCCATTTTCTCTGGTCTGTATTTTTGCTTTAACCCATATCCAGATGTTCACATAGAGATACAATTAAATGTTTGATAAGTTTACATAAACTGAAGAGATTAGCATCACAAATTACCAGCATTATTCCCACAGATTCAGTCACCTTCTCTGAAGAAGCAGAGTTAGGGTTAGTGATGTCATGTGCACTAAGTGAAATTTATTCCCATTTGTCCCATGTAAGGTCTGATTTCTGACTATTAGAGTTGAAAAACTGCAGAAAACCTTTAAAGTTTTAAATTCAGTGCTATATTCATTCTGTTGTATCCTTTAGATATACACTTTTGGGTTCTGACTTCTGGGTGATGCATTTCTTACATGCTATTACAGCCTTAGCATGGAGCTAGATCTGAGGGATATATGCAGTAACAGCAGGGACTCTAAACACTAGGGACTCTGCCTGTCTCTGAGGTAAATCAATACTAGTGTAACTTGGATTTTTGTTTTTAAACTTGGGATATAGAATTTGGAACAGCTGAAGTCAAAACATCATCAGTTTCTGGTAAGATTTTTATATATATATTTTTTTTTTTTCCTGTCTTTTTACCTTAGCAAACTGAGATGAAGTAAAATATGCTGTAGAGGAGATGGGATAAGTGGTAAAGGAGCCTGATCATTTTAGCTTTCACACAGAAAGTGATGTATAAGAATTATTGTTAATATTGTATTGGTATCTGACTTTCCTTTTACTTTCCACCAGATAGCCTTATGGGGAAAGCTGGTGACCATCACTAATGTGTCTTCAGGCTCCAAACCAGGTGTCATATTTTCCCTGTGAGCCATGGAGTTACTCAAATTTGTACCTGGAAAGAATCTTTGTCACCTAAAATCTTTTTCCATCTCTATTTGAAGATTTAACTCAGTGTTGTTTCTGCAAAGTCTTTCTTTATTCCCTCCTTCTGTGTAGGCACCCAACCCACTCTCTGCTTGCCCTTCCTTTAGCTGATAGGCACCACTGTATCAGTCAGTTATTTCCTTTCCTCAAAGGCACCGATTTGCTCAGGATTGCAGGTGTGACCATTCTGTTGACTGCCCATCACGTGTTCTGGATTGCTCTCATTGCATGCCAGATTTGCTGGTCATTGTATTTGCTAGTCATTTATTTGTATTTAAATGCACAGGAGTGCCAGAAAGAATGAACTACAATTACTTTGCTGCTTAGGTTATACAAATACCTGAGGTCTGTGTCAGAAACTAATTCTCCATATGACAAATAACTAGGAACTTGGTTTCATTGCAGTCAATGTGGCTTTTAAGACACATCCCCTGGGCTCAAAAAGAGCACTCTAGTAAATATTCCTAAGTGATCCAGTAGTATGTTTACAGTGCAGACTTCGCTCTCTGCGTTACATTTCTGAGGCATCAGACGCCTACTAGTAGACTCCTGCATGAATGCTGATGTTTCTGGAAAACTGAAGCTCTACTTTTGTATTCTAAATGTTCTTATCTGGAAATATTTTCCACATATTTTTACTAGTCCCTGATAACTGAATGCAACCTTAATATACATTTGCTGAGCACTTTTGCACAGAATTACTATTAGTATACAGAACATTCGGAGAGCCGTATTGGTCACATCATATCCAAAACATTTAACCTCAGTGAGTTTCTCTGGCTTTTCATTTCATAGTACCTTTCATCAGAGTAAACCTAAAAACATGGAAGTTGGTTACTTTTGAAAGGTTTTCTAATAATCAGAAGAGCAAACCCTGCATTAAAAGAAAAGAAAAATTTTGCCACTAAGATTTTTGGTGAAATGGGTGAGATACTTGACTAATGTAGCTACCTAAGAAATGGATCGTCATATTAACTTCATACTATACACAAGACTAAATCCATAATGATGAGCTGAAAAAGAATTCATATACAGAAATTCTCTAAAGGTAGACATCATGAGACAAGATATATGAAAAGCCACAGAAATAATTTAGTAGGAAACCTTTCTGTTGGATGATTTTATTGTTTATGATCCTCAGAATGTAAGAGTATTTGCTGTGCCATTTCTATGTTGCATAGTTAATAAGGTTTCTTTCCTTTCTTTCTAATAATTTAATTTCAAAGTAGGGTGTGAAATTGTATGAAAAGAAAATTTATACTATAATAGTAATAATTTTTTTTCATATTACTTTGACCATACAAAATTCGCATGTTTTGTTTTGGCACTTCAGGGGATTTCATACATGGCTGTTACACTAAATGTATTCCAGTTATAAATTACCTGAATTATTGTTCTGGTAGTCTCTGGGTTATGTCATGTGTCATAGAAGTTCAATAGTGAATTGTGATTCCTACCTAAATTTCGTACAATGAAAAATATACTATCTGCGCAATTTCTTTTTCAAATTTTAACAAGCAAATATATTGATTAAACAGGTTAAACGTTGCTGCTCTTTGAAAATATTTCATAACACTTACGAAGTTAATTATTTCTGAGTGTATAAATTCAATTTTGCACCCAGATTAAATACCACTAGTAAAAACATTTGTTTATCCAGAAGAGTAGTGATTAAGCTTCAAATTGATTTAAAAGGAGAAAGGACAGTTGCACTTTTGCCCAGATTCAAAATTCAATGTATTCGTATTTTACAGATTATTTCAAATGGATTTATTAAAAAACAAGAGGGAAAAAAGGAAAAATAAAACTGCCAAAACAACTTTGGTTGTTACCTTCCGAGATCATCACAGTTACCTTCGGAATATCAGAGTCCAAATTAATTGACTGTGGATCCATATTAAGAAAACCGTGTCTATATTCATTTCAGATAAAGAGTTAGCTAATCTATCAGATTTGTTAAAGATTATGTAGCATTCCAGTAATACTATTATGAAGTACACTTGCATTCAATTTTCAGGAATAACTCTGAGGTCCATGTGCTTAGGAATTAATAAATAAAACATAGTAGATTCACAATTATATATTGGGATTTTATAAGGAAGAATTGTTACGGTAATTTTAAAGGGAGAATGTTGTGCCTAGCTGTGTCAATACAAGAGCTCCCTCTGATGGTGACAGGTTACTTCACATAAAATCTTTTACTACATCTGAATGAACGAAAGGAGATAAGGTGGATGGAAGAATTCAAAACACCTCTTGTGGCTGATGGTTTACAGGAAGATATTTTTATTTTATTTTTTAGTTCCTATACAATGTCATCTGGAAAATTAAGTACCTTTTCATTGCAGCTATACTGTACATGATGGGAAAAGAGAGACAGAAAGCACATTTCATTAAGCAGATTTCCAAATAAGCATGGCTAGCTGTTGATAAACCTCTTCTAGCTAACAGTAGCTGTTCAAGGGCTGTAGATTAATACCCTTTTATTCACCACTGCAAAGCTGTATCCAACTGCTACTACTGTAACAAGAAAAAAAACCCACCACCTTTTTCCATTAGCTTAATTTTAGATATTGAAATCTCCTTCTTCTATATTAATATGAAAGCAAATTGCTTCATGTTTTTTCTTAAGAAGAACAAACTCCACAACAAAAAACAGAGAGGAAAAATAAAAAAGAAGAACACCCCCAAAATAAACTCCAAACAAAACAGAAAGGCAGAAGAAGTATCTAGGGTCCATTCACAAATACCAAATATCACCTTTGATAAATTAACTGGTGAGTGTGGTCTCATCCTCTCTTCATCTCCTAATCCTGGAGCTGTTCTCTTATGTGAAGTTATTCCACTCACATAGTTAAAGACAAAAAAAGAGAAAGAACCATGACAGTGAATAAAAACACTCAGCAAATGTAGCGAAATAAGAGAAAGAGATAGACTGGAAGAATATTGATACAATTTACCTCACTACCCTGTCTCTGAGTGACAGTGATGGAAAGCTGTAAGTACAGTAGTGCAGTAGTGGGGATTGAGGTGATACAAGCAGTGGACATTGATTGGAACAAGAATTTATGATGTTTTTTTGTCAAGCTTTTTTTCTGTCTATCTGGTCTATATTAATCAGGTTGTCTTTAATATGTGCTGTCCTTTTTTTACAAAAGACATTACAATCACACAGATTTATGAGTATGTGTAACTGCTGTATGTTTTGATCAATTTAAAGTAACTGTAGTGTATTTCAACTGTATCTTCAAACAACTCAGAGAAAAGATCTAGAAAAAAAGACAGTGAATAACTTATGGCACAGGGCTTCTCACTGTAATGCCACTGAAACATATTGGCCATGCATGCATTGTTTGTAACCAATGAAGTCTTAACAATCTGTTAATTCAACCTCTGAGATAATTTTGTCCTAGCCATAATTGCAATGTGGACATCTAGGAAAGAAGGCAATTGTCTGGTACAGTGTTTTCTGGTCACAGTGAAGGACTTTCACATATTTTCACTTTAACTGTAAAGTTCTTATCTGTTGACTTTCGGAAGCAACTTCAATAGACTAACAATAACTTACCACAGTGGTAATAGGATGAGAAGAATGAGTCTGTTCGAATTCTTGTTCAGAAAACATGTCAAATGATGTGTACTTCTACTGTGTACTAAGTTATCTGGAATAGGCACTTTTTTTTACTGAGGTGTAAATAATTTAAACTTCTATACAAACTTGGATGTAACTTAGAAGTATTGGGAGAAAATGGGAGCGATTAATCCTATAGCATTATTTTCATACAGAAGTTTATACAAACAGTTCCAAGTTATTTCATACTGATTTTTTCAACTGCTTTTTCTGGTGTTGGTACTACAATTCGTAAACCACATGATGAAGTTAGACCCATCTTGAGGTACACTAGTACCACAACTTCTCTTCCAACAAAATTATTCCAGTTTGGTGCTGTTCCAGTACTTGTCATTAAACACTGAATGAGGATTTGCAGCTAAGTATACCTATATTTATTTAAGTAATATTTGTAATAAATATATTTATTTCAATGGGCGCACAATATATGTGAAAGGTTTGTGCATATTATTTAGTATCATGTTCTACAGTGTATGTATAGTATATTATACAGTAAAAGTTATATTTGTAAATAAATGTCATGTCTTCTAGGTTATCTGAAGTATGGGTCCTACAATTTCATTTCTGGGAGAATTTTTCATTGGTGAGAAAGTTTTGGACAGGATGCCTGTATTATCCCTGGTCAATAACCACATGTGCTTTCTACATAGGGGATGGACAGAGAACCCAAGGACTTTTTTTTTTTTTTACCTTTTCATGATGCAAACTTACCTTCACAATCATTCTGAGATTGTCAATGCCCTTCTATGGACAGGACTTAACTTTACCATAGCAGTCCAGAGTGCATCTTTGATTTCTGACAGCATAATGAACTTCATAATTCTGTCTTCAGAGCAGGTTTAAAGTAGCTTGAGGTGAAGAAATTAATGGGTAAGAAACTGAGTAGTTAAATCAAGTTTGAGAGTAGTTCAGGCTCTCAGTTCAGGCTTCAGTACAGGCCAGGATATTTTTACTTCATGAAATAAAATATGCTGTGGAGAGTTACCTAGGTGTCTATGCTGCTAAGTAGCCCTGTTACTGTTTACAGCAAAAGTGCAATATAGTGTTTCAGTGTTTCAAAAACTGCATTCTTTGAGGAAGATGGTATGTTTTCAAGCTACTAGAAAGCTGTACAATATAGACCTGTAAATGCATGAGCTAAGATACAACAAGCAGCTATATTGGGTTAAGTGTATAACCCTAATAATACTTATTCAAACAGTGTTCATTGTTTTCAATTATTAGGTATATTACTCCTATTAACTGAGGACCACATTACCTCTTTTTTACCATTACATATCTGTAATGGTAGCTTGTGAGTATTCTGCATAATCTAAAGTAATGGCATGTTCTCTGTACATGATTTTGGATAAGAATGAAGTGATCTGAGCAGTGTAAAAAACGAGGGGTAGGAAGAAAGAAGCTTATTATATGGTTATAATTCTGTGTTTTAAAGATTGCTGGATTGGACCATGAAATAGTAATTGTGTTCTACTGTAAAGACAGGATGGTCTGTCAAGTTGAATATAATTCTTCTCTAAAAAGCTTACAAGCTGCTTTCATAGGTTTCAGATATGCCTTTAATACTGTAGCCTGGAGAAAAAGCAGTCTGATTTTGTCCTTTCTTTTTTGTTAGGCTGAAAAACCCCAAAATATGCATTTTAACCTTTAGACTGTTTAAACCAAGCAATGAAGACCCATTTCATACTCAACACAATTTTGAGTGGTTTTCCCAGATAAAAGCTTTGTAAAATTACAGCAAAAAAATACTGGTTTCCAAACTCACCATTCTGAATGGTATTAAAGGAGTCGTCTGAAGTTGTTTTAGGTTATTGTTGAAGCCAAAAAACCAAATTTTAAATAAAAAACACAGTAAAAAAAAATCAAGTGATATACATTCTGTTTTCAAAACTTAAATTTATTTTTATGAGGTGGCTGCTCTCCAAAAACGATTTTGCGAAAATTTAAATCTTAATTGAACACTTCATTTGCTTCAACTTCTGGGGCCTGGTTCTGGTTCAATCCACAAACTAGTTGGCACTTTCATGGGCAGTTATATTTGTTACAGGCTGCAAATAGGATTTGAAGGGACAAGAGATCTGGAAGGGTGTCACTCTCCATGTAGTAGCTTTTCTGTGGTTTTTGTTATAATATATTTTCACCTCTACCTGCTGTGTTAGTGGAATTACAAAGCTTGGAGCTGAAAGTGGACATTCAAAGACCCTAACTCTTACTGCTTATTACTAGCCTAATAGGTTAGCTTAGATAAGCCAATTCACTGACTGTTCTGGTTTTTGTTTTGATTGGTTGGTTGGTTTGGTTTGGGGTATTTTTATTTAATTTCTTCTTTTTTTTTCCCATTGAAAATTCAGAGATTCAAATTTATTGAAATTTTACTAATACAGGAGAGAGAAGGTGCAAAGCTCTGTGCATAGAAAGGCAAATAATGAATGCAGTGAAGCTCATCTCTGCTTCTAAAACTTATGGAAAGAGAAGCTGCATACCTAAAGATGCTGGTTGCTATGTACTTCTCCAGTTGCAACATCTATGGCTTATAGCTATGGCAACAGCACTGTTCATACAGACAGAAATGTGTAATCTTTTAAATACTGCTCATCTAAATATTTCAGAGAGCCATCAGATATTTGGATTCAAAATGTCTGAACAAATTATTTCTGCTTCACATACCATAAACAGATAATGACAAAAAGCACCACACACAACCCAGAGAAATCAGGATACATTCTCCAGTTTTTAGAATGCTAAAGTTTATTATTACAGCTCTTCTTTTTTTAACTTTCTTCTTTACATTTCTTTGTCTTTCTGTTTTCTTTATGTAAGAAAAAGGGAAAGTAGTTTTTACAGTCAAATACTGCAAAAAAAAATTTACTTTTGTATTTTAAAAAACTGAAATAAAGATTCCTCTTTTTTAACAGGACACTGAAACACATTCCTTTTACAATGAATGATTTGTATTCTTTAGTTGGAAACAAGTATTTTATTACCATGATCTATCAGTATAAGACCATTTTAAATACAGCATACTATGCATTTAAAACACAGGCTTGTAATGAAATCCATCTGACATTTTAGTAGAAGGAATTTATAGACATAACTCTGTTTTCTTATGCTAAAATGTTAGATAGAGTCATGCACTGAAATGTGAAGATATTCTATATGTTTTTTGACAGAAATGTTTGGTTTACAGGGTTTGTTCACTGAAATTTTAGAAGATGTTAAATACTTTGTCGAGTGGAGCATCAGTGCTAAATACACAGATGAGTTAACACCTTATCCAGAAGAGAAGTCAAAGTTCATTCATCAGCTCTTTCTACGGAATTCACTGACAACTGCATTTTTTCCTGTGCTTGACTATTTGCCAGATGAGGTTATAAAATAAAAAGATCAGTGATACTTCCATATGTTTCTGTATTAAATGTGGATGTGGCTGATTTCTTTTTCATTTTCTTCTAGGCCTTTTCAGGAAATACAAATGCGGACAGTGTCGTGTACTATAAGCTTCAGCATTCTATTAAAGCAAGATTTCTCCGTTTTGTACCTTTGGACTGGAATCCAAATGGCAGGATTGGAATGCGCATTGAAGTGTATGGATGCACATATAGTAAGTTTATTTCTGAGTCAGCTAAATGAAAAGAATCTTCATCATTGTCTTTTGCTACCTAAATAGCTTTTTAAAGTAGATTTCTAAGACTTAAGTTTAATCTCATATAAAACTTATTTAATTAATTTATGTGCAGACTTCACTATTTCTACATCAGCTATCAATATGTTTAATTGCTAGTCCTTTCTGTATTGGAATGAATGGTGTGGACATAATCCAATAACTGATTTAATGCAAACTCTTTTTTTTTTCATAGCCCTAAAAATTGCATTTTAACATGGTATACTTTCTATCTGAAAGCCAAAATGTGGAAAACGTTTACAGTTTTAAATCTGTATGGTCTTGATCCTGAGCCAGTAAGAGTTCAGCTAGAGAGACCCAAATAAAAAATTAAAGGATACTTCCAAGTTTTTTATATATTGAAGGGGTACTTTTAGAATAGCTTTTTTGCCCTTAATAATGGACGTAAGCCTTTGGAAGAAGACTGTGTAAGTGTTGTGGTCTTATTGATCTGACAGTGTAAATATTCCTGACGTCTTCCTCTTTCAGTTTTTCATCCCCAGACTTTTAGAAAAAATTCCTCTCAGTAAGTTGTTTACTGCTTTTTATTCTTCACATCTCTTCTCTATGATGGAAACAGAATTTATTTTAAGCAACCTCTTTAAGTACTTTTTGTGCATACTTTGGTCTGTTGTTCTTTGTTGTTTGGTTGGTTTTTTTTCAACTTCTGTATTTAAATTATACTTTCTAGGGTTGATCTCTTTTGGATTGTCTCCATATATCTGTTTTCTATTGCCATGCATTTGTATCTGACTTTAAGTGTACAGCAGTAAAACATACCTTTAGACTTTCTGCCTTAAACTTGACTTTGTAAAATTTGTAAAAGGTCACGGCTTTTTTTTTCAAGGATATTGAGAATTTAAACCTGGATGCAGGAGATTAGGTCACCTCAGAAATCAGGTAAACTTCTCCATCCCAGAAAACAGACATCTCATACCAGGAGAAGGACCTGAAAGGCTCACACAAAATTCATCAGTGACAGCTGCCTTGAGACTGGGAACATGATTTAAGATTCCTACAACAACCTGAGAAAATGGCCTTGAAAACCGTGTAACTGAGAAATATGACCATGATTCAACTTACCCTCAACTCTTGTTAGTACCAGAACAATCAAAGTTTATAAATGGAGGCTGAACAGATGAATTTATCATTCCCAGCTAAAATCTCATCTGAGTCTTCCATCTGAAACCTCATTTCTATGGTACTTAATGGGAGAATAGTGTTTCTTCTCTTTAAGCTTCCTTTTAAAATTAGTTGAAAGTCATCAACTTTCCTTCTTCACAGCCCTTTACCTTGTGCATGTGATAACATTTAAATCCTTACTCAATTTTGTTCTCAAACATTTCCAAATTGAAGAGATCTCTTTTGAACATGCCTAAAATCCAGATTTTAATTATTTACATTCGCTATCATAATTTTCTCTGTCACAAGTGGCAAGGTCCATTTTACAGCTTCTCTCTGTGTAATGCCTATTGCCCAGCAGTGGAAAACTCGTCTAAAGGACAAATAAGGGAGAGTGTTAATGCAACTGAAAAAAGAAAAACTTTAGAATAAGCAGTTATGAAAGTAAAATATTTTTGCATGGTCATTAACTACCTTGAAGGAAGATAATGTATTTTTTTGTATTTTACTTGGCACAGGATTGATCCTATAGATAGCTCATGGAAGTAAATCAACTATCGTTATCTTCTAAGATTAGGATGAATTTAAAATGAATATTTACTTCACCCATTATTCACTAAAATTCGGTACGTGAAGAACATGATGGTATCAAAAACATGTAAATTTTTTTAAGCTGGTTAAGATTTTCTCTGAATTAGTCATATTGGGTGTTCTAGAAAGGCTTCTTTTTCCTATCTTTAAATGCTATCATTCCAAATGAATTGCAGATCTCTTATTATCTCTATATTTATTTTGAACATCTACTGATTACCAAGTGTTTTTACTAGTTAAATTCAGTGTTTGCCATTAAAGACAAATGAGGTGATTATAGATTTACAGTTTAAAAAAAATTTGCCAATGTAAAAATTTAATTCTTTCTCTCCAGTCTTTTTCTCCATTTATCAGGCATAATGAGGATGTGTAGTTATTGTTACAACAATTATGCCTGGCTCTTTTTGAATGACTGTGTACTTTTCAAAGTGGGACCAAAAAAAAAAAGAAAAACAGAAATGCCAATAATATCTACTTTAGCTTTGATTCACATGTTTTCCTTTTCTCATTTCTCATCATTTCTTTCAGGGAGACCTCACTGGGTATTAGATTTTAATTCTCTCTCTTGTCATTTACCACCTAGTATGTGAACTGTATTCTGTATTCAAGTGCAGATGCACTAATTTCATTCTTCAGTCTTACCTGCTAAAAATTACACAACTAAAACTAAAATGCAAAAATAGAGGAAGTAGGTCTCTCTACTCCATAAAGAGATGTGAAAAAATGCATGTCTCTATGTCCTAAAGAAGTCTTTATTAACTTAGTGAACTCATACTTACAGGGCAAATTTTGACACTACTTCAGATTTGCTGCTCTGATGTCTTCTAGTCAAATGCCTGCTCTAAATAACTTTGCCTAGAATTCTCAAAAATAGCGTTTCTTAATTAATTACAGCCTCAGTGAACTTTGTTAATACTCATGATAGATTCCTGTAGGATGTAGCAGATTATTATGCTGTTTGTTTTCCTTTTTATTTTTTTGACTCACAACTCCGTTTGTCCTATGAACTTTATAGATCAAGGACTGTCACAAATTAGATGTTTGTCAAGTATGCATCCAGACAAGTCCTTCCATTTTTGCCTCAGCATCTATGGAGTAGGAATGCCAAATAAAGGTAGTCAGTTATGGACTTATATGAAATGTTAAAAGAGTTCCCCTGCAGTTTTTTTTCTGGTTGAGTTCTTCTCCCTCCTCACTCTCCTATCTCTGCAATATTCCTTATTTTTTTGCTCCTGTGCTACAGACATTAAAAGCAGGAAAGGAGGGAAGGAGGGAGGGAAGGAAGGAAGGAATTCCGGAAAGAAGGAAGGAATTCCAGAAGGAAGGAAGGAATTCCGGAAGGAATTCCGGAACAATTCCAGAAGGAAGGAATTCCGGAAGGAAGGAAGGAATTCCGGAAGGAAGGAAGGAAGGAATTCTGGAAGGGAGGAAGGAATTCCGGAAGGAAGGAAGGAATTCCAGAAGGAAGGAAGGAAGGAAGGAAGGAAGGAAGGAAGGAAGGAAGGAAGGAAGGAAGGAAGGAAGGAAGGAAGGAAGGAAGGAAGGAAGGAAGGAAGATGAAGATATTTTCTACCTCCACATGTTCAACCTGCCTTCATGTGAACTGATAAAACATCTGTGCCATGACTACACCGCAGACACTCTGCTTAACCACAGCTCAAAATCTGTCTGAAGCCTCTGCCTGATAGTTCTTCCTATTTAGTGTGTACAAAAGAGAACAATGAATCTCTACCGACATTTCCTGTGTCTTGTTCCTGAAATGTCAGATTGTGACAATTAAGCCATGTAAAACACAGTTGAGGTTAAGCTATGTCATGACACTAAAAAAAGGGGATATTAGAAATGTGTTTAGCTTACAATTTTCCTTCTTCATTACAACACTCATTCCATCCTCTGAAAACCAGTAGTCTAAAAATAGAAAACAAAGAAACAGCAAAAAGGTGGGGATTTTTTTAACACAGCAGGCAGAAAGATAGGTTTAAATATGAAAATGACAAATGCATAAAATTGTAGAAGATAGATAACTGGAAAATAAATATATACTGCACATTAAAAAAATTTAGATATGTCTACCTAACAACAAGCACTGGAGATACTGCTCAAAACCTTTTGTACTGTTCTCTATCACTGCTAATTGTATCAAGGCTTTTTCAGCATTTCCTTCCTGGCTGGAATGCTTTAAGTCAACATCACAGTTAAATCAGTCAAAGAAAGGACTTCATATCCTCTTCATAACTGGAATAATGGCTAAACATGATCAATGGTTTATGTTTTTTTTACTTTATAGGACATTAGTATTGATTTCAATTGATACAAAGATGAAAAAAATTAAATACTTTTTCAAAGATATTTCAACTAAAACTTCTTCTCAGGGTCACTAGGGTTCTTGGTATGTGAGGCTTCGAGAATTTCCTGTTTCTCAGAGGCATTTAATGATTTCCAAAGATATTTTCATAGTGTACTAGGGATTTAGATCACATTAATTTAAGGAAGACACATTGCAAATTGTGAAAACAAAAGATGAGTGTTCATAAAACAAGTCCACCTGTTTTACTTATTTACAACAGTAGAGAAAATTCATGTAGAGGGATTTTGAAGTCCAGCAACTACTACAAGTTGGAAGTAATTGGTAAATACGAGAGAAAAATCTTATTTTACCCTGGATATTTGCCCACATTCCATTTATCCTTATAAGCCTGTAGGACACTCAAACTGGCTTTCTCACAACTCTTTAAATGTATTTCTAGGGGTAATGCATGGATGGTGAGGACAAGACCTGTGTGAGGAATGTTACAAGAATTTCGATTGCCATTTGCATCCCTTTCATAATCTTCATTAATTCATGGGGTGAGGGCAAGGGAAAAATTAATTTTGTTTATTTTCCAAATTTAACAGAACAGATTTTGCTTCTTAGGAACTAGTGCTGCAGAATAGCATAAGAGATTTTGGAGAGCCGTGTTAATGTTGTTTATGCTTTTGTCCCAATAACTACTAAGCAGAGTAAGTTCCCAGTCCTACTGTTATCAGTGCCTACTAAAAATATCTCTAGTAAGATGGTTTGATAGATTCATGTATCTAGAACATCATGTCCAAATGGCCTTACTAAGTCTCTATTGGAGCTACTCTACATCACATTCATTATTTTAATTCAACATTAATTAACACTTTTGCTGTTCACATTCACTCAATGACAAAATGAAGTAAAACAATCTATCTAGGATTCATATTTAGGTAGAATGTCATATTTATTTATTGTACATTTGGTAAATGAATTCTTCATTAGCACGATATAAAGAAAATCAAGAAACTATATTTAAAAACATAACTGTATTCACTTTACAAGAGTTTTTTGAAAATGGAATGTAGATTACTAACTTTAAGCACCAAAGTTAATTTGAATTAATTTCATTTCCATGCTGACAATATGGAAAAATATTTTTAGTAAAATTATATGAAGTTAGTAAATAGATAATGGGTTTCCCTTGACTTGCAAGAAGTCAACTAGTCAGTTGAAAAATAACGTCATATTTTATTGAGTGTCCTTTACATCTTCATTCACTTCAAAAATGTATTTTTCAGGGGTAATTACTTTTTTCTTCATTACATATGAACTGTGAATACTCTATGAGCTTTTTATAGTGTTATCAGTTTCGTTGTGTGTGTCTTGTTCAATCTGTTCTGATTTTGACAGATATTCTTTTATACTATTGGGATGAAATCAGTTGGCCCTGTTCCCTTCCCAAAGGTCAACAGCAGCCTTGGCTTTTTTTTTTTTTTGGTCTTGATTTTGTTAATTGGAATGAATTGCAGGTAAAGTAATAGAGATTTTCAGCCTAAGAATACAAGTAAGAACAGAAATGGTCAAAGTACTTTATAGCTTCAAGGAAAGGAGGACCTATCTTTCAGCATATGGGAACAGTGTTAGATTTGATTAGAGGCCAGATCTCTTCTCACCTGGTTTTATTAGTTATACTAATTATACCATCATCATTAAAACACTACAGTCTTAATATATGGGGAAGAAATAAAGTACGATTTACTGTGCACAAGTGAATCTATAGATGTCAGTGATGGGACTTCATATCATATTAAAGTAACATGCAACTGTTTCTTTTAGACATAGCATTATACATTATCTTTTCATTTCTTTACTTCTAGGGTCTGAGGTTGTTGGCTTTGATGGGAAAAGTTGTCTAATTTACAAATTAAATAAAAAACACATTAATGCACTGAAAGATGTGATTTCTCTGAAGTTTAAGACAATGCAAAGTGATGGAATTCTCCTCCACAGAGAAGGACAAAATGGAGACCACATCACCGTGGAATTAACTAAAGGGAAGCTGTCCCTACTCATTAATTTAGGTAACAGCTACAGTCTAATAAAGTCTAATATAGTTATTAGGTATTATTTGACTAAAACTTCTCTTAAATTGTTAAGTGGATTTTAATGTATAAAGTATGATAAACTAGTAGTATATTTATGAACACTTATATTTTGGAATGAAATTAATAGTTTTTATTTTTCTTCTTTTAAGGTGATACTAAAACTCATCCTTCTAATGCCCAAATTAATATTACGCTGGGCAGCCTATTGGATGATCAACACTGGCATTCTGTTCTCATTGAGCATTTTAACAATCAAGTAAACTTTACAGTGGATAAACACACTCATCATTTTCATGCAAAAGGAGAATTCAGTTATTTGGACCTTGATTATGAGGTGTGAAAATTACCTTTTCTTTATTACATTTATTACCTTTGTTATGCAAATGCACTGAAAAAGGCAAAGGAAACAGAACTTAAGGAAGTTTGTAGCCCTTAAGACCATGGGGATTTTCTGTCTGTTAAGGGAATGAATCAAAGAAAAAGAGATGTTCTTGGAGTCCTAATCTTCCACTAGACTCTCAACTCAGTATTTTCAAAAGACCATCTTTTTCATCTCAGAATTCATTATTTTAATACCTTTGTTTCAGTAGAGCTGCAAATGTGATAAACAATATTGTAAACATAATGAATGAGACCCAACTCAATACTATTATTTAATGAATATTAATGTTACGAATATAAAACTTGATGAAAATTGCAATAAATCAGCATAAAACCATTTTAGAAATATTTATATCAAGACTTAAATCCCTGTTAGATCTGAAAATTATACTGTGAAAAAAATCTTGCATGCACAAATAGTAGATTCATGAAAAGTAGTAGATGTAATATGCTGTGAAATTTTCCTGCCTGTGGTTAAAAAAGCCACTATTTCACAGCTGTAATGTGAGAACTGGCTGCTTTATGTTTGCCCTATACTGTTCGTTGGATAAGACAATGAGTGATAGAGCAGTATGTCTGGAACCCGCAGACTTCATTGTACTCGTTCCAATTTTTAAGCATTTTAGAGTAAGATTTCATGCTGTTCTGTGTCTGCATTATTCCATTCAAAAATGTCTGCTCATGATTTCTGAATGTAAATCATAATATCAAAGATTGGAGGATCATACCAATTAAAAAAAGGGAAGAGAGAGAAAATCACTGGTTGAAAAATAGATATCTTTTACTAAATCAATCTATATTGTAAGTTATATTTTCCTCTCTTCCACATACTGTAGTTTGAAGTATGTGTTGCTAACACATGTAAAAAGAAAGCATAAAACTTTCAAAAAAGAACCAACTACTGTGTTTAGGATTGCATTTCTGACTACAAAAATTTCTTAATTTAATAACTTAGTGAAATATTATATATTTTATTTTGGTTGATTTTTTTGTAAAAGTATTTTAAACATTAAGTAAAATTTAAATTTTAAAAGGTTAATAGTTTCGACTGACCTTTTTTACAATGTTGTCCAGAATAGCTTTGAAATATGTGAGCTCAAATGTTCACTTACTCCAGAATCCTACTTCTGATTGTGTCCAAGAGTTAAAACATAGATTAGAGCAGATCTAAGGTCACCCTGGTGGCAATGCTTTTCTAAAATAATTTACTGCTTTCTAACAGCTTTTGCCTTAGGGCAGGGACTTTTTTGGACAGAATTATATTCTTGAATTTAGTAGCCCTCAATAGGTTTTTATTTTTATTAAATCTTCCAATCTCTTTCTGAAACAAAATTTTATGGCACCATACAAAGGAACCTATGGCCTAAACATTTTGAGAGGGAAAATGTACCTCCTTTAGTTTGTTTCTAATCTGTCCTAGAATAATGTAATTTGATGCACTCTTCTTCTTTATTATGCTAGTTACGGTCTGCACAGAGTGGAGAAGTTAGGTTCAAGTTTCTAAAGGAATTGTTGCTAATTTTCTTCTCCCTTTTTACACTGTTTTGCATAGTCTCCATATACTTGGCCTTGCCCTTCTTCTCCTTGGTTTTGCAGCTGTAATGGACCCTGAAAACTGATTCAAGACACTGCTAACAGACATCAGAAGAAGAAAAAAAGCCAAAATGTCAGAATAATTTGCTACATACGTTTGACTTCAAATAGCTCAATTTTTTGTTAGCCTATTCTTTTAATATGTAGATGTGGTACAGTGAAATTACACAAGAAGTAGCAGATTCATTATAGCCTAGTCTTTGACTTCTGCTCTTACAGTATAGTCTATTTCTTTCCTTAGAAAATTACTTAATAGTATTATTGATTTCTCTTCTCTTTCTAAGCTCAGCTTTGGAGGAATCCCAGTGCCTGGAAAATCAGGGACATTATCACGCAGGAATTTTCATGGGTGTTTTGAAAATATTTATTATAATGGAGTGAACATTATTGACCTGGCCAGGAGGCATAAATCTCAGATCTACATTGTGGTAAGAGATTTATACTTAAGAAAGAAAGAATAAATAAAACAGAGAAAAAGACCACAACCACTTTCAAATCCAACCTGTTAGCACAGATTTCTAGTAAAATCTATGTTAGGTAATGAAAGAAAAACAAAGTAATGACCAAGTTGGGCTGTTTTTCATTTTATGCTGTGTAGACTCAACGTAGTAGAAAAGGCAGGATGCATTTTATTCTTGAGGTCTTTAGATGATGTTTAGATGTGTCTGATATCACAGTGTTGTGTGGTATCTAATGGTACGACAAAAGTCAGTGAGTAACAAAATGCATCAGAAACCATCAAATCTCTGGCTTCGTACCAGAATAATAAGAGTATGTGCCTGGCTAATAAGAACACAAGCAGTACATTTTAAAAGTTCTTTATTGCTAAGGACACTGATCCACTTTGCTTTGTCCAGAGCATTACAATTGTGACAGATAAATTCTGTTTTCCAATTTACACTGACCTTTGTCTGAAGACCTGTAGTTTAGGTTGGTGGGTTTAATGCATTTATCGTGACAATGCCAACAGTCATATTATCCAAATTCCTACCTTTTAGAGAAACAGCTCCAATAACAAAACGAATATCTTCTGTGTTACAAAAGGCTTTCTAGAAATTATACTAAGTGTTTTGCAGTTGGTTTTGTGGTTTTTTTCCCCAGTACAACGAGGGTCATCTCTGTTTGCAACATGAACTTATTTAGTAGCAGGAAATTCAGAGATACCAGAATAAATAAAAATATATTAAATGCTTTCATGATCCAAATACTTTAACTTGGATTTCTGTTCAGAATATGAAGAATCAAATTTAGTTCTCTTTCCCAGGAAAAATGGATGAGAGGCATCTTTTCTCATGCAAAACTCCCCTGAAATATTCCAAAATTCACCAAGCTGGTACCTCTGTCAGCTTAATAATAGAATACTATTATTCTGTCCATGATGCTTATGAATATTGGGCAGTAGGCTCTTATGAATATTACAGTAGGCTCTGGGTGGACTAGTGGAAGGGGAGCTATGAAATTATTTGTAATAGGAAATTTCATTATTTTCATGTCAGATGTTTTAAATTTATGTGCTACTTTCAAAACTATTAAGGAGACATTTCATAATGTAAATACGAATAGCGCAGAATCCCTATTAAATAGGCACTTTACTGGGGGAATCTCCAAATGGCCAGCTTTTAACATTTAACAAGGTTTATTAATCTGATGAGTACCCTTTTACTATGTGTCAGTTCAGCAGACTATTCATTTCTGTACAACTGAGTTGATAAGACAAAGCTTTTACTTTTCTTGAAGAAAATGAAAACCCATAAACTTTTAACACTTTGCCACACCAGGGACTAGTGAGTATATTTCTTAAATTGATTTTTAAACTTTTTACTGTGTGGTCAAAGTTTTATGTATGCTCAAAAGTTTAAAACCTATTTGTCTCGAACAGAAATTAAGTGTACTTTATATTCCAGAGACATTAATCTTTAGTAATCCTTTGTACAGAACAAATTAGTTATAGTTCAAATGGTGTCGGCAAGTCATTATATCAGAGTGCAGTGTACTGCTATCAAGCACCATAAAGTAGTAACTAACTCTGACACCAGATGCAAAAAATACATTATTCCCCTTCCAGATTTCTTATCTGCATCACTCAGTACAAGTACAGATGCAGATTACTCTCAAGAGTTTCTCAATGAATTCAATCACAAGTTTACCTACAAGACAGTTATTTCAGAAGAAGCTAAGCACAAAATAAATGCTAGGTTTGTAAATCCAGCTCATCATCTAGTTCATATGGACCTGCTTGAAAACACATTCTCTCTTGATTTAAGAAGTACGTGTTTTGCATTTGTAAGTAGCAAGAGTTTATATGTGGAATTTTTCTCTTTGTGAAAAGAAGTATTGGAATTGGTGGACATTTCCAATTGCATTAATTCAGAAATTGGTTTTTTTCTTAAATTTAACACCATTTTAAACAACCAGTGGTAGCTCAACATTTTTCTCTGCATCCAAGCATTTAGACCTACGTAAGTGTTTACACGCATTCAGTGGCATTTTATTTGACATTCAAGAATTTGTCAAGTCCCTAATGCTTACTGTGGCTGAGCCAAACTAGGAACAAAGCAGGCCTTTCTAACTCCTGGAGTAACACTGAATCAGCCTCATAATTTAGGAACTTACTTCATTCACTTAAAGGTCCTTGCCACTCTTTGCTGAGGCAGATGAATCTGTTCTGGCCAGACAACTGTGTTAACATTTCTCAAACTGATGATGTTCACATTTGATTTTTAGACTAATACATTCAAGTATTATGCACCATGTTTTGAATCTGCAGTTTCCTTGGAGACATTCTCATGACTCTTCCTAATGCCATATTTGTTTCATTTTTTTCTAGGGCAATGTGTCCTTCACATGTTTAGAGCCACAGGTGGTTCCTGTAACATTTCTGAGCTCCAGCAGTTTCCTGGCACTGCCAGGCACATCAGGGCAAGATGAAGTATTTGTCAGCTTTCAGTTTCGCACTTGGAACAAGGAAGGACTTCTGTTATCCAGTAAACTGCACCAGTCTTCAGGTGGTTTCCTCTTATATCTGAGTGAGGGGAGAGTCAAAATCAATCTTCATAAAACAGGAAGACTAGTGAGTGACATCGCTGCAGGTAATAGAAATGAAGGGAAAAAATTCCAAGACTCCTATGCATAAAAAAATAATAATAAAAGTTATTTGCTTAGTACTTGCTGTCTTGACTTAGTTTTATGATTAGTTTGTGTGCAGCTATGCTTTACTTGCAGGAATTTTGCACTCAATTATTTCTAAATGCTTTCCTTTCTCTCAAACATACCTATTCTTTTTTTCCCCATGAGTGAACAGAAATTACTTGTTGTAATATAGTCTGAAAAATTGAGCCCTTAGCTTAACATGAATACAGTATGTACAGCTCATGTGTATAACCTGGGAAATCTAAGCAGCTGTTTTAGTTGTGAAGTATAAGAAATGTAGCCTCTTACTCTGTCAAGCTAAGTCATTAAGATGTTCTTAGCCATTTGTCAGTGCTTTCAAAAGGTATCAAGTAACTAATTTTTAAATAAAATTATACATATATAAATATCACATCTATTTTTAGAATTCTCAATTGCCTGAAATGTCCATTAGACTGGAACAGTGGATGCCCAATACCAGACTGTGTTTCAGAAAACCAGGGCAAGTTTGAGTCTATGATAAAAAAAAAGGGAACTTAAGGAAACCTGAGAGCTAAAGGGTCATTTTTGTAGTTAAACATTGAACTGAGACTAGATCATCTACTTTTGGTAGTGCACTGCGAGGCATCCCACAGGGTAAAACAGATTTTTGGAAAGCTAGTACCTTCTAGTCTTCTCATGAGTAATTTCACCCTTGGCAAGCAAATGTTTCAAGACAAGAGGATGAAGCAACTGTAGTGATATACAGTCATGTTAGAGAGTATTCATTTGGGATTCTAAGCAGATTCCAGCTTTAACTTTCTCTCTGCCTGGCAGGAATGGGACTAACTCCTTCACAAACGGTCTCCTCAGTTTTTCTGAGTGCTATTAGCACTTGATATAAGTACAAGACTCTTGGTCCAGTCAGGAATCTCCATCTTCCAGGAAATATGAGATCAGGACGAAAAAGCATCCTCTCCACTTCAGAAGGCTTTTTATAAAATGCTGAGATCCAGTAGCATCCCTGTGCAATGATATCATCACCTTCACCTAGCAGCACTTCATCAGTATTGTACTATTCTCTGACATTCCATGTGTCACAGCTGCCTTAGAGCTTATCATCATTTATGCAAACAAATTGAATTTTGCCCTTTACTTGTAGATGGATTATATGATGTGATATGATGAGTTCTAAGGCAGGAAAAACTGCATGATAGAGATTAGGTGGATAAATGGGATTACAAAGAATATATTAATATGAGGAAATAAGGCTGGGGTTGGAGTGGTTTCTGTATGGACAAAGATGACCAGAGTCCACTAGCTGGAAGAATATATTGTAGAAACAATGGTGAATTTGGATGCAGAAAACACATTTACGATATCCAGAACATCACTTGATCTTCAATTTATTTTGACTCATACACAGGCATGTATTTTCCATTTCATATTCACAAAGCTAAATATTATCAGTGTAAAAGAAGCGAAGTTAGTTCCAGTTATGTAATAAAAAACAAGTGAGAAATCCCCAAACTAGTTAAAATCAGTATAAAGACAAAATAAGAATCAACTGATCTAAATTGTTCACAAAACTTATTAGGCAGTTTAATGCAAAGGGAGCAGAGCAGAACCAAGCAGGGCAAAGAACAGCCACAAGGTTTGAAAATGAGGTCTCCTTAATCTTTGTTCCATGCCTCTGTTTCCTTTAGATTGGTTCCTTACTTTAACTCCTCTTGCTCTTGAGGGGGAAAGGGGAAGGGGAGGAAAGGAAAGTGGAGGGAAGGAAAGCAGAGGCGAGGAAAGGGGAGGAGGAAGGGAAGGGAAGTTCCAGGAAGGGAAGTTCCAGGAAGGAAAAAGGGAAGGTTTTGGGAAGGGAAGGGAAGGGAAGGGAAGGGAAGGGAAGGGAAGGGAAGGGAAGGGAAGGGAAGGGAAGGGAAGGGAAGGGAAGGTTAGGTTTCAGCAAGGCAGAAAGAAATAAACTGCATAGTTTGTTATGTTTCTACAGGTGTATAATGATTACAAGTAACATTTTAAACCGTTGATTATTTTAATTCAGGAAAAGACTATAAGCCTCTAATGACCACAGATAATGTTGAAATTTACATAAATACTTTGATCCTGTTCCTGTGGGTGATAATAGGAATGGCCCTGATATTTTTTATTATCTAAAATAACTGATGCACAAAGAGTACCACTTTAATGACAAGAGATTTCCCTAGGCTTACCATTTGAAAATGTCAATTTCTTAGTAAGAATGTCAGTGGTATGTAGTTAGCAGTGACGAATTCGCCTTTTTAGGAGCTATTTCAATTGCTGTTCAATTAGGTGATGTATGTTCAAGAATCTGTTGCCATGCCCTGTCATTCTAACAGACTAGTTGACAGTGGTGGCACTTTTAACAGCTGTAGGTAGACTTGCACATGGGGCAATTTATTCAATTTCAAAGCTGCAATGCAATACATGAAATATTAGCATAAACATCCCAAAATAAATCTTGACATTCAATGCTGAAATAGAATTTAATGCTCTCATGCTAGGTTAAGCTTTCTGTTCATAAAGTCTAACAGGAGGAATTGTGTTTGTCTTTGTGAAGGCAAAAGCTATGGAAAAATCATCTTATTCTCTTCTGAGAAGGAATTTGTCTAACAAAACCATATGGGAAACTTTTCCTTGAGTTTTTGAAGTGTTTGTTGTAGCAATTACTGAAGCAATTCAAGTCTGCATTTGGAGATCGAGTAATTAAATTGTGGATAGTTGGACAGATTTGCTCCCCTGCAGGCAAGGACTTACGACCTGACTTCAACATGCACACACACACACACACATAATATTTGATCATTCAGTCTGAGCATATTTCTTTGTGTACAAGTCTTATATTAATTATCCTGTGTTTTTCAAGAATTTCTTCAACCATACAAAACCGAGGAGAATGGCATGTTAATTCATAAGTAATTAAGTTATAGTAAGTTCTATCTTTCTTTTGCAGAATGGTTGCTTAGCGTCCTTCATTTGTAGCCTCTTCTGCAAATTGTACATCAAATATTCACAAAGAAATAACATAGATTTAAAAAAAAGTGAAAGCAACACAAAGTTAATTTGTTTTGAATGATGAGACCAAATTGAATTATTTTAGATCTTATTACTCAGTTTTGTCTATGACCCTCTATTTCTATGCAGCTGTTAATTTCCATGCAGCTTTTAATTAAGTGATGTTAATAATCATGGGATTTGATTGTTATACTTCAGACTAATCTAGAAATTACTTCTTCTAAACATTTTTTTTTGTTTCTCACTGTCTTCCTAATAATTTGTATATACTCTATTTTATATATGTGTTCCTGAGGTCGAGTATCATTGTTCTGCAAGATGTCCCATAGACCCTATTTTAATATTTAGATTTAAAAAGATGGAACTAATGAGAAGAAGTTGACATCTAGCTACCTTATTATGTACTAAAAAACTAATTGCTTTGTTTTTCCTACTTATTTCTGGTTAAGCATTTTTCTAACTTGTAGTAGAGCAGCAGACAATATAATTTTCAGATGGAATGTAAATTTTGGTAGCCTGCTGGTCTCTTCCACTTAGATGTTGTACCACTCAGTGGCTCCACACAGGCAAATGTGAATTTAATCAAAGTTCTCAATTCAAGGGCTAAAATTAACAGTTTTCTTCAGAGTGTCTTGTGCTTCCACAATGGCATTACTTAGTTCTCAGACTTAATAAAAGGGACTTCTAGGGAGTCTTAATTTCAACTACATGAACATTGTTGAATGTCTCTAATCATGCCAGCCTCTAAGAAGGGGAGATAAAATATCCATTCCAAAATCATATACTAAGTCAGTAAGGTAAACTACAGTCAACAAACCAAAAAGTGCTAAATTCATATTATTAATTTTCCAGTAACCAAAACTTCTGATGGTCTGAAATACAATTCTTTGTTTGTCAGGACAGTCTCTTATCTACTTTCACAGTCAAATATTGCTAGGTTTGTGTAAATAAAATGTTACAAAACGTAACACTTCTTCTTGGGGTCCAGGACAGACTCGCAGCCCCGCGTGTTCCATAGGGCTTCCAGCCTCGGGCTCTCGTCAGTACCCGGCAGTGCCCTGGCAGGATCCTGCTGATCCCAGCTGCAGGCTGCAGCTCTGCTGGCGAGATAGCAGCCACAGACACTCCTTGAAGAAGAACTGACACCAGACTAAGAGTTGAGAGGGGTCTTTTGTATGGATTCCTGAGTTTATTAAGCTCAGAAGGGTCCAGGGACAAAAGGCAGATAGACAGGCTAGAACATCAACTTTTATATGGAGAGGGTCAACTAATAGGGACAGGGTTCAGGGGCGGAACGGGGGAGGGACAATGCAAGGGGGACCAACCAGGGAAGAGCAGGGGAGGGAAGGGGGCCAGGCCAATGGGATGTCGAGGTTGAGGGAACATTCTCGAGCAATGTGAATATTTAAAGAAAGGCGGGGGGATAACTGACAAACTATTGGAACTGAATTAGCATAACTGTAACAGGAAGGAAAACCATTATAAACTCAGGGGGGAGATGTCACACAGTGGTGCCTTCCCACCACTCATTGGGCTTGTTTGTCTCGTCTTCAGCCACCCTTAGGGTGGCTTCAACCACCGCAACAGGTTTGTAATATGGTTTACCCACCAGAACAAGAAGCTACTGAAGCAGGATGCACAGCTAAGAATTAAAAGCAGTTATCCTTATAACAATTCAAATAAAGTGACAGGGTTTATTGCTAGATTTAATATTTTCAGTTATGACATATGTGGTGAGATCAAGTGTATCCTCAGCAAGTTTGCTGATGACACCAACCTAAGTTGTGCAGTTGATTTGCTTTAGGGAAGGGATGCAGCTGATAGATTTGAAGATAGAAGACCCTTGAAAAACTTGAAGAATGGACCCATGTGAACCTCATGAAGCTCAGCAAAGCAAAATGCAAGTTCCTGTACCTGGGTTTGAGGGCCCCCCAGTATCAGTACAGGCTGGGGGAAGAAGGTATTGAGAGGAGGCCTGCCAAGAAGAACTTGTGGGTGCTGGTAGATAAGATCCCACCTCAAGAACTTCTTCAAGCTCTAGAGTCCCCAACATGAAAAAAACATGGTCCTGCTAGAAGGAGACTGAAGGAGGGCCATGAAAATAATTGGTGGGCTGGAGCACGTCTCCATGAAGACAGGCTGAGAGAGTTGGTGTTCAGCCTGGAAAAAAAATTGCTTTAGGGAGACTTTATTGTGGTCTTCCAATACTTAAGAGAAGGCATATAATGGAGATTTTTGTTCTTTTTCCTCCAAGGATTTGTAGTGGCAGAACAACAGGTAACAATTTTAGAGTGAAAGATGTTATATTTACATGTTCCACTCCTGGAAATATGCAAGGTTATGTTGTGTGGGGGTTTTGGCAACCTGATGTAGTAAACAAGTCCCTGCAAAGAGGGACATTGGTCTAACTGGTTTTTAAAGGTCACTCACAGCTCAGAATGCTGTATGATTCTGTGATTCTTTGATTTCTAAAGGAAAAGATAATGCATTGAAGAGATGTGACTGAGGAAAACTTCCATCACTTGAAGTACCCATGAGAGGATGGGGCTAAAGCAAAATGTTTAAGAATTCTTGTTCTGTGTTCTCTAATAAATATTCTGTTTGAAGTAAGAAAAAATTAGAGAAAAGGTGTATAGGACTAATATGATCTTAAAAATATTGAAGATATTATCTAGGTGATAGTTCATCTGAGTTTGCCATGTCCTTCCAGGGTTTATCTCTTCGTTGTACGACAATCTTGTATTTAGATTATGGTAATCAACAATCAATGGATCATAGTTACGCTCTAATTTAGCTATTTGAACCTTCTTATCTTTCTCTTTTTGTCTCTTTTCTTTCTGTTTGAAAGAGTCTCTTAACTTACGGACTGTTACTGTAGCATATATAATGTGTTCTAGAGAGGAGTATATAAATACATGAAATTTAAAGAGGGAAATCACAGATCACAAATCAGAGGCACTTTGCAGTGAAGAATATGCTTTGGCTTATTTAAAGGTTGTATTCTTTGCTCTTCACTGAAAGAAGTATCTTTGTTCTGAAGAACACTCAAGAACGTAATTGACTTTGAGCACTTATTAAAGATAATGATGTGGTTACATGCTGTCCTGTGTAGAACTTATTTATGTATACACAAATGCTTTCCAGAATCAGGGCTATAGGTTTATTGCTTTGTGGCCCCTTACACCTATATAGCCAGAGGTAACGTAAATTTGTGATAGTGGCTAAAATTGTCTTATGACATTGACGTGATGATTACTGAAGCTTTTGGCAACAGTATTTTGCTATTTTGCCATGTTGTAATATGACAACTACTTTTTATTTTAAAATATGGAGAAATCCTTTGTAACAGTGTAATAAAAATATATATTACATGTGAAATGCTGTATCAGCCATCACAATGATATTTAAATGATAACCTCCTTAGATTGGGAGGATACGCTTTGCAGTCATTACATTATATGGATATAGTAAAGATAATTAGGCTGCAACAATACTACTGCTACACTAAGACTTGTTCACTGAAGTACCTTTATTTTTTATCAAATGTGAAGCAAGGTTCTGTCTTCACAAAAGATGCTTGTGCTTATTAAGTTCTTTTTTGTTTCACTATCACTTGGACATTTTATATAGGCTATGATTGCTCTGTTGGTCCCTTCTTTCAACTCTATAACATTTAGAGAATATAACAATTAGTGCAAATTTACGCAAAATTTTGTTGTTTTTTTTTTCTTTTTCTTTCAGGTGCTGGATTAAATAATGGCCAGTGGCATTCTGTGTCTCTCTCTATCAAAAGGAATCGTATCAGTGTAAGAGTGGACAATGATGTGACCTCGTCTGCTCATGCCTCCATACCTCTGCAGATTTATTCAGGAGATATTTTCTACTTTGGAGGTGAAATATGTTGTTTGTTTATATAGGCAATATCCAACTGTTACACATCAATTTTTCCTGACATATCTAATCAAATGAAAAGAATTGTTTGCCTTGATTTAAGTCTTCTTTGCCTAGCTTGATTCAGGCACTGTTATGATGTTTTTTAATTTCAGTTTCCTTCAAATTTTACCATGTTGGGTAGAATAAATCACCACTCTAAATCCTTGGTCACTTTTTAGATCATCATAACTTGTAGCATGTTCTGATAATTGAATATAGTCTGGCTGGCTATCAACACACAACCAAACAGACACGCAAAGGTTTATCTTGCTGCAGATTTACTGTTTTGCTAAATGAATATTTTGGAGAATCTACCACTGGAATGACTTCAGGTTTTCACCTTAAGTGTATGCTTACCTGTGTAAGTATCCTGTTTGTATGATACACAGACTTTTTTTTTTTACCACAGTGATATAACTTCTCTATGTTTGATGAGTATAATTTGTGCCTAAAAACCTACAGATATATATACCTTCATTTCTCTAGGAATATCAACAGTCATCTACCATCAAGAGATTACATCATTAATAATATGTAGTGTTACTGATAGAGTGGACCAGATTGTTCTGTTATTCATATAATTGTTGTGGGAATGGACTGCATAATAGCAATGATAAACATCACCTGAGTGCATTATTAGCCTAATGCTTCATCTCTTTTAAACATTAATCATTTAATTATGAAGTTATTAATTATTTATTAATAATTTTCAAATTTATGAGAAAACTGAGAATGTTGTGTAAAAACACTAAATGAGTATGGACTCAGTTATTGTCTACAGATCACTTCCCTTGAAATAATAGGTTTTACATAAATTTCATTTTTACAGGCATACTCTTAGTACAGTAACTGCTACATGAGCACTCACATGAATTCTCGCATCTGGCATCTACCATTTTCTACTAAAAAATAACCCTTTGACTTGGCTAATAATCAGTGAAATCAGAGAAAGATGCAAAATATTAGTCTTGAATAATGCTTCTATGTTACTTCACGTTCCCAGATCTCTGATTAGGTGATTTTCGTCATTGCAGGGTTGATGACACAGATGAACAGTTCAGAAGGGGTGTGGGCAGTTACAAAAAGCAGCATATCAATTAAGTTGTACAAGGACACTTCTGTTTGTCTTTTGCAGTCTGGAGGGGACAAAATAATTCCAGGAACACTGGAAGTACCAACTGCATATCCACCCCTCAGGTTCTCTGATCTCAGCCTTAAAGATGAAATCTGCAGTGCATGCATCTCATACAAAGTTAGGGAATGCTAGAAGTGGGTTCCTGAGTTTAGGAAGTTCTTTATTAATGTTTTATGCTATATACCACTGTCAAAATGCAGACAGTGCATTTTTACTTTTTTTCCAGATTCATAAGAATGTTTACCATGTTTGTGCTGTTTGTTAAAATATGAGTATCAGCCTTTTAGAGGAGACATCCTGGGGATATAGTGATTTGTTTACTTGTTTTAATGAATAAAAATTATGCAGAAAATGTGTACGCGTAACTAGGAAAATGTGTAATAGACATGAAAATATTTTAGTGTTATGTCAGCACTATTTCTAGTCATGCCATCATCAAGAATCTATAACCTCTCTCAGTTCTTGTAATAATAACTCACTGCAACTATTAAGGGGCCATGCGATTATTTAATATTGCAATAAGCACATAATGTAAATTTAATTATTAAAGGATTTCTTCTTATCTTTAGCATCCAGTCTACAGTCGTGAGGAAACGTGATTTAATTAATGTTAATGGTATTGTCTTTTCTCTAACAGAACACAATTTTTGAAAAAGAGGCACCAAGAAAAATATCTGAGACACAATTTTATAAAATATCTAGGTCTAAAAATTGTAATCTTTCCCTGCTTTCTCTGGCCTTTATTTATTTATCTGGGATTTTGGCTATTATTTATTTATTTATTTATTTCAACTCTACTGGAAGTATCTCTTTCTCGAATGAGCATCAAATTTTTCACCAGAAATGACAGAATTTATGTTACAGTTCAAGTAGAATGTAGAATGTTGTAAAGCATGTGGTTAGACCTGTAATTGACTTATCTAATTGTGTATAGTGCTGAAATCTTCCTGTGCTCCTATTTTAACTTTTGCAAGTCTGCATATTTGTTGTTCTTAAAGCAACATACCAAGTAGATAATAAACATTTGTCTTTAGAAATATTATAACAATTTTGAACAGTTTGATTCCTGAACAGCTATACACACTGAAAATTTATTAACTTGTTACATTTCAGTTTTGATTAATTTTCTAATCTATGTTTCTCAAAACCATATCATACTATTTATTTTGCTGCACACTCATTTGAATATATTTAGTAGTTTCCACTGTCATTTTGCTTTCCTGTATCATAAGCCTCTTCACTGTCTTCACAGGACTTCAAAAGTACCCATTAGCTCTGTGGAACAGAAAAATGTCTTAAAAATCACTGCTTCTTAACATCCTGAAACAAGAATGTCTGCAAATGCTGTGAACCAGAATGCAGTATTGTTTGACTAAGATCAAAGGATGACCTTTGTGCATCATTCCAGAAACAATAATACCCCTTGGAAGAAAGACAAAATAAAAACCATTTAATCATTGTAGTGCAGTGTTTAGCTGCCACTGCGAAAAACTGCTCAATGGACATGGTTTAAATCAAATCAGGATTAAAGCCATTTATTTATTTATTTATTTACTACTAATGTTTAATTGATTGGCAATCAGTGAACAAGGCATTTCAGGATCAGTAAGACAATGCATAAACCACAATATTAGATTCTTACAGAGTGTGGACATCCAGATGGTATGTAGTCTGAGTCTCTGTTCTAAAGAAATCTGGTTAGATCAAGATGTACAGGGATTTGACCACTCAAGCCTTGAACAGCTGCAAAGGTAGAAATCTTATAACTTCTTGGGGCAAACTGTTCTCGTATTGACCACTGTCACAGTAAAAACACTTGTTGCTTGTGTCTTATGCCTTATGATCCAAATTTTCAGGTTTTTAGTTTTGTCCTTTGCTTCTTGTCCCATCGCCATGCACTGCTGGAAGCAGTCTTGCTCCATCTTCTCTGTGCCATCTTATCAGATAGCTTTATCTTGTCTTCCTAAGACTGAGCAGGCCCAGATCTCTCAGCCTCTCCTCATAACTGCATTCAGCTTCCCAGCCATCTTGGAGGCCTCCTCTGGCCTCACCCTAGGACATTGATGTCCGTCCTGTACTGGGGAGGCTAGAACTATAGCACACAAGTGCCATGTAGCAGGAAGAACCACTTCCCAAGACTTGCTGACTGTGCTCTTGATAATACATCCCAGAATGGTATTGACCTTTGGTGCTGCAAGAGCACTTTCCCAGCTCATGCTCCCCTTGATGGTCACTAGGATCTCAGGCCTCTCTGTGAATAGTTATCCCGTAGTTTGGATTGTTATGTGGACCTGCTCCATCTCTGATTAAAAATCTTGATCTTATTGTTAATTAACTTAATGGCATTCCTGTCCAGGCCCTTTTGAGTTGCAGCCCTGCTCTCCAACATTTTGTCCCTGCCCCTGGTTTATATCAGTTGCCGGCTTGCTGAAAGTACGTGCTGTCTCATCATCCAGGTCATTAATGAAGACATTATAGATGTCACTACTGATGTCTGAAGAATCTTCTGCTCAGTGATCATCAGCTGGACTTTGCAGGATCAACTGCCTGCTTATCCCACCCATATATATTGTGAATCTGGTGATAGGGAGACTACAGAAAACTATTTAGTCTTCAGTAAAGTCATGGTATGCAGTGCTCAGTGCTCTCCCTTTATCTATACTGCTCATCACTTCAGCAAAGAAAACAGAGCCCTCGCTCAGGCATTATTCAACCTTGAAGATAAAGTTAGCCAGTTAACTTCTTGTACTTTGCATGTTTAGAAATGGCTTTAAGACATTTTGCTCTGTGAATTTGCCAGGGACTGCAGTAAGACTGCCCTCTAGTTTCTCAAAGATAGGTGTAACATCTGCCTTTTCCAATTATCAAGAAGTTCAGTAATTTGCTAAGACCCTTTGAGGATTAAAATATTAATGAATTCACAATAACAATGGCAATTGTTAAAATGGCATTGACCAGCTCCTGCAGCATCCTCAGGTGCAGCTTGAGCTCATTGTTCCTTTACTGTGGGTACTACATTCTTTTTTCATGCTCTACTGAGATATGGAAGCCTAAGGATCAGTTTTACTAGTGAAGAAAAGACCCTGAAGAAAACAATTTTATCTATCCAGCCTTTTGCTCTCCAAGGGAGTTCCTAACAGTACCCTCAAAACAGATCCCGACAGAAAAAAATTGGCTCTTCTGAAATCCCAGGTTATCATTGTGGGGTTTTATTTCTTGCTCTCTTCTCTGTGGCTCATAAACTCCATAACTTCATCTTCATGTTTGCTGTAACCAAGGCTGTCCTTGATCTTTACATTTTCAACCATTTCTTCCTTGTCCATGAGTAGCAGGTTCAGTGGAGCATTTCTCCTAGTTAGTCATTGATTAGTTTCAGTATTTTACAAAATCTTCTTAACAGCTGATAAAGTCACTTAGTAACTGATTTTTTTTCTTATTTGACTTCAATTGTGACTTACAACTTGTTCAAATCATGTGACCTTGTATTGTAACCTAACATTCTGGGTCTAAGATCTCCCAGTGAACCTGTTCATATCTTGATTCCACTCGTCACTTTGAAACTTTTGTTTAGGTTATCCTTTACCAAAATTTTTAGTGATGTTTTTGCATATGCTTTAAAAACAGTAAGACTGCAGAGAAGTATTTCTTTTTACCATGTCTGATCAGAAGAGCTTCTGGCTAAAATCCTCCAATCAAAAAGTTTAAAAAATGTGGAGGTTATAAAAGTTCAATCTACTTTTGGAATATAATTTTTTTTCAGTAAAATATTTCTTTTCAGCTCCAGTTTTTATTCTTCTTTCAGGCTGTCCTAGCAGTGGAAACATTTCTGAATGTAATACCTCATTTGGTGGTTTTCAAGGATGCATGCGACTTATTTCCATTGGTAACAAAGCAGTGGATATGATCTCTGTTCAGCAGAATGGTTTTGGCAATTTCAGTGATCTTCAGATAGATTTATGTGGCATTACAGACAGGTAAGAAAATAATGTTTACTCATTAATCTATTTATGTCTATGTTTTGTTTCTGATAGTGACTTGATGACAAAGAGCAGAACACTTATAAAATGACATGCTGTTTCTATTTAAGAATTCAGAAGTCTAGAATAAATGAAGAATATGTAGCTCAAAGCAAGTAGACATCCTTTTGCTGCAAATGAAATTGACTGAAATTATTTCATGTTTCTGACAAATTCTAAATATCTTACTTTCTTTTCAAGTAAGCTGCAGACACAAATCCCCTACATCTATCACAGTGAGTGAGCAGTCTTGTTTTTCACCATGGTCAGAACTAATCTCATAACTTGCAATTAGCATCTATCTAAAAGGATGGTTAGTGAAAGTGTCCCTCCCCAAAAGAAAAGTTGTTCCCCGATGAGGAAAGACCCTATGCCTTCCTAGAAATAGAAATGCTTGATGGAAAGACATTGCTGGACTTCAGTGTAGTGAAAGCAGAGGGGGTGTTGCAGAACAACACAGGCTGCTGAGGGAAGAGGGAGCAAACGTACAGTCAATGTAAGGAGAAGTTTTATTCTGTAGACTCCAGAGAATGCAGTCACAGGCAGCTATGTTGCTTTTAATCCAGAAGTGGTTTACTTGAATCCAGGTGAAAGGCTGTACTAAAAGGACATAGCAGACAGAGGGGAATTATGTGCTTTTGAACAATTCTCCCTCACTTTCTATATTTCTAGTCCTCTTTAAGTGCCTTTTGATTTCAAAAAGTCTGGCTTTTGAATTGTATCTTTTTGGAAAAACACTGTAGGCTGAGATCTGCTTCAATACCATAGCCAATTTCAGGATCAGTCACACAACCCTACTTCTGTGATCTGTTATCCATTCCTAGAGATAACACAGTGTACAGCTATCTAAGTTCTTATTTTGGAAACAGTCACTACTACTTGTAGATGAAAAATGAAAAAAATACTAGCTCTTTACCTAATTTTTCATATCAGTTTAAGGAGAGAAATGTCCAAGACAAGGATAAAAATTCTGCCTACAATGTGGTCCTTTCAACAGTGTTTGTAATGTGTATTCTCACTAATATTTCTACATCTATCATACATTAAAAATATATGCAGTTCATACATACAATATATCATATATATATATATATATAAATGTATATATATATATATATATATAGTGCTTATTTACCCCTTACTGAGCTAATCCTGACTTTGCAGTAGGCACTAAGTGTGATAGACATGTGCCTAAACACAGTTTGGCCTCGGTCAAAACTTTACTTGGCTTATGAGGGACATATATTTGGGATGTCACATACATTGAAGTTTCTTTTTGCCTCTGTTTCATACTACTGCCTTGGACTTATTTTTTCACTTTTCAATTGTAACTGTCTCCTTTCTCTCCTCTTTGATGGACCTCATGACACTTCCTTCCTGCATCTAAACCACTGCAGCACTGCTGTTTTTCCAACTGCAGAATTCCATTATACTGCTTGTTTTCTTGCTTCTGTAAAGCAAGAAAGGAAGAGAATCAGGTCAAAAGAATCTAATGGGGGAATCTGCGTTTTCTTTAGCCAAACACATTAAAGGATATCTAAGCAAGATTATGAATGAAAAATATCACCCAACTGGCTCACAATATAATTGATACCATTTTCTGTCTGATTTACCATGAATTTTCTAATGTTCACAGTAACTGTGGACCTCCTAAAATGCTCATCTCAGAGTTGCAGTTTAGAAGCTGTCTCCTCCTCCGTGAACACAGACATATCTTACCAATTTTTTTAAGGAAGGTGGTACATTTTTATATGTAGTGATTCCAGCTATTTTCAATTTTGAATGACCACAAGATGTAAGTTTGTACATATAGGTTTTAAAAAGGTGGTTAGTGTATAAGTAAAAAATAAATTATGTATAAAGCCACTGTGTAAATCTCAGTATATAGAAATCCAGTATTATTTAGAGTATACAAGTGTTATAGCACTTAACTCTTACTGCTTTCTCACACTTTATTGGCGTGAGCTTATACTACTTTCATACAAAATTATGCATGATTTCTCAAAATCAGTGATACAAAAGGAAAAGAACACCATGGGAGATTCTTGGTTGGTTGGTTTTGGTTTTCTCTAATATACACTAGTCTTGATTTATGTCTCTTCTTCTCTCTTGTCCATTGTGCCTTTCTGGGTGTGGCTTGATTTAGTTTTTAGTTTCCAGTATGCTTAGCATATATCTTCCTAATTTATTGAAATAGAAGTTTAATCCACCCATTTTTATAAATGTCATTACCCTCATTATATTTTATTTCAAAATAGACTGCTTTTAAAAATCCTGTCTGGTCTTGTGCTATCCTCCTTCTGGGAGTGTTTCCTGTTTCCTCACAGTCTCATTTAATTCAATATCTGCAGCTTATCATTTGGAAAAAGCTTCATGTCTGTCTTTATCAAACTAATTTTACATCCCACCATAAATCCCAGGTGATAAAGCACATCTTCTTTGGCAAAATTAAAACTGATTGCGTTTCAAGCAATTTTCAATAGGTAGCTTGTCTCATCCTGTGTACCAAATTGTTTGAGACAAAATATTTTCTTCCTACCATGGTTTATATATGTCTTTTAATGCCCTAAGCTAATGAGCATTTTTGCCACTGTGTTCCTGATAGTAAATAAATGAGAGAAAACAAACTCCTTCTTTGTCTTGGAGTTTTTATGTGAGTCTTTACATCTCCAGTTCCAAATAGTGAAGCATGGCCGAAATTCTGGAGTTATTGATGGCTTTTGAAATAGATGTGATGGACACCTAAAAGTAGTTTTACACATTTAAAGTGCATGAAAACAAATAAAATTTACTCTTTGCATAGCAACCTGGATTTATATGCAATAGTAAACAAACTGAAAACAATTTTATTTAATCCATTCTTTACCTCATATATACACATTTAACATATGAAGAGTATTTTTGTAATATTTACAGTCTTCATTGAGAGATGATTAGTTAATAATTCATTTTTGGAATATAAATTATTAACTTTTTATTCATTTTGTATAAATAAATGCCCTACTATTTTCCTATTTTCAGTATTCTGAGTTTGATAAGCATTCTAATTCCCTATCCTAGTCTTAAATTGTTATGACTGTTTCCAGTCACCAGTCTTCCCATGAGCCTTCATTTAGCCATTTCATTACATGATATCTTTATATTGTTCTATTGCTCATATATCTCTCAGGCGTGCAAACAAATCCCTTCTTGTATTTCTCCATAATATCTTTTCTCTCAGCTCCTTTATCAATATATATTGGTTTAATAACTCCTAATTACATATAAACAGTTCACAAAATCACTTTAAAGGACGCAGTGTCATTTAAATACCTTTCAGTGTTAGCATATTTAGTCTCTGAGGAGAGAGTACCAGATGAATCTGTCCTAATTACATTGAGCCCTACACAGAAACACACAATTTGCTACCAGAAGCTCTTGCCTTTTTGTTCTGGCAGCAGTGTTTTATACAAGAAAAGGAATTATTGTCTTTAAAAAGAAAAAGCTAAAAATAAAAATTATGTTTACTGCACAGTTCTGAAATAATATTTTTCTCTCTCTTTTTTTTTGATAAACTGAAGAATGAAGAAATAATAGACATTAAAAATGCAGCAATTTGCTTTTATTTAAAGTATCTTTTAGCCATAATTTAGAACCATGATAAAGAAATAGTATACAAAAAACATGTCTAGCTGAAAATTGACATACAAAGTTCTTACTTTTCCCCTTTTTTATCACAGGTATATTCTTATTCTGGGTCAGTATTCTCCTCTCAATATTAGTTTATAGTTATTAATAGGCTACTGCCTTGGTTTAAAATATTATATCATTTTCAGATGCCGTACACTTAAAAGCATATTATCAAGAAATATGTAGTAAATGTTTAATCAGCTGTTGCTTTTCTGGTTTTAGCAGACACAGTGATGAATCCAAAAATTATTTTTTATAGATGAAGTATTAGAAATACTGTTTCAAATATGAGAAATTTCTTTTTCAGAAGATTACTTTGTTCAGAGAAAGCTGCGTTCTAAATCTTTCTTTAGGGTCAGGTCACCGTGTGTAATGTAGTTATGCATTTGCTTTGATGTAGCTAGTGGCTACTTTCTATTATACACTCTGAAGCACAGGAAAGAATTTAATGTTAAAAGATTTAAATCTAATGATAAAAGATTTAAAGAATACTCTTAAGTTATTTTCACTTCCGTTAAGGTTGGTTGAAGCGCCATCAATTTCATCTAAGCTTTTCATCTTGTGCGTGCTATTAGGGAGATTAATTAGTAGGGACAGGGAGTCAATACATGTAAAGACCATGTAAAACAATTTTTGGGTAATGATGTCTTTATCAAAAAGGCATAAGACACAAAATGTACTGCAATAAAAGCAGAACAGCTGTCAGTGAATGCACTGAAGGTCTTGAATGGCAGTTTTACTAGAGATTTGTATTTATAGTAATTGATGATTAGGTATACCCATAGAAAGTAAAATAGAGCATTTACCTAAGAAACATTAATATGCATATTTATGTAATTCTGTCAAGCAAAGTATTTAAAATCAAAAGAATAGTAAGTCTGGGGTCTAAATTTTATCTTCAGGTTCCAAAACAGAATTCATTGAGACATACATCATCTGTTGACTAGTCTTTGGAATACGTTTTGTAAGTGGGAGAATAGATACAAGATCAGCTCTTTCACTGCCAAGAAATGTCAAAGATTTCCTTAAAAATAGGTGACATATATTAGTTTATTTACTTTACCTATACTTCACCTGCTACTTTTTATAATTCCCTTCTGTGGAAACCTCTTATCCTTGTTTATAAACATGAAAGGAAGCTAAAATTCTTTGAGTGCCATAAGCAGCGAATATACAAAGACCCTGAATTATTCATAGGTCAGATGTATGAAATGCTGGACTTCCTGCAATCCTAATTAAATATTCTCCTACCATTTCTTGAATAAATTAAAAGGTATTTTAAGATCCTGTGAATGTTAGGGGCATGTTGGTTTTGTTCGTTTTTTTTCCTGTGGCTAATGTCAACAGTAAAGTCATTTTACACTTTCTGAGCTGTATCATACACACACTCAATGCAGTTAGAATGTTAACTAATTTCTAAGGTGAAAAGCTAGTCAATAATTGCTTGAAGTGTGCCAATCTATTTCAATATATTTTCATCTGTATTTATAAAAAAAGGATAATTTATTTTTTTTCATCTCGCAATTATTTTATATAACACTATGTACTTTAGTATAGTGCTGCAGTCTTAAACACTAAGAAGTTACAGGTAAATTATTTTTTCAGTCAATCATTGTATGCATAGAAGAAAGTAATCAAAACTCTTCAAGATCTTACTCATATTAGCAGAATGAAAACTGGCTTTACAGATAATTAGTTATGTTGAAACTGACACACTGAACTCTTTCTAGGACAGAAAGTAAACATGATTTTGGAATAAGAAATAGATGTCAGGTGCTGTGGTCAGATTTATTTGTTAGGTGATTTTTTATTATTATTTTTACAAGAATAGAAAGAAACCTGCTGCAATGTTTCTTTGTTTTGATACATCTTGTTGCAGAAATTGCAGTCTCTGCAAAACCTGCCATTGAATTACCAACACATAAACCTTATTAGCCTGTATTGAATTGTGGCCAGTTGAACAATAATAATAATAATTCTGTATCTTACAATTTATTTCTGTGCTCACAAGCTTATTAAATAATTAAGGTATTTTTTATAAGCAAAAGGAATACCGGGGAAGAAATTCTCTTAATTTTCTTTTACTTACTTTGTCATCTTCACCAATGACCTTGATGACTTCCTTCACATTATACTTCTTTTCCAGGATTTTGCTTTTCTTACTAAGTACAAGTGGCATATAAGTGAAGAGAAAAAAGAGTGAAAATGCACGTTGTTTTTTGTTTTAGGTGTTTGCCTAATTACTGTGAACATGGTGGTGAGTGCTCACAGTCCTGGAACAGTTTCCACTGCAACTGTGCCAATACTGGTTACAAGGGAGCTACTTGCCACTACCGTAAGTCTAAGATGTTTTCTGATTTCTGACTATGATTTTATTTATGATTTAATTTCCTTACCACAAAAAAAAAAACAAAAAAACAAAAACAAAGCAAAAAAAACAAAACAAAACAAAAAATTGAACTTAACATTCATATAGTATTTTCAGTCATTAAAATACTCATAATTTTGTTTGAGAAAAGACCTTGGAACCTCAAAAGATGTAACAAAAAATTGATTGAAAGCTTAATTTTGTTTTTCTTTCACATTTTTTGTATTTTACATGAGGCAGTAATGTCCTCTTCCATCCAAATAATTCTACTTTCTGAATCAATGGATCATTCAGAAATACGTTAAATTCATCTTTATTCATCACAACATCTAATAGTCATTATTTCTGAGCCAGTGGGACAACATGCTTGTCCAAACGTAATCCTGTGCTAAACCTCAAACACATTTTTATGTAGTTTGCTGGATCAGGAAGAAGATTAGGAGAAAATAAAACAAACACATTTTGAAAACCTAATTAAAAGTAACTTAGGTATTTTCATAGAAGTTGCTTTACTTTGGTACTGCTTTCAGCATGTTCTGGGAAGAAGATAAAATAAGTACTCTGGCTTTCATTACATGCTTCTAACAAGTAAAAATCCATATGAAAGTCTACTGTTTTTTTTAAAAGTACAAAAATGGCCTTAATCATCAGATAAATAAGTCTATCCTTATAAATTGTCTATATAAATCCTATACAATCCTTTTTGGCAGCTTTTACAAAAAGGATGTATGTCTACCCAAATGGGATTTTTGAGAAATCACTGATTTTAGAAGACTGCCTATTTAATCTTGCTTGTACAAAGTCAACAACAGTCATAAATAACAGCATTGGGAAAAACTACGTAACATAGAAAATATGCCAATAGTAGAGGTGCTTTTGAATACCACAGTGTATCCCTTTAAACTCTGATGAGCCCAGAGTGAAGATGAAGGTGATTTGGTTCATTGCAATTTGAAAAGTCACAAGTTGAATCATCACAAGTTGATGATGCCTATGAGGATGGAGGGATAGGGTTTCCTGATTATTGGGACACAATGAGAAATGTAATAATATGAGTTACTGCTTTCTTTTCATTGTCAAAAATAATAATGAATAATTGAACTTCTTTTGTCATTTCTAAATTTAGCTAGAAGTATTTACTGTAAAGAACCATAAAGTTACGTTTGAAAATTGTAGATATTTTTTATTATGGATATTTCATGGAGTAAGTAAAATGAATGGTTTCTCTTTTTTATAGTTGTTGTCATATAATGTCAGTAACTATCAGGCAAAAAATAGGAAAATAACACTCTTCAAAAAAATAGCTTATTTTTTAAAACAAATGTATAGCACTCATAACTACTTTTCATTATTAATCTAACAGCTCCTTCTTTTTGGCAGATTTTTTTCAAGTTTTGATAACTGATAGAGCACAGTTTAATTTTGAAATGAAAGATCAAAACATTATGACTGCTCAAAAGAAATATAATGGTTAAAGGAGAATTCAGACTAATGTGTCCTGCTGTGGCATTATCATCATGCTCTCTGAGATACAGTTACAGAGGTGGACTCATACATCGTTTTTTTTCTCAGATATTTGATCTATAAGAGGTATCACGGATTTTTTTTTAGACCTAGACTGATACAAAGTATACATGACAAGGAACCAAGGAGCTGTCATTTTGTCTTTGCTTATTTAGTTCTTATACTGAAATCTCTGACAAGTCACTTGCTTTTCCATTTAAAATTGGAACGAAATAAGAGGTGTGAAAGCCAAAAAATGCTTACCTTCTGCTATATGTTACAACAACAACAGCAACAAAAATCTGATTTGTTTGGGGTAGTTAGGGGGGTTTCCTCAAAATCTGATTACCAGGGTCTAAGTAATACCATTGGCATTCTAGCATTATTCAGCAATTTTTACCACTACTCTCTCCCCCATATTTCACATTTACCTCACGGTAGTTTTGAGCTGGAAATACAGAATAAATGCTGAAAACTGCACCTTGTGATACCCATGATAAATAAAACCAAATATGCTTAACAATTTCTTTTAAAGGCATAGTTTTGATTGCATAGATTTTTTTTTTCATTCTTTAGCATAGATAACACACACTCAACTTCTTTTCCCAATGTCAAGGTTCATGCACATTTTTTTTAATTCCCTGAATAAAATGTAAAATCATGCCATTACATTTGTGATGGAATGTGTTCTTTTACAGCCATCTATGAGCAATCATGTGAAGCCTATAAGCACAGAGGGAACACTTCAGGCTTTTACCATATTGATTCAGATGGAAGTGGCCCCTTGGGACCATTTCTCGTATACTGCAATATGACAGGTGAGGTGATAAACTTCCTTAACTTACAGCTGGGACTGTATGCATGCTCATTATATTGAAACATGAGTTACCAAGTGAGAACTCTCTGCAGTTCGTGAATTTAATGTAAACATGCACAACAAAATGAAGGTGACTCCTTAGCTCAGGATATTGGGCAAATAATTAGGCAGAAAAATTAGAATTATAAGAGGATTCAGGCTGTGAAGCTAACACAGCATTCCTGTTATGCTTTGGATAAATGGGGCATGTATTCCATATGGAGACAATGTCATACTAGTTCATTTTTGGGGAGCAGCTTTGTTTTCACTGTAGTTGCAGTCTCTGGAGGATACTTAAGAAAATGAGAAATAAATTGTTTTACAAGAAATTTGCTGACATTATCAGATAGCCTTCTGAAAATTTTTGATTTAGATCTGGACTTTATTGGGAGGAATATAGATATTAGACTTCATCTTTCAAACTGCAAGGTGATTTTTTGGAGAATACAAATGCAACCAGTGGGACCCTTGCAGCCTCAGTTGTGGACACCCTATTCCCCTTCTGCAACCAGTTCTTTGAATCTAGTTGTGTATATACGTAGAAATTTTAGCTATCAGAGCTTGTTTTCGGTCTGCTTTTTAACAAAGCAGTTGATATTAAGTCTGTATGGTATATGGTATATTAGTATATGTCCTCTCAACAAAGCTTGAATTTAAATGGCTTTTTGGAATTTATTTTTGCTGGATTTGTGGCTGTCTCCTTTACTTTTTACTTATCCTGTTTGATTTGAATTGCTTTCCAGCCAAAATGATAGGAACATTTTATTGTTTTGTTTGAAAAAAATATATTTTTACACACTTATAATTGTTTAAAAGAATACATGAATAAGCTAGATTTGAACTGATTTAGATATGCCTTAAGTGTTGAGAACTTGACTTATAGTAAAATTTTGATATTGACTTGAGCAATTTACTTAGTCTCACCATGTCAGCTCCTGACTTTGACTTCTACAGTGAACTGTGCTTGCTCACAATAAGCACACTTCAGATTGGCACAGGCTCTTAAAAAGAAATATTCTAGTGTCCTGTGAGACTAGAAGAGACCAAAGAATCATGGCAGAAAGATGACAATTTTTCTAAGTGGGTATAACTCTCCAAGGTACAGTGGAGTGTCTGATTTATCCTTGTGTGTCCATGAACAGCTGTTCCTGTTTTCCTCAGTCACTCCTTATTCACCACATTAAGCAAACATCATTGATCAGTTCTTCATCTCAAGATGCATTCTGACAGGATGAATCTTCTAGATTTGTTTTGTTCCCAGTTTCCTCATGACTGGTATTCCCTTTTCCCACCAGAGGCAGGGAAGGCAGATGCCCACATTTCTTACTGCACTGCCTTGTCTTTGACATTCATGAGGCTCTATTTTCAGGCAGCTGGGAGGGAGGTGCCATTTCCTGATTTTATTCTTGGAGGTCAGTTTCAGAATCAAAAACCTACAGTTCACACTGTCAATTAAAATTCTACAAACTTTGCAGTTATCTGTTTTCTTTTTTCTTAGTAATTTTGGGAGTGTGATAATGAGTTGAATATCCAGCCTGCTTGTCGTCATTTTTATGAAGTGTCTGTGCGTATGTCCATCTGCCAAAAAAACCCACAACCGCAGAAAATAAGACCCAAAACAAACAAAGCAACCAAAATTTAAATTTGTGTTTCTAGCTATCTGTTTTTTGACACTCTAATAACTTCCTTAATAAAATTCTATAATTAGATAAAAAGATATTTTGTTTAGTTTTTCTGACTGGTACTTATCTCTCAGTCACCACATTTCTTTCCTCATTACGAATATTTTATAATATCTGCCATGTATGGCCTATAGGCAGCTGATGAAATAAAATGCAGGTCTAGTTAGAATGCTATTACTAGAATGTTAGGAATTTTATATCAAAACTAAAATTTAGAGAAAATAATATTTCACGTTTTTTCAAATTACATTGGCCATTAAGATGCAATAGTATGGTGACCATGAATCTAAACTTAACTTGACTGTCCCAGATGGGCTTTAAATGGTAGCTTGCTCACCCCTACCTTGAAAGAGATTTTGATCAGGAGAGTGAGACTTACAGGTTTTGAAAGAGAATGTTGAAACAGAATAAGCTCCATTTTTTCCTCTTCACAGGTGAAGGGGCTTGGCAAAAGTACAAAACAGAAGAATCATATGAGCCTTCACCATGACTACTATTTAATTTTAGATAACAGTAATAATTCACCTTCATGTAATCTTAGCTTTATAGTAAACACAGGATACACAAGATACTTCTGCTTCTTTGTATAAAGGCCTTGTAGGCCATTTTCTCATACAGAATAAATTAAGTCAAGCTATAAGGATGTATGTAATGTAGGTAGATTCTAGGATAGAATTAGTGCTTTTTATGCATTATTTAAGCCTGGGGAAAGTAATAATAGCATTTTTTTCACTTTAATCTTTCATTGCAATTCACCAAGTAAACAGAATTTTATTTCCGATACAAATATTTAGGTGTCATTGCATGTTCTTTCCTTATTCAATAATCATAACTAGCTGAATAGCTGTTACAGTCATGTTACAATAATCTACCTATGAATAGAAACAATGAATAATTGCTTTCATTTTCACTCAATGATTCATGGGCCCCAAAGGACTTTCTGTGATCGAAGAAGTTATCCTGAAGTTGGGCTGATTTCATCACGCATACTCTTTCCATTACTAACTTATGCAACTGTTTCTCATTCTTTATTACTTTTCACCTGTGTTTTGAAAGATGCAACGTGGACAATTATACAGCATAACAGCACCAACCTAACCAGAGTTAAAAGTGCTAATCGAGAGAACCCACACACTGTGTTTTTCAAGTATTCTGCCAACCTAGACCAGCTTCAGGCTACAATAAACCTTGCAGATCACTGTGAACAGGAGCTTGCTTACTACTGCAAAAAGTCAAGGCTTTTAGATAAGTCAGGTAAGTAAAGAAGACAAATCTTATTATGTTGCATAGTGCCTTTTATTTTACTGGCTACTAAAGTTATTTATTTCTGACAAGGCTGTGGCATTTTGCTGCTATGGAGTTTGAACTACTTCAAATATTGAGTTCCCAGATTTCTGTAAGTTGCCAAGAGATATTTGAACCAGGAAAATAAAAATGTCAATTTATAATGATTTTCTTTCAGAGAATTAAATTCTCAAGTTAATTTCTCTCATAAGACTTTTAAATTAACAGAGCTTGTTATTAACAGATCTCTTGTTGTTTGATCTTCCAAGAATTTTTTAATTTTAATGAAGGAATTACTGAGGAAATATCTTCCTAAAAGAACACAAATTAGTGTGTAGATACCAGCAGAAGTTAATGTGTGCACTTAATGTGGATATTGTGAGTACTTGACAAAACACATCAATAACATTGAATTTCCTCTGTCAAATATAAACATTCGTAAAAAGCTTACTAGTTAAAATGTGGATTATTGACAGAATTATAATTGCTTTAAGAAATAGAGATCTGATCTACTTAAAGAAGTTAAGTTATGTAGTCTAAGTTTTAACTCTCACTGATGCAGAGCTGTTAAGACTTCAGTCTGAACATCTGTTCTAAGTAATCCAAATAACATGGAGGAAAAACCCTCATTGTTTACTGTTTTTTGAAAAACTAAGGGAAATTTTTTTACTAACTCCTAAGATGCTAAAAATTGATTGCTTGGCATTCTTTCCTACTAAGCAGAGAGAAGGCCTCTGCGTGAAGCACTCTGGTTCTACGTCTGAGCTCTTTCTTTAAGCATTTTTTCTCCCTAATTATGGCATGGATGTCTCTGAACTTCTTAGGCTGGTGTTTGCTCTTGGAAAAATATCTGTTTGAAAACACCTCCACAGCAGAAAAAGTGAACCTGCTGTTTAAGATGTCCCGACGAACCTTCCTTTTACTGTGGGCTCCAAATTAAAGCTATGTTATGATGTTCAAAAGCCTGATTTGCCGCAAGCAGAAAGTTTAAAGACTATTTTTATTTTGTCCTAGGAGATTGCATGTAAATGTGCTAAAATAATTTGCTATCTATATTTTTATGATGTTTATATTACATATAGCTGCATATTTAAAATATGCTCATAAATGTGCTAAAATAAGTGTTTTAAAAGTGTGCAGCCAGTCAATTGTGGCAAGTCATCTAAAATTTAGTTTTGAATGCTGTGAAGAAGTAGACATATGAAAGTTACATGAGAGTTCTACAAATTTTCTAAAATCATTCTTTGTTTAAACCAGTTTAAACACTTTCATTTCTGCTGTTTATAATCTTCACTAGGTATGCCTGAGAAGTACAAAATTCTGCTTTTGTTACAATATATTTTTGGAACATACAGTCCACATAGTAATTCTTAACTGACTGTATTTTAAGAATGCATTATATTCAATCAGCCTGGATAGCATTTGCAAATGATCTCATTAAAGAAGTCATCTGTTAATACATTTATGTGATCATTGTGAAGAAATCTCTAACACTTTTAATTAGTGACTTTATTTTGCCTAGGCAGTGCTTTCTGCGAAGGCAGGGAAAAAATCTGGGCTAATCAGTATGAACTTGCAGCATTTCAGTAAATACTCTCTCCTCACCCTGCTGTATGAGCAGATAACTGAGACCAGCTTTTAAACTTACCCCAATGTCCCTAGTGAAACACTGGGAATGCTAATTCATGACTACAATATAAACCTAAGGCATGCTGTTAAAGCAGCAGAAATATTCTGCTTTTTACAGTCGTAGTTGTTAGAACCTTTTTAAAGTGTTGTCTGATAAATTATTTATACACGGTCTCTGGGTTTTCTTCCTCCTGTGAAGGTTTGCAAACACAAACACTGATATTGGACATTGATGCCATTATGCAAGCTTGACTTTTCAAAAAACTGCTCACACTGTTTTTTGGCCTGCTGGGCTGACAGTTGTGTGGTAATGAATGCAGTCAATATGTTTGCGATCTGAAAGATTGTCAGTGTAACAGAGGTCTTATCTAACAGTGAGGTTTAATAAGCAGTAGCAGTTGTAAGTAAAGTTGAGAGTAGAATAAATTCCAGCTTCTTCGTGGGGGCCAGTTGCTGGAGCTCCAGCAGAAGCAAAAAGAGAAACATCTATAAGAAACTCTGTAATTTAACAGTACTTGGTTTCTTCTCATGCCTTGAGTTTCATGCATCAATCACCCTTCTTCCATCTCATTTGAGATGGTTTATCTTTATGCTTCATATCGTTTAGCTATTATGTGTTCTGTAGATATTTCTTCTGTTGCTATGCTTGCTTGGCAGTATCTTTAAGCTTATTCTGCAGTACTGTAACATTAAGGAAACATACAGTTTTATCATTTTGCTACAGACAATGCTGACTGGATGCACCACAGAGAGATGTAATAGTCCTGGGCCACCTGACTTCTGCTCACCAGATATTTCAACTTGCTTATGAGAGCACCATTAACATGATTTCTACTATCTCTGAGTATATAAATTCTGAATCTGCTGTCCATGACCTAACAGCTGTCTTTGGACATTTCTGATTAACACCATAATTCAGCTGCTTAAAGTTCATCACAGATGTGGGTAGTAATATTCTGTAGTACTCTTGGTAGTGGGATCAGGCCATTTCTGTGACTTTTCCTCATTCTATTTCTGGTAGTTCCAACATCTGAAATTGATCTTTACTTGGGAATATAAACTACCCTGATTTTCAGGATGATTATATCTCCTCTTTCATGGACCATTTTAAAATAAATTATATAAATGGACTGCTTAAGATAAATTATTCTAATATCATGGCTGGCTGAACTAGGTACTGTGAGTTCCCTTTTCCACTAATGCAAGCAAAAATCTGTGACAGTCACTTAATACATGATAACAAAGTATTAAAATGAATAATTGCTTATCAAGTAAAGGTGGAAATTTATTTTTTCCTGATCATTTAAAGATTTTAGATTTGAGCAGATTTGTCTTCCTAACCTTTTGGAAATTTATTTAGATGGGAAACATGAGAGAAGTAGGAGACAAGACTGGGCATTGATTTTCTCTAACCTGCTTTTTAGATGGGATGCCATTGACCTGGTGGATTGGAAGAACCAATGAAACTCATACTTACTGGGGAGGTTCCTTGCCTGCTGTACAAAAATGTGCTTGTGGACTGGAGGGAAGCTGCATTGATTCCCAGCATTACTGCAACTGTGATGCGGACAGAGATGAATGGTGACTTTTTATTGTTGCTTATTCATAATTCTTTTTTTGTTAAAAGTAAATAAAATATACAGGCCTTAGCACATTTATAATACCAAGGCATTGGAATTCTAAGTAATCATAGTGTCATCTGATTCTTTGCTATAGAACACAATTTTTCATAAAATTGTTGCTATATACATTAGGTATTATTACTAATTCTTTCACTCTGTGTTTTGGGGAAGGTTTCATTTTACAGATACTTTCTAGTCTTTTAGTATATTATATGTTATAGAGTAAGACAGTAGTTCTTTAGCACAACTTCAGCTAGTTTTAGACTACTGAAAGTAAATAAAGTTAAAATCAAATGTTAGGCGAAAAAAAAGTTAATTTTTAGCATAATGTTTAACACTTTAGGGTTTAGACTTCTTACACTCGTTTCTTCATCTACAACATAGATAATTAAAATTAATACCTTTGCTATCAATGAAGCAAAGCACTCATATGGAGTCCTATTCAAAGAGAATGAACATATTTCTAGGATGTACATCTTCCACTTGTGCCTAAAATTATCTTTCAAATAAATAATATAATGGATGAGTTCTTGTTAAAATGTCAAATCTACACCTGACTTTTCATTTAATAGGATCAGATACAACTTTCCCAGCAATAGCTCCAGTGCAGTACAGGATTTGACAAAGCAGAGAAACTTTTCAAATGTAAGCTTTTCTGTTGAAGAAACTTTAAAATTGTGATGTTCATTTAACTTACATAAATTAAGTTCAGTGAATACATTAAAATATGCATTTTTAAAAATGCATCAACATCTTTTTTTTTGAAAGTGGAAAAATGTAAGGAAGGTACTTAGGAACATCTTGATGTGTGCAAAGTCAAGCAATGCATCATTTTTTTCTTCTGAAGGTCCACCATTCCTGTAAAGGAGCAGGTTGGGAAAATGCTTGTTCCCTCAACATGAACAGGGAATTCAGCAGACACAGAAGTGAAAGTACAAGAAAGAGTTAGTCAAACAACAATTCTTCACAAGCTTCAGAGATTTCTGGAGAAAAGAATTTGCTATTACAGTAAAATTCACTGATGAAATTAGGGTGATATCTACAATGTTTATTCCGATAAAGAGCTTAAAGAAACATAGCACTAAAATTTCCATATTATTATGCCATATGAAAATAAAAACTTCCATTTCTAACACAAAAATAAGTGTTAAAAGATTAATGCATTTTGAGAAAAAAATTAGCACATTTGCTCATGCACGTAGTATATTCTTGCTCAGTTTTGTCATTCATTCCATCCATGCTCACATATATAGGTTAGTTTATAGTGGTAACATATTTGTAAATACAGCAGATAAGAGAATTAGGTGCATGTCTTCACATGCCCCCCTCTTCTAGTAAGTTGCTGAGATGTTTATGAGTGTATTAAATTGAAAGTATAATGACTCTGGGTTTATATTTCTGTTTGTATCCACTTTTGACATTTATCAGTAGAGATTCTTCCCAGTGACTCCAGTGTTACAGCGGGTATGTGTACACTCATTTTGGTACTTGTGATTAACATTGTATTTCGTTCCCTAGTGACTATTGTTTTGGATCTGTTGACTAGATCCTGTTCGCTGATGGGAAAAGTATGTAGAGGCTATGCTTATTTGAGATGTATTTTGAGCACAGTTACACACTGTGAGTTTGAAACACTGGTGTTGACAGTCTACTTCTATAGTAAAATCTGTTTCATTTCATACACTGGACATGGGTTTACTCTAAACTCCTTATTTGACTAATCAAAAACTTTAAGTGTCTAGAACTCTAGAACAGAAAGATTTTTTAAAAAAGAATCTGGACCTAAAAATTTTAAAATTGCAAATCCTCTCCACAGAAGATTATTTCTATCCAGTTTCCTTTTGTTTACAGCAGCATTTTACTGAAGCAAACACTTCTGGTGTTTTGAGGGATTTTCTTTCAGTTCTAAATTAGAAACCTGCAATATCTCACCTCATGAAAAATTAACATTTAAAAAAATGCATGTTTTGCATTCCTCAGTTAAGCAAACTGTTTACCAAAAAAATGTCCATTTGTTTGCACTGTGCTCCGAAACAGATAAACAGAAATTGTATGCAGGAGAAAGGTGATGATGATAGGAAAGCGAGAGGGGATAGAAGAAAAAAGTCACTAATTTTATTCAGCATGAAGGTGGAGTCTCTCCCTATTTTTTTAGTCCCAGTGCACTGTGCACTGGAAGACTAGGTTGCTAAGCTCAATGACATTCTCAGAGAAACACGGATTTCTTGCTGAGGTGTGTCTTATGTTTAGTCTCTAAGCAGTAGGGCTTCTAGATTACCTCTCCTCTCTGAGTTTCTGCTGTTTATTCTGAACTATTTGCTTTGCCCTGTAGAGGGAAGATTCAACCATTAATAGATTGAATAGACAAATTTAATTTTTGAGAACAGTCCTGAGTGACTGAACATTTCCATGGGTTTAGGAGAAGGAATTTTAGGGCCAAAACTGATGCTTATGAAATTTTAAAATTCAGTTCTCACACTAAGTCAGCAAAGATTTTAAACTAGGAGCTAGGTCTAAGATTACAAGTACTAGATGTGTGCTCTGCGTGCAAAGTTGCGTACTTTCTTTTCTGCGAGTTTTGTATTTGTAGCATATACTGCTTTTCCTGTAGTCAGCATGACTTTGTACATTTCTATTTGATTTTTTTAAACTTCTGTCAAGGAAAAATAAAAAAAAATTGTTAGACTTACTTGAAAGTTATGTTAACCCACATATTAAATATTCCATATTGATGACAGAGTGAATTACAGATACAGTATGTCCTCAGCAATGTAAAATTACTGACTTGAGCAAATTCATTGACTTAAGGAGCCAGTTAGGTGCCCATTTATTCAAGAGGACTTTTCTCACACTTGTGTAGACCAGCACAGTCATAAAATGACCCATTTTCAATGAAACTCTCAGTCCTGTCAAATGAGCCCAATATCAACTCCAAAGCATATATTTCTATTCAGTTTTTTGTGTCACACATATAGAGATGTGTACCCACATGCATATTTAGGCAGCCTTTTTCTTTTTTTAAAATTTCTTTCCTTTTCCCCAGCAATGTGTCAAAGATAATTAAGTGTTTATTGAAACATTTAGGAGAGCTGTGGCTTTCATTTTACCTTTTCAGGACTAATGATACTGGCTTCCTGTCCTACAAGGACCATCTACCAGTAACTGAAATTGTGATCACAGATACTGACAGACCAAACTCAGAAGCAGCTTACAAACTGGGGCCTTTGCTTTGCCGTGGTGATAGTAAGTAACTACTGAAGAGTTTTGCTAAACATCGATGTGTTTTGCCTGCAATAACTTTGAAATGTTACTTGTTACAAGCCTAAGATAGACTTCTCTAGAAATTTCATCCACTTCTTTTTGAAATTAGAAAGAAAAACGCCATCATCCAGTGCAAACCATCAAAATTGTAAAAATGTAATTTTCATTATACACATCAATAGTGAAAACAAAAGGTGTTATAATAGTTTTTGAACAGATATTTCGGTTTATCCAATTGGAATTAAATTATAAATAAAGCATTACATGAAGGGGAGTTCACAGCTGGTTACCATGTCTTGGGAACGTACCCTTCACTATCTATGCATGTTTCCATCACAAAACATTATGCATATTGTCTCCTCTGAATTTGTATGCAGCTAGGAGAACTATACTATGGGAGAGTAATTCAGTGTATGCAATACCTTCTTGAAAAATGTCAACTTTATGTAAGAATTTACATTTTATAAATTTACTCAACAATTCTAGGTTTATATTCTGAATATGTAGATGTGGTAACCAGAATAATATGTTTGTGCAAAACTGACACCTTGTTGAAGATTTGTGATGATACTTTTGTTTTCAATAATTTCCCTATTCAGTGGAAAACGTCTTACTTATGTTCAATAGTAACATATTTCACAAAATTCTATGTCCGCTGCTGTTTGTATAAAAAAATTAGGAATTAGGAGAAGAAATGCTTTAAACTACCCTAAGGAACTCAACTGAAGAGTTGAATGGGCCATATTTGATATACAGTTGAGTAAGTTATTACAATATGCAGTTAGGTTTTCTTTAAATCACATACTACCTTACGAGTTTTCTTAACTATTATATAAAATAATTATTATATTTAATACATAACAGATATAATATTTAGAAATATTTTTATTCTTTATGTGATTTTCTTCCATCGTATGATGTCGTGTTTAGTTTTCAAATTTCTGCAGTTTATATGAATAACAGAAATATCAGTAAAATACTGATTTATACTTTAAAGCTCATTCAGGAAAGTACAAAGAGAAATAAATATAAATTAGTATGTATTTATTTTTGTGTCATTCTCTGTCTTGTCAGGGTAATTATGCCTGGAAGATTTGTTAACAGATGTGTGTTTCAGCGCTGCATTCTAATTTTCTTATGAAAATTTATAAGACTTTAAAATCCCATTGGGTTCTTTCATTTCACTAGTCTGACATCTGATTGTGTACTGATCATTTGTCCTACATATCATGGGACTATGATATACTATTATGGTTTAATTCAGAGTGACAGGACCCAAGGAGGTCTCCTGCTTAGAGCAGGATTAGCCATGAGTTGAGATCTGGTCTCTCAGTACTTTGTCAAACTGGAGTTTGAAGCATCCAAGCATGGAACCTGCACTGCTTCTCCGGGCAGCCTCTTCTGCTGCTTGACTGACCTCAGTGAGAATTTCTTTTTACTTGTATCAAGTCTGGAAGTCTGTGTTTTCAACATAACAAATGTCTTTGATACTCACACCTTACACCAACACAAAGACCCTTATCTATCTTTTTGATGATTTCCACTTAGGTTTTGGAGTCTGCTGTCAGGTTCCCCAGCAAAACTTTTCCTTCAGTGTGAAGTGCAGGACAAGACCTGAACATTCTTGTGGCTTCCACAATACTTGCCCCTGTTTATTAACGTTTTCATTTGCTAGGGGAAAGGAAATTGGAAGCCTAGTGTAGGTGTTCTCTTACAAATGTCAAATAGAGAGGGGTGACCACCTCCCTCAGTTGAGGGCTATGCTCACTCAGCCTGTGATGCAGCAGACCTCTGTTGTAGCCACAGACTATGAAGCCAGTGACAAAGACAGCAATGAAACAGAAACACTTAGATCTTGTGTAGTTCTAATTATTGGGGGGAGGAATTTGAATTCCACTACTCCCAAGTTCTCAGCTATTATTAATTACATAACCTGACCTCAGATGCACAGATCTTTAAACATGGAAGTCAACTAGCTTCCCCAGAGTAATCTCGAAAACATGCAGACAGTTCTGACACCCATTGACCTCCCTGACTTCATATGATGTTTACTTAATCTGATTGATTGAATTGCTGCAATATTTCACACTGATGATGAATGATCACAGTATTTCTAGACAAACTGTGATAGAGAATTCTAAAATATCTTGAGAACAAGCACAAGAACTCAGCCTGAATGTCAGAGAAATATTCTTGTAATGTCATACAACTTTATAGTATTTGACTTCAAAAAGAAGCAAGTTTGAACGCAAATAAGCTCAGTGAAAAGATTTCAGAGTATAATGGTTCATGGTTTTAATACAGCAAAAACCTTGAAAAAAGAACATTGATTTTGATTGTTAAATAAAGCAATTTTCCTCAGTCATTTACATCATAAAGAAAGTAGGAAAAGATGTGTAGTTAAAGAGGCAAGAACTAGGATTTGAGAAAACAGCACAATTGCTGAAGAAAAATAACATAATATTTTGACATAAACCCAAAGTGCAATTTGTTAAGGCAACCACAAATTATATGAGTGTATATAATAAAATATTTAAATGCAAGTTATTATATTTGACATGTTTTATATATACTAAATATTTTTATAATGTACAATATATGAAATATTACCTGTATTATGAAATTATCATATAAATATTTTATAGCATGATATGTACTGAAGTCCAGAGAAGGGCAATGAGGCTGATGAAGGGTCCAGAGGGTAAGTCCCATGAGGAGAGGCTGAGGAAGCTGGGATTGTTTTGCCTGGAGAAAAAGAGACTCAGGGGTGATCTTATCACTCTCTAGAACCACTGAAAGGAGGCTGTAGCCAGGTGGGGGTTGGCCTCTTCTCCCAGGCAACCAGTGACAGGAAAAGAGGACACAGTCTCAAGCTTCACCAGGGGACATTCAGGCTGGACATCAGGGGGAATTTCTTCACAGAAAGGGATGTTAAGCATTGGAGTGAGCTGCTCAGGGAGACTCTGGAGTCATCATCCCTGTAGGTATTTAAGAAAAGGCTGTACAGGGCAAGGTAGTGTCCAGTCAGAAGTTGGACTTTATGATCTCAGAGGTCTTTTGCAATGTAATTGATTCTGTGATATGTTCTACATAGAAAATTATATATATATATAGTATGAAGACTGTATTTAAATATATTAATATATTTCCTCATATATAATATATTATGTATTATAATAAATACTAAGTATATGACTTAGTAGATTTTTTTTCCGATGGTCCTTATGTATCAGCAGTGAACATTTTCTTTAATATTCAGTTTTATAGTTAATGTAAAGAGCTATGACTTGCAGTAATTTCTGAGTTCTACATATTAATTTTCATACTAGACAAAACTCATGAAGTTTAAACTCTCTTGCCAGGCCACTGCTTCTAGCAGCAATTTGAAGCCACCAAAGTAAAGCAGACCATTATTAAGACTTTTTTCCTAACTTCAGGTTGCTGACACCCATGAGGTCTAATTAAATGTACTTTTGATTAAGTTTACCTTTGGATAGGTGAAGAATGAAAAAAGGTCTGGTGGCAAATACCCATTTTTCAGAAGTGCTGTCAAACAAGGAAGAATAGATATTCTTGGATTCACAGTGTAATTTGAATACTCTTCAAAGAGATTATTGCTTATTTTTGCTTCTGTCACTCTCCAGAACTAAATGATACAACTGTATTTCACAGGGGATATCCTTTATTAAATAGGTTGTTGTTCTATCTGACAGATAAGTTTTTCAGAATAACTGACTATCATACCATGTAATAACATGGGGGAGAAGGTTTACTGATATTTATAATACGTTCAGTACTTCATTAAATGACTCGTATCTAAAAGATCATAAATTCTTATTACATCAATAATCTATTCCTTGTAGGAAATTTACTTGGTAGGAAAAGAAAATTGTTTATGCCCACAGCAAAATAAAGTAGAACCATGAATAATTGGTTGAATTGAATTGTCATAAACCATGCACTCCACTGACTAAGTTTCCAAGTTAGAGTTACTTATTTGGTCGCTTCTGAAAAGTCATATATTGAATGCAGTCCAGCAGAAGTTGCCTATTCATTTTTGCATATTTTTTATTTTCAGTCTTTTATTTAACATTCCATTACTGTACTTGTCTTCTTTTAAGGATTGATCTCTTCAATAGAGTATGTTAGTTATAAGAAAACCAAACCATATTAGTCAGAGAAAGACAGGAAAGAGTAGCCTTCTGTAAGAAAAAAAAACCCAAACAAAAACAGTATAAATATAAATATAGTTATTTTATAGAGTTTTAAAAAGTCATATGTTACTGATTTTTTTCAGCATTTGTGATAAAGTTGCCTAACTATATTTATCAGATGCCAAGGTAAAATGGAAGTACTAAAGATATTGGCCATTTATGGCCATTTAAAACAAATTAGTCAATAGTATCTGGTGACACTCAGCACCACACATTTAAGTAGCACTCACACTTTTCTGTCACCTTCAAAATGAAGTACTGATTTATTACTGATTCATTTCTATAATCCCTTTTCTGCTCTACAATACTTTCAATGAATTGTATGGTAGGAATGTTGGTATCAGATTGAAAAATACATCTAAATATAATGGAAGTTAAGATTAATATTAATGTATATCAACTAAGCAGGGTAACAGGAAAGATTTTGACATATATGACAATGAACAAAGTCTTTGGTACATTGATAGAAATTACATGGTCTTCATGAAAAAAGAAAGAGTTATCTCCATTATTTTTTTTTCATTATTGAAGTAAAAACTAGATGTTTAAAAAATTCCAGTAGAATTAGTTAATATGAATAGATTGGAAAAAACCATCCTTCTATGTTGAGTATTTTTTGTTCTTGTTTTTTTCATTACAAGAGCTGAGTGGACATATTCTGATTTATTACAATTAATTTCCAGGAAGTATTAGGACATATAAGTAAATCCAAAATACTAAAAGACAATTAATGTGCCAAAATTATGTGTATTATATGGGAAATGACAATCTGTCAGAATCAGACTGATTCTTGGGCCCAAAATAAAATTGATGATATAGATCTTAATAAGAAATAATATAAGGATACTATAATGCATTGTAAAGATAATGTGTAATTCAGCATTAATTTACATTAAATAAGGATAATACTGGTGAAGAGACTGGTAGACTCTAGTAAGGTATTTGATGGAGTGTCATTTACTTGAATTAATAAAAAAAGAGTAAATTCAACTGCAAAATGACAGTGCAAGCATGTAGATGCAAGTAGATAATCCATTCAATGTGAGTTCTCTGTTTAACATTTAAATGAAAAAAGAAAAACCAAATAGTGTTACCATTGGATGTAATAGAGACTGTATTAACCATTTGTAAGTGATACCTTCATTAAAGCAGCACAGTAAATTTCTAATTTAGCAAAAACAATCTGTTTCATCTCTCTTCAGTACCCTGAGAAATCAGGCCATGTCTTTTACTCTCAATAGCAGAAGTAGCTAAACTGTGTGTTATACTTCTTCCCCCTTATTTAGCTTTATATAAATTAATTCATATTTCTTCTAATCTCAGTCTAATCAACATTGTTTTGGTCCTGTTTGCCACTTCCTGCATAATCATAATTTAATAAATGTCTGTGATTACAGTTTTACCATATATGAAGAGAATATAAAGTTAAAGGATCGCATTAAAGAAGTTGAGGTTCATTTTTTAGTGAAAGCATTTAAATCTCTTTGCTGAATTTGGGCATAATCTGAGGTGATACATTAAACTTAAAAGGAGTTTCATAGAAGAAGAAATTTCAAATAATGTTCTTGAAAGCAGGAAATAAACTCAGAAAATTGTTTACTATTTGGGATTTGAAGCTGGACTGTGTGTGTGTACATACATATGCACAAACTGACAGTAAAAGCATTTGTGAATTTTCCAAAGATTCACATTTTTTAATGGAATCAATTGAATATTTTTCCTAGACTAAATTCTCTTTTTCAGACAAGAATTGATTCAGGGAGTTTATATACTCTGTGTCATATCAGATGTTGAACTAGATGATCACAGTTTTCCCTTCTGGTCTTTTATCTATGGATCTTACAGTTAAAAAAAAAATACAAAACATACTGTTCAGCAGCATAAGATCTTTATTTTCTCTGCCTCAACATTCAGTGTCCCTGATGACAGAATGAACCATGCTACCATTAAAGACATCACAAGGAATTGATACGAATGGCAAACAGATTTCAGTTTTGAGTAGGAACTTGAAGAGTGCTGCAAATTTCAGTTGCACGATAGTTTTGAGAAGGATAACTTATCTGTCTTGTTATTATTGTCCCTTTTTTATTTTACAATTTCAAGTTCGTAAGAGTAGTTCATATATGCCAAAAACTTACATGATTTTTTCAATAAAAATAACTTTATGTATAATTTATAAGAATAGGATTTTCCTTCTTTTTACTCACAGAAAGACTGCAGACTTACTGCTTAGATAAAATGCTAAATAATATTGACTTCCTAACCAAATGGTGCTTGGCAGTTCCAGAAAACTAAATGGGAAACTGTGAGCCAGATGTTGTAAAGTGAAGAATTTTTTTTCCCAGCCTGATTTACAACAGTATAAGATACTTTGTGATATACTTTTCCTAAGCCTATATTTAACTTGCTTTATTGATAGAGTATCTTTACATTCATAAATCACACATTTCTTTGAGCTGAGAAAAAGAACAGTTAGACAAGAAAAGGCAGTAAATTAAGAGAGAATAAATAAAACTTCCTATCCCTTCCAAGGACTCCATTTTGATTTACAGATACCATTCAAATACTTCACTGAAGCTAATTGTATCATTATGTTACTGGACTGTTACTGCCACTATTGCCTCTCTTCTGATTGCTGGCAATGTTGTAACAAGTTTGTATAAATTACAGTATTAAGCTTCCTATTGTGTTTGAATTAGCCAGCCCATTATTTTAAAGCAGCTGTGATATACTTGAGTCACAACTGTTGAGAAGTTTACTCTGTGGGAGCCATGACCTGAAGCAGTTGAGGAACATGGGCTTAAAATGGATCCCAGTGTAAGGCTGCTGCTTTTGACTGGTGGCACTTTCCACAGGTTGGTAACTTCAAGAAGCCCATGAGGCAGCACAGGAGAGCAAGGTGCTAAGCTACACGTTCCCCTCCCAGCCCAAGCCATCTGTTCACAGCTGCCTTGCCATGTAAATGTTGTCCTGATGGCTGCTTTTACTTGTGATAGCTGGTGGTACTCCTGAGTGTCAAAAGTCACAATGAGCAATTTTCAGAATATGTGTGAAAATCCTGCCATGCTGCTTTTCTAGGTGAGGGTTCCAAACCCTTCCTAAAATGGTAAAAACTCTGATGGAATGAGGGAATGGACTTTAATTTCACTTCACTGACTGTGGACTACGCATCTGTATACACTGTGTTACAGGGTTTGATTTTGCAGGGAAGAGAGAAATTTTCAAGTCTTCTTTTTTTTTTTCTTCCCTCTTCCCATCCTAAAAGCAGAGCATGGCTGGAACAAAAATTACAGTTTTGCATAACTGTTAGGCCCAGATCATAGCAATATCAGGAGAATATGCAATGGACTTGATCAATTAGATAAGAATATATTGAAAGCCTTATTTGATTTAAAAAGCAATATAACTTAATAAAGAAATACAGATGTATCTGCAAGGATTCAGCAGTAATAACAAGGTACTTCTAGTTGAACACAATAAATGAAGATTATGTCCTTTTGAGAAGAGGGATATTAGAGATTTTACATCACTATTTTAATAACAAAATCTAGCAAATTATGATTGAATGCCAGCTTAAAAATAAATAAAACCAGGAAAAAATCTATGCTAATTTATTAAATTTTGCAATTTATTTCTTTGATTTCTTCTACAGTAATTGCAAGGATATTTATCTTACATTCTTTGAGATACCTGATAAATTTCACTGTACTACAATGATAACAAGACTCTTCTCCTTCTTATGTAGAAATATGTTTAACAATTCTCATACTTATAGTTTATACTAACTAATCCTAGAGTTTTTAAGGTTGGAAAAGACCTTGACGATAAAAAAATCTAACTGTCAGCCTTGTGCCACCCCCATGCTCACCATTGAACCATGACCTCAAATGCCATATCTGCAAATTTTTCGAGCACTTTCATGCATTGTGACTGCAGACTGGGAAATCTATTGCAGTGCTTTACGCCTCTTTCAGTGAAAACAATATTTGTAATATTTAATCTAAACTTGAGGCGATTTCCTCCTATCCTGTCACCTGTAACCTGGCAGAAGACAGTAGACCATACCTCACTACATCCTCCTTTCAGGCAATTGTGGAGAACAATAAGGTCCCCACGAGCCTCCTTTTCTCCAGGCTAAACAACCGCAGCTCCCTCAGCCAGTACTACTAGAACATAGTTTAGTACTTCATTCATAGCTTCTATGTTTGTTTACTTCATGAAAGGATGCATCAGGCCATAACCGGACTTCCCAGCTGAGATGAAATTAATTTTGCTTCCTATGAATTGTTTTTTTGATGCCTGAGTTGAGCACCTTTATTCTTGATGAAACATTATTCTACATTCCCAATAAGGCCTACCTTTTTGTGTTACAAACTAATAGGGATGTTTCTGTGGATGTTAGACTCTGAACACTGCAACCCTTTCTTAGACTTAGAAAAATTCTTAGAATTTTCCTTTGTTTATTGGTTATAAAACTTACACTAACAATGTTAGATAACACTAATCTATCATCCTTTTATTCTGTTAACCAGGAACATTTTGGAATTCAGCTTCCTTCAACACAGAGACATCCTACCTGCATTTCCCCACCTTCCATGGAGAACTCAGTGCAGATGTCTCATTTTTCTTTAAAACTACTGCTTCCTCAGGAGTGTTTTTAGAGAACCTGGGAATTCAAGATTTCATAAGGATAGAATTACAGTGTAAGTAGCATGACTGATGGTGTTTTTGTTGTTTTTATTTATTATAAAAATTGTATTTTATTTAATTTAAAGGGGGGGTATTTAAAAACTGTTCTCTACCTTTATTACGTCTACTACTACTACTACTACTACTACTAGAACTTTATCATTATTGAAAAAAAATCACAGCACTGAGACTAAACAAGTATTGATTTGAAGAAATTTTCTGCCCCAGAGGTTTCTTAATTTAAAAGCACAGCAATCAGCCCCTGACTGCTAGGACTGTTTCTGCCTCCTGAATACAGTGCATCTCTGCCACCAGATTCTCTCCCTCCAAATTTTAATACCAGGCATTATATGTGGCTGCTGGAAGATTCACTCAGTCACTATGTGTGACTTTTGTAGCATGTATCTTAAGTCACACATTCTCATCTGTTTTCTTTTTTTTTTTTCAATTTTGTTTTCTTTTATTTGTGCAGACTTAAATTCTTAAACTTACAAGCAGAAATATTTTTTTTGCATAAGAGAATTAAATATCCCACTAAATCCAACATAAGATGACCAACATAAAATGAAACCTTTATCTTAGTTGACTCAATGTATTATTCTTACATTGCTCATTATTGAAAGGGAGAGTAATTGAAAGGATGAAGCATTGTTTCATTAGGCTTTTGAATTAATTTGAAATGTCACATTAATTGAAAAGTTTTATGCTTGCGTGGTGACTCTGAGAGTTCTTTAGAACTTTTTTTACCTTGGGATTAGACAGTTCCTAATTTTTTTCCAAATCAGTTTTGTTATCAGACTCCACTATTTTCCAGAGAAGGGTACAAACAAATGTATATGTTATATTGCAAAATATTACTATAGGAACATTAATTATTTTTTATTGAAAAGTAAAATAGTCTGCTTTCTCAGTATTTTGTCCATGTTAATGTCCTATGTTAATGAATCAAACAAGAAAACACCTATTGTCTTCTTCTATAGGTAGTTAAATTATAAAATATTGTGTAGTGTTTAATGAATTTGTTTTTCATAATCTCAAGCTATAGTGCTGCATTTGAAAACTACCCAGTTTTCAACATAGTTTTTGCCATGTTTTTTGGCAGTATGAACTGCCTTCTGTTAAAGTTTTGTGAACAGTTTAAAGGACAGCAATATTGTAAACACACTGTCATGCAATACAGAAAATGTACTGGATCAGCACTTCAATGGAGGCTCTCTGAAGCAATGATAGTCTTGTCTGATAAATGATTTTCCATTTTCAAAATAAACAATTAAATCATGGAAGCATTAAAGGAATGATTCTGAATCTAAATTTATTCAGATATTTTTCAGAACACTGTAAGTTTTTCTTCAAAATAATAATATGCAGACAGACTCTTGTCACTTGTCCCATTCGTTCATAAACATACAAACTACTGCATACTTACGAGTTTAAATTACTTTATATGAGTAGAGAGGTGTGAGAGAAAGCAAAAGGCTGAATTGGTCTGTAATTCCAGCATCTAAAAAAGCAAAGTTATCTCATTATTGTGTAGCATGTGGAGATATTTCTTCATTTTTCATAAACACCCTAATTTGTTGAGTAGATAGACCCAATATGTTTTGTACGTCATGTGTAAATTATACAGAGGATTGTTTGTAGTGGACCCAGAACTGTCTGTTTTTGTTGAGGGAAATATCAGTCAGAAATGAGCAATATATATTTCCATCAAGAGTACCTTTCTCAAAAAAAAATCAACTTGAGCATTTCATATGGTATAAGATGATGTTGATTTCATCATCATAGAAAAACACACATCCTTTGTAATAAACGTGAAGGTAAATTACCAACCCACACTTGATATTCTATTAATAGTTTCAAATAAATTAATGAATTTTGTGTATTAGGTGTAATAATAAATAACAATAATATAAATGTCAGATGTCACTGTTTAAGCTGATGATGTGAGAAAATTTTTAAGACTTATTATGTCATTAATATTTGACATTCAGTACTTGGGAAGACTGATATTTTAGTAATAATTTATTAACTGTTTCCTAACTTTAATTCTTTCATTTATGGAGTAGAGGTCATTAGACCTTGAAGTCTAGCTTCAGACAAAAAATTTCACATCCAGAAACTTAATAGGAAATGTGAAGCTTCAAGCTGTTCATTTGGTTTTATGAAGTTATGAACACTGCAATGTATCTGGGTATATATTCTGTAACACCGTTGCAAAAATGGATGTGTGAATCCTAACTGTAGTTTAAAACAGAGGTTATGTGAATTGTCTCAAAGAAGATACTTGATCCCTTATTTTTGTTTTGCAATGAATTATAAATGCACGTTGAAGGTCTTCCTGATTTACTGATTTCCTGCAGAAGTAGTGGTTGAAAGAAACAAAACTGATTCAACTCTGAACAGTACACTCTGCTAAATACTTATTGGACCAAAGGTTGCATGTTCTAGCCAAAGGTCTGAATATTTTATATTGAATGTTCAGTAAGTTTTATTTCCAAAGAGTTAAACAGAAATTTTAAGTAGGGTTGGAAACATTATGGTGTATTGATTTGGTTGGGCTTCTGCAGTTGCCTTGGGAATAGTGCAGAACAGTCCAATATGCAACTGCTTGTGGCCTTTGTCTGCCCAGATTTGCAACTTACTGTCCAGGGTGAGTGCAGTTCAACTGTTTCCTTAATGGAAAATTCTAGGATTTTGTGTTTTGTAGCATATTAGTTGGAAATCACTTTCTGCTTCTGCACATGATGCTCACACCCAATATTTTGGATGGTTCTCTGTAGCTGTGCTTTTTGTTAGTCGTTTTAGCCACAGCTGGCGACTGACCACTCTCCATGATTACCATCATCTACACCTTCCACTCCACTTTGCCAGTCTGTAGCTGTGCTCTCCCTATGTTTGAATGCACTAGGGTTACAAGAGTTCCTGCAGTGCTTGGATAGTTTTTAAGTAACGCCAGTGTAGGTAGGACCTAAAAAGTATTTTTGTGCCAGAAGAGAACTCCTTAGGCAGCATTCTCTTCTGCTGCCTAAGAAAGAAAAGACCAGTGTGCTCTGTGCCTATGTCCTTTGTTGCAAGATAACAGATTTTAGAACCCAGTATCATCCTTCCACATCTCCTGGCATATTTTCTTGGTTGTTCTTATAAATCCAAATTTTCTTTCAAATTTGCAGTGTTATTTCTGTTAACAAAAATACTTATTATAGAATGTTAAGTGGTTATATTATTCAACTTTTCTGACATATTCTGGTTTCTGACATATTCAGAATGGATGACCATACACTCATTCTTGTTATTTCGACTTTCATACGTGGAACTTCAGGGATTGCTTCCCTTTTTTCAAGATCATATTAATTTTTAGTGGTACTAACATAATTCATTATTTCAGTGGCTTTTGCAAAACCTTTATTGTATATTTTCTTGCCTTAAAAATCTAAATAGTAACATTATTTATCAGATCTGTCATTCTGATACGCTATTTAATGGGCCCATTCAGTGAGTTCAAAGCAGAACTTGTGTTTTCAGGCTTAGCTCCAACAGTATCCAGAAGATTACAAAGACCTCTCTGCAGAAGGTAACATTCAGTAGAAATTCTTTTTGGCCAGTCACATGGACTTTCTGTTGCTTTTGTTCTCCTACTGTGTGGTTTTTCTCTTTTTTCTTTTATCCCTCTATAGAGGGGGAGTGAGTTCTCAGCTTTTTCTAAATAAAAAAAAAAATTATCCTATACTTCATCTATTTTACCAAGGCACTGGTTTTAGATATCAGTTATTTCTTATTATTATGTAAAACTGTTGATTTTTAAGCAGAGGACGTCATCCATTACAAAAGGCATTCTGTTTATAAATTGACTGCACAATACTCTTTATTTCATTTAGTAAGTGAAATGGTTTATGTATTTCCTATTTTGCTTTTCTCTCTCAGCTCCAACTATTATAAAAAACTACTTTATAGCAACAAGAGTTAGGTATTAAGGGATTGTAATCATGTGACATTACTCAGTTTAAAGGTTAGCCAAAGTGGATTTAAATGTTTTAAAACATCTAATAAACTTCTTAAAAGTGAAAATAAAGTAAATATACCGCATGGAACATTTTTTCTAGTTTAGTAAATTTTTCTTTAAAATGTTGTTTGAAGTTCATTTAATTCCATTGACCCCTTAATTTTTTGCTTTTCTGCATGAAAAAGCAAAAAAAAGATAGATACGAACCTTTTTTTGAATCCATGGAGTCTTCTCAGACCTATAATCCTTTAATGAAATTCTTAATAGTTCAAAATTATGTCTATCTGTCCTGGGTTAGGCCAGAGGGGTCAAAATCTAGGAAGTGATCTGTGCTGCAGGAATGCAGGAAGGAATACAACTTCCTTCCTGCGAGAGAGAGAGCCAATAATCAGGTAGTTTTAAGAATTGATAGGTAAGTAAACCAATTAAAAAGTTGGTCCGCCTTCAAGGAAAAAACCATATATAAGCAGAGACTCTCTGACGCTCTTCCTCTTTGGACCTGCTGCTGCTGTGTAGAGAGGAGCAGCTCCTGCTTCTCTCACTGGTGAGGCCCAAGCGCTTTCCCCCCCGCCCCCCCCCCCAAAGGAGGGATGGGGGGGGAAGGGAGGTTTTTACGGCAGCCGTGCCGCTGCAGCCGGGCAGGCATGGGGGAGGAAACGATTGGAATTTTCAGCAAATCCAGCTCAGCCGGTGTGTCAGCTACACGAGAGGGAGAGCCAGGCCCCTGCTCCGGGCCAGGAAAGGACCAGGCCGGACTCCATCCAGCTCGGGCCAGGCCCTGCCCTGTCACCCCAGGCCTAGATGGCCCCACCAGGCCGAGCCAGCTTGGCCGAGCCAAGCAGAGACTCTGAGAGCGTCTGGCATTCAGCTCGGACCTGTTCAAGCAGCCCGGCAAAGAGCACGTGATCCTCACACTGCCGGAGAGAGAGAGACAGAGATTAACTCTCTCCATGCCTGGACTAAAACTCACAGACACCCTCCTTCCTCGCGAGAGAGGAACGAGTGAGGACATCTACATAGTGCAGCGCAGAGCTTACAGTCAGTGAGGAAAGCAGACTGATACTAGAAGGAGGTGCAATGGAGTTGCTTCAAGAGTGAAGCTTGAAAACTCTTTTGGAGATAAACCATGGTTGCGACTGAGCTAATAAATTCTCTGTATATGTGAGATATAGTCCAAAGGGGGATGTGAGGTTCTTATTGCAGCCAATGAACTGAAATACCTAATTACAGACAAGTAAGTGTTGAAAAAGTACAGCCTGATGAGAAACTAGAACCAAGAGAGAGGAGAGGCTGTGACCCAGAGCCCTGGTCCCGGGGAGAATGCTAGAGAACCTGAGTTGTCAGGAGAACCTGTGCTGCTAAGCACAGAAGAAAGGATTTTCTTTGTTGCTGCAATTGAACTGGGCATCCTTAAAACAGGTACCCTGTGGACTGTTCATAACCCACCCAAGTGGCTGTGGGAAGGCTACTGGTGTGGGAGAGATCCACCATTAAGTTGAACTTTGCTCCGGGCGGCGGTTAATGGTATGGCAGAAGACCCATAAAAACTGTATTTTTCTTACAGAAGATCCATGGTGTAAGCAAAAGAAACTTCTCTCCCTAAATGAACTAGAACAAAAGCTGTTTCTGAGGTGGTAAACTGACTGGAAGTCAAAGTGTTGTCTTTTGTATGTTGTCAGGGAGAATGAAATGGAGAGTGGGGAAAGAGGGGTAGTCTGAAGAGTTTGTTCTAGTTTTTTTTTCTTGAAGTTTTTTTTTTTCTTTTTTCCCTTTGTCTTAGATATATTAATAAAACTTCTTTGTACTTTATAAAGTTTGAGCCTGCTTTGCCTACTCCTAATCCTTATCTCACAACAAGCAATCAAGTAAATTTAAGTAGGTGTGCTAGCATTTAGCCACAAACCTGAATAAGCGAACTAAAACCACGACACTATCCATTGTCTAGGGAATACTTTTTTTCATACACTATTATCTTTGAAGAATGATCTGTTCTATTTGAGAGAATAATCACAATTTTCAGATCTTCAGTTTTCTGGCATATTCCTCATCTTTTTCTTTTGACCTACAAAGATTCAGTTATGATTTTCGAGGCAAGCTATGAAACTGTATAATGTAAAAGTAGCTAAGAGAAAAACTCAATTTAAATCGTAATTTTATAAACTACACCAAATTTTCCCTCTGATGTTTGAAGAGACTATATGAATAAATAACCAAATCAAATAGACGGAAGAAGATGCTGGTTGGATTATAGTTGTGATAATTTAAATATAGCTAACAATGGCAATCATTTAGCATGTAATCAAGAGATGCATTTCATCCAAACCGAAAAATCGCGAAGCTAGCACATTTCACTGTTTCTTGACTACTGTGCTCTCTAGGGGTCCACAAACTGATTGGTTTCCATGCAGTGCATAAATCATTGCTCTTGCTGTCAGCAAGTGTGAAGAATGAGCTGCAGGCCCCTGAAGTAAACTCTTCCTCTGAAACAATCACTCTTATCCCATGAAATAGTGGGCTAAACCTTAAAGTAGCTTGTTCTGCTATTAATTATTTTGTGACCCAATTAATTATGAAATAATTTAAATGTCTGTAACTATTGTCTTCTTTCTAGCTCCATCTGAAGTGGTTTTTTCATTTGACGTGGGAAATGGACCTAGCGAAGTCATAGTGGAATCACAGAGTTCCTTAAATGACAACCAGTGGCATTATGTGAAGGCTGAACGAAATGTCAAAGAGGCTTCCTTACAAATAGATCAACTTCCTCAAAGGTCTCACAGTGCTCCACCTGATGGACATATTCGCTTGCAGCTCAACAGCCAGCTTTTTGTAGGTAGGCACTCCACAGAATATTTCCTAATTATCACCATAAAAATATGAAAATGCTGGGGTGAGGAGAGGAAGAAGAAGAGCAGACAGCCAGATCTTTTGAAAACACTTTGTATGATGACATGAGAGACTTCGTGAAAAGTCTGTGGAGATGTTCACTATTTTGAGGTTGTAGATTGAACGCCTTGGCCAACAGTTACTCCAGGGTGGGATTTCCAATGAAGTTTAATTATTTGGAGGTTTGTTTGGAGGACAATCCAAGGATCAAGATTTGCAGCTTTTTTTGAGAGGATGTAATCTACTGAAAGAAGTTGTGCTATTTCTGTAATTTCAAGGAAATTTTGTTGTGTCTCTTTATCCACAACTTTTCAGATTGCAACACGACATTAAAGCATTTAGATAAAATGCTGAAAAAGTAGAAATTAAGTAAAAAAATAATTAATTAGTATTTATTTGGCTATTACAAAAAGCTATATAGAGCTATGTGTTATATCCACAGTAGTGCTCTTACTGTAATATTGCCCTATTATGAATTCATACGTTTCTGGTTTAAATATATGTTTATGTATATGTACTGTACAAGAGCATTTGAAGTTAGCCCTACTTTTAAAAAGACCTTTTTTTATGTCTGCACTGAGAAGATAATACTAGATTAATGTAGGTTTTATTTGCTGTGTGTTGGGGAGGAATACATTTAAGGGGAATAGTGTTCTTAAACTGTAGCTACAAAAAATGTGAATGCTTAGGAAAAATTGAAATGAAGAAGGAAGTCTTGTATGCTTTGATAAAAATTTGTACCTGAACCTCAAAAGGTATCAAGGGTAGAAGATGGAGACTAGACCAAACATTGAAGAATTTTATATTTTGATTAAAAACATAGAGAAGGATTCCATAACAAAAAAATTTATCCAATATATGAGTTACAGTGGAGTTAGGAGAAGTTTTGAGATTGGTTTATATTCACAGTAATGCACTAGATCTATTAAAGGAAAGAACAGATCTCTGTTTACTACAGTATTGCTGTTCTCTGACTTGACTTGCCATGTATCTGCTATTGTATGAATACCTGAAATCAGATCTGTGAAATGGTCTAATTCAATGCATGTTCTGGCACTATCAAATCTAAAGACTTTTCTAATTATTTTGACAATTAATTGGTCTCTAGTTCTTCTAATCCTTCTCCTAAAAACTCTAATACTATCCTGTATTAAAAGTTGCACTTTTTGGCAACTTTCTGGCCATTGAATAGAGTGACATTTTTTGTCAAGTAATCTGGCTAATTCCAGAGCAATTTATATGCTCTTATTAATATCTTTTATGGAGCTGACAATATAAAAACTGTTTTGACTAGCTTGTTTGTCTAGCTTGTTTTCTTCAGATAATGTTCAGGTGAATAATTGTATTGGAATAGTGATTTTGGTTTGCATCTGGTGCTGTGGCTTTTTTTTTCACTCTGAAAATTCATGAAAATCCTGGGATTAATTAAGGGCTCTAGAGGAAAATAAAATACAGTGTCTTTAGAATGACATTAGCAGAGGCATTCTTTACTTAAATGTCATCTTGGAAATCTAGTACCTTCTTCAGTCACCCATCAGTCAGTAACATATGAAGACTGTGATTTCTTCAGACTAAAACACTCTTCACTTCTTGTGAAGAAGTGTAGAAGTTGTACACACTCTGGTTTTCCAAAACCAGAACTAAAGCCTAAAGCAGCCCTGAAAACCATAGAATCATAGCCTCGTAGAGTGTTTAGGATTGAAAGGGACCTTAATCTAGTTCCAATTTCCTGCCATTTCAACAGAGATGACATTAAATTGCCACCACCAGGTGGTTTTGTTCCATTATAATTGAAAATAACAATAGCTATGTCAAGATATTCCATGTAACACCAAGAGTTACACAAACTCTGAAACTGAAAAAACTCAAAATAGATGATCACATGAAAGCATTTATCCAAAAGAGAACTGGAAATGTATAAGAATTATAGTTTACAGTCTCACACATTGTGGAATATTTTCTGCTTTTACTTTTTAAAAGAGAACAAATGACAAGAAACATCAGAGTAAGTTGTACAAAAAAGGACAAGAGAGATGGTATGTAGATTGCACACCTTGCTAAGGAACAGGTGAATAAAATGTTAGCTTTCATGAAATGAGCTAAAAATAAGGAATAGTGAAAACAAATGAATCAACAACTCTCATTAGTCTTAGGATTGCTCTGTGTAGTTATCACCTATGTTTGGTAGTCAGATATAGCCTGTCTCATATTCCTCTGTATAGAGGGGAGTTAACCCTCCTATTGCTGAAGAATAGACACAGCTTCCTTCTGAGACAAGCTATATCAAAACAGACACCAGCTCAGGGGTATCATGGAATCACTAAGGTTGGAAAAAACCTGCAAGTTCACCAACCCCCAACGTTTGAATGAATATGACCTTGTCAACTAAACCACAGCACTAAGTGCACATTCAGTTATTTCTTTAATGTTTCCAGGAATCAGGACTAGACAACATCCCTGAGCAACCTGTTCTGATGCTTAATCACTCTTCCAGTGCAGAAATTCTCCCTGATGTCCAACTTGAACATGCCCTGGCACAGTTTGAGATTATGCCCTCTTCTCCTGCCACTTCCTGGGAGAAGAGGCCAGCCCCGAGCTGGCTGCACCCTCCTGTCAGGCAGTTGTACAGGGTGATAAGGTCTCCCATGTACCTCCTTTCTCCAGGCCAAACAACCCCAGCTCCCTCAGCTGCTTCTCATATGACTTATTCTCTTAACCCTTTTACCCATTTAACAATTATTTTAAAGTTTAAAGGCTCCTATAAATTTCTTTTCAGGTGGAACAGCATCCAGGCAGAAGGGATTTTTGGGATGCATTCGTTCGTTACGGTTGAATGGAATGGCCCTTGATCTGGAAGAGAGAGCAAAGATAACACCAGGAGTTGAACCAGGCTGTCCTGGACATTGTAGCAGCTATGGTAACCTGTGTCACAATGGTGGAAAATGTAGAGAGAAATACAGTGGATTCTCCTGTGACTGCACTTTCTCAGCCTATGCTGGTCCATTCTGTAAGAAAGGCAAGCATGTCTTTTAGCTTTATCAGTTATTGGAAACAGGACCATACAGTTCAGATCAAGATCTTCATATCCCCTTAAAGATATGTCTAAATGCTTGCAAAATATTCAGTTTACATAATGTAGGTAAATATTCAGCTGAATTTACTCAATGTCTGTAAGTTTTGTTAAACACTGTTCTTTCAGAGATAACTTCAATATATACCATTTAAGCAGGACCTACATTGCCTGAGAGGATCAGCATCTTCATGCAAATTTTTTGATTCTTTGATACTATAGTAAATCTAGGAGCTATGTTTTTATGGTAAAACATCTGGATTTATGTCTTTCAATAGTAATCTCAAAACTAAGTCTGAATTTAGAAAACAAACCAAGAAACAGAGCTTATATCTACTTTTTGCTGTAAGAAGGAAGTTAGATCTTTGCAAATAGGGCTGAGCCCCTTTCCCCAGTCTTTTTTAAGTAGTTCTTTGGTGAAGTTCTGATACTGGTAGATGATCACAAGTTCTTAAGTCTGAATTTCAAAGTTTATCTAGAAGTTTTGGTGTTTGCATACAATTCAGACTTGCAAAAAAAACCTTGCTTCCTCCACATACTAAATGCATTCCGCAAAGTACTAAGCAGCTTAAATGCCACAACTCCATGTTACTCTAAATTAGCACAAAATCTGCCCTGTAATCACTGCCACCATGAAAGTGAGGGACCCATCTGAAGACTTTCCATATCTAGCACTGCAGATCTAATGCCACTGTATGAGGAATGATGTTTTCCTCCTCTGCATCAGAAGAGACTAATGGTCGCACTGTAATATTCAGCAGAGACAGAGTAGCTTCTGTTGCTACAAGTCTGGAATGACCTAAATAATAACTTACAGTCAGCTTTTGTCAAATACTGGGCCAGATTAGAGAAACTTCAAGAAATTTCTTCAAAGTGTGAAAGCTGTGTGATCCAAGCCACTGAGACAATTGCTTTTAACAGAAAACAGCTATGAGAAGTCACAGAATTACAGAAGCCCTCTAGAAGTGATTCATACAAAAGAGGACCATAAGCTATTTTCTATTTTCCTTTTTTTTCTCCCACCTGACCAATCTCTTCTACCACATATGTGTTTCAGGTCAAATCTAATTTATATGTTAGTATTCAAATTGCTACACCCACTTCTTCATAGAAGCAGTATACATAGAAGACAGAATATATTGGGCTTGAGGACTAGGATGATCAATAGGAAATAACCTAGAAAAAAATGCACTTCTTCACAAAACAGATATTTAAGACACACATCTAAATGAGCTTTAGCCCTAAACCAGGTTGACTCTTGTATTTCTCTGTAGTTCTAAATGATAGTTTAATTTATATTTACTTTTACTTTATCACAATAGTCAAGAATGCATTTTCTTCTGTGGTGTGGCAGAGGGGAAGAAACTCAAACAAACAAAAAGAGATCTCTAGTATTATTTTGCATATTTAAATACTGAATTACTTTTTATTGCAGAGATCTCTGCCTATTTTTCGACTGGTACTTCTGTGACATACAACTTTCAAGAATACTACACATTAGCTAAAAATTCCAGTTCTCATGCTTCTTCTTTCTATGCTGACATGACACTGACCAGGGAAGCAATTACATTTGCCTTTCGAACAACACGGACACCAAGCTTGCTGCTTTATGTCAGCTCCTTCTACAAGGAATACCTCTCGGTGCTTCTCACCAGGAATGGTGAGTGTTCAGTTTGGCTGTCTGGAAACACTAATGAACATCATAACTGTCAGCTTGGATTCTCTCTGATTTCCTGTTCTGTTGTTTGTTTTTCAGCTGCACCAAGCAGCTCTTTTCACATGGAGAACATTCCTCATACTGTAATTTAAACTTTACTGGTTTTTTTTATTGTGTTGCCAAAAATGTTTATTTCTGAAAATGCTTTGGAAATGGTTGGGTTTTAAAGTTTGGAAATGAAAATTAAAATTTATCTGAACAGTGTCCTACTCATGAAGCCTATTAATTGCCATCCTCAAAATAAATAATGAAATAAAATACTTTTGAAAGTAATTATCCATTTCCCAAATTAATTGGAGGTAATTTAATTAATTTGATTTCATAAGGTACTTATATACTTAAGAAAATATATATACATACCTGTAAAAATACATGTAACATTATTGATGTTTCTATTTAAGCTCAACATTAATTACTAGTTGGATCTTTCTTTTCCATTCATCTTAATCTTAATCTAGGGAGGAGTTTTTGTTTTTTAAGTAAAAAAACCCACAGGCTAAATCAAATCTTCAGGTTCATCAAAGACACTTTGCAGTCACTGGTTCTGTGCTCAGGGAAGGTTCTGTGCTTTCCTAGACACATATTTGGATATAGAATAGCTCTATTATCCTCCCCATAATGTGACATGAAACATGTTTTGCTCATGACTGCCTTGGGTCTGACATGGACCTTGATTTCTAGAGCATGAGTAGAAAGTTGTGACCCAGCTGCAGCTGAGAAGGAATTTCTGACCAGGAAATTAAATTGCCCCTGTGTTTTCGTCTGAGTCTTTGTGTGATTATTTGTGTACAGATGGTATTCTGGGAGTTAACAATAAGGCTTGGAAAGTGATCTAGGAGTTAGCACACTGCATCCTATTTAATTTTCAAATGGTCAGAGGTTTACAGGAGGTTTACAGGGAAAACAAGAGCAGTACGTCTGAAATACTGAGTTATATTTGAGAAGTCACAATTACAAGAGCTACCAGACTGAGTCTTTCTCAGCTGAATTTTGAAAGTACTTATAAAATTTATGTCCAAATTTTAACTCATTAATTAAAGTTGAGACAGCTTATGACTATTTTTGCCAGTATATCGTATTTCCAACATTGCTATTACTCATTCTGTTGCTTTTAATTTCTCACTTAAATCCATTTCTCATGGCTAAGCTCTTAAACAAACCAAGCATTTATTTTGCCCTTGAAGTACCCCTGTGAATCAGTATATGATCTATACCGCTTATAGTGTATGTAGTGTACTACACCTTTTGGTCTCTTTATCTCTGCAGGAAGTTTACAGATCAGGTACAAGCTAGATAGCCATCAAGATCCTGATGTCTTCAGCATCAGTTTCAAAAGCATGGCTGATGGACAACTGCAACACGTGAAGATCAATAGAGAGGAGGAAATGCTCTTTGTAGAGGTAATTCAGTTTGGGGGGGGGGGGAGTAAATTATCATAAAATAGTAGACAAGCAAAAATTAACTTGCAACAAGGCAATTACCCCCAAATAAAATGTGTGTTAATATTTCAGGTAGTCAAAGCAAAGTTAACACTGTCATGATGCACAGTCAAAATTAATGTTAGCCAATCTCTTTGATGTTAATTTTGTTTGTTGCAACAGGTCAGTATCACCTATAATTTTATATGAAAATGCAGTTAATTGTTTGATAGTTAAATTTTCAAAATTTGTTAAATGTGTATGACTGCTGTTGTTTGTTTCAGGTCTTGCATTTTGGGTTTTTTTTTAAATTCAAATTATGCATTAAACTAGAGTACAAATATATTACCACCCAGATAATAAATCTGTTTTTAAAACTTTCTTTGGTCTCTTTTACCTCACCAAAGGAATGTGGCTATTAAGGAAGATAGTTTTGTTATTTTTGTGGAAATTTCATGATAAAATAGAAACATTACTTTTGCTAATAGTTGAAACAAACCAGAAAAAAAGTCTTTTTTTTCTTTTTATTAATTTGAAATTCAAAATACCTGTATGTTACAATTTAGTATTTTGAGGCTAGAACTTGGGTTTTTATTGGTACTTGGCTGGAAGTTGTTCTAGAGGTACCCTGGGAGGCAGAGTATTCACAATATAATACTTGATTTTCATGAAGTTAAATACTGAGTGCCTTTTTTAAATTAAAAGAGACTTTTCCATATTTTTGAAGGTTTGCTATTTTTATTCATCTTAGAGGTGAAAAAGAAGGAAACAGCCAAATCAATAAGACAAATAAAGGCTTATTAAGTGGGATGCTTAAGAAGTATCAGTTATAATCAGTGATCTGAGGATGCTGATAATCTGTTTCCTGATGAGTTTTTATGCTATAAATACAAATGCTTCCCTCAGACCCTCTTATTTTTAGCCTTGACCTTACCTGCTTTTTTGAAAATATTGACTACTCTCTCTTCCATTATTCTACTTTGTTCCTCACTCTGTCATTCTATAGGTTAACCAGAATGAAAGAATGAAGTTTATTCTGTCTTCAGGCACAGAATTCAATGCAATCAAGTCTCTCACACTTGGCAAGATTTTAGGTAAGTGGAACACTGCAGGGTTTTCTGAAACCACAGGGTTTTCTAAAACATGGATCAAAATGTCATCATGGGGAATGAAAAATAATAACCCGAATGTCATTGAAAGACATTTGTTGTTGTGGATTTATTTAGACAGAGTAACAATCAAGGTAGAAACTTCAGTCTTGTTGAAATACAGATATAATCACAAATAAGTGCTTCCTGAAAAAATGATCAAGTGGGTTCCATTAAAAATAATTGTACACTTCTCTCTTTCTCATTTTGCAATCAAGCATTAAGAAACACCACTTTGTTTTCTATTCTAGAGAAAAAACAAATCATATTGAAATCATACACAAAAATTATATAATACTACTAATCAGGTATCGTACTTGAAAAACTTCCTGTGACTAGATTTTGATGCAAATAGTTAAGAATATGGTAATGTAAGTCAAATCTTCACTGGACATTCTTTGTCTTTTGATGATTCTTCAAAATACATCTGTTTCTCTGCAATAATAATCAAAATGAAATCTACGTGTCTACAAGGACCCTTTTTTTGATGTTCTTAAAAGAAAACAGCAATAGCCCAGACTAAAATTCTCAAGATCTTATTATTTTAATACTTTTCACATTGGTAAAACCCAATGATAGAGGAAGATTTGGTGCTGGTGCAAATTTAAAGGATCTTTCTCTTGCCTCTAAAGTAATTTCATAGAATCATAGAATGATTTGGGTTGAAAAGATAATCTAAAAGATTGTCGAATTCTAACACCCCTGCTGTGTGCTGGAGCACCTTCCCCCAGACCTGGTCATTCTAAGCTCCATCCACTGGCCTTGAACACTTCCCATGAGGATATGCACTGCTTCCCTGGACAACCTGTTCCAGTGTCTCTCACCCACACAACATAGAATTTCTTCCTCATTTCCAGGTTAAATCTACAATTGTTCAGTTTAAAGCCATTCCCCTCTGTACTATTACTACATGCGCATCTGAAATGTCACTCTTCAGCTTTCTTGTAGCCTTCTTTAGGTACTGGAAGGCTGCTAAATAATCACCTTTGAGCCTTCTCTTGTCCAGGCTTGAACAACCCCAACTCTCTCAGTCTTTCTTTGTAGGAGAGCTGGTACAGTACTTTGATAATCTTCATGGTCCTTCTCTAGACTTGCTCTAACAAGTCCGTGCCTTTCATGTGCTGGGGACCCCAGAGCTGGATGCAGTGTTCCAGGTGAGGTCTCACCAGAGAAGAGGGGCAGATTCACCTCCCTACCCTGCTGGCCACAATGCTGTGGATGCAGCCTGGAATCATGGAATGGCCTGGATTGGAAGGGACCTGAAAGATCACCTCATTCCAGCCCCCCGTTGATAGGCAGGAACACCTTCCACAAGACCAGGTTTCTCAGAGCTGCATCCAACCTGGCTCTGAACAGTCCCAGAATACAAATGGCTTTTGGGCTGCAAGTGCACTTTACTGGTCCATGTTGTGCTTCTTGTCCACCAATACCCCCAAGTCCTTGTCCTCAGGGCTGCTCTCAAGCCATTCACCCCCCCAGTCTGTACTGATATTGGGGATTGCCCAGATCCAGGTGCAGAACTTTGCACTTGCAATTGTTGAATTTCAAGAGATTCACTTGATCCCAGTCCTCAAGCCTGTCGATGTCCCTCTGGATAGCATTCCACCTCTCAAGTGTGTTAACTGAACAATTCAGTTTAGTGTCATCCACAGACTTGCTACAGATGCACTCAATCCTACTCTTGGTGTCATTAGTGAAGATACTGAACAGAAATAGTTCCAATGTGGGCCATAAAGGATTACCACCTGTCACCAATCCCTATTTAGACATTGAGCTGTTGCATGCAAATGTTTGGATAAGAAGATCCAATTAATTCTTTATCTGTCAAATTGGTGGTTGTTGTTTTCAATTATGAGAGTGTTATCTGGAAAAGATAGAAGAATAATTTTAAATATATAATAAAACGCATACAGTGACAGTTATTTTTATGAGAACAATTACCAAATGATAGTAGCTTAAAATGTATTAAAGAAATTTAGAAACTATGTTTATAGACCATAAAAAATTATTGTTTAGTTATCATTAGGAGACTCTCAGTGTATCTGATTTGTTTTCTAACTGGAAAACTAAGTACCTCTAACACAAACAGAAATATAGATTTTATATATAGAACTCACACTCCAGAAAAGAATTGCTGTGTAGAGATGTACAGAAAATGGAAAAGAGAATTATAATTTAAGCATAATTTTAAAATAATACTAGCTGAAGTATGAACTCCTATGAGAAAATTGTTACAAGTATTTCCAAACTTTACAATTTGATCATAAAATTGAATCAGGAATGTATAATATTTTGAAGTTTAGTAGTTTATTGCAGTCACATTCACATAAGGTTAATACCACAGTGACCAGTACAAAAAAAAAGCTTCTTTTATCTTTGTTATAAAATATTACATCAAAACTTCTATGAATTTACTTAAAAATTCATTTGATTAAATTTATGGAAATACAAACTTTTAGACAAATAGTCTATTGTTCTTTTGACTAGTACCAATATTGTCTCTTCCAAAGAACAATACATTCAGAGGTGGGATTTTCTTCAGTTATACAATAGCTTTGCAGTGACACAGCAGTGCAAAACACAAAGTCACAATGACCTGTGGGGCACTCAGCTCAATTTGTCTCAGAATCTGTCCTGAAGAAAATGTGTTTCTCACCCTTTCTAAAGAGAGTTACTATTTCTTTAGAAATCTGATTGCTTTGGATTCTGATTCCTGTGAAGTCCTGTCTAGAGACTGGAGAAGACTTCACGAAGGCAGAGGAAAAAAGTAATGAGTGTTTGTTGCAGTGAAGAAGTCTAAACATAAGGAGTTAATAAAATATGAAATAATGTATTTCTTGTACTTGAAAATATTGTTCAGGAAAACAACACAAGGAAGATTTTTTTAAAAGAATTATCTTCAGTTGGAGAAGTACTTTTCTGAATTTTTCTGCATTTGAACTTGACTCAGTTTTTTTCCTCAAACAAAACTTCTGCAGAATTTCCTGCTCCACCTAGATCACTGTAAATCCATGGGACCTGATGGGATTCAAGCAAGAACAAAAAGCTGGCTGATGTGACTGCCAGGCCTCTCTCAGTGGTTTTTGAATGATGGAATCTGTACAAGTTCCAGCTGACTGGAAGCTGGCTAATGTTGTCCCAGGTTTCAGTAAGGGTAAGAAGACTGACCTAGGAAAATACAGGGCTGTCAGTCTCACTTCACTGCCTGGTGTAATTATGAAGAAGATTATTCTGGAAGGCAGTGAAAAACAGCTGAAGGACAATGAAGTCATTAGTCACAACCAGTACGGGTCCATGAGAGGAAAGCCTTCCTTATAAAACCAGATTTCCTTTTATGACAACATAACCCACCTCATTGATCAAGGGAAGCCAGTTGGTGTAATCTTTTTCAGTAAATCTTTTGAAGCTCTCTTTCACAGGTTCCTTCTGGACAAAATGTCCAGCCCACAGCTAGATAAACACATCATGTGGTGGGTGAGCAGCTGGCTCAGGGGTCAGGCACAGAGGGTTACAATGAATGGGGTGACATCAGACTGGGCACTTGTCACTGGTGGTGTTTCACGGGGTCCTATCCTCAACCCTGTGCTCTTCAACATCTTCATAAATGACCTGGATGAAGGACTCGAAGGTGCAGTAAATTTGATAGTTATACTAAAAGTAAGAGGAACTACTGACTCCCTGGAAGGCAGAGACCCTTCAGAGAGGCAGCAACAAATTAGAGGCCTGGGCAGTTGCTGACTGTATGAAGTTCAACAAAGAAAAGTTCCAGAATCTCTAAGTGAATGTGAGGACATAACAGAATGAGATGCTGGAAAGCAGCACTGCATAAAAGGACCTGGGTTTCCTGGTCAATGACAAGTTGACCATGAGTCAGCAGTGCCCTGGCAGCCAGGAGGGCCAACCTTGTCCTGGGGTGCATCAGGTACAGCATCGCCAGCTGGGCAAGGGAGGGGATTGTCCCACTCTGCTCTGAGCTGGGGCAGCATCACTTCGATGTGTGCAGTTTTGGGTGATGTAATATAATATATAAAGCTCTTAGAAGGCATCAAAGTTTTTGTCTTAAAATGTTCTGATAGGATCTGTATGTCTGCTGACTTTCTGCTTGGCTACTTCACAAGGACAAATGGTTGAAGCAGACTTAAAGAAAGAGAGTTACTCAGTGTGTTCTGCTTTTGAGGGATTTTTTTATTTGTTTTATTTAAGAAGACAATGTAGGTGGAATAATTTTGTCTGTGATAAACTTGGGTACACTTAGGAAATGAATTGCTATTAAGATAATTAAGGATGCATAACTTCAGTTAACTGTAACATGCAGTCTCCAGTAAACACTTGTGTTTTTGAGTGTCACTTTCAGTCAGTTAAATTTTACTTCAGTGTGAAAGTGGATGATGGTGCTTCCCTAAGCCCTTTTATTTTTATCAAGATTGCCTGATCCAATATAAAGCTTTATTTTATCCCAGCAATATTTTCTAGTTAAGGAGTCAAGTGAAATCAAAGGATTTAAAATATTTCCTTTCCTATTACACATATATGCAGTTTACTAATTGATTTGTATAGGAACTAAAAAATAATAGAAACTACTCTCCTCTTGAGGTTTTCAATCTGACTCATATTTAGAAGTATATATTTTTATCACATGGGGTTTGGGAAAATGTTTTCTTGCCACTTCAGTATTAATCTTTTTCTTAAGACATCCTGTCCTAGCAGATCCTTCAGTATATAGAGGCAGATATTGAAAACAGCTGCAAAGAAAGCAGAGACAGTTAAAAAGCCAACATTTTAAGTAATCCATCAGTGTAGGTGAGCAGACTTTTGGCTGACATCCATCTCTCTAGTAGTCTATCACCACTACAATAAGCAGAGACGTGTTGAGGAAAATGCTGCTCTGCTATTTTGCAACATTCTACCTGAACACATTATCCCATTTTTCACTATTAACCTAAATTTTATTTAGGAGTGCACTGTAAAAATTTTTATGGTAGTTATTGTAAAGAGCACAAGATCATTCGTGGGTTCCAGGATAAATTGGAAGTGAAAATTAATGAGATTAAATTCCCATTTTATTTGCAAATTTTTTTCCCTTATGAGTTTTCCTTCTATAACTAGTACTTCCAGAATTTTTACTTAAATTACAACTGTCACAGTAAATAAGCTATTTGTTTTTCACATCAAAAGTTATGCATTAGTGAGCCTTACCTGGTGAATTAACAGAATTCTAACATGCACAGTACATGCATCATGCATTCAGAAGGGCAACTCAAGAGAGTTAATACACCTTTATAGTACCAATAAGGGTATCATGTTTTAAAATGTATAGTAAATTAGAACACAATTAATTTTTAAAAATTTCTTAGAAAATATATTAATGGATTTCCAGAATCTGAGATCTTCAGACTTTTTGTTTTGACGGACTTGATGGTGTTTGAATGGAGTAGATATATGAGTCTATGGAATGAGTATGTTTCAAAAATGTTTATTTATCAGAAGAAATCCAATAAAATGCACTTTTCTGGAATTCATTCTTCAGTCTTAGATTTTAGCAGAATGAAAAAGTGTTTCATTTTAATTTAAATACTTAAAATAGAAATTTTTTGCTTTTGAACTTGCTTTAGTAATTTAAAAACATTCCCTCAGCAGATTAGCAACTGTTATCTGTTCAAAAAAAAGTGAGGGTTGAATGTATCTGACTGTCTTTTCATTAAAGTCAAACAAGAAAGGGATTCAGTGAATCTACATATGTTGCTGCAACTCAGATATACTCAGAGGAACACAGGTTAATTATTCATTTATTCTTCTGACACTTTATTTTGTACATTTGCACTGTGATTAATTGTGTTCTGTTCCTTTTGATTAACAGAAAACAGCGATGTAGATGAGGAGACTATGAAGGCAAACTCTCAGGGGTTTATTGGCTGTCTCTCTTCAGTGCAGTTCAACCACATTGCTCCTTTGAAGGCTGCACTGCACCACAGCAGCTCAGCCCCTGTCATTGTAAAAGGGCGTTTCACTGAATCCAACTGTGGTACTTTAACTGGAGCTGACTCAACATCAAGTGAAACAACCCATTCATTTGCAGGTAGCATATGGTTATCACTTGTTCTGATCTCTGAAGCAAAATCCAAATAAAGTGCTCATGACCCGAATCACAATTGACTTTTTATTTTTCCATGCGGGTTAACATCTCACGAGTAGTTTGTAAATAATTCTCTTTTATATGTACTTACTTCCTTTTCTCTAGCCTTTCTCTCTTCATCTGAATGTTTATATTTTTTCTTTTTATCTCTGCAAAATGTCATCTACATTGATGTTCTATACATGCTTATTGACCCACACTACTGCCACTGTACCATATTGTAAATGAACTGTAACAGTGTGAGAATTGCTTTAAAAAAGCCTTCTATTTGTCTGTCTTTTTTTTTTTCTGCTGCAGATCACTCTGGACCAATAGATGAGGGAAAGCCCTTAGCTAATGCAATCAGAAGTGACTCTGCAATTATTGGAGGTAATAGGGATTTCAACAACTCCACACAAAACTTTTTTTCCTAACTATGAATCTGTGAGTGATGAAGTGAAGTCAGTTTAGCTTTGTGTGTGTACAGGAACTAGTAAAAACTCTTCATTTTACTACAATTGGTAGACAGATAAAATTCAAGCATTGTTTTAAAATACAATTGATCACACTCTTGTTATTACATAAATTTATGCCGTGTTTCCATATGTGGAAACATTCTGCTGAAAAACAAGGTAGTAAGGACAGAATTTCAAACTGCATAATAGTGGTGTCTATGACTTTAAAGACTACTTGGATGTGTTGTGAAAAAAAGCATATATTTAAGAAAGAATGATAATTTCTTCTTGACTTTGCCAAAAAATTACCTTTTGCTGCAAAGTCAAGTTTAAAGTATTCTTTAATAAATCTGAACAACAAAGACTTTTTCTTGAGAATATGAGATTAAACACTGCTTGAATCAGTCCTCTGACAGTCTGAGGAAATTTCATCCTGGTTTCCTGTTTGGAAGGCAATATACTCTTGGAAAGACTTTCACTTGCATTGATTTACAACTTAAAATGCATGTTAAAATAATAATAATGATAATGATAATGATAATAATAATAATAATAATAATAATAACTGTTGGTTTAAAATACAATTTCTTCTTTTTTCCTATTTTTTCTGAACATTTTTAGCAGGTCAAATAGAACTACAATGGAACATTCATAAACTTTTCTCAAAATACTCTTTTTTTGTCAGAGGAATGGAGGAAGAATTATGTAGAATTCAGTTACTTCTGAAGTTAATATGTTGATAGTTACTTTACTGTTTATGCCTGTCAGAAAAAACAGAGCATAAAGCTTAGGATAGATGTGTGTGCTTAAAGTACAGGATTGATAATCAGGATATACGGGTTCCATCACTGTGCCTTTCTGGATGATTGTCCTTAAGATCCATCTCATATAAATCCTATGTGAAGGATCCATCTCATATGGATCCTCATATGAAACCCACCAGTTCTGTCTCTTTAGCAGAAATGAGGAGTACTCAAGAGAGCCTTAATAGCGACAGTTTGGGATTGGGGACCCTTTTTGGAAACTCAACCCCTTTTACCAGTATGAAGCAAGTATATGTCTCTGTCAGTTCAAATTTTCTTTCAAGGCGTAGTATCTTCTCCTGTGGCAATCATCCTCTGTGAGAATTTCTAGGAGTATTTCTTCTTTTTGGAGGAGGTGAGGAAATAAAACTTGTTTTCACTCATGAAGGTGATGTTTTGGCAGTATAATTCTGTTTCAATTTGCATAGACACTGACAGAAAGAGGGCAGTGGGATGAAAAGGTCAGCCCCTCTGTCTTTTAAATTCTGAAAAGGTTTGCTTTCTACGAGCCTTTAAAGCCTCAGCAGACAAAGGAAATAGTGGAATTTACTAGAATGAAACTGTCCAGGCTTCTCATTGAGGTTAAAATTGTTTAGGTCTATGGATGATTGAGTTAGGATAAGAACACTGATGTGTCCTCCATTTAAACAATGTTAGCTGCTGTGGTCAGTACAGGCAAAAGCACACTGCATGACCAGTGACCTTTAAGACAGTAGTACCAAAGATACTAAAATGAGAGATTACTAAGCCTGAAGTTTCCCTGCTTGTAAAGTGATACTTATGTCTGTATAATTTTATACAGACCAAATGAGAATTTCACCATGGATTTCAGGAAGGCCAGAATTTAAAAATATGTTTTCTGAGTTTTTTACATGTCTAGCTTTGTCAAAACTTGCTTTACTGTTTCAAAAGATTAGTATTATTTTACATAATTATCTATACATAAAGATCACTATGTACTAGATTACAGTGTGGGTACAATAATTTTTTTAACTTCAAGCTACAATAGTTACAATCCTTTTAAGATAATAATAACAATACAATTTTTTGTTATTAAACACATTTGGGAATATGCACTCACAGTTTTTCTGCTGCCTAACTATGTTTGTTTAAAAGTCAAAACAAAGCAAACTGTGCAACATTCAGTAAAATTTAATGTTAAACACCCTTAAATGAATATAATGAGAATGGTATCAGTTCAGCTACTTCAGACAAAACGAGTTTATAGAAAAGTCCTTAGAGAGAGCATCTACTGTGATTGAAATAAAAGCATGACTGTTCTAGTTAATCTAAATAAGAATAAGATTTATTTGGATTGCAAAATTTATTTCAGAGAAGGAGCTATTGTATTAAAATCTTTATATTCCTACAATGATGGATGGCTGCTCATAGTACAAATCAAGGAAAATGACATGTGCTGAATTTTGGATGCTGTTTTTATCTGCAGTCCTAAGGAACTAGGTATTTTTGTTTTTCTTGCAGTGGTGAGCAAGTTGTACAACAGATTGTCCCTTTGTCTACTGTAACTGAGCCACTGCATTACAACTGTTTTCCAGGCTGCTTAGTGCTCTTCCCATCCCAACAGCCTAGTCCTATTATCTGCCTCTTTGACAAACAAGATCCATTTCCCTTCTGTTTCACATCTCCTCAAATTCCTCTCCTGCCCATCCTCTGACTCATGAGCCTAAGATCCTAAGACCATTATGACAAGATGAGTGAGGAAGGGGGGAGATGGGCTGGCAGTCTGTAAGGCCTTGCTTATCTCTGTGAGAAGTATCTCACCTTCCGGTTTCTTATCTGCAGTGGCTTGAGTTCCCAAACTGGCAGAAATCAAGGACCTGATAGTGAAGGAGAAAAAGAAACCTTATCAAAAATACTCTAAGGCCCCCACTGGTTTTCCATTCAAAACTTTCAGACATTATAATGTTCTGTGGATTTTTTAGTATTATTAATAGGGTGCAAAATTTGAAAACAGTCGCCATGAAGTTTATACTAGAGTGCTGTCTCTGATTTGAAAGCAGCTATGTCTTCTCATTTCTCAGGCTTTCTTGTAAGCCTTTCCATTATATGATGTAGTCATTCCTTCTTTGTCCTTCTCTCTGGCTTACATGTTATTATTTGTCTGTCCTTCTTCATTGCTTTTTTTCTCTTTTCTTCTTATAGGTGTGATAGCAGTTGTCATATTCATTCTGCTTTGCATCACGGCCATAGCCATACGCATTTATAAAAAAAAAGGCCTCTACTCAAAAAATGAGGCAAAAGGATCTGAAAATGAAGACAGTGCTGAATCTGCATTGAAAAGTGAGCTCAGCATGCAAAACACAGCCAATGAAAATCAAAAGGAATACTTCTTCTGATTGTCTTTAGTGATTTAATCTAATATAATAATGTGACAGTCTGACTTTCTTGCTAAGCCAGGGGGCACTCACTGGACAGAAAAAGTTCTTGCACACTACTCTAAATGAAATGGATTTGAGACTTACTGTACTTGATATGTTCAGTCTCAGTGATTGCTGTAGCAGGCCTCTTTAAATTACATGCATTCCTTAGCTATTATACCGTAAATGCATTTTATGTAACAGTGAATTAGATATTGTAACCAATTTCATTGTTGGTAGTTTCCGACCGTTCTAATGTGACCTTCTACAAATGAAGCTTAATGTACACACTGAATATGATTTTTGAATGGGAAAATTGTTATGAATTTATTTCTATCCTTTTCTTTAAAATTTGATTGATGATTTTTGTTCAAGGTGAAAGGTAGACTCAAATACTTTGTGTTACTAAAGAAATTCTGATGTGCTGCATTATGGTGATCCCTCTTACTTCCTCAAACTGAAAATGCCTTTTGAGCTGCTGTTGGCTGGTGTCAGCATCTGCTTGTAAGCCATGGCATTTGGTGTCAAGAAAAACTGTATTTGTTTCCCCTGGGATGTGACTGATATCTTCATTATCCCTTCCTTTTGGTGGGCTTAGCAGAACTGAAGAGTGTACAGTAGGTTGAAATATTTTAAACTCTCTTTTGCAGTAGATTTTCACTTATAGTCACATGATGGCACCAAGAGACTTATGCACATTCTGGGCATTTTGAATAAAATTGCAGGGGGAAAAGGCAAGACCTTTGCTTGGAAAGATCAAGTAAAAGACTAACAATAGTTAATTTATCAAGAGTGAAAACACCAAAAGATGATCAAGGTTACTGCCCCTGGAAATTAGTGATGATGCCTCTGTCAAGAAGTAATGCTCAGTGCACTCTCTGGGATGTATTCTCTGGAACTGTTGTACCTATGATTTGCTCCAGACCTCAAGACTAATTTTTTCTAGGTTATAGAAATTATACAGTGTCTGCTATATGAACACTTTAATTCTTCACTCTTAATAGTACCTACTATACCTCTGTGAGATAAGGTCTGATTATACCACTCAAACAGGTGCTTACTATGCTGACAGATTAAATGAAAGCTATCTATGTTGTTGTACAAACAAATTGTTAGATATGAAGGTTAGGTTTAAGTTGTCTAAAGATAAGATTGTAAGGTCACTTTAAACACCATAGGGTATCTGAAATACCCATGGTGGCCTGATGTGAATGTCAGAGATTCTACAGAAGGTATGTGTCTTTTGGAAGAGCCATGCAGCAATTGGATAGAAGTCATCATAAATTGAATTAGTGACAACATTTAGGTAACTGACCCACACAAAGCATTTTTCGGTTTTCCCCAGTCAGATGACTGGGTGTCTAGAGCTTGGATCTGAGAAAACAAACAGGAATTCTGTGACCTTGTAGAACTGAGTTTGAAATTTAAATATCTTCCAGAATTGATTTATATCTACTCCCACTGAAAGCAATGAAAACAGTCATTGTTTTTCTACTCGAAGAATCAAAGCCAGACCCTAGATTGTGATGTTTAGAAAAAGTTTATCATAGGTGCCCAACAACAATATAAAGAGATGGAAACCTGACATGGTATGCCAAAACCTTTAATATGTAAATTTATTTACATAAATGATAATTGTAAATATAAATGTCAAGCAGATACTTCCTTTTAAAACTTATTTTCTTCCATCAGTCTTTACTTTATATTTTTAGAATTCTACCATTCCTTTGTACTTTCTTCTATACAGATTTACTTATTTTTTAAGAAAAAATTACTTCCTTTTTTTGGGTTCCTGGATGCTCCACAATCATAAATTGTTCAGATTAACATGTAGTGCTTTCTTGTTTTCATTTTTGCAATTTTGTTTGCATCTCTGTTAGATTGATCAGGCTGAGGATCTAGGATCAAGAACTGTATCCATGTTGTGGATTTGATACAGTTTGCTTCATGATAAGAGATCACCTTTAGGAAGGGCAGAGTACTGGACTATTCCCAATAAGTGATGAAAATATCCTGTTTGTGGATGGGGAGTGGTGGGTGACTCAGCCCTCACATGAGTCATCCAAGAAGACTTTGAATTATTAAGTTTACTACTCTGAACCTTCTCATATGGTTACTTTAAAGTGAAAATTATTACTCCTTTCTGAGGCTCTGACCTAAATTGTATTAAATTCAAGAGGAGCCCTTCCATGGACTTCTCTACAACCAAAGCATCTGTATTTCAGGAGGTTTTCCTTCCCTGCTATAGACATGTAGGTATCCACCTCTTAGTGTCACTTATATCAACAGATTAATCTGCAGGAATGTGTCCCAGTCAACTCCATTTTTATAGTGGTGGCCTGTAGTAACTATGTGGGACAAAATCTATAAGATGATGATGATTATAGTACACCAAAGCAGATATTTTGATTGAATGATAAAAGACAGGTTGTCTTTTATCTTAACTCTCGTATGAGAGTTGCTCATATAAACCTAATAAAGCCTAAAGCTTACCCACAACAGGACAAGTTGGAAGAATGTAAACATAACTTATCAATCACTTGCTCTTAGTTTTATTGCCTTGTAAAGTTTTATTGTGTGTCTTCATGGAGAGAAGGTTCTCTTTCCTTACTTTTTTTCCTTACAAATGAGTATTTTCTTTCCTTATTCCTCAGAATTTTTAAAAGGAGCAGGAAAGGGGAAGCTTATTAAAATCCCTATTTCATAGACTAGCTAAAAAGGTGGAGGGGGATAAAAATGCCTGTGTGAGTGGCTTATTATTTCATTCAAAGACTTCCTTTAAGGCATTTTATTTTGTGAGGGATTCTAAGAGGGAAAAGATATATGGATTCTGTTGAATGAAAATCTGTAGATTTGTAGAATAAAACAGTTACGTCTCCCTGAAGATGCAAATGCCCATTTTCATCCGTAGGAACAGTGATCATATGTTTGTCACCTTAATCTAAAATATACATGTTTGAAATCAATGAAGCAGCATTTTTCATTACTTGCTGCATTTCTATGGGGATAAAAAACTGGTGGCACCGAAGTGCGCTAAAACGTCATACAACATTGTGCTGTCCCTTTTTTTGATTCTCTATTCCATTGTGTGACTTTTCACCTCACTGTTAATAAAGAGTTTTTAAAATAAAGTGAGGAAAATATTTTTTAAAAGAATTTGTATTAAAAAGTTTAAAACTGACAATAATATACTGATTTTTTTTCAACAGTAAATATATGTAGAAGTGCACATAATATATTGGTGAGTGTGGTTATTTATAGATATTTCGGAGCACTAATGTGACAAATTTGCTATGCATTGACACATTTTCCACAGCAAATATATTTTTTCCTTAAGTATATTAGAAAACAAAAAGCAGCATGTGTGCTGGTACATTTTTAAAGCTTTGTGTGGGCGCTAGCTACAAAGGGCTTATAATTATTTGTGTACTCAACATTTAGCATATAAATATGATTTAGTTAGGTTTTGGGAACACATTTTCCAATACAACCACTGTTATATAAATGAAGAATATGTTATAAACCAAGTGCACAACTTAACATGAAATGCAGTCACGTCAAAATAAATTTACAATATCATTATTCATGGCAGTGACATACAAGGAAAAAGGCATGTAAAAGACAAAATTCCTCTAACAAATCAGCTGCATAAATTCAGAACTTACAACTATTGCAGGTTAGCAAAGGACTAATCAGAAATTATCCTTTTGAAATAAAATTCATTACCTTTAGAAGTAATTGTAGTTGTTTACACTCAAGGCAGAGATACAGCCACATAAGCCATGGGATGTTACAGGAAAAGAATGTTATTTGTAACAGAAAAAATACTTTCAAAGTCAGAAAACCTAATTCTGAAAAAGTATGTGCCCTAGTCTCTGAGTGCAATGCACATTCTCTGGAGTAAATATGCAGAAACGTGACATAATTTTTTTCAAATTAAGCACCTGATTCTGCAGCCAAAAGTATGGTAATTCCTTAGTGTTTCTGATCATTTAATGACATTGTGTATTATCAAGGAAGAAAAGTAAAAAATCTTATAGCAACCAGAGCTGACTGAAAAGATACATGTGTAAAGGTATGGAAGTAATTTCAGTGTTGTTCTTTCTTAACTGTACACAATATGCTTAAAAGATTGCAGAAAAGAAAGGATGTACCCTTTAAACTGCCTCTTTTAAGAACCTTCTCCTGGGCCCTTTTGGTGGTGGTGGTAAGGAAAGAAGGGCTTAATGAGTTTGAGTACAGAAATTCTGAAGATGCTAATTTGAGAAACAGAAACAAAACCACAAAGGTGTTCATAGACCGTGCTTTGCTAAGAAGTCATACTCATCTTTATTCTTGAAGGACTGTCTGAAAAGTAATTTTTGACGAGAACTGGCACTGTTCTTTGGATGCATTCCCCAAACCTCTTAATCTTTGCTCTTCCCACTTCTAAGAAAAGAATCAGACAATCACAATGTCATCGCAGAAAGGCTGATGCCCTTCTGTCAAACACTGACATAAAATCTCACTTAAATTGATATGAATTTCTGATGTATGATAAAATGTTGATGTTTCTAACATTTTGTATAAATAACACCAAATGAATCATTCCTAAAACTCTTATTAAACAGAAAGATAAATCCACAGTAGAAATGAACTTCAGCCTATGAGGAAACAACGTGCACACACATGCACACACACACATGCATGTAGATGAGCTATGCAGTCAGTGCTAGGATTCTTTAAACTTTATAATTTTCTTTGTATTATGTCAAATACTGAAAAAACATCCAGAGTTCGGAACCATCTTCCCCACAGTCACTACGTTTGGAAATACTCAAACCATTTCAAGAAATCGTTGAGATTTTCTATTTCATTAGTAATCTTTTACCCAGCTAGTATGTCCTTTACCAGTTCAATTGAAGTGTACTTCTCTCAGTCAGTCACCTGATTTTATGTAGCACCAGGGCTCATGCCTTTGGATTAGGTGAGATAGCGGGCATCAACAAAAGATTCCTAAATCTGCAGAAGAGAAACAGATGCTCAAAATCCTTCTGAAGTCCAAGAAATTCAAAGACAAATTGTAAATGAGTTGGACCAGATTTCACCACTGTGAATTACTCATCAAGAACCTAGTGATAACAGCATATAAAGAAATACTAAAATAATACACATATTCTTCTACAAACCAACTGATACCAGATATGGCCTGGTAATCTTTGTATGTTATACTTCTTAGCACAGCATAGTATTTTTGTCTTCTAACATACTGAAATGTGCAAGAACTTAATTCAAATACAATGCAATGTTTTTGGAGTCTGTGAACTGACAGTTTATTTTTCTCAAAAGCAAAAGTGCCTTGCAAGCAATTCATAAGGCCAATGTTCACTTATCTAAAAGCAGCCATCATAAAATCTGGATTAAAACCAGGAAATCTGCAAGACATCTCTCACCTATTATAAATCTCTCACATACTATAAATTCCTGATGCACATCTGCCTAGAAACTATTTAATTAATTAACAGAATTACACCACATTTCTCTACAGTTTGTGGACTGAACTGTGAGAAGCCCAAGAATATCTATCCCACCCTTAGATGTATGGCCTCGAAAAAAGCCATTAACCTTAACATTTCATTTACACAATGCAAAGAATATACTGAAGTTTTGACTAGTTTGCTTTATTAATCTTTGTAAAGCCCTTAGAAGATGAAAGCTTTTATGTAAATAGCATGATAATAAAAATGAGATCCTATCTTTTATTTAGCAAAAAATGATGTGGTAACTAATATTAATTATCTGTATTTGTTATAATACATTTCTTTCAGGAGATGGTCCTGTTTCTTTCAGTCAGAAATAATAGCATTTTTCTGTTCTTTTATCTATAAAGTAACTCATGAATAAAGAGTAGAAAAACGGACCTTGGACTATTTGGTGTAATATAGATTTGATTGCATGTCTTCTTACATCAGGAAATTAGAGCCCAGAGCATTTTCATCTAAATAGATGGGAGATAGTTGAAATAAGCAAGACAGGTGTCATGCAGATAAACACAAAACTGGACAACACCACATCTACATTCTTACAAAATATTTCCTGCTGACTGATTAGTTCAAAGGGAGTATCACATGTAGATGTTTTGATGTTCTTAGTAGCTTCATCAGCTTCATTAATCTTATTTTCTGCTATCTTTAGTTACTATAGAGTCATTTTCTAGCCATGAGTAACTGTTAGGCATGCCATATTTTATTTTCTAGATGCCAGGATAAAAAATGTACTGTTTTCTAATACCTTTAAATCTATAGATTTGCACATAGAAACACTTATCGACATAATATTGTGTATTCTATATGAAGCAGCAAATCTGAAAGTAAATGTATACTGATGTGGTGTCTTTGGTTCTTTGGTGGTTTTTTTGAATACTTTTTTGTTGGTTACCCACCCCTCCAAACACCCTCACAGTAAACAGAAAAGGCTTTGCCACTTTTAGCTAAATCCCATCCTGTTTGTGAAAAAATTATTTCAAAAGGGTCATACAGGATGTTAGTATTTAATTTAAAAACTGTAGACTTGGTAAGAAAACATCCACAGTGTTTCAGTAGTTGCAGCCCTAAGATATATCCTCTCTATTTTTTAATTAAAAGTATTATTAAACATTCTTTATGTGTTTAATTTTTTTTCTCCACTTCACTCGATGACACTAGAAATGGAGGTTTAAATCTCACAAATGGTAACCATTCAGCCATGGTCCTCTCATTATGGTAGTTCAAAGACTTTACCTGTGAAATGCTTTGATATTTACAGGTAGGAACAGGAAATACTTTTCCAGTTACAGTGTTTCGACTACAAAGCATAAAAGATCTTATTCTTGCACAGCAAATACACCCTATGAAATTAACATTCACCTGGATTGTTTAGTGTCATGATCTGTAAATCAACAACTCACACTTAAGTTATTGGTGTTGTGTTGCTATGATTTTTCTGCTCTGATGTTCCACTTCAAAATATATACATCTGATTCAAAGTAATTTCTGCATAATTCTTGTTATAAGCATAAAAATTCTATGTTTCAGGTTTTTTGCATATAAATCCTACTGAAAATTAACAGTTACATATAAAGTAGGATTTTTAAAATGTTTCACATATTTCTTTACATAAATTTATAAAGTTGATTTCTTTTTAGAGAGTGTACTCTGATGGATTTATGATTTATTCCCAGAAATCATCATAGGAATGAAAGGACAAAATTCATATAAAAAGAGAAGAATATAGAATATAGAATATAGAATATAGAATATAGAATATAGAATATAGAATATAGAAATTTGTTGATAAAACTTTTTTTAATGTCCCGAAACTTTGCTTTTATGATATTGTACAGTTATCTGTCAATTCATATGAGGTACTTATTTGGAATCATGTCATCAAACATATAAACTTTAAACTATTTCCTTTGTAAAAACAAACTAACAAATTTTAGTTTCAAGCTGATATTTAGATGTCTGTTTGCCTCAGTAAAGTACTTCAATATGTAAATTAAGCACAGCATGAAATGCTTATTATGTACATTCTCTCTATGTCTGGTACATTCTCTCTGAAAAATAGCAATAATTAACAACCCCCTGAAACAGGAAGATCTTTGAGTGTCTAGAGTTCCCTTCACAGTATTATTTTATAATTACAAGTAAACCTATTTAGTTAGAAACTAATTAGGAAAGCACCAGTAAATGCTTGTTATTCAGTATTCTAGAATGGTTAAGTGCAACATTTGAGAAAAGAAATGCTTTTTAAATGAGTCAAATAATGCATATTATGGCAGTAAGGCTGCCCTTGTGCAGTATCTGCCTGCCCACTCTGACACTTACTAGTGATTAAGAGTTATTTCACCACTGCCAAATTCACCTGGAAGTTCTATAGTATGCTGTAATATACTTAAAAACTAAACATGCTTGCAGCAGATATGTCTTACTGTTTCACACTGGCCTATTCTAATTCATCTAGGAATTTCCTTATGTTTTGCTCACAGTCATATATCTAGTGGATAATCTATAGTTGTAATTACATAAAAGGTGGCTGCGATGGAGATTGCTTTTCCATTAGGTGTTTGTTGTACCATGAGCTAGCTCACAACAGGTGTGTGCACTGCCAGCTCGCATCTATTTTGTTTCTGTCTTGCTGAGTTGTGTCTCTCCAAACAGTGTTTCAGTGCTCCTGAGATGAATTCATGGGAAAAGCTCCTGTCACCCATCTTTGGTGCCAAGGTCTCCCAAGCACAGTGTGGCCCATTCTAGCTGACCAGACATCATCAGTTATGTAGCTCTTCCCTGCAGTTCTAGGGCCAGCTGGAATCTGGGAGGAAGCACGCATGCTGCTGTTTCTACAAGGCACTACACTGCAGGGTCACCTACAGCACACACATAGGGATGCACCTCACCTGGAAACTTTTCTTATTCCACACTCAATAAAAAGAGTAAGAGAATCAGGGTTGGCAACTTCTGCTCAGGCCTGAGAAAGGAGACACAACCTGTCAGGCTGCCAGCAAGGAGATGGCTGACAGTGACCTGATCTGTCCAGGGAGCTTAAGAGGATGGTGCAAAGGAGGAAAAGGAGGTGATGGTTTCTCCTCTTGTTAGCAGAAAAAAAACCCACAGCAATATGACCCTTGGTACCCTCTGGAAGGCATTTCTAGAAACAATAAAAAACTTTAGGAGCCCCTTAGCTCAGCTGAGCACAGTTCTGTTCCTGTGTAGTTAGCAATGACAGTGCAATTATACAATACAGCCTCTCCAGGGTATGTGATCCATTGAGAGCAGTGCATTTGGAAGGGAGTTATAGTTTAAAAATTTCTTAAATAATACCACCTTCAAATTTAAGCATGGCATTATCTAAGAAATCCATGCATAGAGTTCTTTGTTCACTGGGTGAGGTCAACAAACTTACAGCGTGCTAGCACCTACCTCCTGCTAGAACTGAGACATCTCACTCAAAACTTCTCTCTTGCTGCAGAAGACAAATGTCAGACAGTATCTGGCAGAGACAGCAATATGAGGCAAAATAAGACCTCATAATGCTGTAAGAACATGTGGCAGGAGTCAGTCCTTCTCCCTCAGTCAGGATAAGCAAGACGTTCAAAACCACTTGTGTTGATTCTGGGGGCAGCTACCTGTTCAGTGCTCTGAACAAAATCACTGAGCATTTGATTCACAGAATCATCGAATGGAAGGGTGCTCTCAGAGTCATCTGATCCAATTTCCCTACTCAGGCAGAGCCACGCATAAGATGTTGCCTGGAACCATGATTAGATTGCTTTTAAAAGTACATAAGGATGGAGGTTTCACAGCTCCTTTCAGTAATGTCTGTCAGTGATAAGTCACCCTCATGGTAAAAAGTGTTTCCCGATGTTCAGGAAGAGTGTCCTGGGTATCTGTTTATGCCCACTGTCTCTTGTCCTATCACTGGGTAACACTGGAAAGAGCCTTCTTTACACCTGCCCTTCAGTCATTTGTGTACATGGATGAATTCCCCTCAGTATTCTCTTCGCCAGGCTGAACAGTCCCATTTCTCTTAGTCTTTGTTCATGGGAGAGACCACCAATGCCTTAATATCTTTGTAGCCCTTTCCTTGACTCTCTAGTGCTGAGGAGAGGAGGAAGGATCTGCTCTCTCAGCCTGCTGTCAGCGTTTTGTTTATTGCAGCCAGGATACCACTGGGCTACCCTGCAGCGAGGACACATTGCTGATTTATGTTCAACCTTGTTCCACCAGGTAATTTTCTCAAGAACTACCTTCCAGATGGATGACCCCAGCGTATACTGGGACATGGGCCTATTTCTCTCCACAAAGGCAGTTTGTATCCATAACCTGATCACATTGATTGGAAGTCCTGAAAAGCACACCATTGACGTTATAAACGCCATTAGTCAGCCAAATTTCTTCATTAGTACGTCTTTACTTTCACTCAAAATGACAACACTTAATTTATTTTAATCAAAGCCTATACAAATATCTAACTAGGCTATATAGAAAGTGTTTCAGCAAATGCTATAAAAAGAGATTCAGCTATCATTATATGTTTGCAGTTGTCGGTGAGCTGTATGCTGTGCATATGTGTGTGTGAGTGTGTGTGTGTGAAGATCAATGGTAGAGTGAACAATAATGTTCTGCTTTTTGTTTTGGCTGTGATCACATCTGCTTTTTATTTAGAATAGTAACTTTGCAGTACTAGAAGTGATTGGCTGCATGAGGTGGAGAGAACAGCATTAGTCAAATGGCCACTAGCTCTTTTCTTTATCTAAGTTCTAGATGTCAGATTCTCCTTAAATGGTAGCTAATAAAATAGAATTATAGCAATGACAAATCAAAGCAAATCACATAGTACTGGGGTTTTTACAGTATAAATTGTACAAATGTTCATCTTGCCATAAGCTCTTGATTGAATTAGTTTGTGAATGCATTTCATATATCAAATTTTATGACATTGTTTCAACATATTGTGAAATTATATATTCTACAATAAAAGAAAAAGTGACTTAAAAACTAAGAGAAAGCCCTGTTGAAAATAATCAGAGCAATATGTGATAATAGACTTCAAATATCTACATGGCTTTAGGATACACTCAGTAATAAAATCAAACAACAAAAACAAGTTGGATAAGTAAAATGTTTCAAGATTCTTTCATTTATTATTTTTTTAAATAATTATTGTAAACTTTCAGTCACAACATTTCTTTTAAAAAACTCCCACAGGAGAAATGCAAACTGTCTGGTACAGTGTAAATAGCTTTCAGTTGATATGCATGCAGAGCTTAGGAGATTAGTGTATCTGACGGCTTAACAGTTTTAACTGTGCATTTCCCTAGACTGTGTATTCCTTATTTATTCATCACTCTTCCTGGATTTTTATTGTTTGGGTTTCGGGGATTTTTTGTTGTTGTTTTATTGCCTATAATCTGGCTGAAAATTCAAAGTGTCAATATTATTATTTTTGTCTTAGAGGTGCCAAGAGATTTTAACTTAAACGATGAACCTGTTGCAGTAATGAAAAAATACACATACATGCAGACATACAGTATGAAATGGATACAGTTTTGAGCAGTCTGTCTACTCTATGACAAAAACAGATACAGTAAATGAATTTACCAAAACACAGGAAAACTGATAGGGCTAGAAGCTGATCCCATTACTCCATTTCTTCTCTTCAACCACCAGTTCAATTTGCCTCCACACAGAACAATTCTTTACTTTATTTGTTTTATATATGAATCATTCCCTGTAATTCAATAAATAGGAGATGTAATTGGGTGGCATCTCCTCCAATAAAATATTTTCAAATATGAAGTAAAAATAAAGGAAAAAACCCACACCTTTATTTTATAGTTAGTTCTAGTTAAAATTCTGCTAAAGTTTTTTGAATTATCAGATTACAAGACCGTCAGCCACAGTTCTTTAGGCAGCAGGAAATAGTATTAAAAATATATTTTTGTGCTGTCTGTGTGTGTGTATATTTCTCACTTTCTCAGAATGTTGTGAGTGATTTGTCAGAGAATTGGATTCTTTGACGAAGATGAATACCCAAGAAACATTGACAGGGATTTATGAAAATTCATGGTTATAATGAGAGCTCATCATAGGGAATAATTACACTCATAGCCTACTCTCTTCAGGCTGTGCCAATCAACATTTAGGGGAATGAGGTCTTACTCATGTATTTCTCTTTTAATTCAGTATTTGTTCCCCTGAAACGCACTAGAATAATCATTCTGGGATATACAGTTTTTATGTCTTCTGTATGAATTAAAGATAAAACAATCAAGAAACTATCAGTGGCAGAACTGTTGTTGCTAGTGCACTGATATCAGTTGCCCCTGACTTTTTAATGTAGACCATAGATGTTTCATCCTGTGGCTGTATTTTTAGATATATATTTCTAAAAGTGATTATTTAAAACAAAAATACTGTAACAATCATTCCTGTGTTCATTGTGCACTTGCATATTACATGAAAGGGGATCTGGTGAAAAAACCATTCTGGATAATTCATTGAATGGGCAATAAATTTACGTATTTCAAATACTGGGCTTCTAGGTTAGTTGTCCTACATTCTATAATAATGCTTTTCATTTCCTAGTGTAGCTGACAGGCAGTTATTGCCCTGTGGAGCTGACCTTGCCTGTGGGCATGTTCTGAGACCTGCTGGCAAAGCTCTTTGGAAGTGTTCCCAGATGAAAGCACTAGTGAAGGCAAACTGAAGGCTTATTCAGAGTCACCCCAAGCAAAGCCAGACAGGGAAGCCAGTTCAGAATGCCAGTGCTCAAGCCCTCAGCACCTTGCCTTTTTATTTGAGAAGTTTTTCTGGCCATCTGCACAATCAGGGCAAGAGAAGGAAGGCTAAAACAGCTCAGATGGACTCTTCCTTTTCAAGGTGGTGAATATATAACCAAGAGCTGTGAAAACACAGGAGATCTTCATATCAGTGCAATGCTAATGGAAGGTGAACATGTTAAATTGACAATTATTCCTAGTTAAGATTTGACACATTTTTATTGCCTCACGTATTTGTCTTGCCTTTTTAGTTTTTATTACTTTAAATTGTTTAAATTTGTTATTTTTTGTCTGGATATTTGTTCTTAGGTTGATTTCAGAATTCCTTGCTACACTTTCAATTCATGAATTTACAGAAATATTTCTTTAGCTTTGGAAAAGAATTCCACATAAACATTAGATTAGTAATTTTTTTCACCGAAGAAAATAAAATACAGTCACTATAAAATAAAATGTATTCCTCCATGTTACTTTTCATAACATCATGGGGTTTTTAGTAGGTAAAAAGGTAAAGTTTCTATTAACACACATTTCAATCAATGTTAGAAGGCATCCTTTTAATACTCTAGTTTAAAAAAAAATTAGGTTCAACATTTGGATCATGTATGAATGACTGCAATTAAATAAGTATATCCCATGAGTCTGTCACTTTTTCCTCTCTTAACAACTTTCTGTCTATTTATTGTTGCTTCAAATGGGCTGTGAGGTTTTCTATTTCCCAGGAAAAACATGTTTGAAAGGAAATACAGAAATGAAGAAAATTAGAAATAAAAATACTTCCTAGGTAATTGTGCTTTTTTCTTTGGACAGAGCTGAAAAATTTTTCTTCCCCTCTCTCTATCAGTTCGTTATATTCCCTAAAAAGTTCTAATTCTAAACCAACAAAAGTAATGAGGGGCAAATTGATGGCATTCAGAGGGCTAAGGTATGAAGAATGCTAGCAATTGAAAAAGTCTAGAAACCTCTTTTTTCATAATCTTGTCTGAAATATGTATGCATTTTATAATCTGAAGTGAAACTCACTTGACAGCAAGCAAGAGCAAATAGGATTGAATTTTAAAAAGTATCTTTAGCTTCAGGGAAAGAGAAGGCACATTTTCATGGTATAAAGTTCTTAGATCACCTACAAATAGTATATGTGAGTATTTTAACTTGTAAATTTTATAAACTAGACATCAATAGTTCAAAAAGTGAATTTCTTTGCTTAAAAAACCATATAAGAAATTATAATGACAGACAACCTATCAGCCTTTAAGAAGTACATATGAAAAGATTTTTAGACTAAGATTTTTGCAACACGGGAATCTTCTTTGTGGATTAAAATGAAGTTGTCAGGAGTTTTTGCATCCACCAGCTAAAAAATAAACAGCTTTGGAATCAAATTACTGAAGATTTAGTGGCACTTACTGTAGTTCTAGCACTGAGTAGGAGAATGAAGCCACAAGAACCTCTTTTCCAGGATCTGAGGCCTTCCTCAGTGCTTCTACTTAAGTGAAAAAAAAATTGACTCCTTTGGTGGCATGTAACTGGTACACTGGGTAGAAAAGATGGAGAGGTGGTCAGATGGCTGCTGCTATTAGGCCCACTGAAGCTGTGCATCAAGCTTCCCTACATTTAATGCACATTTAATATGTCATTAAAAAATGAAACATAGCGTGGTGGACATTCGTAGTTCCTGATTCAGTGTAGACACAGCCAAAGAATTGATTTTCAGGATTTTTAAGGAAAAGTTAGTGTAAGAGGCTGTACAAACTAGTGCTAACATTAGAGACAGAGTGGAATAAAAATTTAAAACCTCCTAGGTCTATCTAAAGAAGGTTAAGAGTTCACAACTTTGAGAAAAACCGGAAAATGGTAGAAAGCATAAAGTTGTCTGTCTTTAGGATTTAATTGTCAAAGTTTCTTCATGACCTCAGCAACACAGAGACCTAAAAATTTTAAATATATTATAAATATATATGTTGCACAACACAATCTGAGTCATATGGTATCTTGTTTATTACCCCTGCTCTGTTTTTATTTTGCCTCATTTTCACTACATCAAAGGCAAAATACTTTCAGTTTCGTCACTTAAAAGTATTTTGTTATTACAGCAGGTATGTTGATTTTTAATTTTCTATCACTTAAAAAGGAAATTAGTCCCTGCCTCTCACTCACCCCCCCCCCCAAAAAAGAGGGCTTTTTTTGAAAAATGTATTCCTTCCCGGCAGCACTCAGTGTGAGTTCTAATGGAATTTCAAGTTTCTTAATATCATTAGGATTCTTATCTGTTTCTTATACAGAATGAAACTGTGGAAAACAGCTTGTGAGTTTAAGCTGGAAAAAACCTACATGTAAAAACAGAAAGTGACTGTTCTGTGAAGCAATATCAACAAACTGGGACTTCTTGTTGCACATAAATGTAATAAAATACAGTAGTGACGTGATTATAATATTCAATTTCCATTTAGAATTGGGTTGTTGCAGCAAGATTTAGAAAACAGACGTGGTAAAACTATGCCAGCATAGTTTGTAGAGCTTCTATTGTTAGCAGTGCAGCATGTGCTGCAACCATTCTCATAAATAATGGCACCAAAAATGTGTTTTTCTCAGTACTGTTTCCCAGATTTCAAATATACAGGAGCAAAAGCCAAAGTAGCATGTCATGGTGCAAGACGAGAGGGAGATGATAAAGGTAGGAGTTCAGCTTGCTGTTCCACTTGCTTGCAGTCAGAACCTTTTCCCTGTTATCAGAAGTGTCGTTCACTGCCCCAGAGCAGACCTTGTAAGTAAGAACAGAGGTCACAGGGCTGCCTGCAGGGAGGAAAAAATAATCTAAAAATAAAACTAGCCTTTCAGATACTGCTAGTTCCTAGTGCTAGTATTTTAATTTTACATGCAGGATGGATGTCTCTAAAAATTTCCACTTTACTAATTTTCTCTTGCTCTACCTGCAAAATCTGAGGGGTGCTTTGAAACCTCATCCTTTGTTACATTGAAAGGTAATGTTTAGTTAATAAAGTAGAACTTGCAAACCTTATTGCTGATGTGAAATTTGGAGATAAGCACTGAGATTTTTTTTTTGTAGCCAAGTAAGAATGGATTTGTCTTGTGGTGCTACAAATAAATCCAGCACACAGACTAAGTCTACTAGGATCCAGAATAAAATGCGTAACAGAGAACAGGAAAACAACACACCTGAGAAGATGTTTGCAAGTCAGTAATGCATCCTTGTCTCTGACCTTTCTACATTTGCTCGAGAGAAAAAACATTAATAAAGAATACCGAGGTGGATATACTATATGTTAATTCTGAGTCAAAGTTCATGTTACAAACACATAGCGGCAAATACGTAAGTATTTCAGTCAAAATTAATCAGATTTAGGATTAGCTTGTTTCCAGTTTCGTGTGTATAGTTTACAAACCTCTCAGGCAGTAGTAAAAAAATATACCGTGCTGAGCTACCATGGGTCAGAAGGCAAAATAGATTATGATGATTAATACCATAAGAAGAGATACTAATATTGAAAATCTCTTTCTCAGCAAACCTGAATAATAAAAAAATGGCCTTTGCAAGCAGCAATATTGCTATTCTCTGGCTCTGTACTCCAGACGTATTTCCTGGCTCACCTCAGTCTTTGGTGCAAAACCAGAAAGAAAGATATCCAGAATTCATTTTAAACAAGGACTAAAAGTCACCCTGTACGTTTAAAAGTCCCTCTCTTTGCAGCTGAGAATCTGGAAATACATAGGCTTCATTTGTCTATAGAGGATACATTTTGCTACTTCTAACCTTTTTAAAGAGGTTAAATCTGTAAAATCTTAAATGAGAGCTAGAAGGCCAAACAATTTTATTCTTGATAGAGCGTATGTAGCAACTTAAATGTAAATTGAAAAAAAATATTTTTGTTCATGATTTGCTGCCCCTTTGCTAAACCATTCCTATGGCGAAGTCAGGGAGCAAAGCAATAGACAGAAAAATGGAAAAGAAAATATGAGTCTTAGGGGGCAAACAAAACTTAAAAGGAGTAAGAATACAGCTTGGCACCCAATCCATCCCAATTGCAAATGTTTCTTGTTCCGTTCCCAGAGATGTAGTATTTTCTGGGTCAAAAAAAGAAGGTTAATGGCCAAGGTTAATTTATTCAATTGTCTTGCAAATAAATTTAAACACACAGTTTAAGTCAGCTCTGAGGAACAGAAAGTAAGCTGCTAGGTGGTGTAATCAGCGTTACTGGAGGTTACCTTTCCTTCTTCCCATATCTTCCTCAGACTCTTGAAAATATCTTTCAGTTTGCATGATAATGCTACGTATGTACAGCATATGTGTATATATATATATATAAAATACATTGTAATGTTATAATGCTATAGAGTAAATTGTGCATATAGTTTATGGTGGTATTGCAGTAGACGATGTTGCAATATTTTCCTTAAAGCACCAATAAATTATTTCTGTTGCCATTATCACAAGAAGAATTGGCATTTCATACTGAAGGAAAATATGCAGTCAAATGGATTCTTGCTGCCTTGTATGTAAATGACCTCCAAACTTTGAGGCCTTTTCTCCTGGGATTGAGTAGACTGTTTGCCTAAATCATAGTCATATTATTCAGTAGTGCTTCAAAAAGCTGGGGAAAAAAAATGAAAATGTGTTTGAATCCTTTTTCTTTCCTTTGTGCAAGTGTCTGGCATATTTTTTCTCTTGAAAAACATAGACAATGGTCCTAGATATTTCCAAATATATTCAGATTGCTTAAAAGAATGCAAAACTAATATTCATTAATCCTTTATTGTAGATGAGAAAGGATTATGCCCAGGCAAGATACCTGGTTGCAAAAGAGTTTATGTTTGAGGTTAACCAAATAAATTTCAAAAATCATTCACTTTTAATCTCTGTCTAGATCCAAATTGTGCTCTCAGTATGTTACAAACGCAATGCTAAATACAAATATTCTTTGAATTTATAATGCAAAACTTTATTCCTTCAGGTATACAAAAAACCCTAACATTCTTGACAAGGTTATACAATTTCTTGTAATTTATTTTCCTACTAGTTTAATTCCACATTCCATCATTCCTACACATTTAATGATTATCAGTTTGCTCCTGCTTTATACCTTTGACACCCAGCTCTAATAATCTACGCCCAACACTGACAGCTCTTTAAACAAGTAACTGGTGAAATGTGGTGCAGTACAGCATATTCAAAGGCTGAATTATTTCATTTTAAGAACTTCATATATAATGACAATTTCACCATTTGAAATGTCATGTCTCTACGTAAACCTTAAAAAAAAAAATAATCCTGTAATTTACTTGGTAGTTATCTAAAATTGCAAATAAACGTCTGGTGAGCCTTTATTGCTGTCTACCACATAGAAAATAATGAAAGGGCAAAGCTGTTCAGATCTCTAACTTAAACAGAGACATCAATGCACATACAGTGAAAGCAATCAGTTTAGAATTTTTTCCAAAACTTAATACTTAATTCTTAAATCTTAATTCTGGGATTCTAAGTTTTGAAAACAACCCGTTTCTTATGGTTCAAGGCACTTTTAAAGCAAATGCAGAGTCTCACCTATTCACACCTCTTTTTGGATCTGAATAATACATAATTCATCCCTAGAAGATTCAAATCAACAGAATCTTTTAATATACTGATAATAGAGATCTATCTTATTAATAAAATCTCCTTTCAGTGATTTTTCAGTGATTCATTTAACTACTGATTTAACAGTCTGCTCGAAAATATAGGATCTGAACCTGAGGTAGTAGTAAGCTGAAAAAGAAGATCCAGAAATGAAAAGAGTACAATGGTGTTGGACATGGGCTCTGACCATAGAAACTGGCACCAGGGTCTGGAAGGCAATCTGGCCAGGCAATTCAGAAATGTGGTTGTCTCTTACTTGCCTATTGTGTTATTGCTACTGACAGTTCTTATAGTTTAAAATGAGAGTCAGTATTAGCGAAGAACCAAACGTGTACCAGAATCATACTCCCTCCATCAACTGCTTTGTGACCTACATCTGCCAAACCTAGTGACCTTATTCCAGATTTGGTTTTGATGTTGTCAGAAGTAAAGACTTTCATGAGTCACTAATTAGAATTCCAAAATTACCCATCCTCAAATTTCCTTGACTTATCCAAGCATATTTTCCACAACTTGATATGATATGCCAAAGCTCCTCTCTAAAGTATCAAAAGAGAAAAATATAATCTGCAAAAGGAAAAAAAATAAACCACCCTGAAGACTCTGATATGAAAAACTGTATGTCAGTTTCCTTGCAAAATACACTAGGCATCTGAAAATATAAATAAAAATAGAAACATAAGTATCAAAGAAAACATAATATACAATCTGTATAAACTGTCTATAAGCAGTTCTGCACAATGAGTTCTGCAGAAAGCAGGAAATAAAGGTAGCTTGGGAGTTCTGAACTCTTTAGTGCATTCTTCAAAATTCAGATCTGAAGTTTAGTAAAAATTTTACTGTATAAAATGAGAGTCGAAAAAAAAGAAGCCTTTAAAATTTTCCTTAAGTGACAGATCATGGTAGACATCTTATAAACAGCTGAATGTTATTATTTTGCCATAGCCACTAGTTTCATACCATTGCTGCCCAATAATGGGTTATATGAATTTTCATCAATGTTACTCTTTTGGGGTTTATCATCCCTGAAACATCTTTATGTAACTGGCCCAGAAGTAATGTGTAGTCTTAGGGATCATATTGGATATGGGATAAAATGGAAACAACATGATCTTTGACCTTGTACTCAAACGTCACAAAAAATATTAATTATTTTTTAATTGATTTTTCTCCCACATGTGAGTATACCCAGCTGTGGCCAGTGGAGACCAAGGCCACAAGCCAGATCTCTATACCATTTTCCAAGTTTGCCTGTCACTAAGTACATAGTTTGCTGCATCAACTCTTTTCTGGGAACAGATAATAAATAGTAAGTTAGCACCATGTCTACTCAATTATCCTATGGCCTTGGACCTTGTTGCCTGAAATGGCTCACATGAGAACATCAGCATTCCTTTTTTACCTGTCCATTTCAGGACTTATTCCATGAACTTATGCCACTGTTTACATTGTCTGCTTAATAAAACCAGCCATTTCCTAGGTCTTAGAAGGCCTTATGTCTGTACCAGAATTTAGCACTGATGCACAGTTCACTAACAGAAAAGCTAACACCTATTTAATTCACCGTTTACTGAAATTTCAAGGAAACTTCTGACCATTACAGTGCTGTCAGTGGCTGATTTCTCGACAGCCTAATAACTACAGTAACTTTTCTGTAGTTAAAAATCCAATCTGAATGTGTTCCTCTGGCCACTGGACCCTTAATTCTGTTAACAGTTTCCATGTCCAACAATATTGCAGTTTCCTTCATTTTTACTACCTCCACAAATTTTCCCAGGAGATATCTAAGCAACATATTTGTCACCTCCTGCTTGAAATTTATGACATGTTCTTCTGTGAAATCCTTAAAGGTAGAAGAGGCACAGTGGAAGAACAGCTGAAGAATCTTAGTCCCTGTGATGCTGAAGCATTTCAAAACAGTACCATTTCTTTGTATAAGGAAACTCTGGCCAGGATATAAAATAAAAACTACATGAGCCCGGTTTGACTTGAGTGATCACAATGGACAATATTTATTTCTCTTACAGTATATTTTTAAAATTTAATTACTAGTCCTTGTTCAATGACCAACAAACTCTGAAAGTATGTGATGGTAGTATAAAAATATGAAAAAGTTTCAGAAATTAAAGTGGATAGTGATCAGGAGTTTATCATAGTCACCTGTGGACAAAATTTAGCTGTCAATCCAGCAAGGTCTGAGACACACGGGACAGTATGATAAAGGATGGCTTAAGGGAGACCAGGCTGATTGTACTAAAGCATCTCAAATAATCCATTAGCATTTAGGTACCTGAATGCCAAACCTTACTCGCATACTAATATAACTGTCAAATAATAAAGACCATCTCTTTCAATTTATATGAAAACTTCTTGCTGAGGTTTCAGGAAGTCTTTAATACCTAGGTGTAACAAGAACATTTTCTCTGTAAGTACCTAAAAATTATTGCTGTTTGAAACTTGAATGCTGTTTACTGATAATAAGTTTATTCTCTGTTATTTGAGACACATATTTTTTTTATTTCTTTATGTTCTTTCAATTGTTTAACCCAGATAAGGTTTGCTTTTGTCCCTTTCTACTTAATGTAATTTTAAAAATAGATTGATACTACTGTTCTGCTCTTTGCAGGACACATAAAAGTAGCAGATGAGTTCACAGCTGATAAAGGTTAAAACTCTGAGTTTCATTTGCAGTTTGTTAGCCTTAACGTCTGACATGAAAATATCAGTGTCATCTCCTATAAGGATATTTGTAAGTTAGTTTAATGTTCTAGTTGATTGAAAGAGATGATAGAAATAGTATGCTCCTAGATTACTCTTATTGGAGTGGAAATATTTAAATATTTAACCTGTAACACCATGAAGAGCAGTTTCACCTTCATCTACTACTTTTTAAAAGAAAAAAAAATTGTTCCTGGACTTTAAGGCTATTAACATGTAATAAAATATAAAAAAAAAACTCTAGAAGTAAATATGGTGAAAAAATTCTTCTTTGATGAGCTCTTCCAATGACAAGAGTTTTCTGAATGAAATAATTTTCAAGGTCTACTTTTGCTAGCTAAATAGAAAATAGGGCTATGTAATACACATCAAAGTGTAAAATTTGGCATATTTGTACTCATCTGGTTGTCTGGATGTGGTTTTCCAGAAATGGCTGTGAGTTAGATGGATATCAATTTGCAGCAGCTCAGAATTTGGTTCATTTTATCAATACCTGTAATAGCATAACACTATGCTTGCAGGTGTACCTAGCACCATGTTTTTCTTGGACCTGGGATAGAGCAACTATGAAGTAGCTTTATGGCTGTTCCTGGAGGCAGAAGCCCCTGCTGACAGTGATTCTAGAGCCACTGCAGTCTCCTCTCCAAGAAGGAAATGTTGTCAACATGACTTCTGCAAGTAAATGAAAGATTGAAGAGCTAGAGTTTCTGGCTTGCCAGCAATGCTAAAATACCCTCATGCAGAAAAAGGAGAACAAAGGTTGTGTCTCCAAAGAATGTGTAATCAGCTGAATGTCTCTAGGGGCCTAAATATAAATTTGGGTACAAACAGATTTTGGCAACATTAGAGTGACACCCTAACACAATTTAATGAACATTTAGTTAAATTTAACAAGAGAGTGATTTTACCAAACAGGATCAAAGACCTTGTTATGTCCAAGTAGAGGAAATATCAAAATGAAGAAATTGCCTCTCTGGATCAGGTCAGTGCTCTGTCTGGCAGAGGCATGAGCCTGACAGTGACAGATCCTCCAGAGGAAGGCACAGCAAACTGCTGACTAGGCTGCTGCCAGATTTCCTTGTTTTCTCTGACAGAAGTGGCAACGACCGGCTAATGCTCTGAGGTATGGAGATTTACATTTTTCATCCTATCTAAAGCATTAGTTTATGTTCTTGATTTACATGTGAATGCAAAATCCTTTTTCAGTGTCCTTAGTCATAATCCCTATGACCTCTTATGGAAGTAAGTCCCAAGGTCTGGGGCTGGCAGTACATGTCACAGAAGCTTTTCCTCCTCCTCCACAGTCTTTTCTTTGTTACATCCCATACATCTGCATGCCCACAAAAATTCTGTTTCTTTTTACTCAAATGAAAGATTGAAGGCAAGGTAATGAAGAGGCTAGATTCAAAATGATAATAATGTTTCAGTAGCCCTGTCACACACAGAGTGATGTCCATGTTTCTTGTAGACATGGACTTGCTGGAGGGGCTGTCAGTGTTGGGGAGGACTTTCACATGCCAGAAGGAGCTCTTCCAGCTCACCGCACAATGTGCAGCTCTTTGGGTTGTCCAAAAAATTAGTGCTGGGTAACAGTGTGAGTTTAAATGTTTATTTGGCAGCCACAGCCGTTCTGAATCTCACAGCTTCTGAGACTGCTGTCCCCTCGGATGTGCAAATAGGTAGCCTGTAAGGCCCATGTGAAGACAGGGAGTGAAATTTCACTGGCATGTTGACCTGAGGAAGACATGCAATACAAACAAACATCCCTCTGTTCTTATTGCAAGAGGTTTGCCCATTGTGCCCATCAGCACATGCATAGACATGTGTGGAGGATTTTGTTACCTAAGACTAAGGATCATTAAGATTTTAAACAAGTTTCAAGATTTTAGGTACTTGGCACGCCCACACATAGTTGTGTGCGGAAAAAGTTGTGCACAAGCACAGAGGACTGCAATAGCTTATCTAATGTAGTGAGCTGTAGCTAAGAAATACTCTTACTTATAAGTTACTGATAAGGAAGCGGGTCCTAGAAAATGAGTCAGAATAACTGGGTGGTTTTCAATATGATGTCTTTCTTTCAGAGGCTGAAGGTTTAGGTCAGATGATGAACAGTTTAACTTCCAAATACAGTTTATATCAGTGAGTGGTCATGGTTGGAAGGAAGTGTGTATTGAATTTCAATTTTCTCATACAGTTTAATCAAGATTTGCATTGAAGCAAAATGAGTATAACATAGGAATCAAGATCCTCAGTGCAGGTTTGAAAAGAGAAATTTTCTCTGCTGCGTGGAACATAATGAAATAACTTGGAAAGAAAATTAGCATATAATTTTCTATTTCTTTCTGTGAAAGAAAGTTATCATGAAGTTTAACATGTGCTATTTCCTTAACGAATAATTTCACCATACTTGCTTTTTATAATGTAATATATTTGCATATCAACACACTGAGCTTCTCCAATTGTGGAAAAAATATTCCTTATTCACACTTTTAAAAAATCCATCTCCCAGTAAACTTTTTCAGTAAATATATACATATATTTTTTAATGATGAAAAAGATCAACAAACTAGAAAAAACTGACAAAACAAATTGTAGAAAAGAAGCAAGAGTTAGAAGGGCTGATGGAGAGACAGATGGCTGTTTTTATCTAATATCTCATTGTATTATACCAAGTGGTATAATACAAATGGCTTTAAATGTTTTAAACTGAGACAGCTCCAGAACTGCTGTATGGTCCAGCATGTCAGGAAATATATTTCTTCTGTAAAGACACCAAAGTGGCTGAAAAGTCACCTCAGAGGGTGTAAGAAACAGAAGAAAAAATCATTGTCTGCTGGCAGAGGAACTGGGCATAGCTGTCCGTGATTCAGGAACAAAAGCTGAAGCAGAACTGTTTGTCAGAGAACCTCTGAAAAACTGCATTAGTTGTTCATGTTACTAGAATAGCAGGTTTTCAGGTAATAGGCATCTTCAAATGGTCATCACTGCCAGTGGTCTGCCCACCTGTGTATTGTTTAATGATAAAGGAAAATATTCAGAAAGCCTATCATATAAAAGGAGAGGAACACTGTCCTCTCTAGGCCCCTACTGATTTAAAATATATAAAGTAGTGAGTTAGCTAGTGGAAAAAAAATCAAATCTTTTCTAATGTGTAGGTCTTCATTCACTCTTCATACACCTCAGAGAATTCTCTTTTCTTTCAAAAAAACATACCACTACTTGTTGTTTCAGCATTAAATTTATGTGTCTTCATCTCTTTATTTCCAGGTCCTCAGGCACTTGCACTCCTAGATATGGAGCCTGCATGGGATGGAATAATATTTAATGAATCTCTTTTATGACCAAAAGTCACTTGAAAAATAACTTTCTGTCCTTTTAATTAAACTGGAAGGATAGAAATCTCAGGCTGTGGCTTTAGAAGGAAAAGCCATTTTATCAGCAGGGTGTTTTTGTTAATTTATTTTAGTTGGGTATTTAAGTTAATTCAGATGAAAATAACTTCTGGGTCTATTTTTTGACTCGTTTTTTTTGTTGACTTATAATAATTCCTTAATGTTAAGGCTGGGCTCTACCAATAAATTGAATACAAAAAAAGAATTTTGGGAGTTTTTGGATGGTTCTGGCTTTTTAAGATGTCCATTTTGCCACTTAATATTTTTGAATATTTATTAAGATAAAGGTACTACAAAGTTATTTATTAAATTTATTAAAGTGACAATCTACTAACTCCCAGAAGAGGGTTCTCTTTTCCCCTAGTAATGGGGTAATTTTCCATGGCAAGATTTGTGTGCATGTTGAAAGAACTTATCAGTCCGTCCTCTGGAAAAAGTTTCCTTTCTAGAGCTGACTTGATCTTGGGTGTGATTTGTAGAAATATGGCTGATTTACTCCTTCACTGTTTTTCACTTCAATTCTAGCCCTCTTCTTCCCAAGAACGTCACAGTTCAACATCTTGGTTTTTAATATGCATTCTTCCCTTTTTTGAGTTATGCAGAGAGACTGGTCTACTTTATTTGACTGATTATTAGGCAACTCCTTACATCTCTGAGTGATTGCTTCGTTATGAAATTACTTCTGTGTAGAGTCTTATATTCCCCAAAAAATAAATTTACTTACAAAAAAGGGATATAAACATGTGAACCAGTGTAAATGGCTTTAGCTTATTTCTGGGCTCTTAAATGAAGCTACACACCATTGTAATCAAGTATTTTGGGGTGAGTCTTTTGGGTTTTGGTTTATTAATTTGAGTTTGGAGGACTACTCTGGGGTTTTTTTATTATTTTATAACAAACCACAGTTATGGACCTATAATAGAATACATATGAAAATGAGTGCCCTAGCTTTCAAAGAAGACATATTTTCACTATTAGTTCATTGTCCATTACTATTTTGAAAACAGGCTTTGAAACTGAAAACTTCCTATTATGTCTGATGAAGAAAGGCCTGACTTTATCATGTTGATTTGAGAAATCAGATTTTGCCCACTCTAATCCATTATTTATATTTGCCAAGCTATTCTGAAATGAATTTCAGTGCTTTGGAAGATTTTATGTAAAAGAATATGACAGAAGTTTTTCAGCCTGTCAGATAATTTGACTGGCTGTGCATAAGTAGTAAGGATTTTAATAATTGCTGTTCTGCACGTAATGCTTCTTGCAAATATAATTCATCTTTCTTGAATTTTCTGTCAAATGCCTGAAGTGACTGCTTCTATTTGAAATTGTAATTTGGTGCTAATTTGAAGGCACCATGGCTTAGATTTTGGTATTGGCTAGTGTTACTAATTGTTTGAGCAATAATGAACTGCCAGTCTGCTGAACTATACAGTTTCGTTTTTATGATTATGGTATATATTTATATGTATGTGTGTGCATACATATAAATATATACCATAATTAATATGAGAGAGAGGAAGAGTGAGGAAGAAAACCTTGTATTTCTTGTGTGATCAAAACCACAGAGAGCAGAAGTAGCTGGATGATATTTCAACACAATTTGCAGTTCCCTCTTAACTAAAAGGAAAAGCATGTGTGTATTTTGCTCCAGCTATCTACAGATGACAGGTGGCTCCTTAGCAATCATAGTCAGCCTGGCATAGGTTAGAGAAATCCCCAGGTTACTCTAATCTGTAAAGAACTTAAATAAAAACATCAGGGAATGCCATTTCTTTCCTCATGAAACACAGGATTTCCTCTTAGCAGAGAAGGCCCTAAAGTGTGATAAGGCAAAGGATTGACAAATTCACGATAATACTTTCTAGTCCTTTAAATAAATTAATTACTACCTATGCCATGCTCTAGAGTACTATTATTTGTTCAGAAACTTTTATTTTAATTCTGTTTCTGCAGTTGCCTGTGTTATTCTTCAAGCAAATACTCTTGTGAGAAAGCATAGACAGGGAGAACATAGGAAAAAGATGTGGCTATTTCTCCTAAGCTCCTGCCCCAGTGGCAAAGCAGGTCTAAAGAGAGCTGGATGAACAAGTAATATGAAAGGTAAGTTACAATGACTAAAAGTACTTCCGCAGTGTGATGCCTTTGTGCCGCTGGTCATGTCCTCGTGAGACTGCACCAGCAACCTCAGGCTACAGGCTCAGTTCAGAACAGAGTTGCCAGCACACACTCATTGGCTCCATCAAAAGTTTTCTAATCTCTGCTTTGCTAGACAGGAAGAACTCAGCTCTGATAAGCCAGAAAATCCTAAACTATTTTTTTATAGTCAGGCAGTGTGTCACAGGAGAGGTGCCCAAGTAATAAAAGATGCTTCCAGTGTGTATTAAACAAAATATACCTCTTACTTTCAGGCATTCTCCCAGTTTGATTGCACAACTGCAGTATGGGATATATTCTGTTTTCCTGACAGAGTATATTTATTTTCTAATTGCCCTGGCGTGTAATTAGAATTCCATCTTTTATTTTAGTTTCACTTTCAAGTAGTTATTGATTCAAGATTTTTACCAAAAGGTCTTTAGATTAGTCCCAAGTAGTCATTATATCAAAATATAATTCTTAATTTTATATTTTTTAATATTAATATAAATTTGCTAATTAATTGTAACAATTTTTGCCATGGCTTGAATACACAGAAATAAATCTCTTTCAGTTGCTACTTGTTTTGATTTGGGAGGAAATTGTTCAATTCCCTCCATTACTTCTTGATGAAAAGTAAACCTGTCTTTATAAACACTCACAAAAGTTATTAATGTCTTTTTAGAACTGTTATTTTGTAAAATCTACTTTTCTGAATTAACTGAGGAACAGAGCAACAAGAAAAGGCGAGGCTAATCTGACAAGCCCAAATACTCTAAAATTATTATTAATAGAAACACTTTAGAAGTTATTTGAAGACATCAAAGGCAAAGAAAGCAAGCACATGAGAGGGAAAAAAATCTTCCAAAATAACTAAATAAATAGAGGAACAATTCAGTTAAGAAGAACCAGACAATCTCAGTTTTTGCTTTTCTCCTGGAGTCAGCTCAACTGAAAGGGAAACAAATACAGGTTTGTGAGTTGGGGTTTTTGTGGGGATTTTCTGTTTAGTTTAATCAGTGAATATAGTCTTAATTTTAAGTGGTTCCTACTTCCTCAAAGTCTAATTTTGTGACAAGAAAAATTTCAGTGTTGTGAATTAAGAAAAAACCAAACAAATGAAAACAAGCAAACAAAAGTAGTTCAAACCCCACAAAAAAGTCTTGTGTCCTTTGAATCTGTTCTGAATATGGGAGTAATAGGTCAGGTTCTTGTGAAAAGTGTATCCATGTGCATGTATAATTATGTATCTGGAGGGTGTGTGGAAAGTTATATAAACTGGCTAGAAGTTCTAAAAGGTATTTTATTCATCTTTATGTGTATAATTAAAAGAAAAAAATATTATTGCAATATTAAGGAGCAACCTCATACAACCTTGCAAAAACCATCCAGCTGAACAAATGCAAGATGTTCTGTTCACTATACTGCTGATTTTTTAAAATGTTAGTGCATTCGATTTACTAAAAAAATAGAAAATTTTTAGCATAAGGTCATAGGTAGTAAAGTGGTACATCTCAGAGGAAGAAAGATTGTCTGTTTGCAGAACTCTAACATGTTAAGTAATTTCTTACAGTGTTATATGAACAGGACACCTCTGCTTTCATCTTCTGTTCAGAAAGTGACTTGCAGAACCATAAAATAATTGCTGCTAGGCTGCTCTTTGCAGAGGGAAGTACAAATAGCAGCACGATGATCTTACAACCCTCAAGGGGGGAAAAAATCTTTTGTCCGTGTAAGTTTTATGTATGTGAGTCTCAACATCTGCTTGAAATACTAACTGGATTCATTTCAGCTTCAGGGAGGAAGTTTAACACCAAATTCAAAGTAAACAAAGCAAAATAAAGAGAATCTTACCTACTGTGAGGAGCTTTTACTGATCTCATACTGGTCTAACTGCTATTAGTCCACATAGATGTAGAATCATGGTCTGCGAGGTTACTCAAATGATATTAGTGCTCAAATAACAATTTTACAAAAGGACCACATAAAAAACTAGATTAAACAAATTAAGGAGAAAACTGTGCTATTTCTCTTTTCAGTTAACTATCTTCCCTGTACTTCAATCCTTGTAACAGAATCATTCTCTAAGTTCTTCATTTATTTCCAGGACTTCATCTACCATGTTCAGGTGATACACCTTCAGGGGATCCTGGGCTTTTGCCTTACTACGTAAGAACTGGAGCACATGGATCTGCTTCCTGCAGAAGCCATGACTGGTAGTAGTCCAGCTCTCTAACATCCAGTGATGGCTATGATGTATTAGGACACTGGAAGCAGGGAAATGCTCTCAGTCCATCAACATCATTACAAAACACATCCTTAATGGACTCTTGTCTTGTGGCTTACTGAGACTACTCTGACTTCTCACACTGTGAAGGCTATATTTAAGATTATATGTAGTATTTTTTCACACTACTAAGTGTTTTCATCAAAGTACTTTTAAAAAGTCAGATGGGTGTTTATCTTCAATTTTACGTGCATTTTTACCTTTGAAATCTGACCTAGCTTTATGAAAAGTAGAAGATCTCCAAACAGATTTGCTGAAGCATCTATAATAATGAGTCAGATCAAGGGTCCATCTAGCAGACAGTATGATTGCAATGTTTTCATTGCAGTGAGCTTATGTTGCAGTCATATTGCATTTAAGTTTTTTGAGGAAAAAACCTTCCTATTTTTTATGTTTGATTTGGTTTGGGGGTTTTTAGACAAATAAGTATCAAAACTCTATATGTCATTTCATTTTCAAAGCAAAGCTTTGGGTTTTGTTCATTTTTTAGCACCATACATCTCCTTTGAATTTTGTTAGTAACCTCATATATCCAGGTCAATGGAGAATATTCTTGCCAATGCTTAATTTTGTATATTTCCACAGTCAGATAATGTTCCTCAAAGTATGTAATCGAGCAATCAACAACAAAAAGTATGTTCTTCAAGGATGTTGAGAAAATACTATTACTGTGAGGGTGAGTAAGCATTACAAGGTGGGGGTTGGCCTCTTCTCCCAAACAACTAGTGGCAGGACCAGAGGAAATGGCCTCAAGCCAGGGCAGATTCAGGTTGGACATCAGGAAGAATTTTTTCATAGGAAGAGTTATCAGGTGCTGTAAAGCACTGCTTAGGGAGGTGGTGGAGTCACCACCCCCAGAAACATTAAGGAATCACTAGATGTTGCACCTAGATGTATAGTTTAGTTGATGTGGTTGTGTTTGGTCAAAGGTTGGACTTGATGATCTTGGAGGTCTTTTCCAACCTTAATGATTCAATTATTCTATGATTCTATGTTTACCATTGTTTTCCCAGGGATAGCGAGGTACCTCCATCCCTGGAAATACACAAACTGGACAGGATAGAATTTGGATAAAATTCATCTAACCAGCCCTGGTCTGAGCAGAAAGCTGGCCTAGGTGGTCTCCAGTGGTACCCATCAGAATTCAGTCACTCCACCATCTTTTAGAATTAAAAAAAAAAAAAAAAACAGGAGAAATTACATGCAAAAAGGTGCTTCAAATGGTCTGAGATATCAGTACCTAGGATGTCATATTAATCTGAGTTCTGGAAGTGTTCCTGTGGGCCAGGTACTCCTTTGTGTTCATGTGTTTGGGTTTATTCATATGTTCTCTTCTGAACATATTTAACATTTCAAAATTAGATGTTCCAGGACATGAAAAAGAATTTGTTGTGTTTATGCATAAATCCTTCTTGCAACCTGAGATGGGGAAGAGGTATGATTTTCAGTTCTCCTGCTTTCAGGGTCTGGTTACTCACATAGCAGCCCCCTGGGCACTGGGTGGCCCACCCATTTCTTGTGGCATAGGACCCTTCTTCTAACCTTGATGGAGGTGACTTCCCCATGGAGGAAGCTGGGGTCCCTGGCCACTTTGTGTCCAGCCCATTAGCAGGTTCATGGCCACTTTGCACACAGAAGGGATCCATAAGGCCTCCTGTCAGGAATGGGTTGAAATAGTGACCTACACAACAGTTTCATATGCTTTGATAGTATTATGTCATCTCTTACCATGTGTTTATGAAAGGTTTGAATTGGAGACTGTCCCCTGTCCTTGCCTGAACAGGAATAAAACAGATTTATCTTTTTTATTTAAACATTTGTAAGGGGCAGGGAGGGAAGGTGCATCAGTGGGAGAATGATCTGAAGATTCAGGTGACTGCCGCACAATACAGACCCTCTGATGATTATTAAAAGGTTTGCAAAAGCAGTGAATTGAGGCATTGCCTGAGGCAATTCCAAGGAATATGCCTTCCTCTTCATTTTACCTGTTTTCTTGTTTAAACCCTCCTCTTGAAAGGAGTTTCTATAAAAGTCAGTTATTTAGAATTCTCTATTTCAGATGTGCTATACCTGTAAATTGCTTTCATTCTTTCAATTTAACAACCATGGTCTAAGACTGAAAACAGAACATACCAACCAGCTAAATAACCCAATCCAGACATACATCACAAGAATCAAACAAGCAACTTGTAAGCACTCAAAAAGCTTTGTGAAAAAGGTAAAATCCAAACAACAGCAAAAAACTGTTTTCTTTGTCTTTTAGGACAAGCATTTGACAATTGGCATGAAGCAAAGCCTCTCTTTTTGAAAAGTCCTTTAAAGCCACCTCCTTCTTCTACTGTCGTCAATACATGTTGAGTAAATTAACCAATGCAAATGAAATGAGATACCAAATCATCAAAACTGAAAAAACCCACTCATTGAATTTGACTGAGACTGTAGTAATAACAAATGGGGGTTTGTGATATACTCTCTCTCTCTCTCTCTTCCTCTCTCTCTCCTCTCTCTCTCTCTCTCTCTCTTCATATATATACACTTTTTTTCTCTATCATTGCATATTGAATATATAATTTTGATCATGTGAACAAGTAGTACATCTGATCAGACCAGGACAAGGTTTTCAGAATAGTGATAAAAGAGCTTGTAAGACAAAAGTGAGAAAAAAACATTTTTTTCAAATACTGACATCCTTATCCTCTATATCCTAGTGTCTGTCAGATTATCATGTGGAAGTTTTTACATAAAACCAGAGACTATTCTAAAGATCAAAGCTACAAAGCCCAGAGTTCTTACAATATATTTGTAACTATGATTCATTTTCCAAATCATTATTTGTCCTGCAGCACCTCTTGATCACAAGCAGAAATATCTTTATAGGTGCATTCACAGATTACTTGAAATAATTAGTGGATTTGAATATGTTAATGACTGTAAATATCTTGCAAAAAGACAGAAGTGAAATAAATTAATAAACCACATGTAATTTGTTCACCTACTTTTCTACTTCTGTGTATTATTGGCATGCATATATATTAAGAAAATCAGCTAAATAATTTTAATGTTCTTAGGCAGATTGACCACTTGTATGTATTTGAGTTTTCATTCCTTTCTATGGGTTCTATTTCAAATTTACTGCTCTTTTTAACCTTTATTTGTATATTACTGGGTCCCATAATATTTTATGTAGGCCATAAATTTTATATAAGTCCACCTCATCCAAGGTATCACTTACAGCATGGTTTTGTAAGGAAACATAGCATTTATGGTCACCATACTGATCTGACTTCAATTTTTACATTCCTTGTTTTTTAATTTTTTTGATTGATTGTAGAAAATTTTGAGAGAATAGAAGAAATCTAGGCAGGTACTTGCATACAACATTTGAGCATCAGCAGCCTTAGTTTTGGCATCTGTCTTCATTGTACAAAGTTAAAAGGAAACTACGTTCATTCTTGTATTTCTGTATCCCTAATTATGTATAAGCCATATATACCTCTTCTTAGAAGACAGTCTTGGAAGAACATACGTGTTACTTAGTGTAGTGACAAATTGAGTGGTGTAGCCCTAAATCACTTAATTTCATTTTACTCATTCTTAATATAGGTAAATTGCAATATATATATATAAATTATTTTAACTCCAAAGACAATATGTATGCTAGCTTGTGAATAAAAACAACCTTTAAGTATCATATTTGTGTTCTCCATCCCCAAGCTGCTAATCTGTGATAATTGCACCTTTCATTATTCTGCTAGTAGTTGACTTTTGGAATCAGGAGTAGTGCTCTTTTCAAAATAAGCCAAATAAGGAATTTGTCTTATGAAAAATTGTTACACGGTTTTTAAAATAATCACTTTGTTTTTGCCACTGAATATCCATTTTATTTAAAGATTTTTTTTGTTTGATTGTTTTGTTGTTTTTGGTTTTTATTGGGTAATTCAGCAAAATTACTCATCTTTTCAGGGCCATGCATAATCTTCTCTTTCTCTGTGGGGATTTGTTCAAAGGTATTGTGGAATTTATACACACAACTTATTTTTGAAAGAATGTCCTGTTTCTGCTTTTCACATTACTCCCCAGTATAGGTTAAAAATGGATGTTGAATTCTGACACCCACTGTCATCTCCCTCAACCCACCAAAGCAAATGCCCAAGCAAACAGTCAGAATATTTTCTTTCTGTAAGACAGATTACTAGGTCATTTGCCTAATCATGGCTTTTAAGAATCCAAATCCAGTTACATAATATGCAAATTTTTCTTTTCCCTTGTAACTGCAATTCTAAGATGACACGTAAACTCTCTACCATATTTTGACAGCCAGGGAGTTTTCTATGTAGATTCTGGGGGTTTATTTTTTAGTTAGATAGTTTTTTAAATCTGGTTGGTTTAGGTTTTGTTGTTTTGTTTTTTTAAGTGTTAATGAAACCATCTATTTTGTTGATTAAAAACAAAACCAACTTAATTCTAGGAACTTGCTTTTTGTGAACAGAACATCACTTAAGGAAATCTATTTACGGAAGCAGCTTAAAGTTGAGATTTCCATAGCTAGAAGATGAATTATTTTATGAAGAATGTTTAAATCTATGTTAAATATCTCCTAGACAATCAAGTTTAAATGTAAGAAAGCAAAGTAATTACTAAAGACAATGTTAGATATAAATATTGAAAACCGGGCATTCGCTATGCATCGATTCTATTGCCAAATATTACCTTCATTGAGACATCTTAAGTGACTAAGAAGGATAAGAAAGAAAGAGAATTGAAAACCTGTCTTTTTTTAAATAAAATATTTATAATTGAAATATTTTTTGCTATGATAACCAGTGGTATGGTTTTGGAAGTCATCGTTAAGGACATTGTTCATGTTGGTACAGCAGTGAATTTGAAAAGATGTTTATGATACAGTGGGTAACAACTGCATTGAACATTTAGACAATTTGGATGGTTTTTATGACTTTACTTTGGCCCTGAAATCCTTGCTGTAGTGTATGAAGAAAAGACTATACCAGGAGAGAGGAGAAAGACCTCTACATTTTCAGATGAATCTGAAGTTTATGAGGTAGTTTGCAGCAACCAAAAGATACCACACAGCCTTAAAGGCTGTTCCTTACCTCTGTCAGAAAAATATTTCATTAGAGGGTCAGGAGAAAGAGTGCAAATCCTCACTCCTCCCCTGCCTCTGCATCTTCTAGTCTGTACCCTTTTGTCTCACCATGCCTACAAATTCTTACCTGTATTTATCTAGTTTGTCAGCAGTCAATGCAAGGATAGTAATGTCCAAACTCCTACTGAAGGTATATTACAATGTGCAGTCCTAAAGTACATGTATGGCCTTGCAGTTGCTTTGTCTCAGGCTTGGTTTGTTCATCTCAATCCATCTTCAGTTTATTCTCTCATCTCTGTCTGGGAGGAGGAACCTTCCAGGGGCTATCCTTTTCACACTTTAAAGGATAATCAAAGGAAAGAGAAGACTTTTATCTTCTGTACAGACCTGTATCTGGCACAGACCTTTATCTTGAGATGGACTTTTAGCCTGCATTTGTCAGCAGATCTTGCATAATAGGTATCAAATTTTTACACTTCTCTTCCAATATTATTGCTCTGCCATTTGTTTTATTTCTCTAACCTTACTCATTCCCTTTTTTTTTTCTTTTGGGCCAAATCCTTTAGATTATTCTTTCTGGAGGATTTCTACACCACTGAAGACCTCACCTGCAATGCCCCTTTCTTCTATTCCCTGTATTCTTCCACACTGAAAAAAGTAATGTTGACTTTTTTATGAACTGTGTCAGCATTTTAGTATCTTCAGCCGAGGGTGGACACACTTATATACACAGATAAAAGCAAGATGTTGTTTAGTACGGTGTGAAGTTAAGATTATGTTTTTAACAAGTCATATTTAATAGAACAGACCCTGGAGATCAAAATTGAGTTTCATAGTACACAATAGATAATATACAAATGCCATTTCAAGACTTTTTCTAAAACCAAGTTATATTTTAAAAAGTGGTTTTTACACTAATGCCAGGGGAGAGTAGGGTAGAAAGAAATTGTTTAGCTTAAGGTCCCATGGTTAAAAATATTTTTTTGTCTTTTGTCTCAAATCCTGAGGTTGAAACAAAGTTCTTGTGTTGTTTATTAATAGATAAAAAACTACAACAGTATTCTAAAACAGTCCAAGAGAAAAGAAATCTGGAAGGATTGTGTGCAAAAATAGTCTTTAGAAGTAGAATACAATTATAGTCAATCCTGGTGAAAGAATTTATCACATCAATGTTTGAAGACCCTTTCTTTGCTGCTGCATTACATTATTTTTATTGAATACTGTGACAGTAAGGTGTACACTGCTACTAATATTACCACTGTGCTGGTTTTCACTTCAGTAGCTACTATGTTTTGGATTTTTGCTGAGTGATGTTGATAACATAGAAATGTTTCTGTTATTGCTGAGTAGGGCTTACATGTGGCCAAGTACTTCCCTGCTATTCATACTGCCCTGCCACTGGGTCAGCAGGAAGTACACAAGAAGCTGAGGGAAGACATAGGAAGGACAGCTGGTCCAAAACAGAGGGATATTCCATAAAGGTAATATGTTCAGTATATAAAACTGAGGAAAGAAGAAGGAAGATGGGAATGCTCAGAGCTGTGGCATTTGTCTTCCCCATTAACCATGATTCATGTGTAGCCCTGCTTTCAAGGGGATGGCTGAACACTTGTTTGCCCAAGGGAAGTGGAGAAAGAATTCCTGGTTTTATTTTGCTTGTGTGTGTGGCTTTTGATTTACCTAGTAAACTGCATATATCTCAACCCAAAAGTTTCTCACTTTTATTCTTTCCTAATTCTCTCTCATCCCGCTGTGGGGGAGTGAGCAAGCAACTCATAGGGCTTAGTTGCTGGCTGATTTTAAACCATGAAAATCACACAACAATGTCATTCAATATCTGTATCACTATCATAGTCACATGTTGGTTTTCACTTTAGTAATTACAGACTAATTGAGCTGATCAAATCATCTTTGCCATTAAACTTCATGGCATTTTCTTCAATCTCCCTAACATGCTCCATTTATCCATGGGTAGTATGTGAGAAAAAAATACGATGAATTGTCTGTACCCATAAATTCAGCTTAAGCCAGAGAACTTAAAAAGTAGCTGTGTGGAAGAGCTGTCATGGTGATATTTTACCCCATGGAAAGTAGTAGACACTCATTCTTGTATTTCAAATGACCACTTGTTATAGAAGAAATTATGAGATGAAATATTAAGGGCTAACTACATAATGAAAGAAAAAATCTACATGCATAGAAGAAAGCAAAGGCTGCTAAGAATTGTGAATCAAGAGGTAACTCAAAGGAAGCCAAGTAACAGAAGAAAATCTGAAAATTGTTGGGGTTGAAGAATTGTTATGGCATGAAGGTGATAAATAACATTAGCACAATAATGATAATGTGCCAGGAGGAAGGCAACGTGATAAAATCTATGTGTGCAAGAGAGGGCAGACCAAAAATTTAGGCTTGGCTTAACATTAAAGGGCAAATGTATAATTTGACCCATGTGAGCTGGGAACTACCTCTCCAAGAAAAGGAGCAAAATGTATTTGAGCAAAATGGCAAGCACAACATTTTAGTACAATCTGCATGAGAAGTCTTTCCTCTCTAAGTAGCATTGCATTTAGGATTTTGGAGGTGTGAGAAGTTGGCTGCTACTGCAGGTCACCTAACTGCATGTCCTGGCTGCAATAACAAAGACTCCAAAGCCAAACTAAAACACACAAAAATATATTCTCCATTTAGAAAAATACCTTCTCCCCTAATAGTAAATAATTGAATTACTATGCAATTCATATGTTTTTGGACTGCTTACTATGATTGGATGAAATAGTTGCTAACCATGTATTAAGTGAGGTTAATGACTGTGGGAAATTAATCCATTATGATTTTTGTATAGAAAAAGTAAGATAATTCACTTTTTAAAAAAAAATCAAATAGAATCTATTACAGAGCAGAGAACTGGTTGAGAACATAAAGGTAAAAGCAGAATTTATTTTAGGGGCTAGGAAACGGTTATGAGAATGTAAGGCACCTGTCTTCATGTTATAGTTGGTGAGAATTTATATTAGTTTGAGTGGATGCAATAAATTGATTTTTTCCCTCAGGAACAAACTTGATTAGCATGGGTTTAGAAGAAGACCACTGGCTTTGGGTTAATTTTCAGTGTATGAGAAAGCAGACAAGGTAGCTGCTGCATTGGAATCTGAAAGAAGCATCATGCTGCATTAAAGCACAAAATAGTCTCTTTTATCTGTAAAAATGACAAAAGGAAGTAATTGTACTATGCCATTGAGAATTAACCTACATTTGTGTGTTTTTTCCTTGCCCCTTTGAGATGATATCCGGCATCCCAGCTGACTCACAGGCAATGTGATTACAGCAATGACCCCTACAGAAAGCCCAGACCAAGAGGTAGTTCATGGGAGATTTCAGCATTGAAAGGAGGAAAGTCCTTGCTATAAAATGCACATTTGAATTTGGAATTAAGGATTTTCAGAATCAAGACCAAAAATATGAACAAAGATTCCATCTCCTACCTTGAGTGCCTGATGACATTCTTTTGACAAAAAATTCTTTGTTCCAATGCATACCCATAAACTGCTGCTCAGAAGCTGTTTCAAAGACTGCAAGCTGTGTAACCTGATCAAGGCTTTTCACAAACTCACTGTGTTTTAGCGCCTGTCCATTGCCATTCGATGAGCACCAAGGGGGCAGAAAGCTCTACTACAATGTCTCATTACAGACCTTTTCAGTGGATTTTCTGTCAATGGGTATTTCTTAGCTAGAGAAGCTTGGAGAGAATAGACAATAACACATCTGTGCACTAGCATAGACATAAGTGACATCTTATGACAGAACTTCACATGTTTTTGCATGCATATGATTTCCCCACAATGGCTGAGATCACTGCAAACAATAGGAATTATGTTTACCAGGTTCACTAGTGCTAAATGAATTTCTCTCATGTTTGACCCAGAGGGTATCTTTTGTCATCATCACAGCTTAGCTATAGGACTTTTCTAAGAAACTACAGAAAATCATGACTTAATTATACATATGTTTTAAAAAAAGTATCCATCTCATGGGATTTCTGACACTACAGTTTTTAATGTTTTGATACATACTTGCATTTGAACTGCAGTCATGTCAAGGTGTAGTAATTGTGAGTAAATATTGAAGTGCTTGTACCACTGTTTATATGTAAAGAGATGTCACTGCTATATGAAATCTCCACTTATGTTCTAAAGTGAAAACGGAAGTTAACTTTTTAAAATCACGAGTACACAAATTGATGAGATTTTAGATAGCTAATTATTGTCTACAGCTCTTTTGGGAAGGATATAATTTTGGGGAATTGGATGAGAAGAAAAACATATGCTAATTACTTTCTATTTTCACTTTCATGTGGGATTTAACTGGATTCCTTAGAATAACATGTATTTTGAGGAAATGTCTCTGGTTCTGTACCCTGCAAAGAATCAAAGGAAAAGTTGCTAGTACCTCTTCCTGTGAAAGCTGTTCTGAACATTGACCTTATTAAATCAAATAGTGTAAGGAAATGATGATAGATCAATATGATACTCACCTGAAAATGAGAAGTCAGATTTCAGGAAATGAAACATATATATTGTTTCTAGAATTAGTAATTTAGGTAGGACAGGACTCTGGTCACACCATCCACCTACCTATGAGAAGCAGAGACAATTTTTATCATGGCTTTCATCTGGCTGATCTTCATCCAGTATCGCAAAGAAGTGGGTATCATCGTCTCTCTAGGCAATCCCTTTTGGGGGTATCAGTATCATCTCTGTGAAATATTTCTGATATCAAAATGGAATTTCCCTTGTTCCAGCCTGCCTTTTTACCTCTGTGCACACCAGGATGAGTCTGGCTCATCATTTTCTAAATGCTTCCAACAGCAGTAAGCTCTCTCACTGGCCCTCACTGCTTCAGAATGAGGGCCACTCTCACTGTCTCAGCGTTTCCTTTTCTAAAGCATGAAGCCTCTGTTAATAAATAAATTTAAAAATTTGATTTGATTTCATCCAAAAGTGAAAGCAAAAGTAGGACTATAACTAGGTGATCTTAAATGCTTCTGAGCATAGCATTTAAATGCTTCTTCATGGAACTGTAAATTTCTGACAATTTTAAGAAAATGCCTACATTTTTGCAGGCTTAAGTGAATTCTGCTGATAGATGTTACTGTTTTTTGAGAATCAACCTCTCCTCTGAAAAAAAAGAAGTTGTTAGTGTACTGTTAGTGTTTAGACTTTACATGTGAATAATTTTTTTCATTGCCCTCATTTAGTATGACTGAAATGAAGATTTCAGGGGAAATTAAAGTGGAAAAAAATTATCTTTGCACTAGACTTTTAGATTTTGATTGTTATTTAAATAAACTAGCACATCAAATTGATTCAGTGCTGATGGATTTCAGGAGAAAGACTTAAAGGACTAAGACCTTTAAGGTTTTGAAAGAAAGAAAAGTAGCACACCCATAAATAACAATGATTATTAAAAAAAAGAAAAGAAATTACGTCTTAAAAAGAAAAGACATTGAGACTTGAATAAGTAAGTCAGGATATGAAGATTCATATTTGCAACAGAAAACTTCCAAACAAACTTTCCAGAGTCACAGATATATTTTCTGTAACCTTCATTCACCTGTGAAAAACAGGATGCCTTGTAAGTACAGATTTACACACTATGGGATTCTGCCACCTATCCTAAATTCTGGATTGTCAATTAGTACTTCAGTGCGTTTCTTTTATGCCACTGGGATGGCCAATTAAATGTTGGTGAAATAACACACTGCTGACTGAGTGCAGATTTTTTTAATGACAAAGCCTCAGACTACATACATATTACATTCCTAAATTGTTAGCTCAAAGGAGAAAATAAAGTTCTGGAAGCCAAGGGACAAATGGGAAATGAGTTAAGAACAAGAGAAAATCCTATTACGGAGACAGTGCAGAGAAAATAAATGAAATTTACCAGAAGTTAAAAATTAGTTTTATAAATCTCATTTGGAATTAGCCACACAAGGAAAGACTTTGCACTAATTAGCATAATTTTGCACTTAATATAAATTTTATTTTTATCAGTTTTTCTTTCTGTGTTATCTTAAGGCATTTTATGCTGATAATAATTTTAACAATCTCTTTAGAATATATTTTCATGCTTTTGAAGCTATGTTTTGTATGAGTACATGAGGTCCTTACCTCTCAAACTTTAAAAAGAACAGTATTGCATCTGCGTCCAGTTCTGGGCTCCTCAGTACAAGAGAGACAGGAGAGGGTCCAGCGGAGGGCAAAAAAGATGATTTGGCATTTGGGCCATCTCTTTTATGAAGAGAGACTGCAGAGCTGGGCCTGTTTAGTCTGGAGGAGAGGACTGAACAGGCAACTCATCAACACATATATCTCAAAGCAGGTGGTATTTTAAGAGGATGGTGCCAGACTTTTTTCAGTGGTGCTCACTGACAGGACAAGGAGCAGTGGCCATGAGCTGAAATACAAGTTCTACACCAACATGAGGAAGAAATTCTTTACGCTGAGGTTACCCAAGCACTGTAACAGGCTGCCCAGGGAGGTCATGGAGTCTCCATCCCTGGAGACATTCCAGACCCACATGGGTGTGTTCCTGTCTCACCTGCTCTAGGTGACCATGCCTTGGCAGGGGGATTGGACTAGATGATCTTGAGAGGTCCCTTCTAACTCTAAGGATATTTTGGTTCTGTGATCTAAAGTACAAAAATCCCTTTTTCCAGAAGTCAGTGGAAATCATTGCACTTTTATTTTAAGAAACTAAACCTAATGTTCCTATCCCTACTCAAAACCATAAAGCAAGTTTAGTATATATGCATTGTGCAGGACCTCCATGCTTGTGAAAGAGTTTTATCAGAAATACTCATCTCTTCATGATTTTCTAACTGTATCATTGTGTGCAGGTTTCTAAATGCTAAAGAACCTGCAGCTTATAAAGGCATTTTAAATACTCAGAGATACGTGTTCACTGGTATTTTTGATCATAAAAATGCTAATTTAATTGTGTATATGTTTGTATTTATTTTTTAGTGTATTATTTACTATAAATATGTTGGGTAGCATCTCAATGTTGTTTATGGTAACAGAATAAAATCTTTAGAAATAGATTTTTCCTGTTTCCTGGAACACTGTAACATCAACTAACATATTAGTACTTTCCCAGTTCTTAAAATCCAGTTACATTTTCTTCTTCACTGCAATTTTAATTTCCTGCAATAAAAAGGTAATTTGACAAACTTCCAAAAGTGTTTCATGTTTCAAAACTTCTTTGCACCACACTCTCCTTTTATTACACCATCACAGCTGGGGTTTTTTTCTGTAACATTTTCACCTGCCACCAATATGAAGTTAGATTACATCATACTAAAGAAAATTATGCAATATTTTTAAAAAGCATCACAAATTTAGTAGCTTAAAGTTTCTGTGATATCTTTGGGTTTGTTTTGTTTTGGTTTTGGTTTGTTTTTGGGGCTTTTTTGAGATTTTTTTTTTGTCTTAATGAGGTTTTTGTTTCTTTGCTAGTTTGTTTGAGGGGGTTGTTGGTTTCTTTGTGGGGTTTTATTTTGAGAAATGCTCCTTCTGATTTCTCTTTCAAAATCTGTTTACCAGAAAAAAAAGATCCCTCTTAGCAAAAATAAAAATTAAAAAAATCCTTGCCTTCAGCATTTTATCCCTTTTCCTTAACAGCTGCCTTTTCTCCTTATTCTGAGCCAAATATAAATCCAAATTCCATGAATGAATAAAGTTCCCTATATAATATTTCCTGTGGGTATTTATTGATCGTCTTGTTCTTGATGACTCATTTGTCTCCTGATTTTATCAACTCATGCAGTCATACAAGTTTTCTGCCATATCCTACAGCATTTTAGGACATTTCTGTTAGCTTTCTCTTCCACTGTTGTAAATCTCCTTTTATTTCTGCAGTAAGCAAAGTGTAAAGCTTTATTTTTAAACATTGGTTTTGATGGGGAGGATTTTTTGTTTGTTTGAGATTGGTTCTTAACACAGGATCAATGAATTTGAGCACAAAATGGGTAAAAAGAAGATGCAAGATAGACTAAGCTTAATTCAAAAAATGATTGCTTCTCTAACCATTTAGTTTTAAAATCACTTTCTCTTGCACTCTAATTTTTCGCTAATTCCTGAAGGATTGGAGCAGCTGAACCTCAGAGGTTTAACATTTAATTGTAATAAAAAGTCTGATAAATGAGAAGGAAGAGGACAGAGAGAGAAGATAAAAATAAAGAATGGGGAACAACTGACAAAAGTGGTCTGGCAACAATAGTAGGAATAAATCTCTATTAGAGTCAAGTAATATGTTTCCAGCACTGGCTCTGGATTAAAAGAAACGAAATAATGAGGCTTTAGCAAGAGGAATAAATTTCAGCAAGAACCCTCTCTTTAGAAAGAAACTGGAAGCCATTAAAATTGAAAGAGGATTTTGCAGGGTGATAAGAGGTGACATGAAGCATATGACAACCTCATTTATGTAAACAGAAAATTTCATTATCAGAAAAAAATTTCAGAGGAGGAAACAAAAAAGACCACTGTATTTATAAACTCTTTTATGAGTCAAAGTGGAATAACACAGAGGAGTGTAGTTGTTACTCTGATCTTAATATTGGTTCGATTACAATTTGGTAAATACATTTATACTGTTCATTATTTGTAGACATGAATATAACATGCATATTGAATTTATTTTCTTTTAATAAAACCTAGCATAATAAAAATACTTGCAGTCAATTTTTGCCAGGCTCTTATCCCATTTTTATATTACATTATACTATGATGCAACATATTATATTAATTATTTCGTTACAGTTAAGTATATGAGAAGAACATAGGCTTCTGAAGTTATATCTTCTTCCTATCCTACTAGAATATACATGTATGCATATATGTGAGGTGTCTGCTTGCTATCTAATATGTGTCTGTGCTATATAGCACTTTAAAAAAATCCTAAAATCTTTATTAACTACATCATTTTACAGAGAAGGAAAAAAAACACATTACCACATAGATTTTGTAATGTGAAATTTTGAGAAGTGAGTCTTTAATAACTCTTCTACTTTTGTGAATCTGACTGTTAATTTAGTTTAGGCTAAATTTATAGACATCAACCTTGAAAACTTAATATTATACAATCACTTCCAAGGAGATTTGAATTTCTTTTTTTTAAGCCAAAATTCTATGTTTCAGAATTTACCCAGAAATGCAGATAGCATACAAAGAGCAAAAGTTGGAGTGTCTGGGGGCTTATCTGAAAAAATGAAGTAATGATATTTTATATCCAGATTTCCATTTTTTAAAATTACTAAGTAGCACATTTCACATGGAATATAGATAGGGTGTGGTAAAATCTCTATTACAGCTATATTCAAGATAAATCTCCAAGTTCAAATATTCAAGTATTTGAAAGGATTTTGTGCATAGCCAGAATCTGGGCTGAGATTTATTATAGATAGTTTTAATTTTTATACCAAAGAGGAACTTTATATTTTATTTTTATTAAGCTTAAAGGTGATCTTAGTCCATGTATCAAAAATGATGAAGATATAAAGTGTCTTAACATATTAATTCTAATTATATTTTTTATATTCTGGAGGGTCAGATCTTTTTCTTCTTGGCATTCAGTGTCACATTCTACTAAGAATAATGCAGGTTTCTGGATTAATTTTTATCAGATCATTATGAATACTAGATATATTAATCTCAGGTTATTCAATGACATTAGTCTCCCATTTAACATTCAGCTTTACAATGTGATCTATAAAGCACCATATATGAACTTACAGTTGTATAAATTTATTTTACCCACAATTTGCTTCATTAACTAGATTACAAAACTCAGAGACAGTACAAAACTTGGGATTAGTCTTTAGAATTGTTCTAACTGATTCTACACAGAATTCTCAATTCTTCATCACATTATTTGGCCTAAGATTTAAAACAGAGGATGATGAGAAATGGAAAAGAAAAAGCAAGGAGACAGGACAGAATTAGAAAAGGGAATGCTTTCTTAGAATTTTATGCATGTCAAAGACACATTTTCATAAATATTTAAGTCATATATTTCCACATCGTCTAGCATAGACTGATTTAAAATTTTTTGGTTTTATGACTTTATGTTCATTACTTAATTTTGATTTTAGCAAATAAAAATAGTATTTTTTCCCATTACTTTTTAGTTATTTCAGCTTGAACTTCCACCAAGAATAGATGGGGCATTATGTTTTAAATTTGCAACAGATATAAAAAAAACCCAACATTTTTTAGGTTTTATACACTTTAAAATGTTTTTTATACATTACTTCAAGCAATATTTGGTTTTGGGCTAGTTTTTGCACAATGCATATTTTTTAAGATGTCTTAGGGGTTTTTAAGCAAAGGTACCATTTATGTCATAAAATAAGTAAAGGTGAAGTACTAATGATCCAATGCATCAGAATTCAAATCTAAATGTATCAGGAAACCACAGTATTCCCAAAAAATCTGAAGCACAGGTTGGAGAGGATTTACAAAAACTGCAGATGGGAAAGGATTTGATGGGGAGGTATTGTTGTTAGAGCAGTACAGACATGGCTGCATAGAGGCCCTTCCGTAGCATCAAATTTGATTCTGACCAATTTTCTTCCAAGTGAAACATGTTACTGCCCCAACAGTGGGAGACCAAAGCACCAGGGAGTGGAGACCAAGCTGTTACTTTTCTGTGCACCATAATCTTTTTGGAGAAATTTAGTTGTAAAAGGATTCAGTGTATAAATTCTCATGAGCAGCTATATAAATCAAAATGAGGGAAAAAATATTGGTACAACTCCACCATCTGCACCACTAGAAATCCTTTTCCTCTGAAATTTTATCAGATCTAATGGCCTTACAGCCTGGATTAGATTGACCCATCCTAATGAATACCAAAGGGAGATATTTCCTAGGTAAAAAAGTCAGTGCAGAGTTGCTCCTGGCTTTTGCAAAATGTCAGGCTTTGTGAGGAACTGGAATAAATCCCATGACCTTAAAATGTTTATGGGTAGAAGCACTATTTCTATGCAAAGGTCACTAAGCAGCCAGTGTTCACAGCTAGTTTAGCAGCTTAGTGCTTCTCTCCAGATGACAACATGATTTAATGTCTCACTGATGTGTTGGCCACCCAGCAGGTATTTTAAAGTAGACATCTGTCAGCATGCTTGAAGAATCAGCTGTTTCCTTTCCAATGAGCAGGCAGATAATGAGGATGATTTTGAAATAATCAGAAGGTAAACACATAGTTGAAATGAAGCTTTCAGTGTTTCCATGTGCAGATTGTTTTGTTAGCTCAAACTGCTGTTCTTAGAGATTCCTGTAAGCGGTAGGAATATATTTCAGAGTACAAGTGAAAGGAGAACATCTAAGGCATTTGATTTATTAGTATCTATTGGAAACTTAAATATACTGCAGAACATGGTTAAATGATATTTCAGAACATTTACCTATTGTTAAAATTCAGGATCAAATTCATACTTACTAATTAATATCGTAACTAAATATTTGTTTTGTAAGCACAGTAGTTAGGGCAAAATATTTTTTACTAGTAGTCTACATTTTAAATGCTTCATGTGTTTATTAAGTTTCATGATTCCAGAAATTTATGAAGAAAAAAAAAAATTTAAATTCTTCTTATATTATTTAATTATTTTATTATGAAAAATAATAGAATTTTAAAATATATCTAACTAATGGTGTCCTAAAACAGCTTTTTTTTTTTAATGAAGTTCACTAAAATTATTTTGGATCTTTTTCTTCAGCTAAAGATTTAAAAGAAAACAGAAAAAGTCCATTATCATCACAAGTGTAATGGTGATTATACAAGTACACTGGGAATACAAGGTATTTGGGATATAGTGGTGTTTCTCAGGCTATCAAACAGCAGTGCAACCCAGTGATTCATAGCAATACAAGTATTAAAAAGATTAAGTTACTTTACAGCAATGGGCTTTTTTTCCATTTTGCGTGTTTTATTATTGACTGTTTATTCACAGTTAGATCAGCTGGACTTTTGTGGTAGTTTTATTGCTTCCATTATGTTCTTTAACACTCACTGTATATATTCTTCCAAATAACTTGGACTACCCTAAAAGTTCATCAGCCTTAACAATTTAGACTAATATGATTAAATCCTTTTTATAAGATGCTGAAATATATGTAAATTGGATTTACACTAGTTAAAGACTTAAGATTATCAACAACCGATGTGAGAAACTGAGGCATATTTATTTTTAAAGTAATTGAAAAATTTTTCTGTAGGCTAGCACATCATATTTAATTGTGGAAAACAGTAACATGAAGAAACAGAGCTGAACAGCATTGAAAATAGGGACATAGTAATAAAATATTGATTGAAACTGAAGGAATATAAAGTGTCCTTTTTAAAAAAGTTATTCACTGAATAAATATTTGGCATAAGGAGTTTTTTATTTAACTTTTCTAAAAAAAAAAGAACTTAACATTTGACTGAGCCCATGTTTTAGTAATAGCTCTATTCCCCCATTATATGTCTTTCCACAGTTTGAGCATATGCTAAAGTACTACTTGTTTTGTTTTATTCAGCCCTCTGTTAAAAAGTCTGCTCTCAAAGACTGGACACTGTTGTGGACTTCGGCCAGTGCATAGTAGGGTTTTAACTAGTTCAGTCCTTCTCATGTTCTTGTATCAGGAAAAAAAAATGGAATGATGTCTGACGGAAGGTAAGAGTTGCTGTAGAGAGATCACAGAACCATAGAAGAGGAAGTCTCAGTAAAATATGAATCTAAAAGGTGATAAGAGCTAGGTGATTATGGGATTAGGAGGAGCAAATATTAGCCATTCTAACAGACTTCTGTGAATAATTCATACAATGGGTTTGAAAATATTAACATTTTTTTCTAAACCAGGGAACATGGACAAGAATTTTCTAGAATAAATGTTTCAAAAATAAAATATCTAAGGGGCTTTTGTGAATTTTAAACATCTATATACTATTGTTTGTCTGACCTGGGTAAATTGATAGAGAATATGGTAAATATTGTTTTCTATTTTGCACCTACTGATTTTAATGGTCACCTCAAATTCAGAATAGCTAAGGATATTGACATATTGGCATGTCATTGTGGCCAACTGAAGTAACAGATGAGGCATTTTCTGTATTTTGAATCAAATGCTATTCCTTTTTTTTGTGGTCAAAATTTTTCTATGTAACATGCTTCAAAGATCAGCTAAAAAACTGAGCAGAGCTGATTTCTAGTTAGAATAGAGTGACTAGATAGCTACAATATGGAATTCCAGGGCACATATTTTCCAGTTCAAGGTGAATTATAAAAAACCACAGCTCTTTAAAATTAGCTTATCATATTAACATTCATATTAAAATTAAAATTAATATTAATATATTAGTAATTCCTCTGGGTTCCATATTCAGATGTCATGTCTAATTAGCATATTTATTTTGGATAGTATGTTGGGTCAGAAAAGAACATTACTGTGTGAAATTCACAGTAACTACCTCCTTAGACTGGAATTGATTTGGTACTTCCAGTTGAGACTTTCTCGAAGTGTAGTTTGTACATAGTCACAGCACAGTGTAAAAAGGCTAAAGCATACAATTAGAATTAGACACGTATTTGCCTTAGCACTGCATTTATGATCCATTGCAATACATTTAAAAAACAGAGTAAACTATTTTCCTCCCTTCCAATTTGCCATCATATAAATTGATTCAAATCAAACCCCTAATGACACAATTTGCTGGGTGAATATGAAACTTTTGAGATTTCTTAGCTGTGAGACTGATTTACACTGAGATGAATTCTAAGCACAAAAATCCTTCGAGAGGTAATGAACGTTATTTCTTCAGGAATAACACAGGAACAGACAATTCATTTGGGTTTAATAAGCAAAGCAATGCTTTTCCTCAAACCTCTTCTTTTGACATATAAACACATTACATCTAGGTATTAAATTACTGTGAAGCAGCTAGACCTTGGTAATTGCATGTGTAAAATTTTACCCAGCAGTACCCTGCAGTAAAATGAACAAATTTTTTTCTCCTACTGTGGAATAATATGGCTTAGCTACTGCAGTTCAGCTGATATGTAATAATGTTTTAATCTTAGAATCATAGAACTATTAAAGTTGGAAAAGACCTCCAAGATTATTGAGTTAACCTTTGACCAAATACCATGTCAACTAAATCACAACACAGTGACACATCCAGTTGTTTCTTGAGCACTTCCAGCACTTCCCTGTACAGCTTGTTCCAGTGCTTGACCAACTTGAACCCCCAGCTTGGGGCTTCTTCCTCCTGCCCTATACCTTGTTATGTGAGAGAAGAGGCTGACTACCCCCCACCACCCCCCCCCCCCCGCCCAGCTACACCTTTCTTTTTGGCTGCTGTAGGGAGTGAGAAGGAATCCAGCAGACTCAGCTCCCTCAGCTGCTCTTCATCTGACTTACTCTTTAGACTCTTTCAGTTGCCCTTCTCATGTCCCATAAAGAATGGAGAATTTCCTTACCTCTCCTTTTATTTTTAAAGTATTTATATAACCTCTTTTCATTATCTTTCACATTGGTGGCCAGATTGAATTCTAGCTGAGCTTATATGTTTCTAATTTTCTGTGTACATGATCTATTGACATGTATTCTTTCTGAGTTGCCTGCCCCTTTTTTCAAAGATCATGCATTTTATTCCCTGAGTTCCAGTGAAAGCTCCCTTCAGCCAGGGCACTCTGTTCATAATAGCTCACCTATCGGCACATACAGATGGCCTACTTCTGCACCTTTAATATTTTCTTTGGGTATTTTTGTTATTCAACCTCCCAAGAATTTTGTTTTCTCTTGTGCACCACCAGAGTGGATCAAAAGTATGCAAAACCCCTTTAAAAATTCACTGAGTGAGCTTGGGGCATAAAAACTCTCTGAACCAGTGTCCTAGACAGGCCAAAGTCTGCTCTCTGGAAGCCAAAAATGGAGGATTTGTTGACCTCACCAAGAACAGGAGACTATATTTTGTAGTTGCTATGGGCTCTGACCACCACATCTCCCACAGCCCTTCCCTGTTTGCAAACAGCAGGTCTGGCAGGGCATGCCCTGGCAGGCTCCTCACCAGCTGTGTCTGAAGTTATCTTCACACTCTCCAGGAACCTCCCAGACTGTCTCCTCTCCACTGTGTTGAGTTTCCAGCAGGCATTGGGCAAGTTAAAGTCTCCCACAAGAACAAGGGCTAGTGATCATGAAACATCCAGTGACAGAATATTTCACTTCATCCTGGCTGGGTGGTCTGTGACAGAGTCCCAGCAGGATCCCTGCCTTGTTTGCCATCCCTCTGATTGTCACCCACAGGCACTCAGCCTTATCCCCACTGTCCCTGAGCTCTGTACAGTCGAAACCCTCCCCAGAGTACAGAGCCAGCTCAGGGCCTCTCCTTCCTCACCTGTCCCTTCTGAAGAGCTTGCAGCCATCCACTGCAGCACTCCAGTCATCCCACCACATTTCCATAATGATAACTGTGATTTCCATGAGTGATAACAGCTTCCTGCTGCCAGTGGCTCCCATTGTTTGTTACCCATGCTGGGTGCATTGGTGCACTTCAGCTGGGCTGTCCATATCATCCACAACACCAGCATGTCACCCCACGCTCATCTCCAGTAAGAACTGTCTTATCGTTTCCTACTTAAAAGCCCTCACATTCAGCACTGACAACTCATTTCCAGCTTTTAGAGAGGTGAACTCTATCTGTTTCCAGGAGACCTGGTGGCATACAAACCATCCCATGATCAAGGAGACTAAAATTCTGCCAGTGACATCAGTCTCAGTAATAATTTTGTTGTGACCTTGAAGATAATTATTTCTTTTCAAACACAAATATAACTAATTCTATTTCTGTTTTGCATATTGTATGCAATTATTGTTTTGCTGTATCTGAAAATGAAGTATGATTTATTCCTTGAAGAATCTTAGCTGTCTTGCATTATGTACACTATGCTAGAGTTTCCTTTAGGTTGTCAGTGCAAAGACTTTTGAGGTAAGATGTTCTAATATTCTTGATAGGTTTTAGTATTGCCATTCTAATCATTATCTCCTTCTGAGCAATGTCCTTTAAAATATACCCAGTCAAAAACTTTATTCGGTTTTTTGTTGCAGCTAAGATTTGACTGTAAAAAGATGTTATTTTCTTTTCATATATTTCTACTAAAAATGGAAGACTAAATAAAAGAAATACGGAATATTGTCTTCTTTCTCTTCAAAATGTTTTTGCCTCCTCGAGTCTTACAGTTTCTTAGGATACCAACATGTAGTAGATATATCATTGATCACAAAGATATGCAAGACCTCCTAACACAGTTTATCTTCAGTTTTCAGCTTAATTCTCAAAGCATTTGTGTATCATTAATCAATAACTTCCATTAAAATTATTTTGAATGTTTGGGGGAAAATAAGATTACTATTATGCAGAGGTTTTTTGATTTCACTAGTGTTGCACAGGGTTTAATTATCTTATCTTACTTAAGTCAGGGGATTGTCCCTCTTACTCTTTGCAAAAATATGAATTAATATACAGTAAGGAAAAACAAAACCCCATTAATCAAGTCACTCACCTAAATTTTTAAATAAAAATAGCTTCCAAAATATTATAGAACATCAGGGCACAAAATACCCCCAAATGATTCAAGGATTAGTAGACATAAATAATTTTCTATCTGGTAAAGAATATAGATAATAATCACCAATATTGTAGGTGCTGATACTTTGAGAGATGTATTAAATCATGCACCACTATATCAAGTGTCATTTCTGTGCAATATGTCACCTCTAGCAACCTGAAAGATGCAACAAAGAGGGAAAGGAATATCAAGACACATAGATGTTTTCTCAAACTGGGGCAATACTGACAAGCAACATCAACAAAGTGAAATATTGTGATTTAAATTAACGAATTGCAACATTCACATAGAGATTTATATAGCAAATTAGCTCATACCATGCTTTGGGGATGAAATCAAAGTCTACTCTTGCACTGCATTCTGCAATTTCCAGTATATTCCAATATTGCTTAATAAAACCAGTATGCCAGTTTTTGATTTAAGAGAATCTTCCTTCTAATTACTTCTCCCCTATATGAATCAACCAAAACATGTAGACACAAAAGAAAATCAATGGAAAGCCAAAGTTACTAAAAATTTCTGTGTTTTGTCTATAATTATAAAATATTGCAGAATTTGAAAGTTTATAAGAAAAAAGAAATCACTTCTTTCCCCTTAAGAAGATGCTTTAAGATACCTGAAAAACATCATACATTTTGTTGGCAGTATCAATATACATTTTGAGTAAAATATTTAAAGATAGGATTTTTATCTGATATACTCTTACAGGTTATTGCAGTATTTTTAATGGTACAAATAATTCTCCACTCTCAGAAAAAAATATAAAAAAGCATGTGAGATAAGACTACAGTAAGATTGGGCTGGTAAAGCTGCTCACTACTGACAAACAATTAACAGACACAGATGGTACAGAAAATTTGAAACAGCTGAGAAAATATGGGGTATTTTTAAAAACCCATATTCTCTGTTCTGATACCTTTCTGCCTTGTACTTTTTTCCACTCTGAAATTCTAAATCTTACTGGGAAGGTGTTGTAAGAGTACCAGTAACACCGTGGGAAAGGACGGGACTGGAATGAAGCACCATGGCTATCTTTATGAAGAATGTATCAGATATTCTCTAGTATAGCAAACCCTACCTTTGAGCATGAACTTGTGGTGTGTATTTTGCAGTATAGGGCAGAGACAAAGGGGAGATTTCAACACATTGTGTTCAGTGAAGAAGGTTTTATTTGCATTAAGCTTAAATGTTAAGGTTAAGTTCCAAGTACTAGCATGTTAGGCAATATAATAATAACAGTAACAACAACAACAACAACAACAACAACAACCACTTCTTTAATACAATAATTAATAATAAATAAATTATTAGAGATAATAAATGATAATATGTATAGCCTTGACAGTAACCATAGTTTATGTAATTTTCATTTCTTACAAACTTTTTGGTCAGCATGCCTGCATTTATTCCCTACTAAGTGTTTATGCTTCCACATTTCTAAATGCTTTGAAATGTCTTTATACTAAAGTTTCTTTTTTGGAGACCAACTCAAAGCAAGCTGAAATTGTTGCAAATGAAATTGTACTACAAAAGTAAATTAAGAGACATTATAGGACTTGTCACATTAGACAAAACAAAGCACAATTTCTTATTGTGTACTTTGCAAGCTGCAAAAGCTATGGATCTGCACCTACTGAGATCACCCATGTGGTGAATGCAATTCCAATAGCAATCTTTGAGACCACAAGTGCCAGGGGTGTATCTGGAAGCTTGAATACAGGACACCTGATGACTCATTTTCTGCAGAGTCAATTATGCTGCCCATCACAACATCAGTTTTCCTACTTAAAAGGGTCTCCAGTTGCTAACACTTCTCACTGCACCATAGAAGCAGGAAGAATTAAATATAACTTTATTGTGAATAACTATATTGATTAAAAGTACTCATGACTTAGCTGTCATTTAAAATAAAAAAAAATTAAAACGTAACTGTGAGCATAAAGTCAGTAAGGTCAGATGATAAATTCAATGCCATTGAGGGCCTTGACCAGCTACCTGTGAGATGAAAGGAAAGAAAAGTGTGTTTAGTTAAGAAATATTAATAAAAAACCCAAAAAACCAAACCTGTATGAACCAAAAGCAAAATCTCTGAAACACGAAAGAAGGAAATTTAAGAAAAATTATGTCCCGGCTATGTAAAAAAATGTGGACAGGCTGGAGACGCTTCAGAAATGAGTCACAAAAATGATTAAAAGTCTGGAAAACCTGCCATGTGAAGAAAGGCTGAGAGAACAGGATTTTATCAGCCTTGAGAGAAGGTGGCTCAGGAGAAACCTTATCACCTTATTTCAGCATTTAAGAGGTGGCTACAAATGAGATGGAGAATCCTTTTTTAAAATTAGTCATGTGGAAAAGTGTTGCGTTCCCTGCTTCTAAATCCCGCTCTGATCCCGGCGGCAGAGCGCTAGCGCGACCCTGAGAAGCCGTTCGCCTTCCAATCGAGAAGGCTTCCCCGGGGAGCCGCTGGTGGGCTCCGCTAGTCTGCGTCGGGCTGAGGTGTTGATGCCCTCAGAGCACTGCAGGATAGCAAAGAACTACCCAAAGAAGGAGGACTCTTAGTATGAGGGTTCGGCAGGTTTATTACCCCCGAGGGAGCTCAGGGACTAAGAGCCTCAAATAGCTCATGACATGGATATTTAAGGGAGGGATAACATCCAATAATCTGAGGGTACAGGGGCAATACAGGGGAGGGTCCAGGGTGCGCAGTCGGATGAGGTTTAGGGAGGGGAGGGGGGTAGAGAGAACAACGAATGAACAACCGGGTAACAGGGAATGTTCCAGAACTGAGATACATAACAGACAAATCAAGGAACCAATAGCAGGAACTTGGGGTTCGTGGCTTGGTGACCTAAACCATTGTCTCTGGCAGTTCCGGGGGGAAATTCTCTTTCTGTGGAACATGCCACCGGAAGTCTTAATCCTTCCTGGTTCAGAACCTCCGCTACAGAAAAGATGACAGATAATGGGTAAAAGTTTCTCCTACAGAGATTCCAACTGGACACAGGAGGTAAATTTCTCACAATAAGGAGAGTATTGGGTTCTGCAATAATATATCCAGCTGGCCAAGATTCTGCATTATCTTCTCTAGACCTTGATTTTGCAAAGAGAGGTTGGACCAGATGATGAAGGACATTCTGACGTGATCTTTTGTGATTGTATGAAACAGAGAGAAAGTTGTGTAGAGCTGTTCTTATGAAATAACTTTTAAAATTTTACCGTCACTTTTACAGAATATATTTATCAAATTAAATTTTACAAATAGAATGTTACAAAGGTCATTTTAGCTATGATTCTATTTTGTAATGTATAAAACGAAGCAACTACTCCAGATCAGCTTCAGTGGAAAAGCAATTTGATTCACTGCAGCTTAGTGAATCAACAAGCCCAAGCTTTGTTAAATGAATACATCATCACAAAGCATGAATTTTCTGAACTGTCATGAGCAAAGATTTAGATTCTAGTAGAGATATGACAAAGAATATTTTTTCTAAAATACTTTCTTCAAGTGCGTGCAGATCAGTACTCTAAAGAAAGGTTGTTTTCAGAAAAAAAAAAAAACCCACAAAAAATCAGGGATTACAGGAAGTAAGGCAGACTGATGCTTGAGGCATGTCAGTAATCTCTATCATGCAAAACAAAGAAATAAAAAGCCTAAACAATCTTTATTGTTATTCAGCGTGTATAGATAAAGAATAAGCAAAAGAGGATACTGTCAGATCTGTGCCTATATGATGCACACTTCAATGTATTTACTTCAGCCTAAAGAATCATGCAGTCTTTGTGTTAATTTATCTGTAGTCCTGTGGTGGGCTGAGCTTGGGTGGACACCAGGTGCTCACCAAGCCTCTCTACCACTTCTCTTTATCAGTTGAATGGGGATGAAAATAATATAGCCAAAAAAAGACTCATGGTGCGAGATATGAACAGATCATGAGATCACTCATCAATTACTGTCACAGGCAAAACACTCAACTTGAGCAAATTAGCTCAACTGTTTACAAATCAAATCAGATAAGAGTAGTGAGAAATACACCTTCCCTCCAGCCCTGCCTTCCTCCTGGGATCAACTTCACTCCCAGTATCTCTACTTTCTCCTCCTGAGTGATGCTGGACAGGGAATGGGGGGGTTCACAACTCTTTGTCTTTGCCACTCTTCCCCTTATCCCTCCTACAGGAGATAGTCTTCAGTGAACTGAAATGTGGATCCTTCCCAAAGCAAGTTCCAGTTCTTCACAAACTGCTTCAGCATGGGACCCTCCCATGGGATGCTGTCCTTCAGTAACAGACTGCTCCAGAGTAGGTCCCATCAAGAAAATATAAACCAGTGGGAGCTCCTCTCTTCATGGTTGCATGGGTCCTGCCAGGAGCCTGCTTCAGGACTGGCACTCCACAGGGTCACAGCCTCCTTTGGGTTTAACTGAGGACCTCCATGGGCTGCAGAGGGGTAGCTGCCTCACCATGGTCTGCACCATGATCTACAGGTGAATCTCTGCTCTGGCTGCTGGAGCACATCTATCCCTTCTTCTTCACTGACCTTGATTATACAGGACTATTTCTCTCTCAAGTTCTCATTCCTCTTTTCCATCTGCTTTTGGGCAGCAGTTTGTCCTCTTCTTAAACACTTTGTCCCAGAGGTGCTACCACTTTTGTTGATGTCTAAGTCTTGGTCAGTGGTAGGTCGGTGTTGATGTTAGCTGGCATTGGTTCTGTCACCAAGGGGAGGACCTTCATACAGATTGCACCCTTTAAGCCCTCCTGCTACCAGAGGCTTGCCATGCAATCCCAATACATGCATGCATCTTTTATATTTTCTGTTCTTTGACCTGAAGTTTTGAACACTGATACACAGTGTCCCTTGGTACAAAATTTATTACTGTTTTGTGTAATTCCTTCTCCACTGACTGCCTAGAACTGATTTCAGATATGTATTTAAATACTCTCAGAAGGACCAGCTGACACTTACAGTCCTTAGTACTTCTGTCACTGGGCATAGAATACATGGTAATTTCCACTTTATAGCTTGCTTTCTGCCAGAACACACAAAGTCTTCCTGCCACTTGGTATTGTACTATGGAGGAGGGATTTGCACTTCAAATATTTTAAATTCTTGTTATGTGAAAAGGCTAAATATATGATCACAAGGGAATTTGGAATGTACATTTTTGTGCTGAATTTACCAAAAATACAATCAACTGCTTTTAGCACAGGTGAGTAGTTTGAAAGTGAGGTAATGACACATTTAGTAAAAAGTTGAGTAACAGATATTTTAGGGTAAATGATCCATTTTTTTAAATTACTGTTATTGTAAATATTACATTCTATTATATATTTATAGTTAAGAACTAGTTCTTTATAAAAATCAGTTTCCCTTTTAAAAATATATAGAAAACAAAAACCAAGATACATTGGTGAATATTTGCAGCAGGGTTCTACAGTTCCTCTCTTTGAACACTCCTAAACAGTGTATCCAAGTGTATCCATATGGTTTTTATAGATACTTTTCAGAAGACCCCTATCCCAGTCCCACTCAAATCAGTACTCAAATTCATTTTCCATAGAAGAATAACCTGAAAAAATATTTTAAACCCACATATACATGAATAATCAATGATTTTGTTGCAACCTGTCCTGTTATTGGGACAGCTTGGAAGAGAGGTGCTGGGAGAGGTGCTATGTTAACATTCCCATTTTAAACTTTTGCAACTCAGACGTAACAGCTGCTGTTATTCAGATATGGTTTGAGCCTATCACTAAAAGCCCACCATGCTCTTTCAGCTATAAATTTAAAGTAAAAACTATCAGAAAGCTTATCTTCATAAACTTTGAAATGGTGTTATGTAATCAAATTCACTTATTTGCCTAAAGTTTATAAATCGTGGAGCAGAAGATATTTACATATTCTAGAGTGTAATCATGTAATTTTTAATAGAAAATAAAATACTTTCATCAATAATATTGGCCTCAAGTAGTTTCAGCTACCTCTCTTGATATGTCCAGATGTATAAGTAAACTGCATTTTAGCAAAATAGTTCATAAGAAATATGGTGATATTTAGCAGTTCCAACAGTAAACCGTAACATTTCTAAAACAGAGCACTAATTTTCTTAAATAGCTTCCCTGAGGTTCCACATTTTTTAATGGGTGCAGGAACTTACGAGGTTCATTCTTGGAAAAATTAATACTGCATTACAGCTTTAATGAAAATTCTTAATAACTCCTTAATAACATCTATTAATCATGATGTTAGTATAGTCAATTTTGTGTGAAGATTTCAAGTAATTCAATACTTTTTTATTTTGGAGCTTCATACATATTCTGTGTTATTCTACTGGAAAAGTTTTGTTTGTTTTTCTGTTTGTTTGTTTTTCTGTTTGTTTGTTTTTCTCTTTGTTAAACTTCCCTCATTTTTCCTATTAATTACAGTGAATAAACCTTCATTTTCTGCTTTAATTCCTTGTTGTTTTTGAGGCGAATGATTACTTTATCAAAAAGAACTGCATTTTTTTACTGGCTGTTGCTGTAATGATAATACTGTAATACTTTGTAGTTGTAACAAAGCTATGGTATTATCTAATTACTAAGTGGTTAAAAAATATGACTAATTTTGAGTTACAACTTAGCTGCTTAGACTTCACAGATAGAAGAAAGAGATATTTCTACAAGATGATTCATCTTGACCTAAAGTAGCAGCTGGAAATGAGATCTTTCTTATCCCCAAAGTGCTATTTCTCTCCACAGATTTTAAAGTCAAGATGACTGGCATAGGCATTGCTATCTGCACAGTAAACATCTATAAGCTTATCTGTAAAGTCTACACAAAATAAAACTAATTCTGGCCAGGAATACCATCAAAATCTTTTCACATGTCCATCTTCGAAAAAATGTTCACTTGTAAATGAACTTTCCATGTCTGGATGTCTGTTCAGAATGGAAAATTAATTTTTTTAAAGAAAAAAATTCTTTATTTTTCCTTTCTGCAGGCAATTCTTTAAGGGTACAATCCTAGAATAACTGAAACTGTGGGCATTTGTATAAATCCATTTCAATTTTGATTTAAATATAGAAGAAAAATAAGTACTGCTTTGTATAAAATTTTTCTCTGTATTTAGTATGCCACTTCACACCTACTTCACAACACATATAAATAAAATTTCCTTTCTGGTAGCAGAAACAGAATAATTAAAGAATCTGACCAGATCCTCTTTATAGGTGTTATTCTCAGCAGGATTAATGAGCAAATAATTCCTTGAAAATCGGCATTATTTTACTCCTCTAATAGAGGGTATTTTTGAGGCATCAAAAATAATAAAGCTGTAAGAGTTAAGTCTATGACATATAGGGAAAATGATACACACATTAGACAGGCAGCCAGATGAGAATGGTCAGTTTCTAGTCTTAAATTCAGATCTTACATATTCCTTACATATTCACCCCAAGAAATCAAAGGCAAATTGTTCTTTCAACCCTTAAAAACCAAAACAAAACACCTAACAAAAAAGCATCTGACTTCCACATGATATTCCTAAAAATCATATTCAATGTCCGCTTGAATTCTTGTACACTGCAAAGAATCTGTAAGCAAATACTAAAATTATACAGCCAAAATTACAGACAAAGGAATTAAATTGTTTGTTAAATAAAATGAAGGAAAGTGATTTCAATAATTTCTGTGTGGCAGAAATTGAGCTGTAGTTCTTCTTACCATAAATTCTTAAAAAATATTTTGGTTCAGTTTTTCTGTTTTGTTTTGTTTTGTATCTATTTATATACACACAATAATTTACATGCACATACTACATTGATAAATACTCTAAAATTCTACTGTTATATTTGTTAACAGCGGTAAGTAAAATCATTCTATTTAGAAAAACAATGTTCTAAATTACTTCAGAAGGCATCATTAGTTATCCTTTTCTTTCATATTTATATTTCAACAGATATATTTTTTCTTTCCTTTCAGGTGTCTTGAATACTTTTATCCGTAAATTTTTTTAAAAAGTTGGCTTTTTCCTCATTCTAATTGGTAAGCCCAACAGAACAAACTGGCTTTTGGCCAAATGCACACCTTTGATTCTGAATAGAAAAATGGGCCATGTCATCTAGGGTACTGTAGATATTTTTTTGATTTCTAATCCCTTAAGTTTTCCCATGCTAAATGTTTGTCAGAAGAATTACTTTTGTCTCTTTCTTCTTTTCTTGCCTGCTGATTTACTAGTCTGGTGAGTGGTCTACAGGGAGTTAGTGCTTAGAAAACAATCTATGAACTGGAACTGCATTCAATTTAAACGGCGAGAAGCTACAGCTGTGCTATGAGAGTAATAGGCAGAGGTAAATTAGAACAAGTTTACTATGAACATTTTTTTCCCTTACGTGATCACTATACATAGGGCCTTTGGACTTCTCAGAAAATGGTTCTGTCCCAGGCTGTCTTGCCTTTTAATCTTCTAAACAAGTCCTAATCTTCAGCAACTGCAGCAAAAGAACATATCTGAATTAATGGGTAGGCACAAAGACAACAGTATTAATATTGCTCAGAATGAGATTAAATGGAGATTTTGCAGACCAAGTAGTTCTAATGCTTCAAACAGTGTGCAAATAGTAAATGCTTGCATAGTGCTGGTGGATTTCTAAGCAACTGTGAAAAAAGCAGACATGAAACTACTATCTGGGAATTCCAAATGTGAATATTTTATTAGAAGGCAAAAGGTTATATAGAATTAATCTATTTACAAAATCCTGCCAGCAACATATAGGCCAATAGAAATATCTAGAATGAAAAAATAGACATGTAGGGTTTGCTTAGCCCAGCATGATCTCAGTTAATGAACATCAAAATAAAAAGGTGAAGACTAGTCTTATTTTGGAGGTGTTACTAATTTTTTATCATGTAGACAGAAATCTGAAAATATGAAAATGTTTTCAAAAGTTTTCTAAATGTCTTTATAATAAATATCACAGGAAAATATCAAATAGGAACTTAAAGAAATTATAATAACTGCCAATAATGATGACAATAACCAGTAATTTCCTATCTACAATTTATGCTGAAAGAAACTTCTCAAATTGTTTTGAAAGTGAATGCAGAGCACCTGTTTTGACAGATGTGTTATAGGGCAGCAGCTGCAGGAACATGAGAAAGGACAAAAAAAAAGGAATGTAATTAAGAGGTATTAAGGAAAAATAACTTGCAATTAGTAGACCAGTGAAAAATGAGGTAGAAGGGAGGCTGATGCATAATCTGAAGAACACTAGTTTCTATGATGAAAATTTAGATTCAAAAGACAAAGTGACAGACATTAATTCACATTAATAAAATTTATGAACAAGGAAACTGAAATCTAGACCACTGCTAGATTTTTCAGTTTGTCCAGCACCTTTCAGGTATCATCACTGAGCAAGACATATTCAGGTCTTCTGAAATCAGTGAACTTAGGTCATTCAGGCTGCTTACAACAATCTGGGGGGAAAAAAAAGAAAATTAAACGTTTGGTTTTCTTGTAAAGGTAGGATTTTTGTTTCTGGGAGATAGGTTGGGGTTTTGTCTGTTTAATTGTTTGTTTGTTTTCCAGTTAATAGATTTGCCTTTTTAAAGGACGATGATAAGAAAAATGACATTCTAAATGTGTCTTGCAAGTTCTTTAATGGCAAGATTCTCCTGAAACAGAAAATCTACATGACAGGTAGATCCATATCAGAGTGTTCATAGCAAATCATCTTAGAAGAATAAATTTGTTTTATTGCAGAAGAATTTGTGCAGTACAAAGGCAATAATAGAATGAAAGAATTACAGAATCATAGAATAAGCATCTAATTATTCTGAATTTGTGGCTATAAAATTCATAGAGAAATTCTTGAAACTTCCATTTGTTTAGATATTTGATAAATCAGACCTCTATTATGAATAAGCATACTGAAAATCCATGTTTTAGAAATACAAGTTCATCTCTTGTCTCCAATTTGTTCAATTGAGATTTACTGTAAAGCTCTGGGAAAAATAAGTAGCCATGTGTTCCTATCAGTTACTAATACTCAGTTACAATGTAACTCTTACTTTATACATTTTTAAATTATATACAAAACAAGATATTTAATAAATTGCAATGCAGTTCTTTTCATTTAATAAGTAAATATTATTTATTATGATGCTATACATGTGCTTAATTACAGTTTGCATATGTAGGAAATGCAGAATATTTTGCATTAATAATAGATTCTGCAATAAATACATTTTTTAAAATCATATATTATGTGCATTGTATTATAACTAATTAGCCTAATTAGTTATTAAGCTTCAACTATACAATAAAATACCATAAATCATTCATTTCTATGAAAAAGACTTCCTCTTCAAGGTCACTTTATAAGTGTTCTTCTGTATTTTCAGTTGTAACTCTCATGTTTTGTTTTTTAAACATATTTCAGCATCTGATTTTCTGGTGCAAGGTCTGAGTAATTCAATGACATTACATCCTTCTCTTACAACTAATTTGAGACTTTATCTTTTAGCTCTGTGGAACGTATTGTTTTGGCAAACTGAAATAGTAGTGCTCTATTCATGTGTCTATGAGCTAATGCTTACTAAGCCACCTAAATCCTTTTAAATACTTGTGATGATTTCATGTGATCTTGAGTGTTCTCTTCCCCTTCATCCCAGATGCAAAAAAAAAAAAAAAAGGAGAGAGTAGTAAGGAGACATATATACATCATTTATGAAATGTGAACAGTGTATTCTGGACTGATACAGGTGGGTTCAGAAATTTTCCAGCCAGAGGGGAAACTAATGGGGCAGAGTGTGGTGTCAAAAGTAAATAAAATAAAGGCGATAGACTCCTTTCCCTCCAAGTTTGAATGGGAGTGTAGGTTAGGTATAAATTTTTCTGCTCAAGATTAAAATGTTATTTTGAATTAATATTTACAAGTGGAAAGATACATGAGTTTTAACTGGAAAGAAAAAAATCTTCTGTTAGGACACTAATATTAAAAATTTATTTGTAATTTTCAGACTCATAAAGCTAGTAATCTAGCTGTTACACCATTCTCTACATCCTCCCCCATCCCCTTCTGGTATCATTTTTTTCAGTTTTTTCACCACGAGCCCTTGTATTTCCTTGGTGTTTTGTGGTACTGCTACTTTACACTTTCTTGGCTGTATCCTCCTATCTTGTCCTCCCATAATTTTACAATCCTCCTGAAATATTTTCTTGTCCCTGGTGCTTTCCCCAAATTTAGTATCATTCACAAACTGAGTAGCCTTGGTCTCTCCTCCCTTTTCCAGGCCATTTGTAGAGCTGTTGAGCTCATCTCCCTCATCTTGACACGTGCTATTTCACACAGCTCTGTTTGTGGCCGTGTTTCCAGCCCATCTTCCCACCTTGCAAGTGCAAGTGCTTTGGTGTGGTTGGTGAGTCCTGGATCTCACCTCTCTGCACTGCAGTGAATGCCTGCACAAGCCACCAGGTGCTTACCCGCACATGCTGCACATTGCTTGCCAGGGGGATGGCCAGCAGGGGACCGGGGTGACAGACAGCTTATCTGGGATTGTCTGGAGCACCACTGGCTAGTTCTATACTACCCTGTGTGAGCAGATGAACACCACCACTTACAGGGCCACCCCAAACTTCCTTATACTCCAGCAGATTGATTCTAACCAGGGTTGTATGCCAAGAGGGGAGACATTTCATTTTCAGTTGCTACCTCTGATACAACAGTTTTACACCTTATATCCAGCCCACAGAGCATTTTCTAGACCATGTATAAGCAAGAACTGTTACTGAAAAAAACCCGAACCAAAACCAGTCCTAAACTCCAAATATGTAGGTTCTCATACAGTAGGCATCATGGCATCAGCTAGAATGGAACTGAACCAGCTTCCACCAGCTGAGGCCATTCTTGCCTCATTTATCTTTAAAACTAAAAATGAAGCACAAAATTATGCCAAAATGTCATCATATTTCTCCAGTGTAATTACTAAACTAAGAGAGTCATTATCAGCTAAAATGTAAGGAGCTTTAAATGTCTTTCACTAGAGATTCCATGAGCCTTTTTTTTTTTTTTTTGCTAATAACGGATATGTTAGCTTGTTCTGTCTTTCACTCATATCCTTTTTTTTTTCCTTTCTTTTTTTTTTTAACATAAGCACATGCTGAAGACATTTAAAGGAATTCCACAAAGGTTTGCAGCTGAGCAAAACTGAAATTATATTTGCTGTGGGGAGTTAGGAAATCTGGTCATTTGCATAACCTCATGTAATTATATTGCTAGCCATGAGGTGAGGAAAAAGATCAGTTCCAAGAATTAAAATGTTTTTAAAATTATAATAAAATGTTTTATATTTCCAGGAAGACCTAAATAATGCACATATTTCCTAATGAAATACAAAACTTCTGATTTTGAAGACTGTATGGTTTACTAATTGCATAACATTCTAGACTCAAATTTTGAGATTCAAATTCTTCTTTTCACATCCACTGAATTTAATACCTTACAATGAATGAAAATTGATTCTTTTTTTCCATTTAAATCCTACTCATGATGATTCTAAGCAGGTATCCAATAGATGAGAGACTTGAGGCATTCTGAATCACCATTGTGTGATGTGGAACAATACTACAGATCACTTGTAAAAGTATTGATTAAATACTTTTAATCATCAATAGTCCTTAAGTAAATTTTCCTTCATCGCCATAGAACAAGAAAGGAAATCTCCTTCCTTCTAACAGAAAGCTTTCACACTGAATAACTAGTAAGTAACAGTATGCGATGAAGTTATTTCAATAAAACTTGTAAAACAGTTCTCTTTTGTATGAGGTGAATTCAGAGGTGGAAATGTACTGCTTCACTGCTTGACACTAAGTATTTCATTTCCTTAGGGAGGAACAGAACATGTAAAAATAATCTCTGCCTTTTTTCAGTGACCTGCTACTCAAAAATGAAAAGTAGTCCAAAACACAGCTTAGAACTCAGAACAATCACAAAACCTTCCATAGTAGTAAGAAAATTAAGTAATGTTCTGAGATAAATTTTTAAGTTTTTTCTCCTAAAGACACAGTTTGAAAAATGAGTTTAAAAACCTAATTAATACTGAAAATGTTGTAAAATATACTTCTTGTCAATATATTCAGCAGATTTTCTTAACAAAAGAAGTTAAGACCGGACATACTTATGCAGAATGGATTAAAGTTCTTAACATAACCTTTAGTTATCCAAGCAAATGGTAAAACTGATAAAATCATAGTTTTCACTGTCTAACATTTTACCTACCCTTTATACTCAGTTGCCTATTACTGGTTTGGTTTTTTTTTTCATTTTTTATACTTTAAACCTCTTCCACTTTTGACTCTTCCCATTTTTCTTGATTACTATAGCTGGCATCTGAAATCCGGTACTTAATTTTGTAGATATTTCAACAGCTTTAATGTTCTTTAAAAGAGATTGTGAACCCACACACAGTAAACCTGCTAATCACAAGTAATTATGATTGCACAGTACTTTTCTATATAGTCAGTAGGTCTGTGTTGTCTTTCTAATGAAGTTTTACACATTCAGAAAATCAGAGAATAGTTTGGATTGGAAGGACCTTCCAACATCATTTTTATTTTTGCATACTTTGGCTAAGAAAGCTTGGATGCAGTTAGACATCAAACATCTGAAAATTAAAATATTTCTATGCACCAAATTTTTAGAATAGTATGTAGAAGCCACAGAAGAGATTTTGGACTCACAAAACACTAAGTGAAAGACATTCTTGGTCTTAGTATGTCAGAAATTCTATAAGGCTGGTATTTGAAAATATGTTTGATCTGCCAAAATCCTCTCACATACTTAGAGAGGTATTTTTTTCTTCTTTTTATACAGTGTCGTTCCATTTGATTTCAATACTGAAATTAGTAGTTTAAAATATCCGGTATGATTTTGCATTTTACATTGAAATAAAATGTATATTTTAGAAATAAAATTTCTATGTCCCTTTGAGCCTCTCACAGCTGGAGCATCTGTCACAATTTCAGCAGCAAAATGTAATACTGAACAGAGGGTGAACACATGCCACTACATACAGCAGAGGACTGCAAAACAATTAAAGAAAAATAGGTCTGCCCTAAATTCTGGAATGCTGCTGCAAGATTGCTGTTATCCCAAATCAGCTGTCTTCATAGTCGTTGTATGATGCGACTGGCTTAGACTCCGGTGCAAAACTTGTCACTGTGTGGATCTGTATGAACAAAACACCTACATGCTCTTACCTTCCTGCTGGAAGATGGCAGGCAGCAATTTAACACCTATATTGGCTTTTAAAATTCTCACTGTGATCATTATGTGTTTACAATTTTAGGTGCCAAAACCTGAAGACAGGAAGTGGTTTCAGTTTACCTGAAGTAGTAGAAGTTTTTTTAAATCCCTGTGCTCTTATTTCCTTCCGAAGATACCCTCCAGTCTGACCACTTCCCTTCAGTCTTCTTGTACAAACATGCAGGGTCATCTGTTACTTAAATTCAGTATTGAATTAAGTAGTATCAGGTTCCTTTCCAGTTGTTTCAGAAAATGTGAATTTTCAGGTAAGTAACATTTAGATAATTGAAATTATGCTCTAATTATGTGTCAGTGGTCTAGAATATTTGCTTTTTTCTCCTTTTATCATATCAGCATTTTTTTATGGATCATATCATTAGACTAGACACATGTTTTCCTAATATAGATATACTTCCTGCAGAATTTATTTTTTCATTTTTTTACAGTTTAGAGAATTACTTCTACCCCACTGAATAAAACAGCAGATAGAAACTCAACATTTTGAACTCAAAAACTACTCAGCTAATGAAATCTTAACTAAAGTAAGAACCATCGGAATAAAAGTTCTAAAATTGTACTTTTTAAGAGATTATAAACTGCACATTGAAAACACAGTAATAAACAATCATCATTTGTGAAAGGTAAGTGTAATGAGAAATCACGGTGTTATGCAAGTAGATGCTTGGAAAAACTTCATGCAACTGTGATTCAATTATCTTAGTACTAACGGTAAGAAACAACAAGAGTGTGATCCTTAGATGGATGACATCTACAAATTTTTGTTCTTTTTAAATCTCATGTTCTATGTGGATGGCATATCCACACCTGCAGACATTTACAAACCATATGAAACTTAAAGACTAGGCTATTATTCAAATGGTGACCCACTTATGGGATGCTTTCTAATCTCCCTAAGATCTGTTCCATGGTTAAATTGATATTCCTTCCCCTGAGTTTAAATTTCAATTATAGTCATGTGGCAGAAAATGGACAAGGCATGAAGTCACTGTAACATTACAAGTCTCATCTTTAGGCAAACTCCTTACATTACAAGCTCCCATTTCTTAGAAGATGCCTCATTCTTTGGTGGGTAGTCCAGTCACTTGAAAATCCTAAAAATGCTTGTGGAAACTTCCCTAAGCAAAATAACACCACCATTATCTTCTACTGTAGTCACTGAATAAGTCTCTTTTTACCTTTCTTTTGTTGCAAGAGAAAATATAGAAGTCCTGACTGAGACATGATAGCAATATGCGATGCTATCAACATATGATGTGGAAGTTTAACATTAAGCAGATGAGGTCAACTTAACATGGAGTTGTTGTGAACTCTGACTAAAAGTCAAGTATTTCATGAATACTCTTACAGATATTATACATTCAAGTATCTGTTCTCAGGCTTGCATGGAAAATGTCAATTACAACTTAGAATGATGGAAATATGACAAAAATGATTTTCCATGGACTGTGTTTTGTTCCCTTCCTAAGGTCTTAGCCCTGATGCAGCTTCTGAAACCATCAAATTTTGGAACAGATATTTTGTCCCAGCCAGGAAGAAAATGCTTTTCAACATTTCTTACATATAACAAGACACTTTTTTACAGAGAAATAGATTGTAAGTCACCTAAAAATCTGTAGTCCAGACCAATAGTTTGCCAAAATCATCAGACACTAAAATACAACACTTAGTGTCGTTAACTATCATTTCCCCTCTAATTTATTCCAGTCAAAAATGTCATAGAATCTTAGAATCTACGTGGGCTGGAAAGAACCTTAAAGATCACCTAGCTCCAACACCCCTGCCATGGTTAGGCATGCCACACACTAGATGAGGTCTCTCAGGGCCCCATCCAACCTGGCCTTGAACACTTCCAGGGATAAATAAGGATTGGGCATCCGTGACTTCTCCGGGCAAAACTTTCAGAGCCTTATCATGCTCACAGTAGAGAATTCCTTTTTAACACTGAAACTAAACATGTTGTTTTTCAGTTTAAAGCCACTATCATTCCATTCCCATATATAAGGTCCACTTCCAGCATTCTTCTGTGCCTTCTTTAGCTATAGGGAGGATGATATATGATCTCTTTGGAGTCTTCTTGACACAGAACAACCTCAGTGCTCTCAGCCTGTCATCAAAGAAGAGGTGTTCGAGACTTCTGATCATCTTCATGGTCTTCCCCTGGGCTCACTCTAGCAACTTCACATTCTTCTTTTCTTGGGCTTCTAGGAGCTGGATGCAGTACTCCGGATGAAGTCTCATCAGAGCAGAGTAGAGGGGAAAAATCAGCCTGCTAGTACTGCTTCTTTTGATACAGACTAGTATGTGGTTTCTGGGCTTCAAGTGCACAGTGATGAGTACCTTGAGCCTTCTCTGAAAGGTTGCTCCTATTCTGTTCTCTGCCCAGCATGTATTTGTGCACAGGAATACCCTGTCCTAGGTGCCAGGACCTTACACTTGGCCTTGTTGAACTTCATGAGTGTTGCACATACACACCTCTCAAGCCTTTCACGATCCCTTTTGGATGGCATTCCTTCTCTCCAGTTTCTTGAATGCACCACATAACTTGGTGTCAATGGCAAACTTGGTAACGGTGCACTCAATCCCATGTTGCTGACGAATGCTGAGCAGCTCCTGTGCCAGTGCTGACCTCTGGGGGACACCACTCATCATTTGGACATTTGCTCTCTGCTTGGACATCACACTATTGACTGCAAGTCTTTGAGTGGAGCTATCCAGTCAATTCCTTATCCATCCAATGATCCATTGCCAAAACCATTCCTTTCTAGTTTAAAAATCAGGATGTCATGGGACAGTGTCAAATGTTTTGCACAAGTCTATGAAGCTGATTTTAGTTGCTCTTCCCTCATCAACCAGTGCTGTAATTCAGGATCAAATGGTTGTATTTGCAATAAAGCCTAGTAACCATTATTTGGGTTGAAATGTGAATTAATTAAAATTGATGCACAAGATGCTTGAAAAAATAATAATAAACTTAGCTAGGCTGACTACCATCTGTCAGTGGATTATTTGATTTGACATTATTAATAGGAAGAAATTATGTAAGATTTACCAATCTTTTACACAGAACTTCTCCAGATCCATTAGGTCTGAACTTAAGAACTTTGAAAACATAAAACCAGAGGCAAGTTCTCCTCTACTTCTTTTCCTTTCTCTCTTTCTTTATTTCTATTTTTCTCTTGCAAAAGAAAATTGTCATAGAATTATGAGTGACTTTTCATACTTCTGTAGTCAGTCTTTCTGTCCCACTTAAGCAGAATACAAAGATCAAATAATTGTTTGGGTTTTTTTCTGCCAATGATCAAGAACCATAAACTTAGATGCTGAAGTAAAAATATTTGTATGGATATAACAAAGTAATTAGTTTCTCTCTCTGCATTGCAAAGTCAGATGTATGAAACCATAAACATATTTGCCATACATTTACTTAGGATCTTTGACAACACTAACAATTACATGTTCATCCTACTTTTTTTTAACAGAGATGTTTTAAGGCATGTAAGCTAATTCCTATCCAGTTGGATACTGAAAAAAATATCCAGAAAAAAAGAATTATCAAGACACTTCTTTTAATCTTTGACTAGCTATAACTGATAATGTTACGGATTTTTACTGTCTTGCAAGAGATTCTCTGAGAAGTTACTTCTGTTTAAATTAAAAAGAAAAAGGAAAAATGTGGAAAATTAATTACATAAAGGCCAATAAGAAGTTTTAAAAAACTCATTAAGATTTTCCAAGCAATGAAGTTCAAATTAAGGAAGAATTTAATGCAAACTTTGTATAAGAGTAAAAAGATTAAATTGATACTACCAGACATCTGGATAACAGAAATCCATTTCACCACTTTGATGCTTAATAACATTTCAAGTGTTTTTTTTAAAATACTTTATAAACTATTTTGGTGTCATCTTCAGGATTTATAGGATTTAAAAACAACAAAAAAAGAAATTCTGCAGCCTACAGCTAGAGACACTACAAGGCTAGTTGCATTCTCTTGCTTTATGTAATGGGCCTTGAAATTAAAACATACATGAATTTTATAGTGTAATAGACAATCCCATTTCCAGATATTAAAATCCAGAGTTCACAACTTTTTCATGCATAAAACAAAACTTACTTGAAAAATGCTCCCTCTATTTGAAGTCTTATTCAGATATTGAATACACATTAAATATAGTAAGCCCACTAAATTTTTTGGGTAATGATTTAATGGACACCAGTTACAGATTTTTAAGTAATGCCAGTGTGTTTTTTAATGTAGGTACATATATAATGTAATACACATATCTGTACACAACTACACATTTAGCATCAGTTGAAGTCACAAAGATATACAAAAGAACCGCTAGAGCTTTTTAACATTTCTCTTGGCAATTTTCTGTTACAGTGTCACTCATTCTGAAGTGCTATGCCTACGGAGGCAGAGCATATAGGCAAAAGTGTTCAAAATCCTGACTATTATCTGACATAACGGACTTCAGATGCTAGTTGGAAGCAGATGAGTTACAGAATAGATAATATTAATTATCCCAATTACAATCTTTGAAATAGAGGTGGGCTGTTGGGATTTTTCAGGGGGGATTTGTTTGTATGTTTGTTTGTTTGTTTGTGGTTTGTTTTGTTTTGTCTGAGGTATAACATACAACTTGCCAAACAAACTTGTCAAATAACACCAAATACAGATTGTAATTGGTCCATAAAAGGGGTTTCTTTCATATCAGATGTGAGTAGAATACTGCCTCTTGTAAAGGTCTCCTAGACATGAAAGCAGTACTTTGTTCTCAAACCTGTGTGATGATTAGTTCTGTTGAAAAATTATCAGTCTAGCCGGAGTCTGCAGGGGATTAAAATGTATCATCTGTTGACATAAAGTAATCTTTCTGTTGCTGGAAACAGTGATTTCTTATAATAAATTGCTTTATTTTGAATCTCTCAGAACTGGAATTTGAACTAAATAATGAACTTATTTGGTCAATGTTTATTTAAGGTAAAGAATTAGAGAGTGCACTATTTACCATGCTTTGGCAATGTTGGTGGAAAGGACCCTTCAGCTTCTGTTTTTTTCCTCCTGATACATTTTTCAGTCACCTGATCTCTTATCCTACAGTTTGGACTGGCACCTGAGCCTGGTTTTTTCTATATAGAGAGTTTTGACTCAGTGTGCATGGTCCTGGTCTTGGGAAAACCTGACAACATCAACACCAAGAAAGATCCTAAAGCAGACAGAAATAACTCTGCCAATATTTGATAAGAAACTGGAATCACAGTGAGCTTGAGGTGCAATGCCTCACACCTCAGCACAGCGTCTGTCCACTCTATCCATGCTTCTTCATTGTGTTGCCCAGACTCATATTTCTACCACCATCCTAGTTGTGGCCTTGCCCCAAACATTTATCATTCTGTGGACCCTGTGGTTTGGTGGGATGATCATCACATATTCATAACATTCAAAGTGTTTGTACCAGCAGAAACAATGGCTTTATCCTTAGTTCACATGAAGTATAAGCTCCATAATACCATAAACATGGACCCAAATGCGGGCTAAATGTGCAATGGGTATCAAAATATGTAGACTACATAGCATAGAGTCTTTCCTTTCCTGAACCCAGATGCAAAATACATTTTCATTTTCTCAGGGTTAGTATTCAATTGCGAGATCTTTAAAATAGGCACATTTTCAACTTATCTATTCTTTTTGCCATTTCCTGCTTTGCACCCTAGGAGATGTGAATCATGTTCTAAAGTGCACCTCGCTCCCCATGCTCCGCATGGCTAAGCTAAGCATTTCCTCAGGGTACTCCTATCAACAACTTAGAGTGGCAATAGCAAAGTTTCTTCCTAAGTGTATCTGCTGAGCATTAGAATCAAGAACTATTTCCCATTTTTTCCAAGGAATGTCAAATACTTTCAAAAGTTTAGTCTGTGTGCTATTCATATTTGTGATACTTTTTCAGCTCCTTAGGTGATGGTGAATCGGATAGAGTTGCAAAATGAAATAAATCTACAGAAAAAAATATAAGCATATTACTATTTTGTGTCCTTATTAATGACAAGTCTAAAAATGGACATATAACATATAATTTCTTTTCCTACACCATATGTTACCAATTAAAAACAATAATAAACAACCAATCTGCTCTATTCAGCTGGTATGATTGATATTTTTTCCTCTAGAAATACATTTTACTTTTGTCGGTATATGACAACTGTTATACGGTATTGTAAAGCATTTGGCACAGAGGAATTTCCAGATGATTAATTGCACCCCATTTTACTCTGTCTCTGAGTGCTTCCTGTGTCTGTGGCATCCCAGATCCTTCACACAGACCACTGTTTCTTCCCAGGTGAATTATGATATGTGTGCCTCTGGCAAGAATCCTCAAAGATTATATATTCTCCAGAGATTTTTTTTTCCTACAAAATACTAGAAGAAAATAATGTGAATCTGTTCTAAAAAGTTTTTTAGAATTAATTAAAAAATAATTAAAATAAAATTTAATTTAGAAAAATTAGCTTGAAACACTAGAGCTTGAGAGGCTCAGCATCTGAAGACCAAAGGTCTACCCAAATCTTAGCAAAACTAGGAGACTAAGAGATGCAAAACCCGTCATTTGCAACCATCAAACATGAGAGAGTCATGTTGTCATGATGACATTTTGCCGACTTTTTCTTCCTAAGATGAGCAATAATTACTTATTTTTAGCCATGACAGCTACCTGTGGCTCCCAGTGCAAGCTTGAAACACAATTCAACCTTGATTAATACCTGCCGTACTACCACATCCTTACAGGAAAGTAGCTGCTATTACATTCTAAAAATGACATCAAGACATTTTAGTGTTCTTCTGATATGTTCTTCAGGACCTGGGAGGATTTTCTTTTTTAGTACAGGGAATATGTGTAGGAAAAATAAAGCATCAGCTGTGGGTCAACACATCTTAAGAGTTCAGATGTTTCTTACATATATATTTTTTTTCCCCAAGGAGAATAAGCAAATGTGCAAAAGCCTCATTTTTTGCCTGCCATGTGTTCTAATTAGAGCAACCAGGGTATATCCACTTTATCCAGCCCAGTTTTTTCTGAATTCTCCCCAAAAAGGAGCTTAGGTCATAACAATGAGGATCAAATCATACAACTGAAAAGAAACGTTAGAGTTGTTTTCAGATATCTCCTTCCTTAAACAAAAACAGAATTTCCTGTCTAAAAACCTACCTGAGAAATGTGCATATTTTAAAAGAAATTCATTAATGTGGAAAAAGTCCACAAGGGAAGTAAATAATAGCAACATGAGACACTTTACAATAACATTGTGATTCAGTACAGTGCTGTACAGCCTTCTAAAACATTCTGACATATGTTAAAATGAAAAATGTTCCAGACTACTTTGTAAAAGAAAGTCATAGGAAAGCATAAAGAAGCATCAAGAATAAGCATAGAATTATCCTGTTACTTTCTAATATATTTTGATCTTAGTGAGCAGAGAAAATATAAGTTCATTTCACTGTTTTCTACTGTTAGATATAGTCAACATGACTTCAGTCATGCTCTGGCTTGGTGATGAAAATAAAACTAACATTTACAGACTTCGATCCCTGCCCAGAGCAGAGATTTGGATCTAAATGATTATAAAGGTCCTTTCCAACTCGAACCATTGTATGATTCAAAGACTTTTTTTTTATTATTTTAGTTTATATCAGATAGAAAGGAAGTGTTTTAATTTCCTGACTTACTTTTTCTCATGTTTGGTATTAGCATTTTATGGGATGAATTGACCTTTCTAAAATTCATTATGGGTACCAGACCATTCAGCCCATTGTATCACTCACTCTCTTCTTGCATGAATTTGTCCCAAAGTTAGAAGCAGGACAGGCATTTCACTCTACTGCTGGTAAGTGTCACCACAACAACTGCTTTCCCCATGGTATATCTGCCATCACAACTAGAGACAACTTTTAGTCTCTTAGGAAGAAGAAAGCTACATTAGTAAATTAGACACTATTTTAAATACTGGGTTTAAATTGTAACACAAGGGAACCCAGGTAAAGTCTTATTTGCAGAGAAAATAAATATCAAAATACACTTTTAAGTGTACACTTTTAAGGAGGTGCTATGGTCCCATTGATACTGAATTCCTTTGATAAAGATACCGCATGTCAAGTAAATGTTAGTACAAGTTTCATTTGTTCATGTATATTGAAGGTTAGAGAAGAAATATCTGTAAGAATCCTGAAACAGCAATGATTTCACATGTATAAAAGCTTTGTTAAGTGGATTTTTAAGGTACCAGTGTCTGATTTAGCACCTTAAGTAGACTTACAATAAATATAAATAAGGTTACCTTTTTTATTTTTCTTCTTTTAGATAAAAAGAAGCAATTTTTAGGGCTTTCTTTTACTCTATATCTTCAAAAAATATATTTTGAGCAGAAAGATATCATAGGCTTCTTAATACTTGCATGATAAGTCATATAACTTTAATTTTAATTTCATGTTTTGTCTGATCTGTGAAGGTAGCTAATAGCAAAGGCAGGTCAAAGGCAAAGAAATATATCCTCTCATGTACTCCAGCAACAACTGACAGCAGAAGTGCTCAATTAATTTTAAGTGCCATTATAGTGAAAAACAAGAGAACACACTGGGAAACATACTTAAGCAGAAGTTAATTAGAAATGTAGTCTTGAAAATATGTATATATCTACTTAAAGACATGAAAAACAGCTAAGAGTAAGCCCTGTATTTAGACCAATTACAGTTGTTGCAAATCATAAAACTGGTCTTTCACATAGAAAAGAGTATTGTAATTATCTTCTTTGGGGGAATATTAAGTTTTGTTTAGCTGGTCTTCGATCTGTATGTTTGGGAGACATTTTCAGGCCAACTCACTGTGTTTTTAGGAATATCAAAATAAAATGAGCTTGCCAATCACTGAAATGTCTTGCATTCACTATGTTAAAATCAAAGATCTCTTTTCTTTCTGGCACTGCAGTACCTGGCAATTATTGCATTGGAAATGTCAGGAATCTACCACAGAAGCTGTGGTCAGTGGCCACAGCAGATTACCAAAGTGCTATTACTAGTGGGACACATAACTCTTAAAAATTTAGTACAGGTCATGTTTTAAGCCTACAGCTACATTTGCTGTTGTGATAGGAAGGAGGTATAGGCCCTGGACCTTATGATCGGGTTGCATACAGCCTCATGATCAGTGTTGGAGTAAAAGAATGAGTGGAAAAAAGGGGGCTTGAAAGCTCTTATCTTTCTGAAAATTTGAACTGATAATCAAATTGAACATCACCTATTGAGGATGTAAATTATAGTGTAAGCTCCTTCCCTGTTTTTCTAGATGGTCAGCTCCAGATTTCGTCTATATTTAAACTGATTCTCAAAACCTATGAAATCATAACAGACCTTTTATGATTCTTAGGTTAAAGTGCATGTTCTTACACATGCTCTCAAAATTATAAATCCTCTAAAATGTACAACTCACCATCCAGAACAAGTTATAAAATCTTGTGTAATCAACATGTGAAAGGCAAAAATCCAGGTGGGATGCTGCATTTGACAGGTACTACAAAAGAATGTATTGATTTTCAATAATTGACCCCAAAGGAAATTAATATGGCTGATAAAGTAGATGTTTATCTGCTTTGTCTAATGTCTATTCTTATTTTGTAGGCATAAGTTGCAAATATATTGTTTCTAATAAAATATTTTCTTCTCTTGTAATATAATTATTTCCTGTTTTCATATATTTTCATTCTTTATAGTTCAATTAAAATACTATTTAGTTCCCTAAGGTTAATTATATTGGTGATACACAACAAGTTTGGATAACAGAAGGTAAGGTCCCTTACACTTACAGTCTTGTTATATTCTGGTGGAGAAGATTCTGTGAATGCATTCTGAAAACAGAAATTAAAATGGCAAAGTACTTTTTACAAGGTCACTGAGCAAATTAGTGGGCTCTGAAAGTTTTGACAGTACATTTTGAAACCTTACACTGTTTTGAAAGCAAATTCTGAAATGCCTAGCAGGAAGTCATAGCACTATGTTCCTTGAAGGGGTATGCTAACTCTTTCCCCTGGTGGCTGGCAAGTGCTAGTGAGGTAGCACTAGCTGCAAGCAAAGAGCATATCTTGCTAGTAAGACTTCCCTTATTGAGTCATGAATTGCAATGCCATGTGGCATATCTGAGTTTGACCAAACCTGCCAATTGCTTACTGTATCTTCGAGGATGACATCTCTTGACCTTTGTGGAACTTAAGAATCAGTTGAGTGCACTTACAGTGCTGGTAACTCATATAAAGGAAATTTCTAGTGTAATGAAACTGACACTAATTGCACATATGTGATGTCTCAGCAAAAGGACCAATGACTGATTGTACAGGAGGAATTAATTCATCATACAACACCAAAAGGAGTCTTAAATTTTTCTTTTTGTTAAATATGGTAACAATACGTTACTTTAGTGAGAGTAATTCTGTTGTCTCTGCATTTTTTCCCTATAGGGTGTAAAAGTAAATGAAATTCATCTCCATGAAGGTCAAAAAGGCCAGCACATTTCACTAGTTCTTTAAAGACTGGTTCTGATATGGTGAAATATGTTTTACTGCCCTAATTTGCATCTTGCATAAAAGAAGGAGATGAACTATTATCATGCTTTGCCTCAGTTATATACCCAACAAGTAATCAATTAGTAAGATAATAAGAAGGCAATGGAGTGGAATAAGGTGATGAAAGATATGCTTCTATTAAATTTTTTTAAGAGATCCTATAGAAATTAAAATGTGTAAATGGGCAATGGAGCAGAAAAAGGGACATATAAATTCTACTGGCTCAAAGTCAAATATGAAGAAAAACAGCTTTTTTCACACCAAGACCACATGAGTTTTGTTTCAGACCTTATAAGAATGTCTGAATGGACTGAACTTATCAGTGTCCCACAAATTCAGAATGTAGAAAATGTGAGGGAAATTTAAAAAATCTGTATCACTATGATTATCCCCAATTCTTGGATTCAATTTGTTACCTACATTTTTATCTATCCTGGATCATACAAACTGTGCAAAACTTTGTGTTTCAGGAAATTGCAAGCACACCTCATAAAAACAGTTGTATTAGTAAAAAAATGGGCAAAACCTTCCTGACAGTGTCATAGCAAAAAATACCATTAAAAACAGCATATTCAAAATAGAATGCCATAACAGTATGAATGATTCTCATTAGTTCACAGTCATAATTTACCAACTGTATGTGAAGACAAGAAAAATAATCTAAAGATACAGCTTGCATGAGTGTGATGTCCTTGTGTATTTTTCATGAGTCATATAGTCCATTTATTTTGCATGTTAGCAGCTTTTTATTATTATTTTTAAGTTGAATTATTCAAATCCTTTTCCAATTAATTTCATAACTAAGCATAAAAGATCTAGGCAATAACATGAGCAATGCTTCCTCATTATTGTTGTGGGATTAATTTTCTATCATCTCTAACTGTTCTAGGACTTTACCACTCCCACACACATTTTATGTTAAGTAATCCACTCTGAATGAACCATTTCTGGGGAAAAAATTATCAACTATTTAAAAATCTTGAACCAGATGGCAGTAGTATGAGATGTTAAAAAATCTAACCATCCAATTAAAACCAAAGACCAAAACCTCCTTCAATTCATTCTTTTAAGAGTGTTAGTGTTTTCATGCTTTGAAACACATACTCTCTTTGAATAGGTGCAATGATATACATCAATGCTGGCAGAATTACCTCCAATGAGAAAATGTTCATTATCTCTTGAGAAAGGTTGAAGAAAATGCAAAGTTCCCATTTTAATTATTAAAAAGAGTTCTACTTCCATATTTCGGCAGGGAGAAAAAAAAGGTTAAAAGTCTCAAAAACTTCCATTCTTACAGGTTAATGCATTTTAATAAATACTCACTTCAAAATATGATAAATGTCCTGATAAGCAGGTCCATCCTCACAGGATTTATTTTGCATATGCTCAGTGTCCTTGTTCAACTCTCCATCAGGTTCAGATAATGCTGGTCTGCAGATTTTTGGGCCTTAGGAAAGTGAAAATCATCAGTTCTCTTTGGCATGCTGAAAGCTGCATTATGCTGTGCTGGATTCCCAGCTTCAAAACTTAAAGGCTTTGAATTCATAGCCTGTACTTATGAGCAAGCTCTCATAAGAGTCGAGACAGTGTTTGTTGATAAAATATGCAATAGGAATGCTGAAAAGGTCACTGTTGGCATATCTGAGAAGACAAACAAACATGTCCACATAATAGTAATCTTAACTAACTGCCCTTTCAGATAAATTTGTTCTAGCTAGGTGTTTTGTTATCTTTCTGAAACTGTAGGCTTTACTAGAAGAAAAACAGTAATTGCGTAAATATTAGTGTCTTTTACTGGAACGTATCTATAGTAGATTGTGTTTCTCACTGTTTAATAATTTTGTAAGTATTGCTAAGATGCCACTAAATAGATATAATAGGAAAGTAAACAAACACAGCAGATTTGTATGCACATTTACTAAGCATTCCATGGTTTTGATGAAATTCCTCAGCCCAGTTGCAAAGAACCTGTGTGTAGGAAAGAATCAAAAAGAGAAAAAAATCGGTAGGAACAAAACATAGGAGAAACAACCAGAATTTCACTGTGCATAAAAAACTCATCTGTTTTGCTCTGAACACATTTGAAACATGGATTGTATAATAAAATTCTAAATTTTTGTATCTTCTCCTAATGAATGCTTTATCTTCATCATTGTTTTATGTTTTTAATGTTTATAATATATCTCCTGCTGTTACTTCATTTTCTAAGTACTTTAGTGAAAATGCTCTGTGGCATTATGTCAAATGCATTGAGAATCCCCAAATATATGGCATCAAGATAACTGTATTTTCAATCAAAACTGTTAAATAATTTAAAAATTTGAAGACTATTTTTGACATGTCTCTAGACTTGGGTAAAAGTAGACTAAGTCACACACATCTCAAGTACAAATTTAAATCAGTGCACTGTATGGATGGGACAGACTTAATTTTGTTTATATTATTCCATATAGTGTTGTGTAACTATTTGTGACTAAATCAATATTGATAACACACCAATATTTCATCTACTGCTGAACAGTGTTCGCACAGTACTGAGTTCTTCTCCATTTCTCACACTGCTCACTCATGAGAAAGCATAGGATGGGCAAAAGGTTGTGAAAGACTGAGCTGAGCCAGTTAAACCAAAGTGGTATTCCATGCAATAATGTTTCAGTCAGCATTTTCAGCTGAGGGCAAGTTTTTTCGAAGTAACCTTTGTGTGCAGACTGGATGGGCATCAATCTGCTGGTATAATGTGGTGAATGATTGCTTCAGTAATTTGCTTGGGAGCTATTTACCCCTTTTTTCTCCACTTATTAAACTGTCTTTATCTCAACCCATGAGTTTTTCCCATATTTGTCTTTTCAGATGTCTCCCCAAAACTGAAAGGAAAAGAGGGGAGCATTTGGATGGGTGCTTAGCTGCTGGTCTGAGTCAACCTACCACAATCAGAATTATTGTAACTGTCATAAATAGTCAAGGACTCTGTGGCAGCAGAGTCTTAAGTTCATCACATTTTTAAGTAATATCATTAGCCTATAAACATAAAAGGAGGTCTCACCATCACTTGAAATATTGATGAAAATCAATATTAAACAATTTTCCTAATATGCTTAAAACAGGCATGTTACTACTCCCTTTGTTGCTCAATTACTGCTAACAGTTCAACAGTACAACTCTACTTCTTCCAAGTCTCCAAAGAATAGCTGAGAACTGTTCCATTTGTGTATGCAGACTGCAGCTGTTGGACCTGCATCAGCAGAAAATCAGTGCACTGGCTCTGCACTCTCAATGTGCAGAAAGTCACCATCTTACCACATCTATCTCACCTGAAGGAGAGAAAAAATTCTTTCAATGAGTGGATATTACTTTAATACTGTGTCCTGTTCTAATATGCAAATTATAGCACAGTAAGATAAGATGTTAACATGGCTTTTGTTTAGTGTAGAGACTGATTCCAGCATACCTGATTAACTCCTTCCACAAACCCTAATTATTTTCTGGATACTAGAGATAAGAGTAAGTCATATGAGAAGTGGCTGAGGGAGCAAGATTTCTTCAGCCAGGAGGAGGTTCAGGGGAGACCTTATCACTCCCTACGAGTGCTTGAAATGAGAGTGTCACCAGTTGGAGATCAGCCTCTCTTCCCAGGCAACTGGTGACAGGACAAATGGACATAGTCTCAAGGTGTGCCAAGGGAATTCAGGTTGGACAACAGGAAAAATTTCTTCACTGAAAAGATGTTCAGATATTGGAACTGGCTGCCCAGGGAGGTGGCAGAGTAATCATCCCTGAAAGCGTTCTAGAAATAACTGTATGTCCTATTTAGTGCTATGATTCAGTTGATATAGTGGTGTTTGGTCAAGAGTTGGACTCAATGATCGCGGAAGTCTTTTCCAACCCTAATGATTTAAAAAAAAAATCTAAAAAGACTGAAAAGATTGCCTCTCTAAAAATATAATCTCAACCATTGAAAGTACCTAAGGAAACTCATGAGTGATCTGAAGTTTCACTTTCACTAGTGTATATATATACATATATATATGCACAAAATGGAGAACATATGTAATTAGAAATGTTCATATGTGATATAGTGATACAATTTTTTCTGAAATTATTCTTTAAAACAATGTTAATTTCAAAACCTGGAAATAAATGTGTCATCAGTTAATGATCCTATTTGGATGAAATCAGGGTACACAGGAAATTCTGAAAAATCTGGTCAGGAATTTCTGAAAGTGAATGCTAGTTGGAAAAGTTAAAAGCATTGCTACTATTTGAATATGAATTATAAGAACCATTTTAAGATCATAAATTGCTTTAGCTAAATTTGTTGAATAAAACAGTTCAAGGAGCACATGCCAATGACACATTACTTTGTATACTATCATTTGTTATGTTAATATAGTGCTGACTTCATGCATATATGACACCTAATCTGAAACAAAAAGTATTGCCTGTAGCAAGACACAGTACAACCCATAACACAGCTGAAATTAAGCAATATTAAAAGTGCTGAGTAAATTGCTGCCTAATGTAAAAGTAAATAATGATTAGTCCATTTCCTTCCTTACACTTTGTAAGCGTATTTATTTCCTGTACTAAGCCATAAACTACCTGAGTACTAAGCCACCAGTATTGAACCATTATGTACACTGTATTATATAAATGTTTATACATACATTATATATTAATATACAACTGATTTTTGTTCTGGACAGAGAAGTGAGTGGACTTGATGACTATTCATCATTAGGAAAAAAAATGAAGACTGAAAATATGTACATTGGAAGATGATGTGACTCAAGACAGACATTTTCTCATGTTTTCCAGAATTTAGACAGTAGTTGAGAGGAATAGTAGATACATGAAAGATCAAATGTCATTGTTACAGTGGAAAGTAAGTCTTTATATCCTCTATAGAGTGCATACTCTGGCTGATAGGTTCTGCTGAAGACCTTTACAGACTAACTTCAACAATAAGGGGTTCAAGAGCCACAGAGAAGTTGGAATAAAAGGGTCATGCTATTTCAGTTGCTAAGCAAAAATAAAGTTTGTAGGCTTTTTGTTCCACATGTTCTCATGAAGTAACCCTACATGTCAGGTTTCTGTAATTTTTCACTCTGAAGAATCACGAGAGAAAGCAGGAGGGAGGAAGGACATGCCTCAACTCACACCCCAGTAGGACAACATTAAAAAAGGGAAAAATATGATCACAAGAAGATGAAAAATATACCTGCAGAGGTAGCTGAAACTGAGAAAGAATTTTTAGATATGAATTTATAAGTCTTTTAGTCAAAGAAGGATACAGGATTAAAAAATTTAATTGATTTGATCGAGGGGTTTGTCTTGCACTGGGAGGAGATGGTTCATTACGGTCCCAGCAAGATAGGCACTTAGACTTGTAAGTTATCATTAAAATGCTTTTCATTACTGCTAAAACTGTAAAGAATAGCACAGGTGATATTAATGCCTTTAGATGCTGGGATGCCTGAGCAGTGTAACATCAAAGAGACTCTAACCTACGTTCAGTGTGCCATGCAGACCCTATCCTTAACAGCTTTTTCTCTTTTGGTCATCTGAGTTATTAAAATACTTTCTTTATAAAGGAAAAACTCTATTCATAATTTCTACAGTTAAAGAGGAATATGTTACAATAAATTCTTGATGCATTTCTTGATAAAGGCAAGGCCACACCAGTGGCATGATCCTGGGAAGTATGGAGTGGGAGCTGCCTGTTGCAGTGAGGTGGCTGAGGTTATCTTGCAGCTGTGAGATCTGTGCAGCACAACACAGCCTGAGGACCACACTGGATCCATAGCCCTATGCAGCACAGCCCTGACCTGGGAACATTTGAGTTAAATGCACTGTGTATCCTTAAATTCTCCATGCTGAATTGTCTTCTGGCTCATGATCATCACAAATAAACATTTTTATCTCTGACTGATATGACTTCTAGATCAAAATTAAGTAGTTAAAAAGTCTTGGAAAACAATACCTGACAGTGAAATTACCCACTTAATAGGCAAGGAAAACCATTCTTTAAAAATTCCTAAGTGTAGCTTTCAGCCGGAAGTAAAAAATTAAAAATAATTTTAGTTATTCAAATCAATTGCCTTCTTTTATGTTTTCAATATTTCATGGGATTTACTTTTCTCTTTTTTTTCTCAGTTCTGACTTTCAATTTCATTGGAGTGTACTCTCTTCAAAACTAAGTTGAATCATGAGCAGAGAAGGTTGTTATAGCTCCAGCTGCTCTAAAATGTGATTAAGAACAACACGGTAATGTAGCTGGCTTAGAAAAATGGCATTTGCTCTTCATTTTAGAGCTTGAGAATAAAACATTGAGAATGACAGCTCTAGAACTAGTTATTCTGTATCCAGTATTGGTACAGCACAACCAGTGGCTACACAAGCTTCCAAAGATTGCTGTATCCAATACTGGTTCTGAGAAATCAATATTTTTAGGGACAAGAAAAAATTTGTGTTTTGGTTTTAGTTTCTCTGTGCTGAGAATGCAAGATTTTCCTTGTTGCTTTTCCTGTTACATAGTTAGTTATGTGTGAAACAAGACCATTGGTTCAATTTTTGCATTGAAAGTACCAATTTTAATGTCTACAAATAATTTGGATTTGAAGCTCCATTATTCCTATTTCATATATCATGTAGTTGGACTGTAACCTAACTCTATGTACAACTGAAGTGCTTAGCAAGGAATTTTCTTATTATAAGCTATATTAGTGAAACACCTTGGAAATTGTATTTTCATTTGAGTATTCTTTACATGTGTAATATTTGTGTCTCAATTTTAGTTATAGAACCATCAGTTCTAATTGTATTAATAAAACATTATGACACCTATGAAGATGAAAATCTAAAAATTATATTCTGCTTTAGTTTTTGACCCTGTAATTTTCCTAGGTATTCATAAGGCAGTAAATGCAAAAAATTTTAAGGTACACGACAGCTATAATTCAAAATCCATGAACAATATCTTCAGGAGCAACAAAAACATTTCTTTAGATCTCAAATTTGTTACTATGCAAATGCTTTACCTTTATTTTAACCCCACAGTTAAACTCATTAAGAAAATGCAGTAATGAATCAAAACATAAAAAGGCACTCATTGCTGTGTTAAATATTTTATGAGAGAGACCATTCAAGTATTAAAGCCCTTAGAGAGTTAATTAAATGCTTAAAGGCCAGTGAATCATACAAAAAAGAAAGGAGGAAAAATATTTCAGTAAGTCATCTTATAAATAAGCTTTATAGTAGTTGTACAACTGTGTGTATCTTATTTTGTTTATTTTGTGTTGGATTTTTATGGTCACGTGTATGTAAAATAAAAGGTTTCATGCATAAACCTGGGGCAAGCTGTGCAGCTTTTCAAAGTTGGCCACAGAGATTATTTTTGATGCAGTCTCTGCCAGTGTTATCCAGGAAAAGAAGTGTAAGTTTCTGAGTTCAAAAGTGGATATTGTCCTATAAAATTTGTTAACCTTGTAAAAGGCAATGACCATTCCCTACAAAATGAAACACCTGCTCATTTCAGCTACTCTACAAACCTCTGTGTCTTGTCCACCCCAGCAGCCTTCCTTTGCCCTGTTTCTCTGTATCGAGCTCCTGTGGCAAAGTGTTGGTAGTGAGGATATTACGAGGACAGGTTCTGTGAGAAGCTGCCGAAAGCTTCTGCCATGTCTGATACAGTGAGTTTCAGCAGACTCCAAGACAGACCCATCTCCAGGCCCCAGAGCTGAAATTCCCCTGCAGGCCCTGGTAAAGACCATGGTGAGGCAGACTGTACCCCTGCAGTCCGTGAAGGTTCATGAAGGAGCAGATATCCACCGTGAACCCATATTGGAGCAGTCATTTCCCAAAGAACTGCATCCCATGGAAAAGACCCACACTGGAGAAGTTAGTGAAGAAATACAGCCTGTGACAAGCATCCACACTGGAGAAATTTGTGAAGAACTGTCTTCCGAACTGGTAGGACCCCATGCTGGAGCAGGAGAAGGAGTGGCAGAGACAAAATGTTATGAACAGACCAGAATCCCCACTTCCTATCCCCCCTATCTGATCAAGGGGAGAAGATAGAAAAATCAGACTCAAGTTGAATCTGAGAGGATGGAACGATGGAAACAAGTTTTTAGATTTGTCCTTATTTCTCATTATTCTACTACTTGTATGAATTTCTGAATTGAGTTGTTTTTGTCCATGTTAGCGATCAGTGAGCAATTCCTCCCAGTGCCTTGCTCAGGTCAAGAACCTTTCATGACATCTTGTCTCCCTGCTCTATATAAGGAGGAGCAATAGAGAAATTTGGTGGGCACTTGTCATCCTGCCGAGGTCAGCCCACCACAGTCTCCTAATCTCTGTTGTTCTTCTGTCCAAAGGTTGTTTGCTGCCATATTTATGGTACTGCACTGCTGACCATCTACTTTTGGCTGTTTAAGATCCTGAAATATTCATGGCTCTGTTTTGAAAGGAATGCCATCCACATACAGAAAGCAGAGTACAAATAGAAGATAAAGTTTAGTAGGGATCAGAGACTTTCATCTTCAACCCAAAGCTGACTTTCCATAGATGAAATCTGCTCACCAGAAATCAGCAGAGAGATGTTTCATCTCAGGTCTTGTTTTCCCTTGTATCTCTTACCTGCATGGAAATGGGCAGGGGTAAAGATAACTCCTACATCTTCAAAGGGACTATAGCAAATGCAAAAAAAGTAAAGATGCGTTGAGTGTAGAACATGAAAGGACAAGACATGTTTTTTAACAGTGCCGTGGTGTGGAGTTTAAACTATAGGCCTTACGACCAAAGTCTCAAAATATGACAAAAGCTGATTAAGAGAATCATTCCTTTCATGAACAATGAAAGTTCTTACTAGTCTTGAAAAAATTCAACAACTGAAATCACAAGCAAATTTCACATGGAGTAGTTGAAGGAAGAGTAACAACATTAAAGATTTGTTTAATAATAAAATTTGTAGCTCTTAATTTAATATGTAGCAGGAATTTTAGTTACTGTGAATTAAAATATCTTTCAGCAGACATGAGATGCTAAAACTTCATTAAAATATACCTGTTTAAATTGTTCTTTTGAATGAATCCTGACCTGTAATTTCAAAAGGATGGTTTCCAAGCACAAGAATATGAATTATTATTCTTAAATAAGAAAACAAAATTGTTTCATCCAGATAAAAATCCATTACAAACAAGTGAAAAAAACTTCCGGTAAATAGAGATGAGGACAAAAATGATAAAAGGTAGTTTAAGAAAGCCTAGATACAATACATGTGTTTGGAAATGCTAACCATAATACTATAGATTTTTCAGTCTTATTTTTCAACAGCATTACAGTCCATGTTTGTTATTTTCAAGATGCACTAGTATCACTTTCAGAAACTTATGTTTCATTTTCATTACTTTCAGCAAAAGTGTTACAGAAGTAACAAAAGGCAGAAAATATGATATTAAGAAATAAAGGGAAAGATTCAGAGAAAAAATTTATTGTCTCAAAGGTACCCTTGATTTCTTGATTGTGTATGCATCTTTGCATTTCATGTTCAATTTTACAGAAAATTAAAAAAAGTAAAATTAGAAAGAATAATTAACATCCCCTAAAAATAATATAATCCAGTAGTAATTATTAAATTGTTGAAAAACACCTTGTTGCCTATAGCTAAGGAACTATTATTTCTTGATTGATAAATTTCTTCATACCAGCTTTCGGTCATACTGCTGAAGAAAACCTATACTCTACACTGAAGAAATAAAGCATGAACAAGAATACGATGCAGCAACCCTTTTTGTTATTTCCCAGTAGGAAAGACATGCATTTTTTTACAAAATAAATATTGCTTTATTAGTTCAAAGATGGAACCCACTTGTATTATATTTTAATGTTTGCAAAAGATTACAACTAAGCAACAGATATATTTTATCAAATTAATCTTCACACTAAACTTTTCCTCTTTGACAGAGTTTGCCATGTACTAATATATGATATTATATGATTATAAACTTGGCAGGTGTGGAGCTACTAAACTCACCTTTACAATCAATTTAGCATTTAAAAAAGCATTTCTGAGTCACAAAATCTTACGCAAATAGTTTTTCCACTTTCCCAACAGAAATGGAAAAAAATGCTCATAGCCTAATAAGTCCCATTGAGGCATCTCCAAAGCAAATACTGGAAAAGGCTTTTTTTGGTTTAACTTTATATGAAGATGCTAATTTGCTTTCAGAAAAGCAACAAAAAAGAAGCCAATGACTTTATATTTTTGAGGGGATGATTTTTTCATTCAAAAAAATCACAACAAAGTAACTTTCTATATCTGTGGTAAAAATTACTTTGACAAGTTCAAAAGTTGTGACTGCAGCATAAATATCCTTGTGTAAACATAGGCTGATCATAGTTTGAGACTGCCCAATGACCTCATACACACAGAGAGCCCACAGTGAGGGAGTTATGATATTCTCTTAAACACCAGCAAATGTGTGAAAAGCCACAAACCCTATTTATTTCAGTAGGTTCAGGGAGATTCAAATCTCTCTGATAGCTACAGGATAAACTAATCTCATGTACAGATTAACAATACTGAAACTGTTTTATCACAAGAAGTTGTTCTGTAAGTGGAAAATTAGTAGCTCCACCATGACTGCTTAATTACAGACCACATGGGAGGTGCATATGTGTTCAGCCCAATATTTTTCTATTCAGAGATCAACAGTCACCAAAAAGAGTTGAAGGGTCTGACAGATCTGATCTACTCTTTATCCATGCATTCCTTCCCATTTTCCAGGGATGGATGCCTAGCATCATAACAGTGAGAGTGAAGAGACCATTAATAGATCATAGAATATTCTGAAGTGTTGCTTTATGTGGGTATACTTTATGCAGTGAAAAAAATTTGCCCTTGCACAGCATTATTTCAATGCTTTTTTGGAAGATAATTTGCTGCACTGTGCTTGGGCCTTGTAAAAGAATAGAACCATTCAAAATGAGTTACAGGACAAAACATTCTTAGTCCTCTTGAAATGGGGAAAAAGTGTTACCCATTATGACTATCCAAAACCAAAAGTAATTAACAGAAACTTTCAAAAGTAAGGTGTATCAAAACTTAGAAACCTAATCATATAAATGCAAAACATATAAATAACATTAAGTACTAACAGACCACAAATTTAATTATATTGTTAATACTGAAAATGAAAACTGAAAAATTAGAAGATATAAGGATGTATTTTTAATTTGGAAACACTGTACATGTCAGCATACAAGCTATAAATTTAATGATAATCTACTGTTAGTTAGTCACTCTGATTCACCGGTATTTGAGTTAATATGTATTCATTTAATGAGTACCTATTAAGTACCTGATTTTATTTCACTGATAAGTGTTTGCCCTTATGCCGTAGGGGATATCACATAATCTTCAAACCTTGCATTAACAATTTTTAGTAACTTTTCATTGATAATAATTATGAAGTTTTTGACATTCATCCTATGAGTATTTTATTTGTTTTCTATTTTCTTATGGGGGCAGGAGAAGAAGGTACAGGATCAATTTATAGGCAAGGAAGATAAAAGCTTAGATCAAAGATTCTCATAATTCAAATTTCCCATTCAAATGGAGTAAGTTCTGTTGTTCCTTTCCCTCATTTATAAAGGAGTAACATTACTGTTCAGATAGGAGCAGCAAAAAGTTCATGTTTCTATTTCAATTGTTATTTTAAATATCAATTCAGCAAGAACTATGTGTTTGTATCTGTTCTGGCCAAAGCATTTCAGAATAGTTTTCATTTATGTGGCTTACACTTACAATAAAACACTTTCAGTAAATTCCAGGATAAATATTTAAATAAATTTGTGAAAAGTAAGGAAGTTTGTTTCAGAGTCATTAGCTTAGGATGCCTAAAGACTGATAAAGGTGACATTCCATCAATTTTTAATTGGCTCAAACTTGGAGAAGACAAATTCTTTAGGAACACTCTCATTCAAATGAAAGCCACAGTTCTGATATATGGATGCTAGGCCAAGCATTTGATGTTTCAGGACTGGGTAAACCCTTCTTGAATCACTTTTTTGCCTCTTGTTTCTCAGACAGCTTACAGTTTAAGGAACTGAAAACCCCAGCCATTTTAAACCTGCACAATATTATCACCCCCATGGTTCACCCAGAATCTGTTTAAATTTTAGTCATGAGGCTTTCTCTTGCATCTGTGTTTTGAGATATATTTTCCAGAGCTATTCACCTCAGGTATTACATGCCACGATTACCAAGCTGTATCCCTGATTTTCCACAGAACTCTCCTGCTTTTCACTTCTTTTCATTTTCAATACTTTCCTCATTTTACACAGTTCCCATTATCTAGCCCTTTTTCTCACCCAAAGGGAGATAAGCAATGTCTTCTTGTCTGTGTTCCACGGACTTACTTGATTTATATATATATATATATATATATATAGATACAGAATATAAAGCAAGTAAATTATTTAGAAGCAAAATACCAATATATACTATTGATAATGGTAGAGACATATTAGATATGTTGATACTTATTGCCATTTTGAAACAGAAACAAATGTTAGCAGTGACCTCAGAGAAGGAGTATTCTTGTTTACATGATCTATATGAAGAATAAGTTAATCAAAAATAAATGCCTGTGAAAGACAATAATGTTTGAAGAATATCAGCTCTTTTGTTTACTGAGTTACAATAAAATCCAATTTTATATTCAAATGTCCACAAATCATTATTTTGCACTTATAAATAAACATTAGATAAAATGAATAATCATTTTGTAGTGGAAAGGTAGAAAGAAAAGGCACACAACACCTCTTACAAGGGAAATTATTCAGACATTCTTCTTTTAAAACATAAGTTATGAAATATATGATTAGTGATCACAACTAAGAGTAAATTCAAGAAAGAATAGAGGGCTTCTATCAGAAGCGCCTTATTATTACATAAAAAGTGACTTTAAGGTATCTAGGCCCATGAAAAACCTCCAAAGAAGTAATTTGAACTTCTCTTGGGAACAGGTTTCCCAATGCTCTCCACTGTGCTCAGGTTGCAGAATTATCAAATGATTAAGAGATGGGAGAAGGGTCATCCTTGGATTTCCTTTGGTGAAATGTTGTCTTATCTTGTTTCAGTTCCAAAGTGAATTACAACAAAAATTTTTGATTGTAACCCAAACTGGAAATCTTGTAAAATGAAATTAATCATCAGAATGTATTAAGAAACAAAATTATCCTTTGCACCCTGTAATTTACTTCCTGAAATTAATACATAGTGTCCCTACATTTGTAATTTTATTCAGACAGCTGTGACTGCTATTAGTTAAGTCAGGGTAGCTTGCCTTTTGATCAGAACTGATTAGAAAGATAATTGTCCAAGAATAGTTTTTAGTTTCAATAAAATGGCTAAAAACATTTAAAGAGTGGAAGTCCTCTATGTCAGAAGGCCTCAGAGTCTGAAATCTGGAGACTTTAGAAGATTTTCTTTCAGCAAGAAACACAAGGCAATAACAGGTGAAAAAAATTAAATGCGTTATAGTGCATTTGAAGACAGAATTAAACAATGAAATCCCACTGAATGGACAGAATGAATCACAGCTTGAAATTGGTACACTATAAAATGCCTGTTGGATAATGAAGGGGACATTATTAAAAGTAGTTTGGGTTTTTTTGGGGGGCAAAACAGAAACAAATAATGAGAAATTAAGCCAATGTGGTGTTTTTATTTTTTTCTGAAGACATAGTTTTTACCTTTATATTTTCTGGTTTCGGTTTTTACTGATCAAGACAGCACATAACACATATGGAAGCCACACTGTGCTCTCCTTCTATAAGCCTGGACCCTTTCTGATTACAGAATCAGCAGTATCAGAGAAAAAACTTCAGAAGTAGAATGGTAACACAGCCTCCCAGAAGACAACTCATTTTGCCTTCCAGGGCACAATGTTAAATTTATGACAGAAAATACACTGTATCACATAAGCTGACTGTAATTAACACTTATGCCTCCACACATAATACTCATTACCCATACTGAAGGAGCAATACAAATTATACAGGCTGAAAAACACACTAAACTGCCATAAGAAATTAATTTGATGAATATCTTGTACTTTACTTGCATTCTACCCCTGCTGAGCCAAGAGCAAAATAAATGATTTCCACTGTAGCTGTCTATGTTGAAGTGGTAGAAATGAGACACTGCCCTCTGTTAAACATCTACAAAGACCTATGCACTTCTCTAATTTGTGTGTATTTCTGAAGAGGATCTCAGAAAAGCATTTTGTTAGCATGATTTTATTATGATCTCTACAACACCATGGAGACAAGGCAAATGATATTTCTTATTTACTGTGAAAGAATTGAGGCCCCAGCACCAGCTCTTCAGGAAAACTATTATGTAGATTGAAATAATAAAATAAATAAATTTGACAAACTCAAACTCAGCAGTCATTATTTCTCCTTCTCATCTAAGTTCTTCAATATTTATTATTTTAGCAAAATCACACCTTTCAATTTTGTTTACTACAATTTTTCAAGTCTCAAACTACCTTCAGCTGATGAATTTGATGTGAGAGCCTTAAGGCAGGAGTTTAGTCCTTGGTGCACTTCCCTTTCTTTCACCATGCTTTCCAGCTACTGTTGCCTCTGCACTGACTCTATTAACATGAACTTGCAGCTTTTATTCCTTTTTGGAAGCACTGCTGGTTTCTCCCTAGCACCATAGCTCAGAGGGTACTTAGGATAAATATTACTAAGTTACTTCATTTCTTGTCAAATCTCAGGTTTCTGTGAATTCTGTCAGTTGCTTCTTCTGCCTCATCACAATATTGTAATTTATTGCTGATCCTGTCAATGATATAATATTATCTAATTCCTAAGTGACTCAACAGCAGTTGTTAAGTCATTTGTACAAATTTCTACATCCTGTTTGATCTTCATCCTTCAATATATCAGCAATCTTTTAGGCTTATTTGTTCCTGAACTTCCAAAGTCAGTGCTCACTATGGCTTTACAGTACAGGTAATCCAAATTGTCTGCAATCAGCATCGCTGGAAACACTAGAAGTCTGCATAGGAAAAGAACAGAGATCTGGACAGAAGGAAGAAGAAGGAACAGAAGGCATGGAAAAAGCATTCAGATAATTCAACCTTATCATTGTAACTGAAACCTTTATTGTCAAGATGCCAAATATACTGCTTAACAAAGTCTAACTAGCTAGGGTAATACAATGTAGAATATTTAAAGTGATCATGTTAGTATATACATAATAAATTAATCTGTAACTCGAACTAGTCAAAACAGCCTGATCTAAATTTCAAGGAAATAATGGGATATAAATCAGAAGCAGCATTTGAGTTCATAAAATGTGTGAAGTCTATACCCACAGACGTTCTCATTCCAATTACAGCCCAGAAGGGCACATAAAGCAAACACATACCTAATTTTCTACTTAAGGGCAAACCTTTAACTCACAGCTAGCCATTTGCCAGTATCTCAAAAACCAGAAAATCTTAAGGATATACCTGGGTTTATTTAATTGACTCCTTTTAACACATATTCAGGAAGGCTTAATTTTTCTCCCTTAGCGTCTGCTATCCTTTTTATCTACCCCAAGGCTCACTGTTTGTTATGCTTAATCTCCCTGTCCAACACTTTTGTAGACCCACATCTTTTTGTTTCTTCAACCTTCTAGAAGCTCCATACATAATGAGTCTGCATTTTCCTCAGTCCTTCTTTCAGCTTCACCAACACTCTTTTACTATGCTGTAAGACGACAATGATCCTCTATACATCACAAGTTCAGGGCAATAATTGAAAGACTACTTCAGCTGCTTCCAAAACAAAGATATTTGCTTTCATCTGCAAAGTCTGCACAAAATTGCTAGTCATTATGAGACATAGTAACCATTTTGAGTATGGATGGAGAGAAAGCTATCCCAAGATTAAGGCTGTAGTAAAATCACAGCACATCAAAGCTAACCTGAAATGAGCACTATAAAAAGAAAAGCCTTTCCTGTTGTGGTGGGATGCTTCCAGGCAAAAACCTCTGAAATGTTAGAAGAGATTTTCTGTGAACTATGCTAATAGGGGGTTTATAAAATGGAATTAATATCCTGACTTTGTGATCACTTTGCATCTGTTTGTAATACGCTATACAGAAAATGCATAATAGGATCACGTTGGCATGGTGCAAATAATTTTTAAAAGTCAGAAGAACAATTACACCTGAAGCCATAAATACACAATGTGTCATTAGTATAAAATATTTCTGATGGCAAAGCTGATCATATAAATTAATAAAACTTCAAGGCAAGATAATTTATGGGCAAGGTCATTCAAATATCCTGCCTTGTGAAGAGAAGTTAACTTTTTAACCCATGTAAATTTCAAAAACTGTCACCCATGCAGCTTCTTATCTAACTATTAGCATTATCTAGAGAATAATCTGCAATTTTAAAATCAGTATAGAAGATATTAAATAGAAGCAAATTGAAGAGGTGTTCGTGGGTGTGTGTTTGTGTGTTTCCTTTTGAAGATACAGTTTACACCAATCATGGAGTCAGATATATACACACATTTAAACCAGGATGAATTTTCAAGTTCAAGCTGGTTGACAACATGATATTGCTAATATAGTCTTCAAAAATTCAGCGGCTTAACACCTTAAAATTTCTGGTGTAAAATATGTAATTGCTCATCTTGCTGCTAAATACATCATCCACTTTTATGTGTTGCTAGTCTTTACATAAATATATTAAAATTTCCAAGCCTTCTGAACTTATGAGGAGGAACCTAAATTTAAGATTTGTATTTACTGAGAGATACAACATGTATTAACATGTGATGACCAAAGGTGACCAATGGAAAAGCAATAAAACCTTCTTAGGGTGAAGATGTGAAATTGCCTTTCTTTTTTCTAATTTAAATATATGTGTCTATGTGCACACCCTGTGTTCATGTTAATGATATACTGATATATCATTAAAGAGTTCAACAGCTTTTGAAATAAGAGACACTACCCATAAAATGGCTATTCAAACACTTGTAGTGAAATTTTAATTGATAATTACGTAGAGCTTTGGAATTTTTTCCAGCTATGAGCCTATAGACATGAAAGAGTTGGATCTTGTCTTAGAAAAAAACTGTTCAGAAGACTCTCAAAAAAGTACCTATGTTAAACCACATTCCCTTAATGCACAGAATAAATATATCAAATAACAAAGAAGTGCAGATTCCACAGTATAATTTTTGGGGCTTCTTTTTAAGAAAATAAATACTAATAATTTTGTGGAAATTCATAACATAAGGTTTTATCTTTCCTTAATAATTTCTCTGTAGAAAGTCTGGCAGCAGGAAAAGAAAGAACAGGTACTTGATATGCAAAATGGTTACCAAATATTCTCTGATTCAGTGATTGGAGTAGGGAAGGAATGAAATAAATCTCTGCTAGGAACAAATGCTTTATTGCAGTTATCCATGCTGAAAGATTACAATCAAAACAAAGAACCATTTGCCATTGATTTATTAAATCAAGATTCCTAAACAAAACTTGAATAAGAACAAAGACAAGAGTTGGTGTTTGTGTTCCCCTGAGCCATCTGTGAAAAGAAGTTGGATATAAGAAGTCACATATTATGCAGAACTTTGAGTTTTACTTTAATTTCTTTCCCAAAGAACAAAAAACGTTTGGTATATTTCTCAGCTACCTATTTTTGGTTTCTCTTTTCTTCTCAGTGATCTTTACTAACACATTTCTTCAACTTCATATCTTACAGCATTTATTTTCTGCTTTTATTTCCTAGTACCCTGGCAGGAATATTTAGACTCAGGACTGAATAGGAGCTCTACGGGAATTTTAGATCTCACAATTAAACCTCACTTTGCTGAATGTCTTCTTGTACCTATCACATGCTATTTAGGAATCTAATTATCACAGCTTAGACCATTAAATAATAATGTCTCTTCTTCCATGTTTCTAGCACAATTTTATTCCTTTCTTTTAACCTCTCTCCAGACTTCCTTCCTTGCTTTTATGAACAGTATTGTTATTTAAATAGACAAGAGTAGTATTATTAGATTCAATTTTACTTCTGAAATAAAGTATGTAATTTTTTAAGAGTCATAAAAAAAGGGAGAAAAAATCCCAAAACCCAGCCACCGATTAGAGTACAGCACAGACTGTGACCTGTAAACCAAATAATATTTCTTCTTCTTCACAGAGGAGGACAGATAATGAGAAACTTTTGCATCAGTTTTTATGAAACTATTGATGTAGGATTTCACTATCCTCTACAAAACTGCTGGAACATTTCATTACACAAACTGTACAGTTAAAATGTCTTTGTCTTGGTAGAAAGAAAGTTCAAGATCTTGATGTTAGTAGTGTTAGGCTTCTATTCAGTGGTAGGTGGCAAACTGAAAATGATCCCAGAAGTGTGCTTTGAAAACTTCCATAAAACTTCACAAGTTTTTGTTCTGGTATCCATCCTTTCATAAAGATATTGAAATAGCAGCTGCAATAGCTATCTGAAGAGTAGCTCTCAAATACTGGAAAGAATTTGAACAGTTAATCTCTGGAGAAGCTGGTTTCTGGAATTTCTCAGCTTATTCATCCTGAGTTTTTCATGCAGAAATATATAGAAAACATTTTCATTTGGTGATTTGATGATTTCTTCAACAAGCATACAATAAGCTTGTCATCATTCATAAGGAAAGATTTGTCATACATCTGTGTGTCACTCTATGCAGTATGTTCCCTACTACTATTTCAACAACAACAACAGCAACAACCCAAACAAAAAACCACAAAAACACCAAAAAGAAACAAAACAAACAAAAATAGAAAAAAACCAAACCAAACCAACAAAAAAAAAAAAAACCAAACCAAAACAAACAAAAAAACCAAACCAAATAAAACAAAAACCCCCAAAACCCAACAACAACAAAAACCCCAAAACAAAACAAAACAAAGGAACAAAAAAAAACCAAAACAAAACAAAATAAAAAAACAACAAAAAAAACAAACCAAGAAAAAAGAACCCAAAAAACCAGAGAGTGTCTGGAGCATGTACTAAATAGAAAATGTAGCTAGGTAAGAATATACATTCCTTTAGAATAGAAAAAAAAAAAAGGAAAACAAGCCAGGTACATCTCCAGTGTTCGCATTTTGTCAAGGTTGATGGACTAAACTGTACCCCATTGGACAACAATTCCCTCCTGCACATGAGCACAGTAATTCCACTTATAAAGTAGAATTACTTCAGGGAAAGCAAATAAAAACTTAATAATTTCAGTTTAAGATAAAGAGAATCTGAGATTTAGCAGGCTTTATTAAACACCAGCAATAAACAAAAAGCAAACACAACCAAAACAAGCCAACCAAACAAATGAAACCAAACAAAAACCTCAACCTTAAGGAAAGAAATCTTGCATTTTTCTCACACCGCTAGAAAGAGGTATGTTTGAATTTTGTTAGGAAGAAACAACCTTGACGCTAGGTAGAACCTTGTAGGAAGTTATTGCAATCTGGGACATGATGTCTAAAAACGATAGAACAATATTTAATATTAAAGGGAATAGGAAATAATCAGACAATATCTGTCATAACTGACAGAATGTTTCATGAGCAGAATGTTTTTGCAGAAGAACTTTGAAGCACTTTTCCATTCCTACTTTTTCTATGAAAGATTTACTAGTGATATTAAATTGGTTCTAATGTCTGACATGATGACCAAGATGTAAAGAAAGTGGACAGTTTTTCTTTTATGAGAATTTCAAGATAATTATTAATGCAAACAAGCAGTGGGTATTTTTTTCTAATATACAGTGTTCCATTATCCACTAGTGTTAGGCCTCAAAAGCTTCTTATTCATGGCTCATTTTTCCAACGCTAATAACAACTTATACATAGCACTGTATTTTAATTAAAAATCTCATTGTTTGGACTCCATTTCATTGGCATTTCATAAGCACTATACATCATAATGCACTGTATGTTTATGGATATAAAAAATATTGATAGCAGTTCAATTGCAACGAGTGATTTAATAATTACCTGCTAATTTGACTTAGAGCAGAAGTTCTTTGTTTTTCAAACTCGATTTGCTTCTAAATCGATAAAGCAATGATAGGCTGCTGGAGAAGGGTTTTTTAGCATCTAATTAAAGATGCTATTTGAATTATTCATGCATTATGGTCTTCTATGAATAATTTATGCAGAAATTTCATTGGCAAAACTTAATTTTGAACTTCAATAAAACCTTAAACCTTATTACATTTTCCAAGGTCTTTCAAAATAATCTTTTCACAATTTTTATAAACAACTGTTGCCAATTAATATCATAAAATTGAAAGCAGAAAATAAATTTAGGGACTAGATTTAGTCTATGAAAAAAAATACGGCATTTGAGTAGATAAGTATAAAAGCAGAAGTGGAAATTTCAAAGTAAAATCAAAAAACAGAGAATACTATAAACAAGAATTATGGACAGGACAGAGCACAGGGGAGTATTGAATAGGATGAAACTGGACACAGAACATGATAATAATTTGATTTTGGCATAAATAAAATTTCATCCTCAAACTCACTCTTTAACAGCTTTGTATAAGATGAAAATTTAGGCAATTGAAAAGATATAATTCTGAGTGTTTTTAAATAAATTCCAAACCCTTTCAGTGACTGTGCTTAGAGTGGTCTGCACAAGTTAAGAAAGCTAGAGAAATCATAATCTTTTTGTGGAAGGACACATATGCTCACAGACAATAAGAAAAAACTCTGAGCTCCATGAAATACACTGTGGACAAAGGAGCGGAATAAATTTCCTCTTTCGCTGTATATGCAGCAGAGAATAGCCAATAACAGTTAAATACAGTTATTTCATGGTGAATCTCAAACTACTTTTGTATTGTTCAGACAACAACAATTAAATACAGTTGCTTCATGGGGAATCTCAAACTACTTTTATATTTTTGTGGTTAATCATCCAACCAAAATGTAGCGTAGAAATTTCTTCTCTTGGCATCAACAGCCTCCTGAATGTGAACAAACTGTGAGCTACAGGCAGACTGAACAACTGTGTGCGATATAACACTTATAAATTACAGCGTCTTGGCTGTGGAAAGAAATATTTCATAGGCAATGGTATCTCAGCTGTTGAAAGAAAAATTGCCTAGTATTAGAATGGCCTTGAGGCTTAGGTAATAAAGTATGCCTTTCCTTTCCAATTTAATCTTGTTAAACCAGCAGATGACACTATTACATATGTACATTATGCATATTCTAAGCTTTACAGGAGATAAATAAAAGAAGTAGAGTAGTAGACACCAATTTACTGAAAAAGGGCTGTCTAACTGACCAAGATAGAGTCTGAAGAAAGGAAAGCTTCCTATATTCCATTCTTATTCCAGTGTTATAGTGACAAATCACACCAACTACACAGAAAAAATAAAATCTTTTCATCATTTTTCTCTGCAGAGAAAGAGGAGAGATTAAATTATTTTAGCTAAAGAGACATATTTTGGGTGATTCTTAAACAGAAAAAGTGACTATTTTGCTCCAGGAATTGATTGGTAAATGTTTTACAAAAGTAAAATACCTTATTTCAGCACGTTCATTTCAAATACAGTCCATGCTTTTTAATTTTGAGTTTGTTGGAGTTGTAGTGAATACGCAACGTGATCACAACTTCTTACATTTCCTAATAGTTATCCTGGAATTTTAAGTGACAAGCGCCTAGAGAAACCAACCTTCCAGGTTTTTAAAGAATATGATTTTCATTCCAGGCTTCCTACTAGCTCTAAATCTCTGGGAAACACATTCTTAAAGAAACATCAGCACACCTTCTGCCGCAGCTTTGAGGCATCTGTGTATTTGGAGATGCAAAATCAAACATGCAGCACACAGTGTGAGAAAGAGCCATGTGTTACATAGCCAATATTACCCCTGTGCACAGGTACTTAGTGGTTGGACTTAATGATCTCAAAATCTTCTCCTGACTAAATGCCTCTAAGTTTCCATTAACATATTACAGACTTCCGAGGAAATACTCTGTCAGGAGAAACAAAACTGACATATACATACACACAGAGCTCTCAAACCTACAACCTAAGTTTTAGTTGCCTACTTATTTAACTACATAAAAATTAGATGATTATTTAGGTTTCTCACAGAAAAAAAATAGAAACAATGAAAAGGTAATCAAATAAAACAAAAGAGGTGCCTTGATATGTATTCCATTATAGCAAAACACACGAATTTTGAAATGCAAGAAACAAAAATGGTTAAATTAATTTAAACATATCATAAAAAAAGGACTGCAGAGGAGTAGCAAGTACACAGGAACTTAGATTTTCAATTACTTACTCAACGAGATCAGTAGAGGAAGTTGACAATAGCCACTCTATCAACACTGGTATGAACAAAGCGGTGCTTCAGAACAATAAGCCAGAAATAATGATATGTGTTCAGTCAGTCTTTCTCTGAGTGAACATAAGTTAATGTTAAGGTGTTCCAACCTCAATTTGAGCACCATTTGAGGTCAGTAAATAAAATATTGTGATGTCATTAAGCTCATATAGGTCACAATATATAAGCCTCCTTATATTGAATGATTTTTTTCAATTTAACTATTCAATTTCTATAATTTCCCAGATTGAATGTGAAGGGATAATAACATTCTAATCTTAAAAAAAAAATTTAAAAAAAATTATTATTTGCAGAATTACTCAATACAGAAAGAGTAAGATGAAATAGTTTATAACAGCAGACGTATTCACTATAAAATGCTACACATTCCATGTAAAGCTATAAAGTGCCTTACAAGCATCTTGAAGTGATATTCAATAAAACTTAAGGACTACTAGAATTCAAATGAAATTAAAAACCTCATTGAAACAGTACTTAATCACTTTGTGTAAAGTAATCTCATAGGGTGATGTACAAAATAGTTACAAATTTAAAAAGTAAGAAATAAGTTCACAATTTAAATGAAAACCAATATTTATAATTACTATTTTTTGTTGTCATTCATGGTGAATATCAGTTACAGAGACAGAACTCAAAAAAAAATACATTCAATGTAAATTAAAAGATCTCTATAGCTATGCTCTCCTGATCAATTTAAAAATATTTTATGGTAAAAATATATGGCACACTAAGTATTTTTCCATTTAATTAAAAAACACTACCATGATATAATCAGCTTTGTCAGCCTCTCACACAAAGATTATTCATATTTTAGGAAATATAAGGGTAAGCTTCATTCTGACACTCTCAAACAAATTTTGATTGGATTTGGAAATTACTTAAGTGGGTTATGGTGTAGTTTCCTGTTTGGTAATATTTTCAAAATTAGTTAGTAGTCCTTTTGACTCATGAAAAATTAGAATGTAGGATATAGGCAAAGGACTATTAATACTGCTAAACATATGAGAAGCAATCAATATTGAAATAAGAGCAATTACATAATAGTAATAAAATGATAAAACCTTATTCAATATTTGAATCAAAGGTGACTCAGCAGATTTAATTTTTTTTTCTATTAGAAATAACACTTCAGTGCATATATTTAAATTCAGTTTCATTACTGAACCCCCAAATTGCTGACTGACTTTTATTGTTACGTGTTTTTACTGTTTTATTATTCCAAATTCCTTCAGCTATATATTTCAGGGCAACTTGACTAACAGTTTTTCAGAGGAGAGCTAAAAGCAAACAAATTCTGTGAACGGTTCTTGTGCCTAGAAAAAGGAAGACAGAGAGGAAAATGTGCCAGCAGAAAGCAAAAGAAATAGGGAGCATTATTTTCACGTATTATTCAAGTTTGGGTTTTTTTTCTCCGGAGCTTGAAAAAGCATTGCTTGAGTGGGAGTAATCCACAGCCTGAGTGAGAATATTTATCTTGGCTCAATGTCAAAGAGGGGTTACACACCATGTTCTGCACATTAGCAACAAAAGTTGATATCAAGTTAGTTTGACAAAAAGACAAATCCCTTAGAATCACTTACTACAGACTATTTCTATCAAGAGTTAACTTTCCTTTTGCCTAAAAAACACTACCTGCATAGTTTATTGTTATTAACATATTCCAAGATAATTTCCCTTAGTGTACAATCATTTAGATTGCATTTTTAACATAATTTGCTAAATTAGATGAGATTATTTAAAGAATATTTGAAATTTTTGGATTCAGGTATATAGGCTTTTTTTTTTTTTACTGCACACTTCTGAACTCCACATTACTGAGCTTTGCTTCTGTCATGCTTACTTAACATGCTAAGACCTTTAGGAGAGAAAAGATAGGTCTGTCACTTCTTGGCATACACAGCATCATCATTGCCTTCTTTCCATGGGCAGACTATGCAAGAAAGCTCCTTTACAAACCAGGGAACCCCGACTGTGGTATTTAGTATTAAAACTGTAGGGTTACACTATGTGTGTTATAGAAAAGCAGGCCTGGAAGCCCCAGAGTGAGCCTCTTCCCTAGGCCTGGAGGTGACCGTGGAAGCATATCCAGGTCACCAGGGATGGGCTGAGAGAGAGAATTATGGGTTTGTGGCCTTCTGGACCTATGGAGTGTGAGGATTGTACTTTGTGACCTTATAGGGTATTGTTTACAATACCCTATTGTTTACAATTATTGTTTCACAGGTAACAGCTGTGAAATTACCCAGGTGATTGGGGGACACTGTGGTGAACATCTTTCCTGTTTATGTGATGACACATCCTGTCTGTGGGATGGTATTAAAGGAATTTTCACTGCGTGATAGCTAGTAGTTTTAGAGAGTAGCCTGCAGTAGTCGCAGCAACTAGTCTTAGAGTAGTCTTAGCAACTAGTCTGTAGTAGCCTGTATTATAAAGGATTTTGCATTTCTCCATCTTGTTTGTGAAGTCCTTGCCCGTGCATTGATTACTGCAAAAACAATAAGTATATTAATATGTTGTTCTAGAGAAAACTTTTTCCCCAGTGTAAGATTCTACTTGCTAATAAGAAATAGGACCTCAATGAAGGACAAGTTCTATCCCCTTAACCGGGCCTGTTACACAGCAGAATTTAATTCAAAGGAATTTAGAATAATTGAAAATTTCAGTCTTCCAAATTATTATGCAAAAATATGTGCCATGTCAATTTATAGTAATAATGTCATACTGCACGAGTCAGAGCTATTTAATCAAGATGATTGGTCCTTCTTCTATGGAAAAAACCAAACAAGATAGAACTAGTCTCAGTGGAAAAGTCAGTAAATTAAATGTTGTTTCAATTACAGATTTCAAGTAACTTTCAGTCCTTCTTGGTTGAGTGTCAATATTTTTGTCGGTGACATGACAGACTTGGGTTCTTTTTGCTGCAATTATGATATGAATAGTTAAAGAGAACATAGTAGGTATCAAACTTCTTTTATTCATTAAATTTAGTACTGTGTTTATCTTAAAATTTCAGTAATCTTTCCATTTCCTTACTTATTTAACTGTAATCTGTGATAGTCATAATGGCTTGTCTCACAACCATTTTATTTTATGCTTGGAAATTATTGGTTTCTTACATATACTGGAAATTTTACAATTGCTCGGTTACAGACAATTCAAAGTTTCAAACACATTTATGCTAGCAGTTATTTTATGGCTGATTGTAAGTTAGAAAATATTATAGTTATACTTTATGGAGTGTCTATCTTTTATGGATACTGCCTTTAGGTAGTGCTCTGCCTTGCAGAGTCACTTTCCTTGATCTTTCCATAACCATACTGTTTTGTAGATTCATGAAGAATCCACCTCCTTCCAATACCTCTCCCTCAATCTGTATATGAGGTATCATTTGCCTAAGAAGTGTGTGGCTAAATGTATTCATTAATTCTGGATTGTTTTAATGCCCATAGATTTTTTGCTATGTGATGAATGACTTGGTTTTATTTGAGAGGTTTGTCAAAATTGAGTAGATTCCCAAGGAACAATTAATTATAAAAATGTCCATAGGTATACCTCCTAAATTAACATACGTACAAGACAATTAGTTACTCATATATGCAACTTTTAATTTATCAGTAAATGGCCTAAAGTGAAAAGGAAGAAGCTGAGGAATTTTAATAGAATATTACTAGTTTGGAATTTGAGTTTAAATAAGCTTTTATGATCTCTGTCCAGTACAGCTGAAACTTTCAGTCAGTATCATGGCAGAGTCAGTTTTATTTTATTTCATAACTGACAACCACATGTCGACAAATGTTGCATTATTTTTTAATACTTTTCTCACCTTCATCACTCTTTCTTATTAGTCTCAGATAGTTTGCATGGCTCTCAATTATTAACTGGGAAGTGAATATTGATCCTATTAAGGCAATATTTGAAAACATAAATATAATGGTTATGATAATGAAAATAAATTTGTTCTTTACTACTTCACTATAGAAATTTGTTTTTGATACAAATGTTCTTTCATGACTCTTATGTTCTAGAGTACACAGATTTGTCTGCACTTATAACACTTATAAAAGTGTTGACTTATAAGAATTTCTGATAGCGAAAGGTCTCATTATGTGCAATCCTAATCCATAAAAAATCAGTAGAAACTACTATATTGCATTTCATCAGAAGTATTAACCACCCATTATTTGCCATAAAAAATTTAGGCTGGAAGCAAAAACTCTATTATGTCCTCATTATGTCGTATTTTGAGGAATGCAAAATGGTTTTGAAAGATGAAAGTCAAAAGCTTTCTCAACAGAATTGTTTGTTCTGTCTCTTTTCTTCACATCCTGGGGTTTTAGTCAGTCTAATTTGGGGGGCGTGGGGGGGGAGGAAGGAAAAAAGTAAATAAAAGAAGGAAGGAGGGAGGGAAGGAGGGAAGGGAAGGAAGGGAAGGAAGGAAGGAAGGAAGGAAGGAAGGGAAGGAAGGAAGGAAGGAAGGAAGGAAGGAAGGAAGGAAGGAAGGAAGGAAGGAAGGAAGGAGAAAGGAAGAAAGAAAGAAAGAAAGAAAGAAAGAAAGAAAGAAAGAAAGAAAGAAAGAAAGAAAGAAAGAAAGAAAGAAAGAAAGAAAGAAAGAGAAAGAAAGAAAGAAAGGGTGGTTACTTTGACAGTGAGGCTGATTTTTTAACTGATTGTTTCAAAGGAAAATCAAAAACTCAAGATTTGTTACTTAAAGCTTTATTTAGGCTTACAGAGCTTTGCTTCTCTATATGTTTGAATTTCCATGATCATTATTTGGATGTCCTGTCAAGCAACTCACGTTTGCCCCTTTAAGTAGAGACTGTAGTATCTGCTTCTGAGTCTGTGAGTTAGAATGTAAGATAATGTCCAAAATCAGAATTGCAATCATACAAGAATATATTCATTTAGTCTTCTCCAAGAATTTTTAAGCTTTTAAAAGAAATATTTGAGGAAGGTACAGTTTTCAGGATGAGGTTAGAAGTAAAAGCATCACATGATCTCTAAAAAGACTTTCATTCACATTCAGATTATAAACAGAAGGATTCGACTTTAAAATATTCTAAAGGAGGAAAAGAAAATGTTACAATATTTTGATGTAAAAGGTGCTTTTAAGAATATTTTAAAAGAAAATTTTCCCTCTTCTACAAAATGGTCCTTAAGCTGACATCATAATCAAATATTATAAATACATTCTCCTTAAACAAAAGTTGAAAAAAGGACTTGTGACTAATGACTTCTTATCTAAAGGAATCATTTGAAATGTACCTTCTTTCAGTTTTATTCCAAAGTAGTTAATGTGGCCAAGCTATCTTTCCAATTTCTTCCTCAGTCTTCCTTCATAATACTGTTCCTTTATCTTGTCCTAACACACACTGACTGCTTATATCCAAAGATCTCTTAAAAGTATAATAACCAGTATCACTTAAAATAAAATTATGAAATAAAAATAAAAAATAATTAAGGTAATTTTCACTTCATCTTTCCAGTATTTTTAGTATCAGTTCTAATAATTGTTTTTAAAACAGATTCATGACTTTTTGTGACACCACTGGAAACAATTTAGGAGACTGTAAAAATCAGTGAAAATTACAGACAAATTTAATGTATAATTCAGATACTCATTTCTTATCTTCTGTGAAAAATCGTCCCACCCTTCTGACTCCAGGTCTGTTTGCTCCATTAAAGGACCATCCCTATAGCATCTAGAATTTAAGTGCTTGTTAGTACTTATAGGCCTCTTATCTTCTCTCAAGACCAGCAGGGACTTATTTTTTGTAAATACAGACAAAAGATCAGGTGTATCCCTTCTCAAGGATATGTAGTATTATATCCTTGTGAACAACATATCTACAAGTTTTGTTAACTGCTGCTTCCTCCATGAACAAATTAGAGTAAGAGACAGGGAAGATGTATAGTTATGGCTATGGGTCTATTAACAGAAAATCATAGAGCTTGGCTGGTACACATTGACCATGAAAGCTCTGTGCTGTTCCCAGGGCAGTTTTGGATTTGGTAAGGGAATATATAAAAGAGAATTATGGATCAAATTAATGACTCTAGGGAGTTACCACTGCCATAAGTAGAACACGCTTGAAGCTTCTTTGTGAAAGAACAAAATACACAAGTTACATTTCCTTCTATTTATCCAGATTATGAATATTTTAATCAGACTGTGGGAGTAGCTGGGACCTACAATGTCAACAATAGCTATGATGTTTTTTAACACTGCCTTATCCCATTTCAGCAGATCCAGCCTAAGTAATGGCTGGGGCTTCTGTCATTGAAAATTACTTAAGAGATTTGTTGATGCATAAATGTATGTTGCCCTTAATTAACAATATGTGTTTACATGTGAAAATACGACAGAGATGGGCACAGCAACCCATAATGCTGCACACTGACACTTCTTGAATGTTTCGTGAGAACAAAGAGCTGATTTTTACTACATTCTAGAACTGAGCTTTATGTTGGACACCAGATATTTCTAATGTGTTCCTTAAAGATTTTGATTTTTCTAACATGCGGAAAATCCCTTATGAAGGCACCAAAATTTTCCTGTTACCTGAATGTACAATAGAAGAAATAAATTACATCCTGTATATTTGCCCTATCTTTTGAAAAGTAGATTTCTCTATACTGTTCTCTGACAACTCTCTTAAAATATGATTTTGCACTTTGTTTTGGATTGGCTTGGTTTGTGGTTTTTTTACCTAATGACCACGTACACAAATATATTAAATACTAAGCTGCTTTATTTGTTTGAATTGACCACAAAGATTGTAAGGGATATATCTTTTTCTCATATTTAGAAATACAGATCTCAAAAATTGGCTTTTGAATCCTCTTTATTCTTATAAAAGTGTCCATGTGCCATGGTAATTCAACAGTACGGTATTTTTCCTCAGTAAACATTTCAACAGTAAAGATTTGCATGAAATCTCTATAATTTCAGACAAAATTTGGGAAGTAGAAAGTTGAATGAAATGAGCAATATCAAGGACAAAAATGTATCTTATCCTCACAAATTAGCTATAAATAATGCAGAAGATATATCCTAAATAAAGGGTTACAACAGTAACAGGTCTATTCAGAAAGCTATATAAAAGGTATAATACTAAATGGAAAATACTAAATGGATAAAAGGCTGGGGTTTAAATCGAAGACATCTGGAAAGTTAAGTTTTAACAGATAGAAATTACAGTCATCATACACACAATACAATGCAAAGAGGGAGATGAAAGAGAAGATGGAGCAGAGTGAAAAGTTATAGACGCAGTTGTAACAGCACACAAGTTGCAGAAGTCAGGGGAAAATATGATTGCTACTTTCTGGATGGAATGTAGACAGCATGTCTGACTTCTCAAAGACAATACTTGCTAAGGGGAAGACGAAACAGAAGGTGGTGTCATGATGCCACAGCCAGTCTCTGCTGAAATCCTTGAGGAGGGAACTCAGTGGTACTTTTATCTGATAAGCTACACAGCAGCTGTCAGCCAAGGGAAAGAGAAATTCTTGCCGTTGAACCATCACCTCTTGCAAAATTACGCTCCTCAGGTACAATGCTGACACACACCTCCATCCCAAATTTACCCACCTTTAAGGTGTGACCACTCCTGATTTTGCATGTTGTATGACTAGAGTCACTCAAGCTCCACTAAACATATATACAAAAAGTAATATTACATAGTACAAAAGTAAGTTGAAAATGGGTAGAAATTACGGAAGAGTCCATTGTAACTTCTGGGGCCTGCTGACAGCCTGAACCTATCTTCTCCCTCACAGGGAGGCTGATAGGGTAAAAACCATTACATTTGTGTGCTGAATGATTACTTTGAGCTAGCTTTTGTTAGAGACTAGAGCTTATTTTTATATTGCTTTGATTATGGTTTTGCAGTCAGATACTAACACCAGCAATCCTCGAGCTTTAATCTGTCACAATTTTATTAAAGAGTGTTATTCTGTGGACTGTCAGTGCGAGATCTTTGGGGGCATTGGTAGTCTTTCGCAGTGGGTATCATCCTTGAATGAAAGTGTGGAGACCTAGGAGATCTCCCTTCTTCTATTGGCACATGAGCCTGAACATAACAAACGAACCACCCCTCTCAGCCCAAAAGGACTGCTCAGTGCAGAGTCCCCATGACAGGACACTGACAGACTGATCAGGCTCCAGTGGCTCAGCTTTTCTGGGGTGCTGACAGACCAACTAAAAACAAAGGGTTTGAGGAAATTTCCTCTTTCTCATGACCTTAACCCATCGTTACCGAAGAATTTTTACTATTAGGCAATGCATTAAACTAAAGCATTATCCCTGGCAAAGTTAGTAAATATTTCTATCTCCTTTTGTGGTTCAGACCTTCTAAAGAGCAGAAGAGCAACTGTCAAGCTTTCACACAAGGTCTGATTCCTTATGAAGTTGAGCTCTGTTTGATCTGGTTACATTTTTAGCCCTAAATGAACTTAAATATACAAACCAAAGATATTTCTAGACTCACTATATAACTTTCTGTATTATTCATGAAACCAAGATATAAATCCTAAAATTTATTCCTGGTTTCTCTTTAATTGCTAATTGTTGTAAGATAAAAATTAAACCAGTAGCTAAGTCAGCATTAACCAGTTTTTCTGTCATCAATTATATAAAATTTTTTACCTCATGAATGTCAAAATTTCACCAGATTGAAAACTACTTATCCTTTTCAAATTCAGCTACTTGAAAACTGTTTAGTAATATAAAAACTACTAAGTATTCCACTGTATATTTAATTAGGGTTTATTTTCACAGAAATTATTTGAAATTGTTATTACATATAATACACTATGATAACACATGCTGGAGTATAATATAATTCAGATACATCTGAAAGAAGATAAACCTTAAGAAAAATCTTAGAAAAAAGAAATTTCTTAATAAATGATAATTTAAAAAATGCCAGGTATCACAAACAACTAGAAACTATTTGAGAGGTTTGATATTTCTGTGAGGAGGAAAAACTGATGTTTCAGGCAGTCCTGTTTCTTTATTCTTTCCTCAAAGCAGATTAAAACAAAGATTAAAAAGTATTTTTCTGTTCACAGTTGCATGCTTTTTGCTAGAAACTGTATTTTTTCCCAAAAAACCCTTCTTTCTGTCTCCTCTGCTGCTAATACCTCTTTTGTTTGATGCCTCTATCTTTCTGTCTTTGTTCAATTCTGCCTGCTTAAGCTCTCAAATGCTACCAATTCCACAAGGTTAATATGAAGTTCTCTACATTTGTATTCAGCTTAAAATGCTTTCGGCCCCTCAATGCAGATGGCTTAACTTCTGACCTGCCTTGTATTTGCAAATGTTTCACACAGTGGCTCTTATTGTTTTGAACGTTTCGCTCCAGTAAAGGAGTTCAGATACTTCTACTGTTAATCCCGGGGAAAAAAATGGGAAAAATTTATTCGATACTTACACTACCACTGTTTCAGCAGGTTATTTTTTTGGTCAGGGCTATAACCAATTACTTTTGATGTTGCATCATCCTTACAGTCATTATTTTAATTAAACTAGGTAATTACAAGGCCCATTGGAAGTGATCAAGTGTTTAGCATTTTGTACTAAAAATGGCAGAGGCTTCTACAAATACTCTTTTTGTGATACTAACTTTAATCAATATCATATAATTTTTATAGGATGAACTTCCTTTTTGTTAAAAGAAAAAGAAACCAAACAGAAAACAAAAAAACCAAAACAAAACCAACCAACCAAAACCCAAAAACCTCACCCACCACAGAACTGGACGATTTTTCTAAATTTGCCTGGTTACAATTACCAGAAAATAAACTATTTGCAATATACATTGTTCTGTCTATATACTGTGTCACTACTGTCTTCCACATTGGCTCTTCAAGTCGGTGATCAGCCAGTAACAATTTAAATTTTTGTTCAATAAATTAAAGAGATTGAGCTCTGGAGTATCTCACTGTATCACCCTATCTAATCCTTCTTCCATTTCTTTTTTCCCAAGGATTCCCCTGCTTCCACAGTCATTGCTAGAATTCAAAGCAGAGCTCTGCATTACACCCTAAATAAATTATTCACTTTATATAAGTCTTCCTCTTAGCGTCCGCTTTTGCAAGCCCCATAGCCTTGCATTGCACCTCATCCAATCTATAAGCATGAGTTTATTTCTTTGCATCATGACACAATTTCTTCAGTTCCTGAAATTCATACTGTTTCTGCATGTTCACTCTGGCTAGTGGATTATTAGGATCTTGGAGGAACACATTTGCTTGAGAATGTGTCTCTAGTCCAACACAATGTTCTATGCCTTCATAGAAGGAACTAGCACTGATACCCAGACTCATTAAAATAGTTTAATTTCCACCCTGTCACATTACTCCCAACACAATTGTATCTATTCTTGTGGGAAGTGTAACATTCTTCTAAAAAAGTCAGATATCATTTTTTTTGTGTTATATCAAGAGTTTTTTCATCACATTAGACATTATTTTAATCTGTTTCCATCCTATTCTAACTGCAGCCCTACTTTCAACTTAAAATGTTTAAATTTTAATTGCAGATTAAGGACTAAGAAAAGCAAATTGTAATAACAAGTGCTTACAGTTGCACACACACACACACACACACACACACACGTTCAAAGGTTCATCCTTATTCATCACTTGTGCAATCCTCATGTGATGATGTGGAGTTCTGCTGAGATCGAGTGAATTTTTTCATATGTGACCTAAGCAGTGTTTATAACATGCCAGTGGTTGCCAAGTAGTGCTTCCATAACATCAAGACCTTCTCTTGTATCTCAAGCTGCCCTTCAGCAGGTAGGTGAGGAATGAGCAAGAGATCGAGACAGCTGACCTGAAAGAACCAAAGACATATTCCATACCTCACAGTGTCATATTCAGCAATAAAACTGGAAGCAGATTTTTCAGACTAATCATTTCTTGCAGACTGGCTGGGCATCATTCTGGTGGTGGAAGGTGGTGACTGATTGTCACCACCTTTCAGTTCTTCCCACCTCTTCTCTCTCTTCACTTGTTAAGCTGTTTACATCTCCACGCATGAGTTTTTCCCACTTTTGTCTTTCTCATTCTCTCCCTGCATCTCACTGTGGGGGAGTGAATGAGCGACTGGTTCAAGGATTAGATGCCATCTGGGTTCTACTCACCACATCGTGGTAAGTGGAAGCCACTGAGGTGAAATCCTTTCTTACTATTCTACATTTTTTGGACAATCAATGTGGAAGAAAAGTCTCCTACCATTTCAGTTCTGCTTCTTTTCATACTATAGGGTATTGACCTCTGGCTACTTTATATATCTAATAATCACCTAAATTTTCTGTGAAAAAGAATCTATAGGCATTTCCACCCAAAAAAAGTTGACAACTAAATGAGAAAATTAGTAATGAATGAATGCAGAGTAGAAGAACAGAGAAATCAACAAAATTCCTTGAGTGACACTTTCAAAAAAACCAACAACATATGTTTTCCCAAAGCAGCATCAAATAGTCGAAAAAGGTTACACAGAGAGCCTTTCTACTGGTTACTTTCACTGCAATAATAATTACTAAAGCCACAAGTACTAGAACATTACTAAAATAAGAATTTAAGAAAAGCAAAGTTTAATCGCTTTTAATAGACATTTGTTAAACTAAGGAGTTCCTCATATTTCTTTTCCCTCTTGTTTTTATTTTGATTGGGAAGTAAAGATTTTTTCTCTTTATATTTGATCTTTTTCATGACATATTTTTGGCTAAAATAATTATTAATAGCAGCAGCAGACATCATTAAACATCTGTGGCATCTTTAAATGTTTAAAATGAACAGCATAACCTCCACAAGAAACCTTTAATTGAAGGGTATTTTTAGTTGTATAGAAACAGACTAAGAAAAAGTTCAGTGTATCCTAAAGTGTGAAATGAATATTTGACAACTGCATACCCTAAACTTTTCTCACCCATCAATAGCTACAGGTCTATATAATCTTCAGAATGCTACACTACAGGTTGAAATTATCTACTCAAACATAGCTTAGTACAATACTGAGTGTAAACAGACCAGCAGAAAGATTTTTAAATATATTCAGTCTAGAGCAAGGAAACTGTCTCCAGGTGAAAGGAATTACATATATTACTATACCTTCTGGCTGCTTCATGTTTGAATTCAGAGATTAAAATATTTCTATAGCTTTTCATAGATCAAAAGTTACTTGCGTGGAATACAAAATGTACAGAAAATATTTGAGATTACATGAATTACTTTTGGCAATGTCATCCAGGTCACTGGTGAAAATGTATTGGAGAAGTGGATTTGGTGGACTTGTCTGTTTGCTAACTGCAAGTAATTTAAAAAAATTTGTGGGTAAAGCACTTCTTGTGCTCTACTTATTAAAGTATGAATTATCATAAGTCCTCTGCCTGTTTCCCCCAAAGCCATTTCCTTTTTTGCTTTAACAGAGAAAATTCAGATACATAGTTAATTAATATTCAGGATTTCAAAACCAATTTTCAGAGATGACCAAAATCAACTTGCTCACCCCAGAAGTTTGGATCATCACCTAAAAATCACCACCATCAAAATTTTGAGAACTGTGTCAACAACCTCATCAACAATAGATATTCAATATAAAATGTATCATTGTAAAGCCGGTGAAATTGTGATGACTTTATTTCACTGTATCTGTATATTTTCACATTATATAAAGGTTACTAAATTACACTGTGTTATTGTGCTAGTGAATTCTGCTTCTACAGCAGCAGACTGCACACATCACTAAAATACCACAATTTAATAGAAATGGAAGAGCTTTATCTGTATTTTTTAACTTGGTGAAATTTATTTGGGGCATTATTGCAACACTGCACTTTTAGTAGTTGAGAAGTTGAGCTCTATGAATGGAAAATCCATCTAACCAAACACTGCTACTAAAATACATTCAGTATTAAGTAGCAGTGTCAGCACAGAAGTCTATAAGAAGCCAATATCTTTCAAAAGGAAAAAAAAGGGGATGCAGAATACAATCTCTAGCAAGTAAAGGTCACATGAAAAAGTGAAATAAAAATAAGCATGCACTGTAACCTGTTCAGCATATTGATGAGAACAGCATCAAACAAAGTGCAGAATAAGTATATAAGGTTTATGTGTACAGAAACACAAAAATAATTGCAATAGAAAAATACACACAAATAGAAGATCTTTTAACAAGCCATCAAGAGAAAATTACAGTGTTAATTTCCTCATGAACTTTTTTACACGTAAGCTTAGACATTTTCAGCATTAGGCAAAAAATCTGTCTTAGTGCTTTGTATAAATATAGATTGTATCACTAGGATAATTTTCATCCATGGTTTAGTATGACAACTCAAACCTCTTGCTCTACTCAACTATTCATCATACACAGTCCTTCATTCTATCTAACCATCAGTTTTCATAGTATCTTTATAATCATAGTTTATGTAATAGTTTTGTCTACATGATGGATGTTTTCATTTCTTGATTTTCATTCTTTTCTTGAATGCAAAAGTTATATAGGCTTTCTTAACAGAAATAATTTCTTACAATGTCTTTCTTTACAGCTGCCTTAATGCTTTTAATTATTCCCTTAGGCCTAAAGGGATGCATGAATCACAGAAAAAAAAAATTTCCTTTTGATTTGAATGTTATCAGGTGATCATAGAATTATAGAATCACAGGAGAGGTGCTCTATCCCTCTAATTATCTTGGTGACCTCCTCTGGACTCACTCCAACAGGTCCCTGTCCTTCCTGTGCTGGGACCCCAGAGCTGGATGCAGGGTTCCAGGTGGGGTCTCACCAGAGCAGAGCAGAGGGGCAGAATCCCCTCCCTCCCCTGCTGCTCACGCTGCTTTGGATGCAGCCCAGGACATGTTTGGCTTTCCGGGCTGGGAGTGCCCATGGCTGGGTCATGTCCAGCCTCTCACTCAACAGCACCCCCAAGGCTTTCTCCCCAGGGCTGCTCTCCATCTGTTCATTTTGCAGCCTGTGCTGATACCAAGGGGTTGCCCAGACCCAGGTGCAGCACCTTGGACTTTGTCTTGTTAAACCTCAAGAGATTCCCATGGGCCCACTTCTCAAGATTTTCCAGGTCCCTCTAGAGGCAATCCCATCATTCAAGTGTGTCAACTGCACCACTCAGCTTGGTATCACCTGCAAATTTTCCAAAGGTTCATTCAATACCTTCATCTCTGTAATTAGTGACAGCCTTTATTTTCCCTTTCCTATAGGACAACTAAAATTGTTGAGCATGCTCACAGCAAATGTCTCTGGAAGAGCACTGCTTCTCAGAAGGGTAGAGTACTGAAGCAAAGAATGTGGTGGTTTGCATCTTGAGGTTCTGAACACCAACAGTTTCTTTGTGAGGTACCTGATGGCATTTTGTTTTAATTGCAAGGTAATAATTACCAAAAATTTGACTGCATCTGGATTATCTGGCATGAGAAGGACATATTTTCTATGGAGAATTACAAAGATAGTGCAAATTTTAAATGTGCTGATATTTTGTGTGCAATTTAAGATGTGCATCTTAAAGACTTCAGTCAAATATATTTTAATTAATTATCTTATTTCTAAAGAAATAGTAAGAGTTGATAATGTAATAGAAGAGATTAGTCCTTTTAATGACACAAACATTTCCTGCTCTAACAGGACTGAACAGAAAACTAGGCCATTATGTGGCAAAGTATGGAACGAGTTACTTTTAAGCTGCCTTTTTTTTTTCTTTCCATTGAGCAGAGAACCACACTGATATTGTGCTTACTTGCAGTGAGTAATTATATTTTCCAAACGTTTACAGGTGCCATTCAACTGAAACTAGAACTGTGATTCAGTAGACCAAAGAACAATTATTCACATCAGTGAGGAGGAAAAAGGTGGAATACAAATAGGAGGACTTCATGAGAGATGTTGGAACATAAGTAATCAAGGCAGTTTTACAAACATTCTGATGAGCAGATTTGAAACTATACACAAAATTGGAATAAAATCACCTGTATACAACTGTGCACATCAAAGTTATAGATAGCAAAAGGAAATTTCAATTGAAACTTCACTAAAGGTGCATGCTGCACATATTGTACAAGCACTCAGCTCCAAGGAAGTCTCCCAGGCATGAAAGTTTGAAGGTCAGCTCTTCTCTCTTGCAAGGAGAAGAGCTGCTCTCTATCACTTATAGCATCCTAGGAAATAAATAGTTAGATAGATAGATAGACAGATATAGATAGATAGATAGATAGATAGATAGATTTATACATACCTACACACAAAAATACATAAACATATATTTAGAGTGATAGAGAGAGCTATATTTATATAAATATAAATATATATATATAAAACATATAAATATATATATATTAAAAAACATATATTTATGTGTGCGTATGAATCCTTACATACCTGTATTAGTATTTATGCATCTGTATTTCATGTATCGCATGAAATTATTAATTTATTAATTTTTAGGTATGTGGGAATGTTTATATAAATATACAATTTTCTTTTTCTATAGACCAGCATTAGTAGTTAAGTTAATAAATTTTACATTCCAAAGTAGAGACTAGGACTCAAGTCTTTGAACACACTGTTCATATAGAAATTAACAGATATCTTATACCTTTTTATATTTGTTTTTGTATAAAGATTGTTGACCTTGGGGAAAATAACAACTGCCAGAAAAATCTACAAAAAGAAAGTGATGTGAAATAATTTTTATTTACTGTTAAATTTTTATATTGTATATAAAGAATTTAACTAGATAACTTAGGAAAGCTACTCAAGTGTTAATTTAACTCTGGGATAAGACAATCAGCATGCTACCTTGCTCTTTGGAAACCATGAGATGTATATGGGAATTCCTAAAAGAAGTGCATAGTTACAGATGTGTGTTTTTACATGTAAATATATACAAAGTAATGTAATATATACCTATAGTTATATATATATCAGTCCAGCTTAACATAATATTTTTGATTCAAAATTCTGCGTAACTCAATTTTAAACTTGCCATTTTATAACCTCGTTAATCATTAGTAGAAGTCAAAACTATCTTTCTCTTGTATAGAGTTTCGCTATTTATCATAAGACTATATAGCAACAAATAATGAAAAATACACCAATGTCAACACTTTGTTTCTAAAGACAAAAATAATTTCAGTGTTTCATTGTTACTAATTGTCTTAGGTTAGTCAGGAGGGGTCAAAATCTAGGAAGTGACCTACGCTGCAGGAAGTGATACAACTTCCTTCCTGAGAGAGAGAGCCAGTAACCAGGTAGTTTTGAGAATGGATGTATTTGCTTCGCAGAGCCAGGCACAGAGACTCTGAGAGCTTCTGCCATCCAGCTCGGACCTGTTCAAACAGCCCAGCAGGGAGCAGGGGATCATCACACTGCCAGAGAGAGAGAGAGATTAACTCTATCCATGCCTGGACTAAACTTACAGACACCCATCCTTCCTTGCATAGAGAGGAGAACGAGTGAGGACATCTACATAAATGCAGCATAGAGACTTTACAGTCAGTGAGGAAAGCAGAACCGATGCCTAGAGGGAGAAGCATGAGAAGTGCTTCGAGAGTGAAGAGGAAAATTCTTTTGTAGAACCATGGTTGGGACTGAGCGAATAAATTCCCTGTATATATGAGGACACAGTCCAAAGGGGGATGTGATGTTCTAATTGCAGCCAGTGAACCAAAACATCTGGGTAAAGACAAGTAAGTGTTGAAATAAGTACAGCCTGATGAGAAGCTTGAACAAAGACAGAGGAGAGGCTGTGACCCAGAGCCCTGGTCCCAGAGGAATGCCAGAGAACTTGTGTTGTCAGAACCTGTGTTGTTAAACACAGAAGAAGGGATTTTCTTTGTTGCTGCAATAGAACTGTTCATTCTTAAAAAGGTACCCCATGGACTGTTCATGACCCACCACAGTGGCTGTGGGAAGGCTACTGGTGTGGGAGGGGTCCTCCACAACAAGCATATCTTTCCTCCCAGGCAGCTGCTGGTTGTGAGGCTGAAAACCCATAAAAAATTGTATTTTCTTACACAGAGTCCATGGTATAAGCAAAAGAGACTTCTCCCCCTAAATGAACTGAGACAAAGACCATTTCAGAGGTAGTAAACTGATTGAAAGTCGAAATGTTGTCTTTTTGTGTGTTGTCAGGGAGAAAGAAATGGAGAGGTGGGGGGAGGAGGGGTGGTCTGAAGGTTTTATTCTGGTTCTTCTTGTTTTTCTCTTTGTTTTAGGTTTATAAATAAACTTCCCTTATATTCTTGAAGTTTGAACCTACTTTTCCTACTCCTAATCCTTATCTCACAGCAAAAATCAAGTAAATTTTGGTAAGTGTGCTGGCATTTGGCCAGAAACTCAAATAGGTGAACTGAAAGCACTACAGTAATTGTTACAAAATAATACAACTAAATACAGGAATTTTATTTTTTAAATTGTCTTTTGTTTTTTTATATTTATGATGTACAATGACATAATAGGAATGGCATAATTCCTATCCCCTGCTTTAGGTCTTCTCAGGTCCATCATAAACTACATTTTTAAATCTCTGAACATAATTCATATTTTATCTCTTTTCCTATCACTTGCATTAAATATGAAATTAATTATCTCTATTCAGAAGCATATTTGTTATAGCAATCAGTTTTTTATCCAGTCTGTTTCATAGTGCCATTGCTGACACTCAGAATTATCTTTTATTTAGTGGAATATATAAGTACAAATGTAGAATGAGTAAACTATTATTCTAATAGTGTTTCAAGGATAAAGAAAGTTAGTTAATCTTCCTAAGATTTGAATATGCAAACATAGGAAGATAATCTTAAATTCTATTTTTTTGCTAAAGATGTTGCATTTAAGAATGACAAGCTTACCAAGACTTTGCTAAGCAAAAGGACACTGGAAGGAAATTTACCAGAGAACAAAAGCTGAAAGTATGGATATCAGCTTATAATCTTCATATTAAAACAAGTAATTTTAGCAAACAGGGGTCATATGTCATATTTTTAGATTATTAGAGATTATTAGAGATAGAGGATTAGAGATTATTAGAGAAGTTTATTATTTGGATAGAGACATAAATTACTGATTAGGCTAGTAAATGTGATCAGCTACCTCAAACTGCCATGCCTGAAAAGTACAGAACCTCAGATGAGGCACAAATGCATCACAGTGTTATAGCAGCCTGCAAAGTACAAGACATCACTGTGCTGACTCTTAGAGCAACTGCCATTTATAACCAGATAATCAGACACCTGTCAATTCAGTGCCCAGAAAATCTGCATATGCTAAGGCTTCATATGCTTACATAAAACTTCAAGGTGAGTATCTATTTATTTTCAAGGTTATCTGGTTGGTATTTCAAAAGCAGCTTTTTTCCAGCCTCTATTAAAGAGCACAAGAGCACCTTAGGACTGCACTGGAGGGGAAACCAGCTTTGTTATCGCAAAGAAAAAACATAAAACAAAGAAGCTACTATAAAGAGTTTAGGATATCTGAAACTTAAGGCTTGAAATACTTTTTTCACAAAACATAGTGACTACGTAGTTAATGTCTGTCAGTACATACAGTATCTGTTGTGTAGCAATAATTGGAAAAGAGGGCATATACTGAAGCACAGTTTGCTAAATGTGAGGTAACACATTTTAGTGTGGGAGAGACTGAGCATGAGAACAAGTTGCCCAGGGAGCCTTTGCCTTTTGAAATCTACAAAAGTCATCTAGACAGAGTGCAGGGCAGCACTCTCTGGCCACGACTAATTGAGCAGGCTCATCAGACCAGACGACCTTCAGACATCCTTCCCAGCCTCAGCTGTTCTGTGATTCTGTGATTTATCTTGCAGTCAAGTCAGCCCTTACCACTCAATAAGACTATGCAACCTTACTTACAGTTCCTCCCTCTGGACACTAGGTATTCCCAAAACACCTATACTTCTGTTCACCAGTATATTAGGCTCCCATTGTATTTTTCAAGAACCCTGCTGTCAGTTAATATTTCCCTTTAATTTCAAAAACAAATTTACTGATAACTTGTTTATGTATATTCTAGTGTGTAGAACATCCATTACTATTTCTCACTACCTCATGTTCTTACAATCCTCCTTTCCCAGACACATTGGTAAGATATATTCTCTTCTTTAACTCCATCTTTCTAGATTATCAGACTCTGTAAGTTTTTATGCAGACTGCCAATGTCCTTGATTACACCAGAATACATTTTCTTGACTTGTTTCAAACTGGTTTTCTTTCTTGGACAAACACAATCAGAATTGTACATAATAATTCAGATGGTTTCTCAGTGGTTGTCTTGGCCTTCTGAGAACAGCTGATCTGATATAATACAATCCTTTGTGAAACACCAACCTTCCTGACTGTCTAAAGTAATTGTAACAAAATTGATTATCCCGCAAACTGTTTTTCTTTTTCTTCCTTCTAAAAATACCTGAAAAGTTAGAAAGAATTTATATTGATTAACCAGTGCAATCACTGCTTGCAAGAGTACAAGTCTCTGGGGAGTATTTTGTCAACCAAATCAGAAATACTAAGTGCCTGCTTCCTACCACTCAGGGGTTTACACTCTTGCCATTGTAATTGTGATAGAAGTAGAATTTGTCTATTATTTATTCAGCACCTCACAGTCTGCTCTGAAAGGCACTCAACATAAGGAAATTCTATAATTCAGTTTTAGGCCTTTAGAACCTTACACAAAACCAAGAACCAGATGGGATCCTAGTGTCAGCATGATTTAAATATTTCAGAATTTAGAGAAAAGGAGTCCTCACTAATTCACTACATGCTATCAAATGGCTGATGATTCTGGTGACACTTTTTCTGTGAGGGACTGACCTCCATTTTGCATTTCACAAACTATAAGTTAAATTTATTATTTAGTCTATTGAAAGTTAGAGCTTCTATCATGATCAAAATAAATTTGGTATTTTAGAATACAATCACGTGTTAAGTTCCTGAGTCCAGTTTAGTAACAATAACAAAGAGAAGTTCAGGTGTCTATATGTAAAAGAGCTTTTCAGAAATTTCTTCTGTGAATTATGATATTTGCATAATTATTGGTGAAAAAAAGTGTGATTTTTTTGCAATGGGAAAGGATAAGTGCAACTGCATCACTTAATAGAATACTGGAACTTGTGTTTGACTGCAAAGGGCAGCAGATAGAAAGGGGGAAAAATCAAAGCCATGATGGAGGAATATTTTGAAGAACAAGGATAAATGACAGAAGGAACATTTAGGCTGACTGTGAAAAGATGTTAAACAAACAAATGAACAAAAAAAACTTTAGGAAAAAAGAATCTGTTCAACTCTTGATTAGACTTCTAAGCAAAAAAAGTAGGAAAGATATCATTTGCAACCTGATTAGGATGGACAGCACTCAGTGAACATATAATAGCAGCTAAACCTGCATTGGCAGACAGACAGATGACAAGAAATATTCATTCTTTTCCAGCTATTGTGTTTACAGTCCATGAAGCAAAGAGTGATCAGTATGAGCAGTGGATGTTGAATCTAATTTACAAGTCTGTAGACTTCTTCTTTCTCAAAAGTTCAGTGTGAACAGGTAATTGGCAGCCACCTATTAATTGTCTAGTCAAAGCCAAAGGGCCAGCTGGCATGATTTCACATCCCCCTCTCCCAGGATTCCTAGAGGAATTCTGGGCAAGGTAAAACAGTGTTTTACAGCAGCAATTAGTTTATTCCTGGGGCAAAGTACAAATAGAAGTGGGTATGTATATGCAGCAAGAGCTTGTTTCCCATTCCACTGTGACTGAGGAAATGACAACCAGTTGGCAGTGGGCCATGCAAATATAAAATACCAGCTGGAAAACTGGATTATTTTTGTCCCATATGGCAAAAGGTATGTTGGATGACAAGAAAATATGTACTGAGTACTGAGCAATCTATTCCTAGATGTTTATTTAACTCTCCAGTTACAAATTAGATCATAAATAAAAGTAAGGCACCTTGTCATTGTACAGAAGATATTTGGATGATCTGACACCAGATTATCCAGAATGATCATAGTCATGATACAAAACAGATTTCAACTAACTACTTTCTCAAACATTTTACAAAGTCTCAGCTTAGTATTAATATCTCTGTGAATATTTCTCGAATACTCTTTATTATTTGCTGGAAAAGTTTTGACTTCTTCTTAGGAACTTCTCAAAAATAATTAATTTAATTTCATTTTCTTCCCATTCAATAGAGTTCTGTCTTACAGATGGAGCATCAAATATCTTAAAGAAAAATGAATCAATTACTTCAGTGCAGAGGAAACAGATCATTAAATTTAAAATTATGATTAATGTCTAATTGGAAATACCCTATCTAGATACACCTCTGATATGTGATTTCATAACAGAATGAAAATATTTTATTTTATTTCATACAGAGATTGAAAATCTTACCTTTATGTTTTCTCCCTCACTGGATTTTCTGAAAAGAGTTCTCATGGTTGTTGAGCTCAAACTTTATGCAAATTCAGCTGTGAATAGGTCAATTATTATTATTAATATCTCATATTGCTACATTTTAACATCGATTTGCAATATCATTAATTTAATCTGTCCTGATGACATTAAAAGAATGTCAAATAGAAACATCTGCTTTTTAGGTTTTGAGTATTTAATGCCAGTATTTATTTGAGATTGAGTTAGTGGCAGCCCTAAAAGGTGAGTGTAGTTTTCTATTACATATTACATTGAAAGCAGAAGTAAAGAATTATATATTAGGATAGAAAATTATCCATTTGCCTTAGTAAGAATGTTATAAGATGAAAAAAAGGCATTTTGAGGAGACTTAATTGTAGTTAGTATTGAAGATGACATATTGTCAAAGAAAGTAATGGGTACAGAATGAACAGAAGCAGAGGTCCTTTGGGAAATAATAAAATATCCTCAAGGATCTCATTCAGTTCTCTCAAATTACTCATAAGGGAGATATATTCTATGATGCTTTCTTCATATTTTGAAACTTTTTTTTTTGTATGAAAATTTTTCTCAAACATGCAGTAATCCACGTTTTGTGTCCAATATTTATACATGGAGTCTTCAATATTCAGAAATTAATTAGATAACACAAAGTCTCACATTTAATAAAGCCCAGGTCTTCCACTAGTTAGCACACAGCAGTTTACTTTAGCTGAGAGTGTTATCTAAATCTATTTACATTATCCAGTAACTGAAAATGTCTAGAAATGTGCAAAACAGGATGCATCCCTTGAAAAACTAACACTTTATATCTGTGTGATTACAATAACTTTAATTGTTTTTGAATATTTGTAACATGAGATATCAGTGGTCTGGTAGATATGACTCATTAGCATACAGACATTACTAAGTGTAAATGTAATACAAGAAGGCACGTTTGTATCATGTATAACCTGAAAATCCCAGGTTTTCTAACTTTTGAGCAATTATTTCTTTTCCCTAAATATGTCTGAAGAGATATAAGAGTATCTCTTTCATTCCATTTCTGTTTAATCTCCATTAGTTGAATTATTAAGACTAGTTTGTTCACTGTCTTTTAGGGTTTTTTTATTTATTTGTTTGTTTTGAAGCTAAAATATTATTACTATGGTACTGTTCATATGACATCCTGAGCAGAAAGTGTTAACTCAGCTTTTAAATCAGTAAGATTTTATTCCAACAAATTGTAAGCTGCAGCCATGACATATTGATTACCTAAGTCTTTCCTATGTAACTTTTTGAGATTTTAGTTGCCTCCTCAATCCATCTTCCAGAGGCTATTTTTGAGAATCCTTGTATCACAATTTACTGTTACTAGCACACTAAATCTTGCCTTTGGCTAGAAAAATTTTTGTGATTTGGCATGGTATATGTGTAGCTGCACACTCATGAAAATTTTTTGTTTTAATTTATTGAACAGAAAAAGACATATGCTAGTGTGCTAATCATATCTGTTCACAAAATAAAAAAATAATTTTAAAAAGGTACAATCTATTAACGGTGAATTAGTAACTTATTTACTTATTTAATGATTATTCTGTCATCACAGGATTTACTCCCCCTTATTGCACAGCTATTATATACTGTCTCCATTGCCATGGCACAAGGCATGTCACAGAATTCCTTTCTAAAATGGAGTTTAGCTGATAACATACAAGATTCTAAACAGCTATTAAACAGCTATTGTAACTCCTAAGACGTAATAAATATAATGAAAATAAATTACATGAGCTAAATCATTTTTACAATATGACTTTCCACCCACAGTACATAATAGAAGATGTATGTCAAGCACAGATTTTACTCTCTTTACCTTTGATACCTAAATTCATGTCTTTAGAAACACAAGGTCTAGGGCTACTCTGCTTAACTCCCATGTATTCCAACAATTTAATTTGTTTTGCTACAACATGTTGGTATTTAGCATTTTAACTGTTAATAATAAAAATGATACAACATGGTATACAGAAATTTCTAATAGAATGCTTATCTCTGCCTTTGCAGGTAAAATGTTTAATGTTAAGATGTAGATAGACTGAGTTCATTTGGGTTCAAAATTGTACTGAGTATATCTGCTGTAAAAATAAATTAAGGAGCAGCTGAAATACAGATGTAAAACAACAAGGACAAACAAATCTCTCCTTTTTATTATTACTGTTATTTTGGTCTATTATACCAGCATTTTCATTAGGAAGCACCTCTTGAATAATAATCTACATACAAAGACCTGGGACTGTTGTAATGGATGGAAGGGGGAAAAGACAGAAGACAGTATGTCAGACCAAAGTATCCTAGAATAGCTTTAGAGATATTTTCAAATATGTTCTTACTCTTTTAACTTCTGAGATAGAATTATTATTGCCTTCCTGTCTCTATAGTTTTATGAGATAACAGAAAAATGACCAACATATCTTTGAAGTATCTATGAGAAAAAATTATCGTCAGTGTGCATGATCTGCTGACTGATTAATATTCAAAAGAAGTAAAGCACTGCAAATATTTATAGTAACATGATTGATTTTGTTGGGGGGTTTAGGGGTGGTTTGTTGCTGTTTTGTTTGGTTTGTTGGTTGGGGTTTGGGTTCAGGTTTTGGAGGGGTTTTTTTGGCTATCCTTTTTGCTTATTTCAGGGGAAAAAAAATTCCTGCCACTAATTGATGAGGAGAAAGCATATTTTGAGATTCTTTGACCATTAATGTTTAGCTTTGCAGTTAACAAACTTTGCAGTTTATAACTGAGAGCGATCCCTTTTCACTCACAGAAGAATTTTAAAATAAGTGGATAGGCTAAAACCCTTCTCTTCAAACCTGTACTTTTTACTACTTCTGTGAGTTTCTTTGTCTTAAGAATATAATTTTTCTTTCCAATGAGCAAAGATTTGCTATCCCCAGAATAAATCTGTGAGCAAAGTCATGGAGTCAGATTTGTAATTCTCAATTTTATTTTCAATAACTCAGTAAAATTATTTTTGTTTGCTAATGCACTGTGGTCCAATAAGGATGCATCAGGTTTTCATACCAGGAACACACTTCATTCAAGACATGTGTTCTTTTAAACTATAATCTAATAATATCTCATTACTTTAGATTACCTACAGCTATATCAGGATAAAGATGATTTATCACAAAGTTTATGTTGGCGGTTTCAAACAGAAAACTTTCACTTGCATGGCCTTTCTGACAGCATTGTTTCTGACAGAGTACTGCATTTCATCTCATGCTTCAGGTAGGTTCTCTTTAAAGGTATTATGTTTAGGTGATTAGTTTTTCTCTTTACCCTACTAAGACAGATGAGCACACCTAGAGAATGAAAAAAACATCTACCAGGATAAGCAGATTGTGCACACAAACCTCAGACCTCTCCTGCTTTCACGACTCCCTTGTTTTGCAGCTCTGGAGTCTATCTACAGCTCCACCCTTTATTGATCCCTCCCAGGTACCAGTACCTATCCCATAACGTAGGGATTAGTGCTTCAGTTCTCACAAAGGCATGCACTAATAACCATAGATGACTCTAAGTGAAATACACAGGCATTTGATAAACCCCAAATTACACGTGGTTTTGGTTTTCATTGTAAGGAAACAGTAGTAGTTTAGTGATTGATTAGGAAGTACTTCTTGAGACCCCGATCAAAACAAGCAACTACAACTGAAGCTATAGTTGATTTTTGTAATTCATGCTGGAAACCTGACTTTCTCAAGGACACATGAGCACCATGATTTCATCCCTTGTACTGTGTGTACTAGCTGGTGGTACTGTGGTTTTAAGGATCATTGGTTTTACTACATCTACAGTTACTGTTGTTTATAGTTTGGCCTGTAATGGCCAACAACTTGACAGAACATTAATAATATCACAGAAATAACCTGCAGTCAAAATCTCAAATCCAAATGCATTGGAGATTTGGCTTTGTTAGAATATTTATCATTGGTCTGAATTCTCAAACTCACAGTTTTAACTGAACGTCTAGCTATTTCTTGACATCATTTAGTGGGTTGATAAGTATTCATCTCAGGGGGAAGAAACTCACTGACAAATTCCCTCAAGACCATGTATTTAAAAAGACTGAAAGTGTTAACTGGGGAAATACATGACAACACACTAGCAGTATGTTTGCCATAACTAGCTCCCATTTCTTTTCCACAGTCAGCTACATCTGAACTAAGAAGATATATTATAAAAAATAGCACCTGATTACATTATGTTTATAATAATATGTTTTGAAACATCATCATTTCACTTTTTCTTTTTTCCAGCTTTATACTCTGGACATGAGAGCTTCTAATGCTATAGTTCATAAAGCTCATTTCATAATGCTCAGCAGGTATCGAAAAACATATACCATAAATATTCTGAGCCATCAAGCTAGAAGGGCTGTGCAATGAGATAAGAGATTTTTAAAAAACTGTGCTATTACCATAAAAGCAGATAAATGCTGAGGTTGGGAAAATTTTCTTTGCAGAATAAGTGAGGAACCTGAACAGCACAGGACAAGTACTTAAACAATCTAAGATTAAATCAATTGAAGATGGCTAACCTGTAAATATAATTGCGTGCAAAAAAAATTCAAAGTATTACAGTTCTTTATATTTTTAAATCCTTCAATCTTTCCGTATGCATCTGTTTAATATCACCTATGCTAGGCATGCAGAAATTCCAAAACCTAATTTCCTCTGCAAGGTATTTCTGTTTCCTTCTTTTTCCTTTGACAGCTAGAGGTAAAAGTTTCATTTAATTTAATCTTAATCATTTCAAGGGTGCACCAGATGCTGAGATATGTTATAAAGACATTTGAGAAATTCTTGGTAGATAAATAAGATTATTTAATTGACATATGTTAAAAGTTACAACAAAAGAAAAAGAAAGAAAGAAAGAAAGAAAGAAAGAAAGAAAGAAAGAAAGAAAGAAAGAAAGAAAGAAAAGAAAGAAAAGAAAAGAAAGAAGAGAAAGAAGAGAAAGAAGAGAAAGAAGAGAAAGAAGAGAAAGAAAGGAAAGAAAGGAAGAAAGGAAGGAAGGAAGGAAGGAAGGAAGGAAGGAAGGAAGGAAGGAAGGAAGGAAGGAAGGAAGGAAGGAAGGAAGGAAGGAAGGAAAGAAAAGAAAGAAAGAAAGAGAAAGAGAGAGAAAGAGAGAGAGAGAGAGAGAGAGAGGTAGGTCTGAAGAGAAAATAGGACTGGAAAAAACTTTTACTAGAAGAAAACTATTTTTTTGCATAAACTACACACAGAAAAGGCACAAGTCTTCTTAGTCTATGCAAGAATACTTAAGAATGCAGATAAATGGAGGATATTTATCCATCTTCAATTTGCAAAAGAGGGGTTTTTCTCATACTTATGTGGAAGCGAACTATTTTCTTTCAACTACTTATTTTTGCAACCCCAAGAAGTACAACCATAAGCATATATAATTTTTTCATAGATAGATATATATGAATACACATTCCCATTTCAAATGTAGCAGGGAGATAAACTGAGATCAGAACTGTGCCTCTCTGCATATGCTTATTCAGCAGCCAGATTGTAATCTATAACTTAGAAAATGTATTTAACAACACTAAATTAAAAAGCAACCCTTCCACTGCATATTTTATTTCAATCCCAATGAATACACTGAGCCTCAGCATAGAAGGTGGCCAAGACTTTTCATTATAGAGGAGCTGATTTCAGTGAAAAATACTGATTCATGAACAGAAAATTTTCAGAAGCACATGTTGATCTTATAACTAACCTGTAGGAAAGATTTCTCAGATTCCAGATGTAAGGTCATGTCAGTACATGGAAGCATGTAATAATGGAAAATTAGTGGATTAGAGTGCTTCTCTGGAGTACTTAGTATTCCAGTGGTACATTACTACAGATAGATTCCTCCTTTTTAAATTTGCATTCCCAAATTCACGGTGGAAACGTCCCCAAAATTTTCAATGCTTTCTAAACCTGGAATATATTTTCATTATTAAAAATATTCAAACCAACATGTGCTTGGAGACATGCTTTCCTCTGGGCAATGTAACTAAGCCATCCCTTGGTCCATATCCATATGCAGAATAGAATTTCTCCATTGATATAGAGGAAGTGGTTAAGATAAAAATGTCTCATTACTTTTTAAGAAGTGTGCATGACTTCGGGGGCTGGGAAGAGGGGTCAGACAGACAGTCTTCTGCCTGCTTTCTAGAGGTACTGTCTTTTCTTTCTGTCATGTAGCAACTTTAATTATTTTAATCATGTGCATATACGCACAGCTTTACTTCACTGGAAGATCTTTGCAACAAGGCAACACACTGTGGGAAATGCTGTAGTGAAAAACATTACCATTCATTTGTGAATCATGTTGGTTTGTCCAGTCTTTGTAGTGAAAAGTTGCCTTCTTCTCCACCTGGCCTCAGTAAGGTCAGTAACATTGCACTGACTTCAGAATATGCTATGTCTGAAATAAAATAAGATTCAAAATAAAATGAGCAAAATCTCAGTGAAAGAAAACAAGCCCAGGAAAAATGAATGTTGCACTCAATATTAGGCTTGGGCATTTCTCATAACAAAGAAACAGTGCCTTAAAGATCATTTAGTCCCAAACCCCACTACCACAGGCAGGGGCATCGCCCACTAGACCAGGCTGCTCAGGATCTTATCCTACCTGGCCTTGAACACTACTGGGAGTTAGGCATCCACAACCTCCCTAAGCAACCTGTTCCAGTGCCTCACCACCCTCAGAATAAAGAATTGCATCCTAATTTTAAGCCTAAATTTCCCCTCTTTTGGTTTGAACCCATTACTCCTTGTCCTGTCACTTCAGTTCCTGATTAAGCGTCCGTCTCCAGTTTCCCTCCAGGCCCCCTTCAGGTACTGGAAGGTGACTATGAGTTCTTTACACAATATCTGTAATATAAGCATGCATAATACATTCATGGGTTCCTTTAAAGTGATGTCTTGGGATGTATGGAAGTGAATTTTGGTACAGCACCTGATGAAATTTGTGATATTTCAACATTTGCTATGGGCAAATTGATTTGCCAGTGAAAAGCAGCATTATTTCACATTGGAAATGTTATGATATCAAATTACATTACCCCTTTACTTTATGAAAGTTGTGAGGCTAATAGGGGTTCATTAAAACCATTCACAAATACGTTCTCTGTTACCTGTTTTAAGGTTATGGATTTGTCTCAGTCCTTAAATTGTAAATTTATCTGGGACAGTAATACCTTTAAAACAGAAAAAAAATTTAAAAAATAAATTTTTTTAAAAAAGTGAATTATTTTATTAAACTCCAGCCTGACACGTATAACCCAAAATATCTGTTCTACTGGCTGAGTAAGGAATGGATTTTACTTTTATTTAGAGGCCTAATAAAGGCAGCCCAAGAAAAAAACCCAGTCAGATCCTATAATGAAATTTACATTTTAATGAAACTATGAGCACATTATTTTTCCTATCATTAATAACCTTCCTTTTAATGAATTACAAATCAAGGTCATGCAACAAAAAACCTCTTCACAAATCATTTCCTTCTGCTTGCATTGCAGAAACAAAACTAAAGTAAACATCCAACTTTTTTCTTCATATGCATTTTTCATTATCTTAAGTTTTTAGTTACAGACTAAATATTCTAGGCTTAATCCTTGCAAAACTGCTCTAGAAGAAAATGAAAATCAGCAAGAAAACCATCATAAATATCCACTTTAAGATTATCCTTTAGTCCTTGGCCTCCTGTTCAAGGTTAGAAGTGAAATAGCATCTGATGTGGGATGTCCTCTAATGTCCTGCCCAGTATAAATGCTCTAAAGCAAATCTAACCTCAGCAGACCCTCACTCAGCCCTTTCAGGCTGTTTTTTCTGCTTCTTAAGAAACATTGTTATTTTGATTTACATTTCAAGACAGTAATATTGAATCTCTGAGGAGTTACAAAGGAGTTACAAATGTGAATTTAGGCAGTTACAGTTGCAAATGTGGAACAAACACAGCTAGAAGAGCTATTGCAGAAATTAAAACAGTAGAAAAATACCTATGAAATTTAGAAAAGTAAGCACATTCCTGCTTTGAAGAGTGTAGTTTCATGATTGCTTAACTACATATTAATATATATAGTTAATACATGTCTGTAATCCCCACTAATGTCACATACTAATACTAAAGTGCAGCTTGAATTAATGAATCATAGCAGAATCTAAGCAAATTATTTCCTAATAAATAGCAAAAAAATCTGTGCAATTGTTTTGTTAAGTTTTAAGTACATCTATAAATTTGAGTCAAAGATCAGTTCTGAATTGACTTTAGACCATTTTTCTTACTACTTTTCTAGAAAAATCCTTCAGACCTAAAATAGGGATATATTATAAGGTGTAGAGCTAGTTAAACCAGTAAGAACCTTATATCTATCAGGTCAAAGATTTCCATCGCTTCTTCCATATGCAACAGCAAAGTTTCTAATTGTTGAGTCCACTATTTTTCCAAATTCAATTTGTTTTCCATTACTATTTTCAACAAAAATGCTGAAACATTCCGTGCAAGGAACCTATGAAATATTTTGAGAGGTGTATTTTGCAATACTTTAGGATAATAGTTCAAAATTGCAGATCTTTGTCTAGGAGTAGTGAGTAGTGCAGATTTTACTATAGTCATAAGAAGGAAAAAATTCCAATGTTAGCAAAATACAACTGTGACTGATTATTATTACTTAGCACCCTTCAGGTAATTGGCAACTGGTAGCAATAAAAAGGAAAGCATTCATCCTATTCTCTCACTAAACTTAGCAGAACTGGAAAAGCTTTCAAATGTGCATGTAAATTTAGATGGACTCATTTTCCAACCAGATATTTCCCAAACACCTGCCAGAGCTCAGAGACAATTTTAGAGGATTTGAGCTTTTCATGACAGATTTCAAAAATGAAGTATTTATGGCCATATGAAGTCTCCTGCTGTTGTCACTAACACAATAGCAGAACTATGTATTTAGAAAAACTGAGATTTAAGTTAAATATCAAAGTGAGATAATGTGAAAAACAGGTGTCTGACAGCTCTGAGAGAAACTTAGGAAGAAGGAACCTGAGAGCAAGTTTTCATCATATTTATTTAGGCTGAAGTTTATTTTAGTGACTTAGTTTGTTACTGGTACGTGACAGCCTTACATTCTGTGGTGCTCATTTAAGGTCTTAGAAAAAGTTTGAATTTTACATGTCCTTTGCAAATCATAGTGAAGACACTTTACAGAATTACAAAAAAAACCCCTCAAGAGCCTTGAGGTCAGTCATTGTCCTTTGGCTGATTTCTACATCTCTTGAAATGGTTAAACACCTAACTTATATATTCAAATAACAGGGGTTAGAGCTCTCTAATTTTAGCCCATAATGCTGGCATTTCTGCTAAACCAGCTCATCATTGCTTCTTGTAGGAGACAGTATTCACTAACCTGAAAATAACAGCTGTCATTTCTTATCATACTTTTTAACTCTTCCCTTCAGGATTTCTTTTCAAATAGACATCATTAAGTGATATTATTACAGAGAATTTATTGTATTTTAAAAAACAAACAAAGTAAACTTCACAGTACTTTTATATAAATAATAACCTATGGTTTTCTTTTGATCATGATGATGTCAGTATGAAATTTATTATGTGAGAGTAAATACATAGAATTAGTTATATAAATCCATGTTGTTTTGGTGTTACATACCTATAATAAAAACATACAACATAATTACAACAAACGTGATAGATATCAGTTTATTTTAGCTGAGAAGCTCAGCCTAAAAGAAAGTTATTTTTGTGCTGTTTGTTTGTCCATTTTTAACTGATGTTGTTTAACAATGTGTCCTTTAAAATACTTTAGACATTAGCTCTTCTGCAGACCCACATATATTATCAGCTTTTAATTAGAATATAAACTCAGACTACTCTGTATAAACAATCTAATTCCACTTCATGTTTACTATTTTACCAGCCTTTATCATCAAAGAATTTATATTATGATATATCTTAATCAGAAAATTTTTAACTGTTGTGGGATAAAACAGTCACATGGAAACTATCCCACTAATAATGTACATCCATTCATAGATTAGTTTGCGATCTATCACACTTACAAGTGTTTAAACACTTTTAATGGACTGCTACTTTAAAAAAAATCAAAGTGAGTGATCTCAGGGAGTTCTTATCAAGTATTCAATTTTACTACCTTGTGTGATTACATAGATGGAATTCAAAAAATACATCTTGGTCCCAGAAACATCCTGGATGAAAAAAATTAAAGATTTAAAATTGAAAAAAACAGGTCAATCAAGGAAAATCAAGTACAACATATGAATGACAGAGCAATCACATCCTTTTCAGAAGACTTTGAGCTGCAGTTGCTTAGAGGATTGCAACTACTAGGGGCAAGTATCAAATATATATTCCTTGCACGCATTCTTCAGTCTTGCACTTTTGGCCTGAGACAGGAAACTCAACCAGGAGAGACCTTGTTTAGGCACAGCATGGGCAATGTCATCTAAATGATGATACTTTTCAAATATAGAACAGAAGGAAGACTAGATGCATTTTTCTTCTTTTCATGTGTTACTTTTACAGATTTATCATTTCCACTAAGCTTCTTTCTTCTTACTTCCAATACTATTATAAAGGAACTAATGTGTTTTATGCCAGTGGCCTTACTATTTCATTAAATATCTCTTGAGCTGCTAATGCACTCATAAATATACATGCATACACACATATTAATGTCTTAATTGTTGTCACTTCTATACTCTCTTATGAAAACAACTTTACAGCTTCCTCTTCATCTTCTTTTCTTTTGTTTTGCTATTTACCTATGGAATTGTACTTTTCAAATGTCTAACAGACATCCTAAGAGATTTACCAGTGTGTGGTAAATGTGTTTTCTTCCTCTTGCTTTATCAGAGCAAGTTACAATATTTCATTGCTTCAATCTTAAAAGAGAGATTAGCAAACCTGTTTAAATAAAAGAAAGACAAAGAATGCTTCCCTAAATATTTTTTAATATTTTTCATTACAATTCCTGAAATCTTTATGTAATGATATGTATTGGTTTACTGTGAATTGTTCCAAATCTGTTACATAGTGATTAAGCTTAAAAATTCAATGTATATAATGCACATTTTTCTGGAAGTGTTTTTTGGTAGAATTTTTAGGCTAATTGAGATGAATTACAGCTTTAACTGTGATCTTCATGGAAATCTGCTCTTTTCAGTTCAAATAAACATTTTCTTAATATATATCTTCTATCCTAATAATTAAAAAAATTCTTCATGCCTTCAAGCTGTGAAATAATAGTAATTAACTTGAATAATTGTTATAAAGCCTTTTCCATGTCTAGGCACCCCTCCCATATTTTGTGGATTCTATATTGTATTTTCAATTCACTACACAAGGTCCTGACTTTGGTTTTTCAGTACAGATACTGGCAAGATGTCTCGGTTTGAAAGACAGATGTCTGTTAAGGAAGGCAGGAGCCTCTCTTGGAATGGAAAACTGTAACCCCTCTCCCTTCGAATTATTATAAATTTGAAATCAGGGGGCTCTCAGGCAAAGATATGGGAATAGAAATAAGAGTTCTTTACTAATATCTAAAACAAAGCTAATATAAAACAACAACTGTGGCATTAACCAACAAACAGAACCAGAAACCCAGTGACAGCCCAACTTGGCCTCAGGCACCTTTCCCTTTGGTGCAGTTCCAGTCACAATCGGCAGGGGGCACCGGTGGCTCCCGGTGGGTAGGGTGGGTGCGATGGTTCCTCTGCAGCTGCAGGGGACGCTACAGGTGTGAGGGTTCCTCCGTGGCTGCAGGGGGCGCTCTGGGTGTGATGATTCCCCGGGGGCTGCAGGGGGCGCTCTGGCGTGAGCTCAGGTAGCACACGGCAGTGGTGGCCGGGCCCTGGGCAGAGAGGGATGGAGGAGAACCTTTGTTTCACAAACCCTTGAGGGCAGCTGATGTCTGTGCCCCAGCAGGACCCTCAGAAACAGTGAGCTGGGACAGCAGGAGGTCTCGGCAGCCAGGTGGAGCACGGTTACAGAGTAGCAAAACTCGGAGCAGTGCTGGAGGAGAGGGAAAGTGGGGAGAGATGGGCCGGTGGCAGCTCAGCTCCCCGGCAGGGCAGGGAGGGAGAGAAACTCACAGCAGAAAGCAAAAGCAGCTCCGTGCTGGCTCCTCAGTGCCCGTGGATTTCCTTCCTCAAACAGCAGCTCCAGCCATCCAACTTCGAGAGTCCTGAGCAAGAGAGCGAGCCATTGCCCCTGCCCCCGCTTTTGCCAGTCCCAAAATCTTGCATTGTCCCTGCGCCCTGAGAGAAACTGTCCCCTGCCCTGTGAAGCACAAAGCCCCTGGCCACACACCTTTGTTCCCTTAAGCACCCCGCCATCAGTTTCCCAGTAACCCATGGGAGAAAAATTCCTCAAGAAAAAAACCAAAAAAACCCAAAATCCAAACCCCAACACAGGAGTGTAGGATGCGTAACATGATGCATTTGTAAAGGAAGAAATGTTTCACCTTGAAAAATAAATTTTTCTATTACTCAGAACCATCAGACTAGTTTAAGTCACTGGTGGTTACAATAGAATAAACAGTCTTCTCCATATTACAGCTAATGAAACCAAAAGTGAGAACATTTCATTTATTTATGAAGAGTTAATAAACAAAAGTGAAGTAAGAAGCACAGGTTGTTAAATTTGAATTTCTGTCATGCAAAAAATACATTTCCCCAAGTTATATTAATTTGTTTCAACTGTAGTCAGAAGTCAATTCTGTATATGCATATGTATTCACACTTCAAAATCTGCATTTCACTTACCTCTATAGCATTTCTGAATTACATCACATTTACATCATTTATGTGTGTGTGGAACTTTAGTACTTCACTTATCGATAACTCATGCAGAGAGAGACAAAATTAAGCTTTTGGGACTTATTAAAATATACATGTTGAACTGTTTTTCTTCATTTCAGTAAGCTCAAGTATTTAAGCATGTTATGTTCCCACATCAAAAGAAAAACACACCCAAGATCGCACACTGGGATAGAAGAGACGACAAGGTTTATTTTAGACAGTACATAAGGAAAGAAAGCCAACTTGAAGAAGGAAGTTATGAAGAAGAAAGGAGGGAGTAGAGTTACAACAATGCCTGAGGAAAACATCTATACAACCAACTCTATGGCCTTGGAAAAATCCTCGAGTGACTTTTGGGACATAGGACTGCCTAAAAAAGCTGTGTGTTTGAGAATAGACAAATAATCTCCAGCTGTTTCATTCTTTTCCTGTTCATTAGCTTATGTCTTCTTGGCAGGATAAAAATTGTGTCATTATACTCAGTCTGTCACCTCTTTCTGATACCAAGCAGAATCTCCTCATTTCAGCTTGTGACTTGGATAAATCCAATCTAAAGCACTTTCTGGAAAAAAATGCCATCTAAAGACAGGCTTCTGTAGTTTTTTTCAGAACACAAAATATAAAGGAAGACTCAAGTATTTCTGTTTTTTAAATTATTTCAGCTTCTTTTGGCAACATAATCAAGTATACATGAAAGTGTTCTTTTTGCTCCAATTTAAACTTATATAATGAACATTTAATTTGTGGTTACTTTTTAACTCTAATGCATCCTCTTCCTTTTCTTTTGCTTCCTATGAATACTGGAATTTTCACTAGTCATGGCAATTCCCTATTCACTTTCTCTGTGCCATTCATTCTTGAAGAAGTTTTATCAGATAATTGTACTACCATTGCAAAGAACTGTTGTATTTAGCCTGCTTTGTATGGAAGTTCTACTACCTTTCTCATTGCTGTCATACTATTTTTAGCCTTTTCCAGTTTTATTAGATTCCTTCCAGCCAAAAATTCATGCAATAGTCAAGGTGTGGATATATTACAGTTATAAACAGTATTGTAATAGTCAACCACAATAAAAAGGATGACAAGAAAGTCAGCTTTTTCTGCTTAAATATGTTTGGCATATTTGAAAAGAACAGATAAGTATGGTATGACAAAGTTATAAATTTATCATTTGGGAGAAAATGTGGTTCCAAGAGAAACAGATAAAACAAGTGAATAGCAGTCATATAGTTTTTACTTGTTTATTTATGACTGCTGCATGTCAAACTTGGTTGATAAAAAATTTGAAATCATCCAGTTTCACCTAAAAATCAAGTGCACATATTTGAGTGCTCATTATTAAAGTTGGTCAGCATTTTTAGGGTTTTTTAAAAATTTATTTTGACAGAAAAAGACTTATTTCAAAGCCAGGTCTTAAAGAAGAAATATATCATCTTTTGGACTGGATTTCTGAACAAGATTGCAAGGACACACAGAAAAGCAGAAATATTCTTAGCTCAGTTGCTAGGACTTACATCAGAGATCCACTCTCGGATCCAGCTTCCTATCTAAGTCAATTAATCCTTTCTATGGGTAACCTTGAGCAGAGGTCTGGACACACTGTATGCTGGAATACCCTCAAACATGGAACTAGGACAAAAAGCTGATTCATAACCACATTTTATAGCACACACCAAGAACATAATTAAATTTTGAGTGATTGATAAGTCTCAACATTTTCAGGATTTTTTTTGCAGAAGTTTTCTCTTTTAGCTGTCCTTGCATCTCTGCTGTATTACTGATACTGATACAAGGAAACTGTAGTGTCCCAATGCCAGCTACAGAGAGCAGAGACAGTGCACTGATTTCAGGCTGTCAGTAAAAGTATTATGGATATTCATGTTAAGCTTTGCAATCACATGGGTCTTCTCTCCACTTAAATATAAATTTAACAACGCAGATTAGAGACAGCCATTTCCTACTCTGGAGATTTGTACTCTAATGATCAGTAACTATATTGTACTCCAGGTGATGTTAGGGCAACGAAATTTCCTTTTGGTTGGCAATCTACACACTCCTCTGAGGACAGGGGAATTCACTGGAATAGCTTGTAGACATATGGAGTTTAATTTTTTATTTGTCTATTGGTAAATTCCACAAATTATGAAAATCCTTTAATTAGACTGATTTACCTTAAAAACAAAAAAGTAAAAAGTACAAGGATAATAACACCCTCTTCTTAAAAACCAGACTGGTTTCTTGAATAGATCAAGTCATTCTGTAGGAAATATCATTTTCTTTTATGGAATGAAATGCCAATTTTTTGAAGATATGGCTGTCATGAATCCACATGACTGACAGTTTCTAGCACAATTTACGTCAGTTACAGTAGCAAGACTGAAAGCTTGTATTATTTGTAATCAAGCAGAATACTATTTTTCTTAGAAAGACATCTTCAACTGCAGACTAATAAAAAAGACAGCAACAAAAACAAGTCACTTACTGGCACACTGGTAGAGCTCCTATGCCTTTACTTTTTTGCACATTTTTCCACCATTTGAAGGTTATATCCTAAAGGGGCTCTTAGATAGGCAGTATTTTCAGAAATGCAGAAAATTATTGCATAATCACAAGAAAAAAAAAAAAACAACATCCCACAAACAAACCCAAGCAAACAAAACCACAAGGGGACTGGGATGTTTTTCAATGCATTTTGCTTTCCAGTATTGTTTGAGAAAGCAATTTAACTTTGCTTTTACTACTTTTAAGGAAAAGTGTCCTATATTAGATTGTTTTAGATTAAAAAAAAGAAAAAAAAGGAAAATTAAGAAAGTATTTATCACATTGTGAGTCACTTTATATCTCATTTGATCTACCACCTGTAGTTCTGACCTTTACTTGTTTTGATTACTCAGAGCTTGCATTTTTGGCAGTCATACTATGCCTGGTGACAAGCATCATCAGCTTCTCACCTAGTGCTGGTTGGAACACCTGAGACATCTGAGAATTTTAGCAAATTCAGCAGGCAAACAAGGAGCAAAACAGAGCAAAAGCACTGAATTGCCTGAAATATTCAAGTGCTTTCTTTGCAGAAGAAAAATGCTTTGCAATGTTAGGATGGATCATTGTGAATATAAGAATGAAGTGAAGTAGCTAAAAATTCATCCTGATTCATTTGGAACGTACTCCAATGATTTCTCAGTCACCAATGGAGCACCACTTGGAAAATCTATAGAAGAGAGTAAGCCTTGAGGAATATGTATACTATTTTTATTAAACCCATTAGTGATGTGTCCTGCTATGGTAAGGATGTTTTTTTCCAAAACATTTAACTGCCTAATCACATGTAAATCTGAAGTGGCCAAGCATGTCAAGTAGGCCAGTATTCTAGTATTCTGGGGTGCGTATTTTTAAGACCTCTGCCAGCAGGTCAGGAGAGGTGATCTCGCCCTTCTACTCAGCCCAGGTAAGGCCACATCTGGAGTGCTGCATCCAGTTCTTGGCTCTTCAAACATGGAGACCCTGGAGAGAGTCCAGTGGAAGGCAACAAAGATGATTATGGGGCTGGAACAGCTCTTTTATGAGGATAGGCTGAGGGAACTGGGCCTGTTCAGCCTCAAGACAACAGAGTAGGGGTTTCACCAGCATCTGAAGAGAGAGTGTAAAGAGGATGGAGCCAGGCTCTGCTCCATGACATTGAGCAATAGGAGAAGCAACCAGCAGAAACTGATGCACAGGAAGTTCCAGCCAAATGTGGAGAAGAACTTCTTTGCTGCGTTAGTGACTAAGCACTGGAACAGGTAGTGCAGAGAGATTGCAGTCTCCCTCTCTGTAGATATTCAAGAACCATCTGTGTGCAAACCTGTGCAATATGTTCTGGGATGAACCTCTTGGTGAACAGGGAGATTGGACTTGACCCCTTGGCGATCCTTTCCAACCTTAACTATTCTTTGATTCTGTGAAGACTTCTGAAACATTGCTTAAGCAAAAAAAGTGGAAAGGATTATAACAATATCCATTTCTATTGAAATTTCAGGAAAAAAATTTAGAATCCAAGTGTTATTATCACACCTCATATCAACATTTTCAGTGATAAAAGTTCTCGCTAATGCAAATCTTAGACAGACAAATCTGAATTTCATCTCCTATTCATGACATCTTCAGCTTTTAAATTAGACTATTAATTTGCATTCAAGTGGTTTTAAGAGGAAGCAATTATATTTCTATTTATAATAGAATATCAAAAACAGTCTAAGAAAAAAATGCAATCTATTTAATTTATAACACGTACATATACATAGACAAAATACTTATATACATCAGTTTCAGATGCCAGTTTTCCCACATATAATTCATAAAATGCAAGAGACTCATGACTGCTTAGTGAAAATATATTTTAACCCTCTACATTTAAGCCTGAAGTATATCTCTGCATAAGTAAGATTATCTCCTTAGCCACAGTGATAAAGAGAGAATAATAGAATTGTTGAGGTTTGAAGGGACCTTTAGATATCATCTAGTTCAACCTTACTCCTAATCACCTAAAGCATGTTGCACATGATCACATCCAGATGGAGTTTGGATATCCTCAGAGAGGAGCCTCCACAACCTCTCTGGGCAGCCTGTTCCAGTGCTCTTCTATATTCAAAACAAGGAAGTTTTTCCTGATATAGAGATCAAACTTCCCATGTTTCAGCCTGAGTCTGTTGCCCCTTATCCTCTTGCATGGGCACCTCTGAAGAGTCTGACACCATCTTCTTGACACTCATCCTTAAGTTATTCGTATGCATGGATAAGAATTTCTCTCATTTTCCTCTTCTTCAGACTAACGCACTACAGCTTTCATGATACAAGACCTACTATACTATTTGTGTCTTGAAATGTCTTATTAAAAAAAAAATAATTATTTCATTAGATAATAAAGCTTAACAACCAGTAAAAGTAACTGTCAACTAATGACTCGATAAATAATGTTTTTTTAGAAAACTTCCATTTTATTCTAACCATATTCTAATGTCGCCGTCCGCCTTCCGTCCGCTGGCCTGGTGGGTGCAGCTCAAAGGCGGGTGCGACGAAGGGTCATCAGTGGCCAGCCGAATCTCCTGTCGCCGGGAGCTTCTTTCCCTAGCTCAATGACTGCAGCTCACGGAAAGGCAAACTATGTTACACACCGAAAACTAAAGGGGGGATCTTCCGACCGGGTAGATAGAGACACTGTAGCCAAATGACTTGCAGCACTCTGGGGCACCGGGGTCAGAAGACCCTGAGCTCCCGGTGACACAGCCTTTTATTGTTCAAGGAAAACCAACCACAGAGGGGCTCGGGGGAGGAACTAGGGAGGAGCAAGGGGTAAGGAACCAACCAAGGGAGCAAGGGGGAGGAGAGGGGATGACAGATAACTGAACTGTACAATCAGCAACCGAGTAGAACAGAACTTTCCAGAATGTGGGGGTGGCTAGCTACTGACGGGCAGGTGGCATCGGCCTATTAGCCCAGGGGGCGTCCACTTATCCAAGGTCCCTCCTACACTGGACCGCACCAAGTCTTTGCCCCGCCTTAGGGGAATTCTTCATCGTCCCCCCAGGCCTACTCAGTGGAAAGTTCCCCTGGGAGACCTGCACCACCGCCACATTCTAATACTTCATGCCACTAATAAATTACTTTGAAGACACACATAAACTATATTATTTGCCCTTCATTATCCATTAAACCTTCTTTTTAAACTCCTCAAAATTTTGTTGATGAGGGTGAACTGACCCAACCATTTACTTACAGGAATACTACTGAAATGAAAGACCTATTATATAAACCCTATTTCACAGAATCATAGAATGGTTTTGGGTTGGCAGGGACCTTCAAGATCATGTACTTCCAACCCTGTGCAGTGGGCATAGACACCTTTCACTGAACCAAGTTTCTCAGAGCTCCATGTAACCTGGCCTTGAACACTTCCAGGGATAGGGCATTCATAACTTCTCTGACCAGCCTGTTCCTGTGCCTCACTGTCAATCATGGTAAAGAATTTATTTCTACCTTTTTACAGTATAAAGCCATTATCCTTTGTCCCGTCACTATATATTCTTTTAAAAAGTCTCTCTCCATTTTTCTGTAGGCTCCTTTCTGGTACCGGAAGGCCACAATTAGGTTACCTCAAAGCCTTCTCTTCTCCAGCCTGAACAATCTTGTTTCTCTTAGCATTTCCTCATAGGACAGGTGCTCTATCCCTCTGATCATCTAAGTAATCCTCCTCTGGACTCATACCAACCAACAGTCAATGTCCTTGGTGTGCTGGAAAAATTGGCATAATTCTATGACAAAAGTTAAAGTAACTCAGGCAATACCCAGCTTCTCAATACCAACACAAGACATTGGAGATATCTATTGTGGAATATTCAAAATGCTGTGAAAATTGACTGCAATGTAATTGTAATGTAATTGTGCTTTAAAATAGAAATATATTTAGTAGTTTTACATTGTTACCATTACCAGTTCATGGTATTTTTGTGTCTTTTTTTTTTTAATGTGTCTGGAATAATTTCATTACTGTGGAACAACTTTGAGGCTGCATAGTGCTGCGAATGAGTGATTAGGCCACTTAAGGAATCACAGTCAAAGGTATTAGCAAAAGCAGGTTTTAATAAAAGATTGTGAAAGCATGACTTAACAAAATACATACAAAAGGAAATTGGATCAGAATCAATTAAAAACTATTTGTATGGATACTGAGGATATGAAGGATAACAGAGCAAAGGATAAAAGAGGTGCTCTGTGAAATGCATCATGAAACAAGTTATAACATGGAAAGTCCTTGTTTTCAGATATTATTATAAAAAAGATGATTCTCTAGTGTGGGAAGGTGGCAGATATACAATATTCACATCAAGCTCTGCAGTGTTCTCTACAGAGTATCATGTAGAAATCATGCACTTTTTAGAAACACAGGGAATAAAAAAAGTTCTAACACATCCTTCTGATTCCAGCTATACACATGAAACTGCTTATCACGGTCTTCCTCAGGACTGTCCAAGTCCTTTAGGAATGGTATTCTTCAATTTAATATTCCACTAAAAAGAAAACTACAAGCTGCTTCTCTCCCCTGCTCCTGTGGGAGACAAAAGACAGAGACCGTGGGTTGTCAATTTACTGGAAACAGCAATGAGATAAGAAAACGAAAAGTAACAGCAACAATATTAATAGTAAAAACATGCAAGAAGGTGGTGATTCACATGCAAAAATACTCACCATGGACCACAATCAGCAATGGCCAATGGATTCCCTACCCTGCCATGCTTTTATTCCACCCAAAGCCATGCCCTTCTTCCCAGAGACAGTTGCCAGCTTCCACCCCCCAGCAATGGCATGAGTTGGTATAGAGTAAAAACCTAGACATGCCCATGTGGGTCCAGGGTCTGCCCCCTCACAAGTACTACAAAAAAATGAACTCTGTTCTAGTCAAAACCAGGACAGGGTGATAAATGAAAAAATACAGTTCTGTTCCTGTTGGGAACATTTTTGTGGGAAGAAGAAAATCTGCAAAAAATAAGCCTCTATTTTTTTTTCTGATTTTATTTGAGCCTCTGTGTTTCAAAAAGTACTTTAGTCAGTGTGCTTTTATTGAAATCAAATCAATATAATTCAGTTCTGCAGCTAGTTGTTGATCGGCAGATCTTTTGTTCCCATGTACTGCATTCTCCAATCCCAGATGTGTGGGAAAAAACAAAGGTTCCAAGATAATGCTGAAAACTATACTTTCTTAAACCCACCAGAAAAAGAAAAATGCAACTTTTTTGAGGCAAGACTCATAATTTTAGCAATTTTTTAGTTTTTTAACCAAAACCAAGTGTAGTTCGTATGAGGATTTCTTATAGCCTACAGTTTAAACACATTTTTCGTGGAATTTTTTCACATCAGGCCATTGAATAATGAAATAGACAAACTTCATCTTTTTGAGGCAAAGATTTTTAACAGATCCATGTGAGAACAAACTCCATAGAGATAAAAAAGTACTAGCATTCAGATTCAGTTCTCCAAAATTTCATGGAAGGACAAAAATTTTTTAAAAATCGATAAGAGAAAATTGCCAGAAAAATCTTAATAAAATTTTACTTGGGAAAAGAAATGGAAAATTCCAAAGAACAGTTTTAGGGTCATGTTATTTATACTTCCATTACTACTGTTATTAAATTAGTAGTCAGTTTCATTTCAGCCTTATCAGTCACTGGGCTGAGATCATTCTCGAGCTACGTTTGCTCAGGTGTTCATTCTGAGGTAGATAGCCTTAAACCTGTTTCTGTGCATCATTGTTTGGAAATATAGCATTGTATATCAACAAGCCTGTAGGGCTTAACTAGGTTTACATTTTTGCTTCAATTGATTAAAATATTAATATTAAGAGTGTTTGCAGTACTTGCATTTAAGGGTTATACCCAAACAAGCATAGGAAAAACAACCCAACAGCAAGGTCAAGGTACCCAGCAAAATTTTAAACAATTTTCAAGAACAATTTCATGTCTTTTAAGTCAGCCTTTTCATCTTACATTATGTACACAAAATTTTGTACTTAAAACCAGAAATTCCTGTAAATCCACTTGCTGGTAGTTGTGAAGTTACCTGCTACTGAGCAGCAGAAAGAGGTTGTGCTCTGCAGGCTATCACTAATAAAGTATTTTTTCTGGGTATCAAGGTATCAACTATTTCAAGTCAGCTCCCTGGCTTTAGTTTTCTTGTGGAGTTTAGAAATCTCTGATAATATTTTCCTCTATAATGATGTGAAACCTTATGAATTGTAGTCTTTGTGATTTAATAGTTAAAATTTAGAGTAAATATGTATGATTAATTAATCTGAGACTTCATTTTACTCTCACTTGACTTCTGTTAGTATGTTCTTATTAGACACTGAGCCTCATAGTCAAAAGGGAACACTGGATAAAAACGTCTATCTTCTATCTGTAAGAGTTTCATTTTACATCAAATAATTAAATGCTAATTGGAAGCTGAAAAGGAACATGTATGAGCATGACTTTTCCAACATTTATATCTTTGATTTGGGAAAAGTCACACTCATTTCTATACTGGCATACTTAAGATAAAATACCTTAATATTCTTTAGAGAAAGCATTTGACCATAAATCTCTCCTCTATCAGCTTACATTTTAAGTCACACAAGTAATTGGGTTTTCTTATTTTCTGTCTCTGAATAATCAACATTTATATGTGTAGTAAGACAATATAAATTTAACTAGGTTTGACTTATTATTCTTATGTTAAAAATATCAAAAGAATTGAAACTCTAACATGACATTGTCTAAGTGAAGGTCCATGACACATTTTTCAGAAAAAGATAAAAAATGTAAAAAAATGGGGATTTTTTTGTTACATTTGCACAGGCAGACCTATAAATAATGAAGCTCTAACTCTGAACTCATATTTTTATTATTTCTTATATTACACTAATTGTTCTCTGTATTCAACTTTCTCCATCTATCCTCATAATGAATTGTTGATACAATTCCTTAAATCCACAAGACAAATTATTTCTAAATATGCCCTTGCAAAAAATAAATAACCTTCAAATTATTACAGAATATGTAGTCAAATTATATTGCAGTCCTTTCACAAACACCTTATTTTCTCCTTGTGCTGGGTCTGGTTAGGAGAAAGAACGGAATGAAGAAAACATCATTACACTTTTGACAGTCTTATCCTTACTTCTAAATCTGTAAGTTGCTCTTTACTTATCCAAAAAAAGCACAGTTGTTGTGGAGACAGGAATTTCTTACAAAATAATTATCCTTGAAAATTTGGTTATGACACCAGGGAGATTCATGATGTACGCCTATGGAGTTCTTCGGAGTGTCAAGGGAAGAGTCAGAAAGTAACTTAGAAGGTAACTTTTTCACTCCATTGTAGAAGAATCTTTTCTTTCTCTCTTTCCTTATCAGAACTGAACTTTAAGGATAAGCATAACTACATTGCTATATATATTTTTATTTCAACACCTGGAATATGTAATTATGCTTAGTTGCTGCACAGAAAAGTTATCTTTAAGAAACAAGTGCCTTTAGAATTATAGTCATTCACTATCAACAGACAGAATAGGATTTGGTTGAATGCTGATTAGGTCCTAGAGGCTGAAAAGAAGCTAAAAATCCCACAAATGTTGAAGTCAGAAACATATTTAAAATTTAAGAAAGTATATGAATGCAGTAATAACAGCAAAGAGGAGCTCCAAATATATTGATTATAGAAGGTTCATTTTCCAAACATATGTAAGGGATCTTCATTCTAGTCCATGGCAATGTCTGAATGCCTGTTTCCTATTACATCATTAACAGACTGGCATTGTTTTGTAATATGAATATTTCCAAGAACATCATGAGTTTTCACCTATAAAAAATTAGAATTATTTTGACTTCTGTAATAGACCAAGCCCTTAATCAACTGCCAAGTTTCTTTATAGGGAACTACAGGGATTTCTTTTAAAAGGGATGCTCTATGATGAAATTAAGTCAAACAACATGAATATTATATCTAATACTTATCTGAACTACTTATTGGTAACAAAAAAAAGGCGCTGATCTACTAAAGAGGAGTAGAAAAGACAAAAGAGGAGGAAGGAAAATGAAAAGGCCTGGGGGGAGAGAGAAAGGGGAGACAGAGAGAAAAAGCAGACGCTACCACCAGAAGGTTGGGGAGTGCCATTGACATCCATGTGGCAGATGGTGTGAGAGCACTCTGCCTGCTGGGGAGGTGCTTCCAGAGAGGCGCGGCTCCACGGACACAGATCCTGCAGCCATGGGCGGCCGGACACACCATGAGTGAGTGAGTGAGTGAGTGAGTGCGTGAGTGTATGAGTGAGTGAGTGTGTGAGTGAGTGAGTGAGTGAGTGCGTGAGTGTGTGAGTGCATGAGTGAGTGAGTGCGTGAGTGCGTGAGTGAGTGAGTGAGTGAGTGCGTGAGTGAGTGAGTGCATGAGTGAGTGCGTGAGTGAGTGCGTGAGTGAGTGAGTTCGTGAGTGAGTGAGTGCGTGAGTGAGTGAGTGAGTGCGTGAGTGAGTGAGTGAGTGCGTGAGTGAGTGCGTGAGTGAGTGCGTGAGTGAGTGAGTTCGTGAGTGAGTGAGTGCGTGAGTGAGTGAGTGAGTGCGTGAGTGAGTGCGTGAGTGAGTGAGTTCGTGAGTGAGTGAGTGCGTGAGTGAGTGCGTGAGTGAGTGAGTGAGTGAGTGAGTGCGTGAGTGAGTGAGTTCGTGAGTGAGTGCGTGAGTGAGTGAGTGAGTGCGTGAGTGAGTGAGTTCGTGAGTGAGTGCGTGAGTGAGTGCATGAGTGAGTGAGTGCTCAGGCAGAAGGGGCAGAACCCTGGGCATGGTCGCGGCAGGGATCACGATGGTGGGCTGGATCAGCAACACAAGGCTGGAGGCAGGTGGCTCAGGCAGGAATGCTGGGATGAAACAGGCAGAGCATCAGACAGGAACCCAGGGGGACAGGACAGGCAGCAGCTGGGGCAGGCAAGGGGTAGGGTAGAACACAGGCTACTCACGAGGCTTGGAGGTCAGCCAGCATCCAGCCAAGTACCCCCAAGAGGGAGGACAAGTGAGGAAGGCGAGCAAGAGTGAGCAAGGGTCAATGAGGGCAGAAGAGCCAAAAGGCAGGCTGGAGCTGGGACAAAAAGGATAAAAACACATCAGAGCCACAGCAAGCAGCAAGACCAAAATACTTCAGAGCCTGTGACACATTTACTTTTATACCACCTTGCTCCTCCCGAGGTCTTTCTGCTGATGGGAATCCATTGGCCCAGTCCAAGCTTCCACTGCAGTGCATTGGTGGAGACCTTTTGCCATCCATTGGAGAACCTCTCTGGAGGGTACAGTGGTCTCCTGCTGATTGCCTGTCCTATTTGAAATATGAAATATTTGCCAGGCAAAGTCTCCACAGAGACCAGGAATCTCCCTCATCTCCCAGTTCCCTCCTGCAAGTGGCACATGTGCTACCCCTCCCCCACTAACCTCTGACAAATGATGTTGAGACAGAAATCAAAGTTAAATTGTCTTCTCACATCAGCTGTCTGTGTGCTTTATCACTCTGTGAACTAATGTCTGGAGAAAATCTATGCAGCTATATCTGACATCAGCTATACAAAGAAAATTATCTCTGGGTCCAGTAGTTTATATGTGACAAGATAATAAAATGGCAAGCTAATTCATACCTCTAAGTAATCCCTCTAAACCTTAATAATTTTTGCAGAAAAAAAACAAAGCCAAAGCCAAAATCAAAATCAAAACAAAAAATCCCTGACAAACAAACAAATTCAAACTAACAAAAAAAACCCAAAACAAAACAAACAAAAAAAACCAAAACCAAAAATCAAACGATAACTAGCCAGTTTGGCTTACTACAAGTCGGCTTCAACTGTAAAACTATAATGAGAAATATTTAAATTAGCCTGTGAGAGAAATACATGGATGCAATTTATCCAGTGTGCATAGGCAAACATATATGTAATTAAGCAGACATTTGTCTAGCTTAATTGTAAAGCCCTATAATGACTGTGGCTATAGAAACTTTCTAGTCACTGTTTTGTCTAAGAAAAGGAAAGGTGAGGCAGGCTTTACAACAGAAGAGAACATTGTAATTCCATTATGAAACAACACACAAATTCTAATTTTCATGTGTAAATGAAGACCACTGGAAAAATTCCATATAACTGTATAGTTGTTTCTTTAGGAAGGTTCAGCTTCTTTTAATTGTTTTTTTCTTTATATTTCTCTCTTAGAGGTCTCACTTTATATTTTCATCATTATTACTTTTCCGAATGTAATTGCTTGTGTGTTTTCAGAGTTCCCGATTGTTGTCTTCATAAACATCAAACACTCTGACATATTATGGACACCCTTGACTGCACTGTCTTTTTAGCAATCATTTTAACCATTTCAAGTGGCTGAATTTGATTCTGGCCACAATAAAACCAGAAAAAGTACCCACTTCAGTTTATATATCCATTTTTTGGGAAAACTATCACCAGTACATAAGTAAGTATCAGAGAATCTGTTGCACTACTTTTGAACAATCTGCAAGGTAAAGAATTTCCCTCATTGTCCACAAACTTTTTTTATGTCATTTTGCTGTTTACTGTCAAAATAATTTTTTTCACAATGACATTTGGAAATAGATTTTCCCTCGCATCCTTTAATATTTTTCTCTTAATGAACTGAACATTAGAAGAAGTATACAAATTACTAGCATTAGTATTGTCAAAGTTTGAACAGCAGGTTTTACATTACTTTATCATCTGAATTTTGCTAAAATAGTATTAAAAAGATGTAGTAGATTATTTTCTGTACGTAAATGTTTAAAATGTGTATTAAAAGTATGTTTTGTAATGCTTATGAAGATGTATTTTCAGCTATGGATATTATTCAAAACATTTATTCCCCATAAGCAATGTACTTTTTTGCCTTAGGAGCTTCCATGGACTAAACCAGTGTCTCAAGGGATTTTATACACAAGTTAGAACTGATATTTAAAGTGTTTCATTGCTACAATTAGGCAATATTTTAATATCTAGTAATTACATACACTACACAAACCATTTCTCACATCTTCTTGAGAAATGATTTGAAAAAATAATTACATGGATTTGATGCATGGACCACTCAGTGGATGAAAAATTGTCTGGATGGTCGCACTCAAAGAGCTTTAGTCAATGGCTCAATGTCCAAGTGGGGACCAGTGGCAAGTGATGTCCCCAGGGGTCTTATTGGGACTGGCACTGTTCCACATCTTTGTTGGTGACATGGACAGTGGGATCAAGAGCACCCTCAGCAAGTTCACTGACAACACTAAGCTGAGTGGTGAAGTCATGCTGGAGGGAGGGGATGCCATCAAGAAGAGACCCGGGCAGGCCTGAGAGGTGGGCTCACATGAACCTCATAAAATTCAAGAAGGCCAAGTCCGAAGTCCTGTACGTGGGCTGGGGCAATCCCAAGCACAAGTACGGGCTGGGTAAAGAATGGATGTACTTTTGATTTTTTGATTTGGGAATTTTTTTTGCTTTTTCATAGGCTGCAGATTGCTGCAGGTTGCTGTTGCAACCAAGGAGAATCAGAGCCAGAGTCTGGAACCACACATAGGACCTAGACCCATCATCTTGCAGCCAGTGCTCCACTTACAGAAAGACATAATCTTTGAGATTAATACTTACTGCTGAAGTGTAGCAAAGGTATTGATAACTGAAAGTAAACACAGTTAAACATTTAGAAATATTCTTTTGAATTCACTATTATAGAAGTGTAGAATCCAAACCTTTGGTAAAACTTTCTGTTCATAAATAAACAGCTCATTTTTTTCTGTTTAAATTCACTTTCCCTCAGACCTTGTGGCTGGACCTCTGTTTTATGCAACTAAAATGCTTTGTTTCCCAGTAAATAGAAAAAATGTCACACCTAGGAAAGACAAATTTTCCCACTAAGAAAAGATATAGCAGGCACTTTGGTTATGGCACGTCACTAATAACATTCTTGCTGTCAGTTGAGTTCCTAGTTGACAGGTGTCTTTATAATAAGAACAAACAAAACATCTCTCAGAAATTACACCTTCAGAGTCAGCACATGCATAAAAAGACAAAAATTTTTAGTAGCACAGTTGCCAGAGGCCTTCTGTGATAACATGACTGGCTGCATAGATGAGGGGAGAGAAGTAGACATCATCCACTTTGACTTCATTGAGGCTTTTGACACCATTTCCCCTAAAATCCTCACATGAAATCCAAGGAAGGGTGGATTAACTGAATAATAGTGAAGGGGATTGAGAACAGTCTGAATGGCAGATCCTGGATGGTTGTGAAAAGTGATACAGAGCATAGTTGGAGGTCTGTCACTAGTGATGTTCCCCCAGGGGTGAATACTGGATTCAATCTTGTTCATCTTGTTCATCAATGAACCTAGATGCAGGGACAGAGTGTACCTTCAGTGAGTTTGCTGATGGTATAAAACTTGACAAAGTGTCTGGTGCACCACAAAGCACTGTGGTCATTCAGTGAGATCTGAACAGGCTGGAGAGTTGGGCAGAGAGGAGCCCAGTGAAGGTCAAATGCAAGGTCAGTACCTGGGGAGGAATAAGCCCAGGTACCTGCACAAGCCAGGGGCTGATCTGCTGGAAAGCAGCTCTGCAGGGAAGGACCTGAGGGTCCTGGTGGAAAAGAAGCTGTCCCTGTGTGCCCTGGTGGCCAAGAAGGCTAAGGATGCATTAGGGATGTAATAGGAAAAACATTGCCATCAGACAGAGAGAGGAGGTGATCCTGCCCCTCTGCTCCATGAGTGAGGCCGTATCTGGAATGTTGTGTCCAGTTCTGAGCTCCTCAGTTCAAGAAAGACAGGGAACCACCAGAGGGGGTCTGTGTAGGACTCTGATTATGATTACAGCATCTCTCTCTTTTGAGGTAAGGCTGAGGGAGCTGAACTTGTTTAGCCTAAAGAGGAGGAAACTGAGAGAAATTCTTATCAGTGCATGCAAATAACTTAAGGATGAGTTTCAAGAAGATCGGGCCAGACTTTTCAGTGGTGCCCAGCAAGACAGACAGAAGCTGAAATGTGGGAAGATTGATCTCTATATTAGGAAAAACTCCCTTACTGTGAATGTGAAAGGCTTCTTCTCTGAAGATATTCTGTGCAATGTACTTGAAGTGAATCTCCTTTAGCAGGAGAGTTGGACTAGGTGATTTCCAGAAGCCCCTTCCACTCATAACCATTCTGTGATTCTGTAATTGTATAAATTCCACCTTACTATAGCAAAAGGAATCCTGTACTGCCTTTTTTCCACCTGTACTATCCTGAAAAGGGCAAAGAGGAGAAAAAAAGGAAAAAAATACAACCAACTTTTTTTTTTTTAATATTGTCAATTTATTTTAAAGGTAGAGGTCTTTTGATGGCAAGAAATAAATTCACTTTTAGATCTCCAAGTTTTGGTATTTGACACAAAAGACTGTTCTTTTTTTATTTTTTTAATTTTTTTTAATTTTTTTTTTTTTGTAACTAATAACGGTCACTGAATCAAAATAAGAAAAGAATGTAACACTGTAAAACATACTAGGGTTACACATTTTGCATCAGTAATTGACTCCACCATGCTGGAAAGACTGGGTTCCAAAGATGGAAGGCTTTGCAATTTGCTCTGAGCAAGTGAAGCATGTTATTAAATCCTTTTATATTTTATACCTAGATGCTCCATGATGTTTTTGGTTCCTTTCCACAGAGAATATGTAGTGCAGAAAAATCCACTAATTCTTGGCAAAGCTATTTAAATAGCTGGGAAAATATTTTTCTTACTTCAAAATGTTTCTGAATACATGTAATCTGTAATTGTGTAAAATTTTCCAACAATGGTAGTCCCTACAATTGCTCTAAACCAAGGAAAAGTAAATGTTTACAAAACATATAAAATTATGCAAAAGAGCAACTAATATGTATGTTCTCCCAAAGAAAAAGAGCATGCTTTTTGAAAATAATATTGTATTAAAAAAAAAAGGATGCAGTGCAATAAAATTAATGTGGCCTACAGCAGAGGGTAGTAGCACTGTTGGATTTTTTTAACTGTTTTAGCACTGTCTTCCCAGAAATTAAAAATGGTTTGGGTTGGAAGTAACCTCAAAGATTGTCTAGTGTCAACCATTGTGTCACAGGTCCAGTGAACTTACACCACACTGTTAATCAAGGTTTTATACATATTTTTATTTAGAATTGTCATGACTTAAAACTTTCTGTATTAACTGCTTAATGACCAGTAGTGGATGCACCTTTTTGTTTAAATTTCCCATGTACTATGGCGAAGTCATAGGGCAGTGTAATTTTAAAAATAACTAGTTGTAGATTCAGAAACTAATAAAACTTATTTTATTTTGTATTTCAGAGACTGAAATATTCAGTCCCTTCCTCATCAACTGCAATTCTTACGAAGTTTTGAGTAAAAAATTAAAATAACCAGCTTAATAAAAGGTGACAGAAAACATCTACAAACATTTATGTATTTAGTCCTAGATGATTGCATAAGATTCCTTTATTAGTTTCCTACAGACACATTGCTGCAATAAATTCAAACATAATTGTTGTGTGAGAACTGTAGCTGTTTCCAGGCACATAATGTCTTGCGAAAAGTAAAAAAAATTTTATCAGAATTATGGAACACTAATCTTTCTGAAATATCTGTAGAAATATACCAATATAAAACCAATAAAAATGTAATTTAAGAAAACATATAAGGAAAAGAAAGAAGGAGAAAGAGTGTATAGTAGAGACAGTGGAAAGGAAAGACATCACTTTGTGGATCCAGTGACAAGACTTGATTGTTGCAATTTTTATGTTCCTTGATCAAAGTCATGGTTGCAATCTTGATCTGTTGGGGGTGGAGGAAGCCTGTGAAATATAAAGTTCTGTGGATTAATATGCATTCAGGTTCAGCTGAGATTGCCCAGGTACCTCCTCTGGTGGGGAGGATTTACACTGTGGATCAGTTCTCCGATGTCAGGACCCAGAAGTGAGTCTGGGGGCACTGTGGGGATCTTTGATGATTTATGACCTTTTTTAATACATGACAGCTGTTTCTCATGTTAGTGCTGTTGAGCCAGTTATGCCTTATAAGAGGGACAAACATCTTCAGGCCTAGTGTGAGTGTCTGGATACCTCTGGCAGGGCTGGGGATTGGACAGGAGGTAGAGTCTTATACATGGGTCAGTTGTTTAGGAGAAGATTTTGTTAGGATAAAAAGTGCTATCCCATCTCACAGGATCCTCTTCTTACCAGCCTTTCATCTGGCTCAAATGCATCCTCTTGGGAAATAAAGGTTGGTTTGTCGTGACCATCCTCTGGTAGTGAATGTGCAACTCCTCTGCATCTGGGCTGTTCTTATTTAGATCAGAGGTTTCATCCATATCCCTCTCCCTCCCCCCCAAAAAAAATTCTCCTCTTCCTTTAGGTTGGAGGGTGCAAACCCAGCCTCAGCAGAGCATCCTGTCCAACTGTTTGAGTGTTTAACACTTCAGTGTCTCACACCAGCTTATCTGTAAATTTCATTGGGCCATGATGTTATGAAAATTGATATGTGATGACTTATGCATATTTCCCAAACTCAGAACCTTAAAAAGGCAAGGAATTTTGTTAATCTGGAAAGAAATGTCTATTAGCAACAACTGAAATGTAAACATCTATTTTTCCTTCTAATTACAAATGACAGATCAAAAGGTTTCCATATTGTCAGAGACTGAAAATAGTTCATGCCTCAAACATTAATATAAAGTTTTGATCAGAGAAGCCTCCCTGAGGATACCTGACTAGGACTTTGGACCGCGGGCCAAACTGCTGAGATTAGATAAAGGGAAAAGCCTATTGTTCAATCATCTCAGTCTGAGCGAAAGGAATGCGTCCACAGAGGCTGAAGTCACCAGCTGTACTGAGAATCATTTCTGGCTGAGTTTGGGGTGGGGGCAGAGCACAGCTCACACAAGCCAAGTTTGCAGAGTCTCACCCCCCAGCTGAAGGGAGGAGGAGGATGGCGTAACCTCTGGTCAGAGGCAATACACACGCATCCTCCAGTACACAAACTGGCCCAGCTGTGAAACCTCCAACCCCACAAGCCACATCCACGGGACTCTCATGTGAGAGGCAGCTGAGGGGGAGTCAAAATCTATCACAGACCCCCCAAAGTGCTCCCCAGATGCCTTGCACCACAGGAGTGCACATGATGCAAGCAGAGTCTGCAGCTGGAGGCTGCTCCCTCCCCCGGGGGGACATGCCTGGACACTTCCACCTGGCCTGAGTGTATATTAACCCATGGCATTCTGTGCTTTCAGGGGACTTCCACCACCGAGACCAGCTGAAGAGGACATCAGGACACCAGTGGGACCCACGGAGTGGTGATACTTCTTTGTCCCTGTCCCTCTCTGTCCCCCCATCTTTCTCCCTACTCCCCCTTTTCTCTCGTTTCTTCTCTCTCTCGCTCTCATATTTACTATCAAATAAAACCCACACTATTGATTGGCATATGGTCTCGTTTGTACCTTAATTCGGGCAGAGGTATTTCCAAAGAACCTTAATAATTGGATCTTAACACATATAAAAACAGCCCAAGGAAGAAAGAGCACGTTATGACTGAAAGAAATATTATTTTAAAATTCCTGAATAATGCTTTAAAAGGCAGTGATATTTTTTCCCCCCAAACAACTTTTGACAGAACTCATGGGTGAGCATAGACAATAAATTTGATTAATGGATCAATGGTGTGCAGCTGGGAATGGGTGGAATTTAAAATGCAGTGGTCATGTCAAACTTTGATACAAAAAAGATTAAGGCTGATTGTATTTTATGACCTTTTTCAGATTAGAGCAATTTAAAAGGCTTATAATGAATGTCAAGACATTAGCTTGTACTTAATTTGCCACTTTAAATATACAAACCTCAGCGAGTAATGAAACAGAGATCAGAAATGTGGTTTTTTTATAGTGACTTCCCTTTGTTTTATTTCTCCAAGAGAGCAATGGAGTGTGAGAGATGACTGGTTGATGTTGCCCTTGACCAAGAATAAAATGCCGGGGATGTCAAAATGGCAGCTGGCTGTATGGACATCAGTGTTTATGAAATCTCTCAAGTGAGACAAATGGAGAAATAAACCCTTCCATTCTGAAGATTATTTTTCTTATTATACATGAAGAGAAAGTCAGTATCTAGTGCCTAAAAAAAGCCTACTTCCTAAATAGAAACATGTTAATGCTGAAATCTGACAATTATCAGTTTGCAGATTCTTCACAATTTCATTAGAAGTTGTTGTAACTAGAAGTTACAGTAGTGAAGAAATGAGGAAAAAGAATGAAATTTTTTAGCAATTTTATAAAACATTAAACACAAAAACATATCCAGAGTAAGTTTAACATTATAGAAATAGAAAGTAATCTGAAACTGTAGCAAAGGCATATTTTGTGAACTCAACATCAAATCCGGTTTCAAACTAAGACAAAATATAAAGCTTCAATTTACTGGATTTGTTTAGAACTTCTCTGTATATTTTCAAGGACATTTTCACCTTTCCTTCCAGGTTATATTATTGTATTTACTTCCATGGAATAGAGCTTATGTTCCTGAGCAAGACCTAAAACAAGGAGGTTTCGTGATTCACTTCACTTTTTATTTGCAGAGGTTTTGTTGGGGTTTTTTTTTGTCCTTCTAACATCTCCAACTCCACACTAAAGTAGCAAACAAGCCCAAGAGAGGTTAGTCAAATTTGACCTACTAATTATTCTTTTTACAGTTCTCCTTCTAAGTCTTTGTTTTTTCCTATTGTATACAGAGGGGAATAAGTTTGATGAATAATAAATATTTTGTTATTGTGTATCAAAATGATGCTTTCACAGAGTTAGACGACTAGAAGTCTTACCTCAGGACTTTTCAGCTTTTCAGGATTCTACAGCAAGGAAGATCTTTATAAATCTAATGTCTAAAAACCTCCTTTTCCCCCCTTGATATTAATTTGATGTCTAGAAAATCATGTGAAATGGAGAGATTGCATAATGGCACCACTGTTCTCTTCAAGATCACACAAAGAAAAGCAAGTCCTTTCTTGATGCTGGCTGGATGCCAGATACCCACCAAAGCCACTCGCTCACTCCCCTCCACAGCTGGACAGAGGAGAGAAAATTTAACTAAGGGTTGATGCGTTGAGATAAGGACCAGGAGACATCACTCATCAAATGCCATCATGGGCAAAGCAGGCTCAAATTAGATCTATTAATTGAATTTATTGCAAACAAATTCAAGGCAGGATAATGAGAAGTAAAATAAAACCTTAAGAAATCACCTTCCTGCCACCCCTCCCTTCTTCCCAGCTCTGCCTCCTATCCCAGCAGTGCAGGGAGACAGGAAATGGGGGTTATGGTCACTTCATCACCTGTGTCTTCTCATGCTGCTCAGGGAGAGGAGTTCCACCCCAGCTGCCTGGTGGGGTCTCTCCCACGGGAGACAGTTTTCCATTAACTTCTCCAGTGTGAGTCCATCTCATGAGCATCAGCTCTCTGTGACCTGCTGCAATATGAGTCCATCCCATGGGCAACAGTCCTCCCAAAACTGCTGTAGTGTGGGTCACTTTTGCACAGGATGCAGAGCTTCCAGGAGAGGCTGCTCCAGCATGGGTTCACAGCCTCCTTTGTGCATCCACCTGCTCCAGTGTGGGGCTCCTCCACATGCTGTAGGTGGATGTCTTCATCCCTGTGGACCTCCATGGGATGCAGGGACACAGCTGCCTCACCATGGGCTTCAGGGGAATCAGCCTCTGGTGCCTCTCCTCTACTGATCTTGGTGTCTGCAGAGTGGTTTCTGTCACATATTCTCATCCTGCTCTTCTCTGGTCTAACTCCTTTTGCTGGTTTGATCATCGTTCTGTGGCTTACTTGTGCTATAAGTCATTTTAAATTGTTCACCAATAGACAGACATTACCTGTCAGCTGAGAAAAACAGAGGTGATTAAAACAGAAAAACAGAAATGCTTAAAATATCTGGAACAAAGCCTTATCATGGAAGTCCAGCCTAAAGAGCTGAGGTGGGACAAAGTGATTATTATTGGGAAAAGGCTCAAGATTGCATTGCTTCTTAATACCCCCTTATGTAGGACTTAAAGGGCATGGAGTGATAGACAAGAAGGAATGACTTCAAACTGAAGGACAGTAAGTTCAGATTGGACATAAGGAAGAAATTCTTCAGTATGAAGGTGGTGAAGTGCTGAAATAGTGCCCTGAAAAGTTGTGGAAGCCAAATCATAAGTTAAGTCTAGCGGAAAGTGCCTCTGTCCACAGCACAGGGTTTGGAACTAGATGATCTTTATGGTCCCCTCCAACTCAAACCATTCTGAGATTCTATGATTTTGTAGCTAACATGTGACAGCATTTTATTTTTTTTTTCTCACTTTGTAACAACTGTTGAAGGCAAGGGCAAGAGTGGAACAATGCAACCCATTGTCACACTTGATGAAAATTGTTCAAATATCCTTATATAGTCTGAATATCTTAATTAAAATTCAGAAATAAATAACCTCCAAGGATCTTTTCCATGGGCAGTCTTTATGTCTATGGAAAAAAACCAAACTCCCCTCCTATTCTCTTTAGGTTACATGATCAGAAATCAGGTCAGGAAGAGACTGCAAGCTAAGGAGAGGAACCACCTCCCAGTTTACCCTTACTTTAACAAATTTCTAACAAAATGGAATGTTTGTAGGAATAGGGAAAAATTGAGTTGTGTTTGTATGTTTTTATGTAATATTTCTCATCACTAGTTATTCGAAATTTTGCATTATCTGACTGATACTGCAGCAAGACTTGAAATCTTTATCTAAACAAAGCAGAAATGAACAGCAAAAAGACTTTTCAGATCATCTTTCATTGTATATGAAAACAAATTTGTGAATTATCATGTACAGAATACATTTATTAACATACATTAAATACACACCTTTTATTACATATATGAGATTTTGAGTAACTCTGTTTCTGTTACTTTTCAGAGTCGACACGCCTCTCCTAAAAAAAGTTCAACGCAAGAAGGATGATTTTTCTTTTCCTGCCAATTACAAAACTCATTAATGAGTATAAACTGGGGTGCCTGGGAACAAAACTGACTTGAATGTTCTTGTACACTGCTGTTAAAAACCAATAGAAGTTTAAAAATCAATTTAAAAAAATACTGAACAGGCGATATAGAGGTTAAGTGTAAAGGTGTTTCTTTTCTCGGGAGTCTAGGACAGACTCAGTGCCCCTCATCTTCCTGAGGCGCCAGTTCCAAGTGTCCCCGGAAGGCTGCCCAGGCGGGATCCTGCTGATCCCTGCTGCAGGCTCTGGCTCTCTTGGTCTGGTGGCAGCCAAAGATAATCCTAAAGCAAAACTAGGTACTTGCCAGACAAGGAGTCGGGAGGGGTTCTTAGTATGGAGTTCTAGGTTTACTGTGCCTAGAGAGGTTCAGGGACTAAGAACAAAAACTCAGGCAGAACATCAGGTTTTATACAAAAGGGGCAACCAATAGCCATGTGGTTCGGGGGTGGAACAGGGGAGGAACAGCACAATGGGGGCCAACCACGGAAGGTTAGGGGAGGAGAGGAGGGGCTAGACCAGAGGAGGGGTGTCGAGGATGAGGGAACTTTCCAGAACAACAAAAATATGTAAAGCAGGCGGAGGGATCACGAATCAATCAGCATAACAGGATTATCATAACAACAATTGGGAGAAACCATAACAAACTCAGGGGGAGATAGATGTTATAGAGTGGTGACAGACCACCACTCATCTGGTTTTCCTTTGGCTGAGTTCATCTCATTGGCCACCTCGGGGTGGCTTCAACTACCGGAACAGTTAAAGAACAAAAAGATACACTTCAAATTTCAGTTCTGTCACACATGCAAATATTAAGCAAATTGTGTAGAACAAGACCTACAAATGCTACTTTTAGGCACCTTATTATGGTTTTAATCCAGTCAAAATCTTAAGAGTTTTTGATCATCCTCTTCTTACATATTCTTCGTTGTAAACAGGGGCAAACTTGATTATAGTGCAGGACTAATGAAAAATATGCAAAATATTATAGAGACTTGTGGATGGTAACTTCTTACGCCTGCAATTGTTAGAGCAACTGCATATTTTAAAATCACCCTGCTTATTTCTTATTTTGTAGTTGTCCTATATGTCTTGTTACTTTATGCAAAATTTGGAACAGTTGGATATTCTGAGATAACTGATGTTAGGCTGCTAGAGATTATAGAAAACTCTGTTTATGCATGACTTTTTTTGACACAAGGCATACATATTTTCTAAGATCCTGATACTATTAAAAATACTATTACTTTTAAATGGATGATAAGAAACCTTTTTAATTTCTCTAGTGGAAATGTAACCTAAAGCAACAGCAGTAAATATTTCAAAATATCAACATGAGTATTTTTTTCACCTCTGATAGAAACATTATTTGAGAATATGCTTTCATATGTAGTTAACTTCCTTGGTTCAAGCAGTTAATTAGTAGATAATTTTAAATATTTTTCAGTCACAACCTCAGGCTCATTCTATTTTGAGAGAGTGACCATAGTCTCCTGGGTAACTCAGTCAAGCAATATCTTTCTAAACTTTGTTTAACCCACTACTCCAAATGCATTAGCATCTTGTTTTGGAAGTCTAGGCAGACATTGCTAGAGGTTAAGGCCATAAATTTCTTTTAGACAGTTATTTCTAATGCAACACTTTATGTACAAAGACCTTTAAAACATGTTTCATAAAATACAGTTTCTATAAAGAAATACTGTTAAATTGTTAAGAAACTTTCTTTGCAAATATTGATTTCATTACTTTTTGTGTTAGCTTTTTGTGTTGACACAGAAAAATTTGTTTCAATATATTACACAATAGAAAGATTATTAATCAGAAATTTCATACTTTTTTATTATTCTTGCTATAAATTTTATGAAATATAAATTAAGTTTTTATGTTGTATTTCAAAAGATTATTTGGAACAGAAACTAGTAGCAAATATTCCTGTAAATTATCTGTTTCTTTACAATAAAATCCATGTATGATGATGTAGAGTGCTACATTTGGCCTGCTACAAGCTGTAGCATGTAGTTATAACCTATCTTAGTAATATGTGCTTTGTAATGCACAATTTCTGTTGTATAGGGACAAATTGTTTAACAAGTGACCACCATTGGTATGCATGGGAATCATGTTCAGCCCAGAATTTAATTGTTGGGGGGCAAATCAAAATTATGAAAATATCTCAGCCTATACCTTTATCCTTTAGCATAAATTAGTCTTCTTTAAAATGTTTTAGTTCTGTTTTAGACACAACCTAATATCAATATTTGTGTAGAACACTATAAAGACATTAAGTGTCTTCCTGCAGAATAATACTTTCACCAAAATAACTAATGGAATAAGTGTTAAAAGAAAAAGTTAGTTAAGTAAAACTTTAAAGTTTTTATTGGTTCATTTAAAATATAATAAATAATAAAAGTCAAGTATGATCAAGTGGACAAGAAGACATCAGTGAATATTACTTGCCTTTACCACATCTTCTAATTTAGGCACTATTATCCCCCCGTAATGAAACATAAGCAGTGAGATACTAGAGACAACTACAAGAGGGTTGAAGAATGGGATGAACAATGGGCCAGAAATGTCATTATGAATACTTCAAAGTCCAGCTGACAGATGGTTATGAATGCATACCTCTCATACCAATACAGGGACCAATAATTCAATTCATAAGTTGGTTTGGGTTGGAAGGGACCCTAAAGATCACCTAGTTTCAATCCCCCTGCTATGAGTGGGGGCACCATTAATTAAACCAGATATCTCAGATAACCCTTGCCCCCAAACCTGGACTTAAACATTGCCAGGGTTGGGACAGCCACAGCTTCTCTGGCCAACCTGTTTTGGTGCTTCAGCACCTTCATAGTAAAAGATTTCTTCCTTGCATCTAATCTTTACCTACTGTCTTTCAGTTTGAATTTATTCCTCCTAGCCCTGTAACTACAGCTCCTGAAGACTGGAAGACTATGAGGTCTTCACACAACCTTCTCTTCCCCAAGATGTATAACCCCAACTTTCTCAGCCTGTGTTCGTAGGGAAGGTACTTTATCCTTCCTGTGGCCCTCTTCTGGACCTATTCCAACAGGTAGACATCTTTGTTGTCCTGGGGACCCCCAACCTGCAGTATTCCTAGGTGGAGTCTCACAAAAGCAGAGTAGAGGGGGAAAATCACCTCCCTTGACCTGCTGGTCACAATTCATTTGATGCAGCTCAGGACACGGTTAGTTTTCCGGGCTGAGTGCACACTGCAGTTCCTGTTAAGGTTTTTATCAAACATCACCTTCTCCAAAGGGCTACTCTCAATCACTTCTCTACTCAGCTTGTATATGTGCCTGGGATTGCCACAACCCAGGTGTAGAACCTTGCACTTGTCGTTGTTGAACTTCATGAGTTTTGCACAGAGTCACCCATGTCCAGGTCCCTCTGGATGGTATCCCTTTCCTCCAGCATGACAGCACCGCACAGCTTGGTGTTACTGGCAAACTTGTTAAGCATGCACGCTATCCCACTCTCCATGTCAGCAGCAAAGATGTTGGACAGTGTCTGCCCCAACACTGACCCCTGCAGGACATTACCCATCTCCATACAGCCAGTGAGAAGCTGACCACGAATTTTTGTGTGTGGCCATCCAGCCTGTTCTTTATCCACTGAGTAGTTCATCCATCAAATCCATACTTTCTCAATTTGGACACAAGGATATGATGTGGGATAGTGTTGAACACTCTGTACAAGTCCAGGTAGATGTCAGTTTCTTTGCCTCTATGAATCAACAAATGCTCTAGCCTCATCAAATATGGCCACCAAATTTTTAGGCATGATTTGCCCTTCATGAAGCCATATTGGTTGTCACCAATCATCTCTTTGTTTCCTGTGGGCCTCAGAATAGTTTCCAGGAGAATGTGCTCCATGCTCTTTCCTGGCAGAGGGGTGAGACTGACTTGTCTGTAGATACCTCAGTGTTCAATATTTTTGAAATGAGTGTTATATTTCCCTTTTCGCAGTCATCAGGAACTTCATCTGTCTGCCACAAGTCTTCAAAAGGGATGGATAGTGGCTTAGCCAACTTTGCCTGCCAGTTCCCTCAGGATCTGCAGATGAATCTCATCAGGTTCCATGGATCTGTGCTCATTTAAGTTTCTTAGATGTTACTATTTATACATCCGCTATCCTTCAACGTTATTGACTATTTACACTGCATTGTTGTCACCAGCAAGTCTGGCAATTAGGCTACCATTACACTGCACCAAATCCAATGACCATAACTCCATGTAGTAAGTACTATATAGTCACAATATATTAAATTATTGGGATCACATAAATTAACTTGAAACACTTAATTTAGCTTATGTGTTATATAAATTTCACCCAGTAATTAGACTTCATTTATTGTAAATTAGATAGTACACCTGATCAATCAAACTATTGGGTTTAAAAACAGAGAACAAGATAGGAAAAGAGAGAGGGGAAGAAAAAGGAGAAAGGAAAAGCAAGCAAAACAGAAAAGGGGAAGGAGGGAGGGGGGACAATAAGGAGGAAGGTCACAGCCAACAAGACAGCCAGAAAGAGAGCCAGGGAGAAACAGAAATAGAAGACAAAAAAGACTACAGAGAAAAAAGGGCTGAAGTGGCAAAATGACTTAAAACCAACTAGCTATGACAACAGATGCAAGCTTCCAATAATTTAAAATTGTATTTATATTCTATATTTACAATGTTGTAAACAAAGATAATGCTAATTGAAGCAGCTTTGCAGAATTTTTCTTGCAGCAAAAATTGGTCACTAATCAGTCGTCCTAAGGAGGAGGGAATCGATATCCTCTAATTTTCTTTTATTTTAGAGACATTCATTTCAGCACCATAACCTGTAGCTTCTGTTAACAGCTGTCATCTGTACATTATTGCCATGGGGACCATCACAGTTAGGTGAGCAATAAATTTAATAAAGGAGAGGGAATGTAAGGAAATTAGAGCAGCTTTACAAGTCATGGTATGAGGGGTCATTAAAAAGTACTGAAATTGTAGATTATATTTTGGATTTTATGACACAGTTTTCTTCAATTTCTGAAGTACTTTCTTTTCTTTGAAGTGCTGTTGAAACAGAAAGTTTTGTTCATGACATAGTTTCTATATAGACTGAATCACAGTCACAACTGTTCCTTATGCCAGCTTGGAACATCAAACTCAAGTGAAAATTGGTCCAGTTACAAGTACTATGAAGTCTAGTAGATTCATGATCATTCTGCCCATCCTATGTGAAGAGTGTAGGTTGTTGTATGTTTGGGTTCTTTTGTTTCTTTTTTTGTTAGTTTGTTATTTTTATTTTTCTCATATTATTTTCTTGTTTTCCTACAGCAGGATTGTAGGCAAACGAGCAGAAAGGCTGACTGTCTGCTATCCCACTGCTATAAGACTACTCCAGCCAGGAAAAAAAGATACAAAGAATAATACCTAATTTTCTGAAGGAATCCAGAACATCTCCTTCTTCCAATTTATAGTAGTCTTGGGATGAACAAAAATTCTGAACATAAAGAGTAGTCCTTAACACGTTTTTGGAGTCAGTATGTAGTGTGTTCTTTACTGATTCTATAATGATTCTGATCTAGTTTCTTTCCACTGCTATCATACCAGCAGAGGAATTTCTATCACCTCCTTGGGAGTTGTCCTTGACCAAACACAAGCACTAAGACTGAGTACATTATCATGTAAACTGGCATTGATACTCTACAGTTTTGCCATTCTTTCTTTTATTAATTTGTCTTAAGGTCCATTTTTCCAAGGTGTCTCCTACCCTCATAACATCTCCCATGTTCCTCTAGTACAGCCTTAGAAGAATTATTTCTCTGTTTGGTAATTTACATTCTTCATCATGATGAAGGCTTATCCCATTTCCACTCCTTTTTCCATCATCAGTTGGAGTCTAGGGTACCATACTCTGTCATCTGGAAAGAAATTTGTGTTGTTGTATTTAGTTCACCCCACAGCAGAGTCATCCTTCAATGCCATTATGCTCCCAGTGTGTGAACTTACAGAGTGAAATTGCCTGACATCTCCCCCAACCTGTATTTTCTTTCACAATCCTAATTTTGAGGATATTATTATAAGCTTAACTTCACATGTATTTTTGGTTCCATATTTTATCCCTTGGAGAAATTAATGGGCATTATTCTGTGCTTGGCTGTATGAAAACCTCTAAAAGGTTTTCTACCAATATACTAGTTATTTCAACTAAATGCTTATTAGATTTCATGAACTCCTGGCCTTTTGTTTGTCAGTCAACTTTATTATTCTTTCTGTATATATCAGATTTTTCTAGTTGATAAAAAATTAAAATGATTTCTTGTTTTAGTATTTCCAATGTTGTTAAAAGAAACTTTCACAATATTATAATTTCTATTTATTTTTTTTAATTTTAAATTCTTTTTTCCCAAAGCCTCTTAATATTACTAGTTAATTTAACTAAAATACGCAAAAAATATAAATTAAAACACTTTACCTTCTGCAACTTTCTCTGTCCTCCTTTGTATAATTTATAAGTCATCAGTGAGAAGCTTGAGATAATGAGTGATCAGGTACCTAAACACAAATTAGAAAGGAGATAAAACTACAAGACACTGTGGTGACAAATAATAATCACTAATTGGGAGTTATGACAGGTACTGGCTGTATGAAAGGATCAGTGACAATTATCAAATTGATGCCTTATTTTTTTTATGCATAGGTATAATCTGTATTGGGAAGAACAAAGCTCCAATTATGGACTCTTTGTAATTATTTAAAATATTTCTGTGAAGTTCTTCTAATATGATTTCTTTTTCAAAACCTGGAAAATTTATTATTGTATTGTATTTCTCCCTTCCACTCTACATTACACCCTCTCTGCAGATTTCTTTCAAAATTCTTGTAGTCAAATCGTGCATCATTTTGATATGTCTGTGCCTTCAATGTTATTTTCTTTATTCCCCATTAATGGTATGTCTGGAAGTTACTCAAGCGAGTTTACAGAACTCATACTCATTGCTTTTCTATCTTTTTAATTGTTGCATTTGCACAGGATATGAAAATTTCAACCCTACAATGTGTTATTTCTGGGAATATTTTTACATGCAATTACTAGAAAAACTTAATGTGGGTTTCTTTTGAGCAGCCTCTGTGGGAAGGCTTGCTTTCTGTTCAAATAAAATAATAATGATCTAGTTCAATTTCTGACCTTTTATTTCTTTATTCTGAAAATCATGTTCAAATCATTACAAATAAATCATTATTCATTAACTAATTATTAATAACTAGTCAGCTCTAGTGTCTCCCCTGTTGAGTAACTGAAGGCATGTGAACTTCTATCTTTTCCAATGTTACTGTAATAATTCCTCCTAAAATAGTGATGTGTATGTACTAGTGAAAATTTCATGGTAACTGTAAAACTGGTTAATTTTGCTGCAAAAGTTGCTGAAGATCTTATGTGACTACTAGGCCCTTTCTAGTCAAATATAATAATTTACTAGACTAGACTAGACTAGAATAGACTAGAATAGAATAGAAAGGAAAAGTTCCAGGTCAAATTGGACAGAGCTTTGAGCAATCTGGTCGAGAAAAAGATTAAAAATGTCTCTGTCCATGGCAGAGGGGTTGGACTAGATGATCTATAAAGGCCCCTTCTGACCCAAACCATTCTTGGATTCTATGATTAAAGCACTTTCACTTTATGTGAAAAGCTGTGAAAATAAGAAATTATGACAACTACCCCTTTCTTCAGTAATAATATTGTAGGACTTCTAGTTCTATCACCAAGGTTTAAGGCATCCTCCAAATAACTTGTCATCATATTAATTTTTCTTTGCTGTCTTAAATTACTGGATTTTTCATCATACTGAGGAGTGCTGGTCAGGCCTTTGCAAACATCAGTGATAAAAATCTAGAATCACGCAGGATGACAGCTGGGGTAGAACTGATCTACCTGTGTTCTGTAATAATGTACTGACACTTGTGTGGTTACGAAAATAAGTGCTGCTGTATCTACTGGCACAATTACAATTTTCAAAATAAACTGAAGGAACACAAGAAACATTGGAAAGAAAAAAGAAATTTTGAGGTTAAGGGAACTAACATTCTGTACTCTCTATATGCTGACATTATTATTGGAGGAGCTAAAGAAAGTGGTTTGCTTACTGAAGAGAGCCTAGCAGGAAATGTACGATATAAATAATAAAGACCTTCTGCATTACTTAAAAGGCAGATGATGCAAACACAAACAGAATGAATGACACATGGAAGAAAAACTTCATAGAGGAAAAAATATGTTCTCTCAGGCAGCACTAAAACACAGAGCCTGTAAGGTCACTTGAGTCAAAGACTTAAAGAAGCATCCAACAACCTGCTTGGAAAGTTCAAGTCAAACTTCTCACACAGCAAAAAGACAGAAATCATAGTGTGTAAAAAATAAGTTGTCATGTCAAGGGATTAAAGAGTGAAATACTGATGGAGAAGTGATCAGCATTGTGCAAGAGTTTGAAAACTTGTAACTGAATAATTGAATTTCAAGTATATTATTACAGGCAAGGCAAGATTTAGAAACCAGGGTTTATGAGTAAGGGTAAAATTCCACTCCTTTTTCTGCAGCTTTTCTTTTGGCTTATTTTCTTTTATGCTGCTAATTTATGGATTCAATTTACTAGACTTTGTGGAATTACAGGTTCTTCTTTAGTAGATCTACCCCTTATCTCTACCAAACAGATTCATCTAGCTGTTAACATAGTTTACAGACCAATGTTTATAAATGTAAGTCTCTATACCTATGTCTGGATAAATTCACATCTGTGTATCCAACTAAAGGGAGGATGAAATGAAAAATGCAAAAGCAATCAAATGCCATTTGAACAGCCATAAGAAACAGGATATCAAGACTGAATTCTATATGGAAAGGGAGAATGAAGAAAAGGTTCTGGATTCTGTATTTCTCTTTCAGTACTCCATAAAATAAGATTTATTTTATATGGACTCATCATCTTAAACTGTAACCTACAAAACTCTTCAGTTAAAAAAATTCAGTACTTAATTTCTAATCAGATCGGGTATTAGAAAAAGAGTTTCAACAAGTTGGGATGACGCCATTCCATTTACCCAAGGCCATCCAGCAGGAAGGCTGAAGATGTGTCTCCAGAAGCCACATGCAAACAAAGCACACTTTATGCTCCGTGTATGCACATATACCCAGCTGGCTGCATAGATCACAGACAGATGCACTCAGAGCACTCAAAGAAGTGTAGACAGCAACAGTCCCAACCAGGTCCTTTTTCTGACTGAGCAAGATGGGGGCCCATAAGTGACAATATACACATTTGTATGAGCTTGGTCCCTCCAACAGCTAGGTTCAGACCCACAGCCTGCCCAGCAAGTGCATTTGGATCTCTCTCCCCAGCTCCTGGCACTGCCACATACGATCCCCAGGACAACAGGCTCACTGCAGCTTCTCATGCAGACCATTGTAAGCACACACACACAAAGTAAATAAATAACTATAAAGTTATTATCCATCACAATTAAAACTATCTTGTTTTGTAGAATATAGGAAATTTACAAATTTCTTAGTCAACAAAGAATTTTATTTTGTTAGTCTGAGCCATACATTGGAATCTAAAAAGGATAAAGAGTAGCATTTAGAAATAAAAGTGGGAGTGGCAGCTATAGATGAAAGCAATTCAAACTGACACTATTTTCACTAAAGCAATAAGTTTGTTTATTAGTGTCCTTGGGTTTCTTCCACTAGAATCAATAGCAAAGACTAAATTAATTTCTATTGCCCTACATTGAGAATACACAAAATAAACTTCGTCTGTTAAAATTCTTTTTCAAACAGTTGGCAACACTTGACAGTTTGGTAAGTCTGTTTGACATTTTGCTTTTTCCAGATAAAGAAAGTTGTAAAGCTATTTTAGTATGCAAATTTGCACTACTTGTTGATGAAAAGAATGTAATTTTAGAGGAATATGTTAGAATTTAGACATTAGTGATATTTTTATGTACAATAAAAATGAATATGGAATATTTATATAAATTTGCACTTTTTCAAAATTATGGTCTTAAAACATAAGTAGCAAACATGATAAAATGTGCATATACAGAGTGTGATGAAGAAGATAACCTGAGGAAATTTCCACATGGCTGTTTACCAGAAGAGGGTAAAGGAAAACATGAATAATCTCCAATTCATTTCTTATTTAAAGGAATTTCCTTTCCATGGCTAGCCTGTGTTTCCCTCTACAACAAAGGACATGCAGAACAAATTAGTGGATGATTCTTGAGGTCATTGTTTTAGGATATGTTCATGAACTAATTCCAAGTTGATTTAGAGATGAAAGTACCTTTTATTCCTTATAAACACATGTAGGTTCAGTTACTGTTTAACTAAGATAAGAGGGTATTATTTTCTTCCTGTATCTGACTTCCGGAAGAAAATAACTTCTCAAGTTGTTCTCAGAAATACCTCCATAATTTCAAATTGAACTGAAATTATGTATCAATTAAGTAAAAGATCTACAGTGTAAGCATGTAGGAATATTTTTCATCAGTATTACTGAAAAAGTCAGCTAATATTTTACAGGTCGAAGTCCAGAAAATTTCAAGGTCACCTCTTGAAGTTCAAGCTAATATTTCATACAGTTCAAGGATCATTCACTTTGTGATACTCTCACACTCAAAACCAGAATATTCCTAGATACTTGTAGCAGAAGTGTATTTTTTGTGAGAAGTTGCATGAAAGAGAATCATGGGGAATAGTTTGTTGATTTAGTTTTTTTCCCCTTCCCGTGACCAGAGGTCAACAACTTTGTATGGGCAGAGTTATCCCTCTTGAGAGCAAAGAGGGACATACAAATACACTTTTAATTTGGTAAATGCTGACTGCTTCTGCTGGCTCTATTGGAGAGCCTTAACAAACCAAACAACAATTCATGATCTTATCCAATCTAACCTGTTGAAAATGGAAGAGCTTTAAATGGTCTGGTCACTATTTTCATCAGCTAGACTGAACTCCAAAATATGTACTCATACTGGTGATGTTATCTATGTGAGAAACTTGAAAGAATCAGTGGGATTAATTACCAGCAATATCTCATTTGCAATCTAAAAAACTGAAATGATTGCATATTTTTAAGTATGTGTACCCCCTTTTGTCTTTCTCACATTAAACTGAGAGTATTCTCTTCCTTAAGCATGATTTTAACTAGAAATAATAAGAATATGCTATAGATTTTTCTTTGAGAAAGATCTCTTTTTTCTAATAGCAGGTATTAAACCCCTAAATCCAAAACTAATGTTTGTTGATTGGTCAAAGATTTGTTTTGCAAGAAAAGTGCTATAGGAAAGCTGTCTGCAAAGTTAGTATTCCTTTTAATGTTCATCTTCCAGTAGAGATCATTATCGTACGATTTTATCAATGTTGTTTGACATGATGAGATCATAACTGAAAAAGGAGAAGAGAGAATGAAAGAATGAAAGAATGAAAAAATGAAAGAATGAAAGAATGTCACTTTGTTGGCAGATAGACTTTTGAAGACTTGCATTTTAAACAGCTTTCCCTCACTGTGTGTATTTAAAAAATTGTGAAAATACAACAGCAGAAAATTCTTGTATGGGTGTTGAGCCTTTGGCAAAATACAAAATAAGAGAGACAAGTCAATATTTTTCTCATTTACTACAGATGAATAGTAATATTTCCACTCTCTTGCAAGCTCCAGGTCTTGCATGATCCCATAAATAGGTGAAAACTATGTCTTAAAAGACAATAGGTTCTACTCCCTAATTTTTGGTTTATCTTTCAAAGAAGTTGCTATGTAAAGGAAAAATGTAAAAGGAAGGAAGGAAGGAATTCTCGAAGGAAGGAAAGAAGGAAGGAATTCTGGAAGGAAGGAAAGAAGGAAGTAAAGAAAAGAAAAGAAAAGAAAAGAAAAGAAAAGAAAAGAAAAGAAAAGAAAAGAAAAGAAAAGAAAAGAAAAGAAAAGAAAAGAAAAGAAAAGAAAAGAAAAGAAAAGAAAAGAAAAGAAAAGAAAAGAAAAGAAAAGAGAAAAGAAAAAAAAGAAAAGAAAAGAGAAAAGAAAAGAAAGAGAGAAAGAGAGAGAGAAAGAGAGAAAAAGAGAGAGAAAGAGAGAAAGAGAGAGAGCGAGAGAAAGAAAGAAAGAGAGAAAGAGAGGAGAGAAAGAGAGAAAGAGAGAAAGAAAGAGAAAGAAAGAGAGAAAGAGAAAGAGAGAAAGAGAGAAAGAGAGAAAGAGAGAAAGAGAGAGAGAGAGAGAGAGAGAAAGAAAGAAAAGAAAAGAAAGAAAGAAAGAAAGAAAGAAAGAAAGAAAGAAAGAAAGAAAGAAAGAAAGAAAGAAAGAGAAAGAAAGAAAAAGGTCTTTGAAAGAAAAAATTACTTCTCATTCTTACAGGATCAGCTATGTGATCATTTTAAATTATTGCTGCATATACAGGGGGATGTAAGGAGAAAATGTGAATTGGTATGCCTCAAAAGTGCATCATACCAAGCACATTCTTTAAAATACAAAAAGAGGCCAGAAACTATTGGAAAGAAGTAAGGAAACTTACTGGACCATGTGAAAACATATGTAGCAATACCAGAAGGTCTCATTGAAATACTTTTGTATAAATATTTTTGTTTAAAGTGGTTCCAGCTCTGGATTATGTTCCTATCACTATTAGCTAAGCTCCATAAAGTGCTAAATAGCCGTTTGTTCTAGCTGAGAAAATAGTCTAATAGTTTCCCATTTGATATGTGTGGTCCTGAGCTAGAATCTATGTGGCAACTTGGCCGTAAGGTCTACAGAGACTTTCAGGACAGAATACCATTTGAAATTAAAGGTTTCAGATATAAGATCATCCTGACTTTCCCAGTACCATTTGTATCGTTCAGTTAGTATCTTGATCTCTAGTAAGCCAACAGAAATCTTCAGCCCAGGAAATAGGAAGGACAATGAAATGCCCTCAAACTATTACAGAGTTGAAAATTCAATTTCAAATCCAAAATCAACCTTCTGATTCTTATTTTTACTTGTTACAGATTTTGTCTTTTACTTTGAATCATGCATACATATGATTCTGGTAGTGTTGTATTTTCTCAGGCTTTATTTAAGTGAATCATAAAGTCTGTGAAATTAGGTTATTTTAAGGGAATCAAAGTAAATTGTCCACCTGCTTTTTGGAATTAATATAGATTAAACTTATTTTTCCAAAATTTTAAATTATAAAATACAGAAGGTGAATTGTGCCTCAGCTCTTGAAAACCCTTTAAGAGATTAAGGTTATTAGCCAGAGTTGAAACTTCTATAAAGGTTTTTATATTCATGCCAAACAGAGCTGGAGAAGCCTAAAGTTTTAAGATTTTATAATTATGCTTATTTAATTGACACATTCATTTAACATCAATTAATTTAACTGATAAGTATCTATTTAGAAGTCATATGGGGCCAATTCTCCTCCAGGTTACATTGCTTTAAATCTGAGTAATGGTATTCAAATTTACAGGCTTAGTCACATTAGTGATGGTTTTTTATATGAATAATTCTTTCCAGAAATCATGTCTTTAACTACAAATTTTTTAAAACACTCATATATAGATATGTTTGTCCTTTAATGATTCTGTGGTAATTTGACTTCAGTGCAGAGAAAGGTTATGCAGAGATCTCATTGAGTGCCATCACATGGCATGTACAGTACAACCAGGGGATCAGGCCCAGCCAGCATGGGTTTGTGAAAGGTCTTGTCTGACCAACCTGATCTCCTTCTATGACCAGGTGTACAAGAAGGCCAATGGCATCCTGACTTGTATCAGGCATAGTGTGGCCAGCAAGATTAGAGAAGGGATCATCCGTCTGGACTTGGCACAGGTCAGGCCACACCTTGAATCCGGTGTTCACTTTTGGGCCCCTCATGGCAAGAAAGACATTTTGGTGCTGGAGCAAATCCAGAGAAGGGCAAGAGAGTTGGTGGAGCATCTGAAGCACAAACCTAATGTGAAGCAGCTGAGGGAGCTGGGAAAAGGAGGCTCTGAGTAGATTTTATTGGTCCCTACAGCTACCTGAGTTGAGGGTGTACTCAGGTAGGTTTTGGCCTCTTCTCTTAGGAGACAAGCGACAGAAGGAGAAGAAATAGCCTCAGGTGGCTTCAGAGGAATATCAGATTGGATATTTCTTCATAGAAAATCTTGTCAAGCACTGGAATATTCTGCCCAGGGAAGGTGAGTCCTGAAAAGGAACGAAACCACCGTACAAAAAAATAGATTAAATATATGTTTGTAAGGAGAGGATTAATTACATTTGCAGTATATGCCTTAAACACTCATTTGGTGGTGAAACTTGCATAAAACAACACGGGTGCATATGCATTAGCTGCAAAAGGGAACAAGTTTCACTTCTGGTTTTGTGGAGGCAGGACTAAACCTTATAATTTTGGAGGCAATTGCTCCATTGCAGTGTGTTATATAACAGTGGCATAACTGCACTTGTGCAAGAAGTGGGGTTACAAACAGGACACTTCATTTTGAGGGTGTCCTGGGAAACCCAGAATTGTATTGTATTCCATATCCATCTATGCCTGAAATTCACTGTCTTTTTAACACCCAGCTGTGTAGCCAGAAATGGAACTTCATGGCTGTGGGATTTCCAAGGGTCCTTTTAAAGAGTAGAGGAAGGCAGGCAGAGTTCTCTCACCTCTCTTGCCACTCTCTTGCCTTTTGACTTTACATGCAACTCTAGTAACTCTAGAAGCTGCATTTTGCAAGGGAAAACAGTTTCAGAGTGAAATTTGAGCTCTGTTGGTAGTGTGAAGCCAGACCAGGTCCAGGGTAGGGCCATCACTCGCTGGTGCTTGAGAGTCTGGTTCATTTTCCTCCCTGCATTGGAACAAGGACCCAAGACAGCAGCACCAACCCCAGTGGAGTCCTGTGGGTGTCAGGAGGCAGTGTGTGGCAGTACTGACCACACATGCAAGCAATTTGAATCTGGCAGAGACTGGATAAGTTTGATGTCTTGAAAGAATATGTGTGTGTGTGTGTTTGTGTAAAATTCCAGAACCCTAGAAACAAGTGACAGAATGAGAAGAAATGGCCTCAAGTTGCCTCAGTGGAGATTTAGATTGGATTTTAGAAAGAATTTCTTTCGACTTTGCATGTTTCCATTAATTTGTTACTAGAGACCACAAAGGAAGAGAGACAATTCATGAACAATATATCAAAATTTCATCTAAGTAGCTTAACAGCACTTGTAAATGTCATGCTTAGAAGTACAGCATCTCAAAACCTTTTAAGATGAGCAAAGTTATTATGAAGGTAGACTATAAGAAGCACATTTAATTAGAGAAATGGTTCTATTTATAAGTGGCAAAAAAATGCCTTTTCTACTCCATAATGGAATTAAATATATAAAACTTAATGTGACAGCAATCATAAGCTGATGTTCCTCATTTTATAAGTTGAACAGGTATAATTTTGCAAGACAAATCCCTTGGAAGGGAAAAATATACACTTACGCCTAATCTTTTTTTTTTTTTTTGAATGGTTGTTTTATTAGTTGCATGACATAACCAAGTCCTGAATAAAATACTTCATGACTCAATATTCTGTACAAGCCACCTGCCTTCCTTATATTGGATTTCACAATGCTTTTGACTAAAACGTGTCAACTTTTTCTGAGATCAGATTACCCAAAATCGAATAACTTCTTTCATACCCAAACAATCACATTTCTTTTCCCTCCGTGAAATTTTGCTGCCTGCAGACTTTGGTTAGAAAATCACAAAACTGACAGAGACATTACCCATAAGTTAGAGTTCTGTTCCTGCTGCCCACGTAAAATCAAGCCAAAATTAGCAAAGGACCAATGATTCACTTGTACTCAGCTATTTGTGTCTGGCAAGTAAAATAAGATGAGTACTGGGCTCTGGGGAAAGAGTTTATTTTTTTCCATGAAACTGAATTTCCCACTGTACAACATGCAGTGAAGATTGGTCCATCTGTTTTCTTATCAACAGTGATTCTAGGGCAAAGGATGGAAGCAAAGGCACTAGATTCTGCCATGACTAGAAAATGCTGATTGCAGGAAGCCTTGATAGGCTCAGCAGAGTAGTGTAAGGCAAACAAAGAAATAGGATATGAGGAGTGAAGATACAGACAGAAAAAACAGCATCACCAGCAGCTGATATAATTGCTTCCTGCTTTTCCGTTACCTTATGCATCAGAGATCTGGCCTGTTAGTTTAAAAATCTTAACACTGACAGTATCACAATGGGTGTCAAAATGATATATTCAAAAGTGAGAAATATCAGAATAAGGGGTTGTTTCTTGTACTTAGATGTCAGTTTTCAAATGAGTGATCAGACTGCTCTACTTACTGTGACATAGAGTTATACCCTAAACCAAATATATGGAATGGAGAATTATTTATTTGAGATTCTTCATCTGATCCAAGGATAGGAATATTTTCAAATAACATCACAGAGAAGAAATAACACCACAATCTTGAAAGAATGTGTATGCAACAAAGGTCATATGAGAAACTGGGCAAGCCACCATCAGAGCTACACATAATATTTGGCCTGTGGGGTTTTTTTTTACTTAATAGTTTACATAGAGACACCATAGTGGTTCAATATATCAACACCATGGTAAAGACACTACTGCCACAGTGGTGAAAGTGCTAGGAGCTAACAGCTACAGCTGAAACAGATTTACATCTGAGCTCTCAACACACCACGCAACCTGCAACACTCAGGATATTGAGTGGTGGACGCATTGCTGAATGTTCACTGAGAATTTTCAGAATTAACAGGAATGTCTTAAGTCTTTCAGATGTTAAATGTTTAAAACAAAACACTCCAGATGACTGTATTTTTAGAGCATCCATTTCCAGAACCACACATTATTGAATTTAACAAATGCAATAACAAACAGTAGGCTGGGTCAGGATTTGTCTCAAGGAACATAGTAAAGCACACCCCTGTCCAGACTGTCTCGCTCGTACACGTTGACACTAATAAAGAGCTTTCCAAAGGCAAAAAGGCATTCTGAACAGTCTACTTGCATCATACTTCTGTGTCCATCTTGCCACATCTTTATAGTTTAATAAAAAAAAATGTTTCTGCAATATAAATTTGATCCAGAAAATTATATTACTTACAAAGAAAAGTAAGTCTGGAACCTCTATTTGTGTTACTTGGAATTCTAGTTCAGGCTTTTACAGCTTCATTTGAAAGTGCTTAATCTATTCCGTAGAAGAAATCTAAGAGGCCTCCTATTTCTCTCTGATGTGCGGCCATGACAACACCTGACACAAACATCCAGTGATAAACACCAGATGGATTATGTGAATGCTGTTTGACATTAGAAGATAAATACTTTCAGTATATATGACTGAAACAGCAGTCCTGCTGCCCCTACCCTGTCTGTATTCTGTCACTTGCCGTAGTGAAGCAGGGTGACCACAGGACACATAGCAGTGAATTTACTGGAGCTGTGCAAGCCTCCAATTGGCCAGGCAACCATCACTGTTCTCTCTCAAGACAGATATGGTTTCAAGCTCATGAAGTAATAACCTTATGTTTCATTGTAATGACATTAATGGCCAATCTGTCATAAATAACATGGAAGTTTAGAAAGGTATACTGATTTCTGGTTTTATTGATTAAGATAAATAATGTCTTTCAACATTCCCCTAAAAACAGTGAAGCCATTTATAGTAGTTTAACACCAGCCAGCAACCAAATACCACAGAGCCACTTGCTCAGTCCCCTGCCAGTGGGATTGTGGAGAGAATTGGAAGGCTGACAGCTGGAAAACTGGTATGTTGAGACAAAGTTTAATGGGGAAAACAAAAGTCACAAATGCAGGCAAAGCAAAAATCAAGGAATTAATTCACTGTTTCCTATGGGTAGGCAGGTATTCAGCCATCTGAAGGTATTCAGCCATTCAGCAGGAGAGGAAGGCTCCATCAGGTGTAGTAGTTACTTGGGCAGATGTTCCTCCATTACTCCATCTTCTCCCAACTTACATAATGCACATGAATATGATGACATATGGTGTGCGATATTCCTTTGGTCTTTTTGGGTCAGCTAACCCAGATATGTGCCCTCCCTGCCATCGTGGCAGTACAAATAGCAGAAAAGGCCTTGGCTATGTGTGAACCCTGCTCAGCAATAATGAAAACTCCTCTGTATTATCAACCCTGTGTTAGAACAAATGCAAAATACAGTCCCATACCAGCCACTGTAAAAAACATTAACTCTACACCAGTCAAAACCAGCACACCATTAAAGATGGCCACAGCAAATCCATCCCTTTCCTGCTGAAAGGAGTACACCTGTTCCAAGCTGACTGCCTTCTCAGGTGGTTTGGGCTGAAAGCAACGATCAGTGTGACAACACTTTTGTGCTCATGGTAAATTTGTTGACTCACAGCCATGGACTTAAAACTTACAGACATAGAGCACAAATCTTATGAGGAATGAGGGAGCTGGGGTTGTTTACACTGGAGAAAGGTGAGACCTTATCACCTACTACACAACTACACAAAAGGAACTTGTAGTGAGGTGGGTGCCAGTCTCTTCTCCAGGTAAAAAGTGACAGGACGACAGAGCAAACAGCCTCAATTTGCACCAGTGGAGGTTTAGATTAGGCGAACATTTTTTCGTGAAAACAATCATAAAGCACTGGAACAGGCTGTCCAGAGAAACACTGAAGTCCCTGAAGGTATTCAAAACACAAGTGACTATGGCTTGAGGACATGTAGTGGTTTGAGTTCACCAATTCAAGTTTCTTTGGCTAAATACCAGCACACTTACTAAAATTATTTAATTTCATTATGAGAAGTAGGCTAAACAGGTTCAGAGTTTAAGGAATATAAAGAGAATTTATTAACAGACTTAAAAAGAAAAATAAAAATCAGGAATCAGAACAAAACCTTTAGAACACCCTTCTTCCCCTCCCCGCCCCCCCTCCCCCCCATTTCTTTCCCACTGAGCATACAAACAGACAACAATTTGACTTTTAGTTAGTTTACCACATCTGAAAATAGTCCTTTTCTCAGTTCATGTAGGGAGAGAAGATTTCTCTTGCTTTACCATGTTGATTCCCATAGGAAATACAGTCCTTATGGTTTTCAGCCTCAATACAAGCAGTTGCCCAGAAGGAAAAGATCTGCTTGTTCTGGAAAATCCCTCCAACTTTAGTAGCTTTCCCAGGACCACTACAGTAGGTTATGATGGTCGCTGAGGTACTCTTTTGAGGATGAATAGTTCTATCACAGCGGCAATGAAATCCCCTTTTCTCATTATTGGCAGCATAAGTCTTCTTTTATTCCTGGGGTAAGGAATCTTACACACGAGTCTTAGTCCACTGGCTGTAGCTAGAACATTGCATCCCCCCTTTTTCACTCTTTTAGACTATTGTTCATGTATTACAGGGCATATTATAGATGAGTTTATCAACATGTCTTTACAAGACAAATTTCAGCCTCAAAGTTAACACATTCCTCATCTCCTTCCTCTCTGAATACAGGCTTTGCTACATCCATTAACTTAGAGTCTTTATTTTGTACCTTTTGTAGGTGTCTTCATCCATTCCTTTTCTGTGTAGGGGAAAATGGATGTTTCCAAGTCCCATCCTAGTATTGAAAAGGTTAATTTGTCTTTCAGCCAGGCAATGGTCACATGACCTCTACCCCCGCTGTTTGAGTGTAACATTCCCAGTGCCCAAACTGAAGAAGAGGAACCCGCCTGTGCCACTCTCCATTTAAGCCGCATCTAAGTCACAGGGGGCCCGGCCCGAGCCCTCTCCCACGCTGGGCTGCGCCGTGGAGCGGGGCCAGCTGGGCCCCGTCTGAGCTGCAGGGGGCCGGCCCGAGCATTCTCCTGTGCTGGACCGCGCTGCTGGGAGCCGGCCTGGCCCGGCCCAGCGGGGGTGGGACTGGCAGGGCTGTCACTTCAGTCTGGGGCAGCAGAACAGAACTTTTCTCAGTTCGGCCAGAACCGAACTGAGCCGACCTGGCTCTCTTTTGCATGGAGCCACCATGAGGGACTGAGAGGCCGGCACGAGCTCCCTCTCCTTCCCCTCTGCGCCATCTCGGCTGGCAACCCAGGCCATGTGGCCTGGGCGGACCTCACCAGACAGCACGGAGGGGAGAGAGCGACGTGTTTTCTGGGTCAGCCAGAAGTCTAAAAGAGGGCTTCTTCAGATCCCCTCCTGGTTTTGTGGGTTCTGGAGGCGGAAACTGTAATACCTTCTTTTGGACACGTCAGTTCCGGCTTTACCTCCTTCCTTCTGCACCAGAAATCCCACCTAAGGTTACCCCATGACAGGACATGGTGGTAGTGTTAGGTTAACCATTGAACATGATGGTCTTAAATATATTTCTCAACCTTAAAGATTCAATTTTATTATTTCTGGTACTTTAATGGATCAAACTATAAAAACAAATGCCACTTCCACAGAACATGCAAGTACCATTCACAGTGAAGTAAAGTGACCTTCTCACAGTGATATTTAAGATGTTACAATCCAAGGATTTATGCCAGGATGTGAGTATGATTTTCTACATGTATAGATAGGCAGTGAATGAATTTTACATTTGCTTGGCTCAGTGATTAACAAAATCACAGAACATAAATTTAAATGAAGTAATGTAAAAGACTGTTGACTTGTATAATATGAGATAAACTGATATGCCATATCTCTAAAATTTTAAACATTTTTAAAAATTTATTTTAAATATATCTAACAAATCTTTTTTTCGTTTGTAACTTACCTGTATGTGTTGAAAAATGTTTAGTTTTTATACTTTGTTGGTTTGCTTATCATAAAAATAATTTATATTAATAAAGCAGAAGATGATTTACAATTTGAAAATGTCAAGTCTTTTAAAAATTATTTTCTCCTAGAGCAAGAATTACAGAAGTAGTCAGTGTAGCAGATCTTACTTTCCCTCTCACATGTGAGAAAATAAAAATGCTTAATCTACATTAAGAATGCCAAAAGAAAAATGCCCCAGTGTATTTATAAATTAAAGGGCAACCATTTAGATAAATCATATTCCTCTCAATTTGAGTCACATTTAAGAAAAAAGAGCCTGGTCACATACATAGAAACCTCCCTTTGGCATCACAGTGTAAAAAGGATATGAAAACTTTAGAGAGTAGCCAAAGACTGTGAAGATGGTGAAGGGTAGAGGGGAAGCCATATATCAGGTGATTGAGGTCACTTGGCTTGCTCAGCCTGGAGATCAGGAGACTGAGGACAGATCTCATTGCAGTTACAACTTCCTCATGAGGGGAAGAGGAGGGGCAATCACTGATCTCTTCTCTGTGGTGACCAGTGACATGGCCCGAGGGTATGGCCTAAAGTTGTATCAGGGGAGGTTTCGGTTGGATATTAGAAAAAGGTTCTTCACTCAGAGGGTGGTGGGGCACAGGAACAGGCTCCCCAGGCTCCTCACAACACTAACCTGACAGAGCTCAAGAAGAGTTTGGACAGCACTCTGTCCAAAGACACATGGTGCGATTCTTGGGGTTATCCAGTGCAGGGCTAGGAGCTGAATTTGCTGGTCCTTGTGGGTCCATTCCAGCTCAGGATATCCAATAATTCTATCATGAAAAGGTTTTAGAGCATACACAAAACAAAACATAGGAAAAAAACCAAATCCACAGGTCATGGGTCACTGTGCCAAAATATTTCTCCATACTGTACTGTTTATCCCACTAGCACCTTTCTCTTTATCATCATTATTCTTGGCTACATTTTGTGAAATTGCTTACAATTGTGACACAGTTTTTTAAGATACTTAAAGTTAATGGCCTAATGGGGTCCCTGCCGGAATTAGGGCGCTGCTAGGTGGTTGTCCTGGGTCTTCCGGAGGTCGCCAGGCGACCGATCTGTAGATGCCCGCCCAGAGTAGGCAAAGCCTCTCCAGAAACCCAAGGCTTAGGCGGCGTGGGTTGATCTCCTAAGGCGGCAGACGACGGCGAGGAAATGAGGAGCGGCTTTCAGTCTGGCAACAGAAAAGACTTTATTCTTGCTCGTCCACAGCTGAAGAGCGCAGTGTGACGCAGCACACTGCCTTATATCTAAACCCAACAACCAATCAGGACCAAGGTAGGGGGTGGAGTTAGGGAGGGGTTTAGGGATCTTTGACCAACTGGGATAGGGAGAGGGAGGGAGCAAGGGTAAGGGACAAATCACAACAGCTCAAAGCAAGAACATTCTAGCAACTGGGCGATGCCTAAACACTAATTGACAATCCGGCTAGCAAATGTCACTCTAGGGGAGTGGCCAAGGCAGGCGGGAGCTAAACCATTGCGGCAGTGGAGCCGAGGGTGTTCTTACTTGAAAATGGTTTGCTCCACCACGCCTTCTTTGGTGGTTTCTGGGAGCAGGTTGCTACGGCAACCGCTGCCACATTTCCCCGTTTTCTTTTATTTAAAAGAGAATCAGTGACTAGGTTAACTAACAAGGACTTGAAACAGGTAAGTGCACAACAAACGACCGCAATGATGACAAAAATCCAAATCAGAGATGTTAAAATTTCTGAACCCCAACTGGAGAGCCCTAGTTTAGCAAAAGAGTTTCGGAGCCAGTCCTTCCCCTCTACTTTCAGGTCTTCAAGTTGATCTTGCATCTTCTGTATAGTTGAATGTATACTCTTTGCATGTGATGTTAAATTCAGGCAGCATAGACCTTCAAACTCCTCACACCCGTGCCCATGGGCGAGGAGTAAGAAATCTATGGCTGCCCTATTTTGCAGCGTGGCTCACCTAGTGGTGTCACTGTCCTGTAAGAGTTGGGCCAGTGCACGGGATGTCATGTTGGCATGTTTCCCGAGCCAACACTCTAAACGGCCTAATTCCCCTAGCACCTTAGCCGCAGCCACCCAGGGCACCAGGGCAGATGCAGCCACCCTCTTAGAAATACTCCAATGCTTTACTTCCGAATCACAACTTTCGTCCCAGTGATTAAGTTCTCTCTTGGTTCGGGTCTGATTAGAATTTTTCCATGCCAAAATTTCGGTCTTGCCAGGGGCCATGAGGGTTAATTTGCCCAAAGTGCAAGGTCCACCCACAGGACAGGACGGTATCCCTGCCCACACCCTGTCCCCAGAGATTAGAAAGACACCAGTTGGAAGGGTCAGGGGATCGGCGAGATTCCTGGCTTTCGATGGCATGTTTGGTTTTGTGATGGTCTTATCGCACCATCTGCCAAAATTATAAACCGATTTTTTCAATGGGTACACCCACTGCCTTTTGATGTCTCCTCGGTAGGCTCGGTAGGGTTCATTACCCGTGAGGATGTACCTAAATTCAACACAAAATTTGGCTTTCGCGGACCGCAACAGCTCTAATTCTTGGGGCTCGTGTGGTGCATGTTTCAATGTCTCAAGCCAGTCATCCCATGCCTTAAGTGGGTGAGGGTGCAGACCTGCAAGAAGGACATCGTTTTCTTGCAGGGGGATACCCACTAAGCAAGTGGATAACGGGTTCTCCGCTGCATTAGTATTGAGACACAAGCTGTTTTGCTTTAACAACTTAGCGAGGGTTATCCAGACGTTTTCCTTGGGTTGTGGGATGATCCAAAATGCTGTCTCCTTCCATAGAGATGTCAGCACGATTAGGAGCAGCAGAGGACTGGCGTAGCGGAACATGATGTCGACAACTCCTCGGGCTCTCAAAGGGTCAAGGCTTGCGGACTGAAACAGAAGAACAGCCGTAAATTACAGAACTAACTTTCCCTCTCCAGACTGCCCCACAACTCCCTGTTTTCTATTAGTTAAGGATAGCAGTGGTGGGGGTTGCGGGGAAGGGGAACACCGGGAGGGTACAAGGGGGAAGGGAGGGGTTCAGGGAGAGGGGTCGTTCTGATCTGGCTTCCGGCGTCTTCGTTTCCACGCGGTCGTGGCTTCTGTGTCATCGTTTCGTTGCGTCGCCACTTGTCTCAGGTAGGGCTTTACGTTCTTGGCGGGGATCCACCGCAGGCCTTCGGGCGTAGAGACGCACCCGTACCCACGACCCCACATCAACAACTTCACTGGCCCCTTTACTTCCCCACTGCCCGGATCCTTGAAGAGCACTTCAGGTTGTTCAGCCAATTTTGCTCTAGTTGAATTGATAAAATGCCTAAAGACGGGGGGAGTCGGCTCACTCTCAGAACAATTTAGAAAATTTAAAGTAAACAGAGCCTTACAGAGGCGCTCAATGGGCGACTTGACCTCTGTCTCTCCCCGCTGCTGTTCAAGGATCCGCTTTATCTCACGATGTTTTCGCTCCACCAGTGCTTGGCCGGTGGGAGAGTAAGGGATACCAGTGATGTGTTGAATTCCCCACTCCTGCATGAAGGTCTTGAAAGCAGCTGACGTGTATGAAGGTCCGTTATCTGTTTTAATCTTGGCTGGCACTCCTAAAACAGAAAAAGCTAGCAGAAGGTGTTTTTTGATGTCACGCGCCTTTTCTCCTGTGTGTAGAGAAGCGAAAGTCGCCCCAGAAAAGGTGTCTACGGACACATGTATATAACGCAGTCGGCCAAATGGGATGTGATGTGTCACATCCATTTGCCAAAGTTCATTAGAGTTCAGCCCTCTGGGGTTAGCCCCAGAGCTGAATGCTGGTAGCGACTGGCTTTGGCAGGAAGGGCATGTGGCCACGATCGACCTAGCCTGCTCCAAGGACAGATGAAACATCCTTCGGAGGGCGGCCGCATTTTGATGGAAAAATTGGTGGCTAGCACGGGCCTGTGCAACGATGTCAGGGATGTTACAGACTTGCACTGGCGCCGCTAACGAGTCCGCCCTGGCGTTGCCTTCCGAGATGAATCCAGGAAGGTTTGAGTGTGATCTCACATGCATCACAAAAAAGGGATGCTTGCGGTGGGATAGGAGCTCTAATAAAAACGCAAGCAACCCGAACAACCTTTTGTTGGTAACTTCTTTTAACAGCGAGTGTTCTGCTCTGGATGCTATTCCAGCTACGTATGCCGAATCGGTCACCAAGTTAATAGGTCGCTCCCGGAACCTTTCAAACACTCTAACGACAGCTGCTAGCTCGGCGATTTGAGGGGAACCCTCAGCCGTCTGTACCTCCTCGTCCCACACGAGGGTATCTGGGTCTCTCCAAGTCAACACCGACTTGTGAGAAGATCCAGAGCCATCGGTAAAAACTGTTAGAGCGTTTGGAATTGGGGTCTTACTTTGTACGAAATCTGGGGCCAGGTGGAATTCCGAATTGAACAAATGATGTTTGAGCTTTTGGAGGCCAATTTTTCCAGAATAGTTTTCCAGAGATAATTGAAGACACTCGCTCTCCTGGAAGACGCTCTCAAATTGGTCTGTCTTCCAGGGAACTTGGATACATGCAAAATCACACCCCGCCAGGGTGCGGAGTCGCTGCCGAGCTTTGGTGATGAGCTCGGCCACCAATTCCTGTGGCCTGGTAATTGTTTTGGATGGCGTGCTGCGCAGAAAGACCCATTCCACTATCAAGAGTGGATCTTTCGCGGCTCCATCCCATTGAAAGATCAGTCCATGATATTTAGGTGTAGCTCCTAGTATTATGAATCTAAAGGGTAGGAGTGGACTGATCCTGTGTGCCCTCTTTGATGCTAGTGTGGTTAATACTTTACCGACCGCGGTCTCGGCGTCTGGTGTTAACTCGATTGGGGCGTCTAAGGCGCGTCCGCCGCGAAGCAGGTGGAATAAAGGCTCCAGGTCTGTATTTTTCAATCCCAAGAACGGGCAAATCCAGTTTATAGAACCGCAGAGCTGGTGAAGTTCTCTTAGAGTAGATGGTCTCTCTTGAAGCTTCAGCAGCTGGGGTTCGATGGTAGTCTCAAGAATTCGTGAGCCGAGGTAATTCCACGGCAATGATCGTTGAATCTTCTTGGGATTAATAGACATTCCCGCTCCCTGGATTGCTTCAACAACTTTTGCCAGCGCTGACTCTAAAAGGTCTTTCTCAGGAGCACATATTAATATGTCATCCATATAATGTAACAACTTGACTTTTGGAAAGGCCTTCTGAATTGGGGAGAGAAGCCCCGAAACGTACCATTGGCATATGCTAGGGCTGGTCTTCATTCCCTGCGGGAGCACAAGCCAATGGTACCTCCTCATGGGCTCCTCCCTGTTAACAGATGGAACTGAGAAGGCAAACTTATAGCAGTCCGACGGGTGCAAAGGAATCGAGAAAAAACAGTCTTTTATATCCACTATTACGATGGGCCAACTCCGCGGCAGCATGGCGGGAGATGGTAGCCCTGGCTGCAGCGGGCCCATTTCCTCCATCGAGGCGTTGATCGCCCTAAGGTCGTGTAGAAGTCGCCACTCGTTGGATTTGGGCTTTTTAATTACAAAAACGGGCGAATTCCATGGGCTGTGGGAGGGCACGATGCGACCCTTTTCTAACTGCTCTTGGACCAATTGGTTAAGCACGCTCAGCTTCTCACCACGTAAGGGCCACTGCTCTACTCTTACAGGGGTGGTATTGAGCCATCTTATAGGTGGTGTTGATGGAACGGACGGCTTCGCGCGCTCCGCAGTGGCCCCACCTAGAAATCCCGCGAGGGAATTTCCAGGCATGTCCCCCATTGATCCAAAAGGTCCCGTCCCCACAGGGTAAACCCTGAGGGAACAATGAACGGTCGCACGGTCCCTACTCGCCCTTCTGGTCTTTCTATTAATATTTCAGAGGCGCTCCGCTTGGCGGAAACAGTTCCTCCCACGCCTCGAAGTGACTCGTCCAGATCTTTCATTCCCCACCCAGATGGCCACTCAGTTTCAGCTATTATGGTTACATCAGCACCTGTACCTACCATCCCTTGTCTGCTCGCGCTCACTTTACCATTTGTGAGGCGGCATTCCAGGAAGGGTTTGTCTTTCCCGACCACCGCAGTCCACCATACAAATGGCGTTCTGATGTCGCGAGGCAGGTGGTCGGGTAGTACAATGGCTTGTCCCAACCAGGTGTCTCGTGGGAGAAACCACGGTGCTGTGTTTAATGTGATGGTAACACTGAGGGGCTTGCCTGGGTGGTATTGGCGAACTTCTGGGATGATGAAAATGCTTGGCGGACCTCTGGTGGAGTCGCCGACAATTAACACAGTCACAGGCTCTTTTGGAGCTCTAAGTAATCTGACTGCGACGTGGTGCGGTTCAGTGTGTGCAAGATGTAGGACGAACTCGCTTACCATGTCGAAGCGCTGGAAGTCCTCCGCCGACGTAGTAGGTGGTTCTGTCGGTTTGCCGCAGAGCTGCTGGTGTTGTGTCAGCTCACGATAGGTCACTGTCGAGGACTTCCCGGTGGACGGTGCAGCACTTAATTTGTTGTGTTCGGAGCGCGGCTCTGGCCCGCGCTCCTTCCTTCGTTTCCCGACGGATGGTGGTGACAATGCGGGCAAGGGTCCGACGAATCTGCTGCACCTGATGGAGGCTTGGGACTCACAAAAGAGCGGTTAGAATTTTTGTGTGGATGATGACAGTTCTTAGCAAAATGTCCAAGCTTCCCACAATTAAAGCATGGTCCATTTGCGGCCATCACCGCAGGCTGTCCCTGGCGAACGGCTTTTGATTTGGTGGGGAACAAAGATTGAGTCTCTGGAGGTGGGTCAATTTGGTATCTGACCTGAGAACACCTCTCCGTTATTTGTTCGATTGTGGGCGGAGGCTCTAGAGGCATCAGTTCAATAAGTTTTCTACAGGTTTCGTTTGAGTTCTCACAGACCAGTTCCACTAACATATCTTTCAATGTCACAGGGTTAGTAATAACTCTGGCCATGGCCTCCCTCAATCTGTTAACGAACACCGCGAATTTCTCTTGAGGACCCTGTCTAATGGAGGTGTAGCTTTGAGGAGGCTCTGCGTCAGTGGATAGGCTGAACAGCACTGACTTAGCAGCACGCTGGATGTCTCGCAGCACATCCACTGGAATGTTAGTTGCCTGGTCTCGTGCTTCTAACAAAGCACCCTCACCCTTTAGATGTTCAATGGTGAGAGACGCTTTGTTGGGATCTGTTCTATATGATGTTAAAAGCTTTTGTAGCTCTCTGCCCCATTTCTGCTCCCACACCCAATAATCTGGTTCGATAAGGAGACTTGTCATTAATAGTTTAATGTCATAAGGGACCAGTACCGATGTTTCAAATGTGGCTGTTATTAAGCCCTTGAAATAGGGGGAGTTCCTACCGAACTCCTGACTGGCCTTACAAATATCCTTGATGACCCATTGTTGCAATGGTTCCCACCGCGCGGTGCCCCGTTGCCGGTTATGAATCACCGGCGCGGCGAATGGTGCGGCCGCGGCCGGCGGTGGTGGTGGAGGAGGCCTGGTGGAGTAGGCCTCACTCTCCCCCCCTTCCGGTCCCAAGGCGTGGGAAGCGGATGCCCACTCGTGGGAACCCGGAAAAGGGGCGGCAACTTGAGCGGACGGGGCGGGGTAGGTAGGTGGCGCGGCAGAAGGGGCGGGTTGTGGAGGAGGGACGGGTCTGGGCGGAACAGGGGGCGGTACAGGGGGTGGGACAGGGGCGGCTTCCACCGGATAAGAGGTGGGGCGCCCCAAGGGGCGGAGTACTTCGTGGGAGGGTTCAGGGAGGGGCCCCGACGCAATGACATCATCGGCCGCAGTGGGAGGGCCCGACGGAAAGTCACGCGGTCGGGGTGGGAGGGTCTGAGGGGTGGGGTATGGGGAAGGGGTGGACACAAAAGGATTCGCGCCTTTCGCTCCCGCGCGCGCCAAAGTACCAAGTCCGATGCCGCATTGCGGCAAAGCCCTCGATCCGCCATCTTGAGGCGAATCTGAGATCTGCCCACCGCCATCTTGGTGTGGTGCAGTTTCAAACCCACTAAAAGAATAACTTGGAGGGGGGGGACGCGCAACGGGCGCAACTGGGGAAGAGGGATTAGGATAGTATGTTAGGAAAGGGTCCACCCTGAAGTGGCCAATTTCAGAGTGGAAGGGGTTGGCAGGAACTCTAGAGCGGTGAGGATTTTTAAAATCCTTGAGTTCTCCCCGAAGCCTCTCACCCTCTGGGGGTACCGACCCAGAGTGTCCTCCCTGGTCCATAGGTATAGGGTCAGGGGTATTAGGGTTAGTAGCAAGGGTAGGGGTGGGAAGGGAATCCGAACCTGTCAAACTCTCCCCGTTACCCGACAAAACTTTATAAATCAAAAACTTGTAAAGGAAAAAACTTTTTAACTGAAGCATCCCCCAACTCGAAACAATCTGTTAATTTCTCTCCCACATCATGCCAAAAACTTAAGGTACTCACTAACTCAGGATCATAAAACGGCACTGAATTAGCTACCCAACGTAAAAATTTCTTTAGCAATTTCTTATCAAAAGGTTGCCTAGATTGTACTAATTTGAACTTTAAACTATAATACATATAAGAAAGCTCCCTCTCCCTCTTAGATAAATGGCCTCCCATTATTCTAAAAGAGAGGAAATTCCCCGCCTTTCAAACAAAAAGAAAACGTGACAGCACTGACACCCCAAGAACGTCACTCATCCTTCCCTGGTGAAGACTGCCTCCTTGGTGGCGACCTGCAGGCTTTGGTGTGAGGGCGCACCTCACCACCAGCTGACAAAATAATCCAGAAACGGAAAGGATCGGGGGCCTCGCCGGAGATCGGTTCTCTTCGACGTCGAAGTCTCTTCTCGACGACAGGAGGTCACTGACTCTCCCAGAGCCTGGCTTCTTTAAAACAGAAGACAGCCACACGGGGAAGTGGCCCACAACAGCGTCGTTCCGTGGATGGAAAGGAAGCAGTCTTTTGCGGTCTGAGGAAGGAGATCCGCAAACGTTGGGCGCCACTTAAAGTTAATGGCCTAATGGGGTCCCTGCCGGAATTAGGGCGCTGCTAGGTGGTTGTCCTGGGTCTTCCGGAGGTCGCCAGGCGACCGATCCATAGATGCCCGCCCAGAGTAGGCAAAGCCTCTCCAGAAACCCAAGGCTTAGGCGGCGTGGGTTGATCTCCTAAGGCGGCAGACGACGGCGAGGAAATGAGGAGCGGCTTTCAGTCTGGCAACAGAAAAGACTTTATTCTTGCTCGTCCACGGCTGAAGAGCGCAGTGTGACGCAGCACACTGACTTATATCTAAACCCAACAACCAATCAGGACCAAGGTAGGGGGTGGAGTTAGGGAGGGGTTTAGGGATCTTTGACCAACTGGGATAGGGAGAGGGAGGGAGCAAGGGTAGGGGACAAATCACAACAGCTCAAAGCAAGAACATTCTAGCAACTGGGCGATGCCTAAACACTAATTGACAATCCGGCTAGCAAATGTCACTCTAGGGGAGTGGCCAAGGCAGGCGGGAGCTAAACCATTGCGGCAGTGGAGCCGAGGGTGTTCTTACTTGAAAATGGTTTGCTCCACCACGCCTTCTTTGGTGGTTTCTGGGAGCAGGTTGCTACGGCAACCGCTGCCACATTACTAATATACAGCTAGGAGAGATAGAAAATGTTGCAGAAAACTTATTCTTCCAAATAGAAATTGGAAACAAAATATGAATATGAAACACAAAATATACAGAATCATAAATATCCAAGGGGCTGTAAAAACCTCTGGAGCTTTCAGAAACTCTTAGGCTTCTGAGTTTGAGTTTTAGGCGTTAGGCTTGAGGTTGTAATTTGTTTGTTTTATTTCCAGTTAAAAATAACCCCCCAAAAATTTCTAAACTATGAAAAAGTGTAGATCTTAAGGTAAAATCACTGAACCTGATCTCACAAAGAAAGCAATCCTCTTTAACACTAATCACAAAGTAAGCACTTTAACAATAATCATTGGGTTTGTGTCACTTTCTTATACAATGAGCCCTCGCATAGGCATTCACTTGGCTACACTGCTTCCTGTATCTACCATTCAGTAGACACTTTTACTCTTCCTTACATTTACAAACACCAAGACATTTAAATCTACCCATGAATACAGACAATCTATCCTTCAATAGGAGTCAGTAAATTCCTCTTACCATTTTTTGTGTACATCATAAATCTGCAAATCTGTGATTGCTCTTACCTAAAAGTTTAAAAGTTTAGGTGTTTGAAATGAATAAATTTAGATTTAGAAAAAATAGTCTTATTCATGCCTTCACTATCTTTCCTCTTGACCATGGCAATTTTCTATTCATAATTACATCCATCCTACTGATTGAGCTCGTAACTAGTTTGCTAAAATAATATTCATAGTCCTTACCGTGTCTAATTTTTTTCCTAATTTTATCAAATTTTATAACTGGACCTACAGCTGCTGTGCTTTTTACTGCTTCTCAGTAATATCAATAAATAAAAGTGAATATATAATTGCAAAGAATCTTGTCCTCGATCATGTTGTCTCTCTTTTTACCTACCTCCACCTCTCCACATCTGAAAACATCTATGTTTTCAGCTGCCTCACAATATTGTCACCTCATGCTAATATTTTTTATAAAATATGATCCCCTTTTATTCTCAGAAGCCTCCTACTGCTGGTATTTTGATTTTCTTGAAAATTCATACCACATGAAAACACCAGAAGGAAAAAGGAAGTTCCATCTTAATAGGTGGGTGTCAGAGCATCTGAATAGATGGCCCAGAGAGATTCTGGAGTCTCCTTCCCTGTAATACTCAAAAACTATCTGAACACAATCTGTGCAACCCAGTCTAGTGAACCTGCTATATTTGGGGTCTGGACAATGTAATCTTCAGAGGTGTCTTCCAATTCAGACATCCTGTGATTCTGTGAAAAGATATAAAAAGGGGAGAAAGAAAAGTAAGATTCAGAAAGATTATGGAGCATTAATTCCAGGAATACCTGGGGAGTTAGTACAAAGAAAGGCTGAAAATTTGTTCTCAGAGAGAGAACTCAACAGCAAGCTCTCATTAGATAGAAGAACCTCTGTAGTCAGGAAGTACCTATGGAAAAAGTAATGACTGGTGCATCGTTAAATGAGAAAGGAAAAAGTTACTGAGAAGAAGGGTCCAGAAAAGAAATCCTATTAAATGGCAAGCCATAGCAGAATGAATAGAACCAACAACTAGATTATAATGTTTTGTAAATTATCTGTCATTGAATAATGATAGAAGAGAGATGGAACAGATTCTTGTCATTCAGCACATTTACCTTACAACTTCACATTAATGACAATTTTAGTTAGAATTGCACTAAAGACTAATATGGCTGAAATTTCATTTGACACGTACTTTCACTTTTTGGAAAGTGACCTACTAATAACTGCTGGATATGTAAGATTTTCTAAACAGCTGCTAAATGTTCTGCTAGCAGTTAAATATAATACCTAAATTAGAGAGGATATCATAGAATAAAGACACTACAAAATCAGTTTTAATGATTTAAATCCAAAACATTCATGTCCACATTGCTAATCAGTATCAATTTAATTTTGAAAATTAAACTATTCACTCATAGATGAATTGAAAAATTAGAAAAGGTCTCATTCTTGGTCATTTGGAAGGTGAAGAGCATTTACTATACTAAAGGAAAAATAAAGGAAAAAGCAAAAACAAAATGGAAAGCAAAATATATTTCAATAGCTTTCCAATGAAAACCTGATTTCTTTTCAATAAAAATTGCAAGTAATAAGTGTTGGGTAATTGTGAAGGTTTTTAACAGCCATGATTTAAGGTACTTTATTTGAAATTTTATGTGATTAGATGAAAGCTGGACTGAAAATATGGAAATTCAAACACGTTACGTATATTTTTGGCCAAACATAACATTTTTTTAAACAGATGACCATTCTTCAGCTGCAAGAAAGTGCTTTTTTTTCTCATTTCATAAGATTTGGTGTATACTGTGCTCTTGGCAGGTCCTCAAATGCACAACAACATATTTTCTTCCCTCCTGTCCTCCTCCTCCCAAATCATGTTAGACTCCATCTTTTCTTCTGACATAAGATAAACTTATTAATCATGTAATTCCATAATTATCTTTCCCATTTATTCCGTCCTACAATTGGAGAATATTTTCATAAAATCTCACATTTATTCTTCTCTGGAGAATGTTTTTTGTTGCTTTAGT